>CM042249.1:35844457-36486957 GCA_023566225.1 Romanogobio albipinnatus
ACAACTAAGTGTGACAATTTTTCAGTTTCTTTAGAACATTTTAACAAAAAATGTCTTTAAAGCAAAAAAAAAGTTTACTTTGGTTAGAGCCACAAAAAAATCTTTCAAACATAGGCTAATGCAGAAGAAAAACAACTAGCGCTTGCTGAGAAGCCAAATTCAGTGTGTGCGCATAACATCTCACATGAGAACCAGCCGAGCTGCAACAGTCATGTTAGAGACATTTGACGAATCACTCACCAAAACGAAGTCTTTGTTCAGAGTTTTCCATTCGTTTGAAACATTGCGCAGTAGTTCAGCAATAGTCATTCCAAAAATTATGCCACGGATGTTGGTAGGTTTATGTCCCGGGCACCTTATCGGAGATATAGGAGTGTTAAGCATTGGCAAGGAAAGCGCCTTATAGCCTACTTG
Organism: Romanogobio albipinnatus; assembly: GCA_023566225.1. Classification (NCBI taxonomy): domain Eukaryota; kingdom Metazoa; phylum Chordata; class Actinopteri; order Cypriniformes; family Gobionidae; genus Romanogobio; species Romanogobio albipinnatus. The sequence goes on from CM042249.1 coordinate 35,844,872, forward strand.
AGCACCACTTCGTTATTTTGGCTCAGAATTTCGTTTGTTGGAAATATGAACTTAATTTAGAAATGCTTTTGAAATTAAAAACTTTGCATTTAATAGGCAAAATACATTTTTGAAATGGGGAGGCAGCCGCAGCGGGCGCAGACAGAGTGGTCAGAGAAATGGAGGAGCGACTGCTATAAGGCGTTTGTGCAAAACTGCGGAAAAACTGCATAAAACTGCGGAAAAACTGCATAAAACTGCATAAAACGTGCGAGTTTTGAACCCTCTCACCGGGAAAAGTGTCCCCACGGGTGCGACGCCCCTGAACAGGTCGTAGTCTGTCCATTTTATCTTAAACGAAGCCAATTCACCAGCATACGAACGTTCGTCTATCAACAGGTTTTTCTGTTTGGCCGGTGACCGCGAGCGCGCGCACAGTGGTGAAGTGGCCGTTTGAATTGAACACTGAATCGATTCTGAATTTTTGAGAATCGATTCTGAATCGTTGGATAACGATTCGCGATGCATTGACCTTTTCTCCCACCCCTAGCGCCATTGCACCCATTGTACGGCAGCAAAGTTCCTTGATTATTATGCAGGAATGAGAGCATAGTTCCTAGCCATATCGGCCTAGAAAATTGCAACTTTTCATTTTCCATCAGTCTTAGTACACAATGTACCTTGCCAAAACAAGTCAAGATCGAATGCTCCAAACGCTCGAGGGTCCATGATGAAAATATGGTCAAGATAGTGTCCAGAAACGAGGAGAATATGTTCAAGTCAACATTGAAACCCCATTTAAACTGTAATGTTTCATAAAAATGTAACAACTTGCTCCGCCTGTGAAAATACTTTTAGGGTCACCAAGCTCTTTTTTTTTTTTTTCAACCACCAGCCATATAGAGATGACTATTTATGATCAAAAGTCCCACCCTACTTTTTTTTTTTTTTATTGAATATTATACTTTACCTAGAAATACGCATTACCAAATTAAAAAAGGTTGCAAATATGCTTTTAAACACATATGAAAGGTATATCCAGTATAGCTCAAAACAAGTCAAAATCTGTGATGAGGGAAGAGAATGACCCGTGCTGTGTAAATAAATAATAAAGTGCTGCCGTTCACCGTCACATTCCCCATCACGCACAACGGCTCGGTGCAACACTTGCTTCATAATTGCAGCATTTTCTCACCCTTCTCTCTTTTCTCCTCATCTCTTGCTCTCTCTGTTCTCTCTCTGTTCTCTCTCTCTCTCTCTCTCTACCCTGCTAACCCTTGATCTATAAATAGGCTGGTGTTCCCTGCAGGAGGCAGGAGAAGTGAGCTCTCCTCAGAGAGACGGCAAAAAACTTCTTGTCACAGGCACGGAAACACAATGTCTATGTATGAATGAGGGTGAAGGAGTTTTGTTCTGCCGATGCATAGTATGTGATTGTGTGTGTGTGTGTGTGTGTGTGTGTGTGTGTGTGTGTGTGTGTGTGTGTGTGTGTGTGTGTGTGTGTGTGTGTGTGTGTGTGTGTGTGTGTGTGTGTGTGTGTGTGTGTGTGTGTGTGTGTGTGTGTGTGAGTGAGTGAGTGAGTGAGTGAGTGAGTGAGTGAGTGAGTGAGTGAGTGAGTGAGTGAGTGAGTGAGTGAGTGAGTGAGTGAGTGAGTGAGTGAGTGAGTGAGAGTACATTCATCTGAGATGTTAAGGCATCAGAATGTTAATGTCACCAGAGCTCTGCCCTGCATGAGAGAGTTTCACACTGAAGAGCTACACATCCCAAGTTAAGCATGGTTAAGGATATCAGTTCATCGTTCCTTTAAGTCCTGACAGTAACCAATGGTAATGCCATGGTACTTTAATATATACCATGACACAGATTTAAGTATCATAGCGTATTCACATGGTATTCACAAGAATTAAAATAAAATACTATACCATATAAAATAAATGACCCTTCTATAAACGGGAATAGGAACAATCCTCAACACATTGTGAACCTTTCTCATGAATATTAATTAGGTTATTATTAATTAAGCTGTAACTGATTTGCTGAAAAGCAAGCAAGCGAATGTGGCCATAATAGGAGAACCACTCACTGTTTCATTAACTCCATCAACTGTCAGTTTGCAATCAGTTGACAAAGGCTTCTGCTTGGTTTTAAATGACTTTGTTTTATGTGGCCGGCTTCATTTTGTTTATTTGTACTGTAAAAAGAATCTCACTATGGCACAATGATAGTAACAGATGCTAATACTATAATACTTTGAAACATAAAATATAGTTCAGAATGAATACACTATTTAAATAGTGTACAATGGTATTTCCATAGTACACCAAATTACTTTAAAGAATTATATAGTATTAGAGGCCGACCGATAGTGGATTTTACCGATAACAATAACTAGGTTGGACCACGCTGGCCTTTATTACTTTATTACGAAAACTGAAAAACTACTGAACCATGAAAATGTACAGCACTTTTTAAATATAAACAAAAATTAATATATGAATTATACCTTGACCATTAGTCCATACTGCATTTGCACTAGTATCCGGGGGGTTAATAAAGGACCCTTGAACTGACCCTTTAAAGATGGCCATCTTTAAATATCTATACCATTCTATAGCATTGAAGTTAGACATATGTATTTTATATATATACTCTCACACTTTATTCGCTTATATTTTAGAACCCTAATCAAAATAACAATATATGTATTACAGTAACTAAATAAAAGTGAAATCGAATGCGTTTTTGATTTGTTCATATGTTTTTGTCAGCTGCGTGATGATACAGCTTGCTTTCTCACTTCACTAGCTTTAAATATGCAACTTCACCACATAAATGCATAAGCAACCAGCTGGAAATAAACTAAAGCGAATAGATGGTAACAATCGTGACATTAAACATTTTGGTTGGGCCTGTGTGTGTTTTTATCACATTGTTTTTACCGTTTGAGCTACTAGTAATGTTAGTGTCCTCTCAGCATTGACAGCAATCATATTGCTGTTCTTTCTCTACTAATGCAGCATCTAGTACAACAAATTAATTACGCTACTTTATAATGATATGAAAACATGTACAGTAGTGTATACATACTGTTTCTGTTTTAAATCCGCATCTGAAGTGTCCCGCTCTGTGCAGCCTCATGTATCAAAACAAACTCCAGGAGGCATCAGTGAAAGTTTTTTATTTTGCCTCTAAAGGCCACTCTCGCACTGTATAATGACAACAGGCCTTTCTCAGCCGCTCCAGCAATGGACACAAGCAACCCGGAAAAACCACTGGTATGGATATTTCCTGGTAACCGATTGTTTCAACAATTGGTTAACGGTGCTTGGTGCCGATTAATCGGCAAAACCGATAAAATCGGTCGACCCCTTGGCTTGAATATGTACTATATATACACATACCATGGTATTTACATAGTACTCTGAATGTACTTCAGAGAAATACCAGCTCTAGGGATGCACAATATATCGACCACCATATCGGTACTGAACAATATATGTTAATTTTTAATGTTAACGTTATCGACCCGATAAGAACATTTGACAGATATATTGGCAGCAAATAAATAATGGATTATTTTCTTTCAGCCAAGACACTTTAGATGCACACTGTTCACCATGATGGCATTGACTTAGAGTTGTCAAAAGTCAAGAGCGTCATTGAAGCACTCAGTGAAGAGCATTAAACATTGTAGCCAATCACAGACATACAGTGAGGAAAATAAGTATTTGAACACCCTGCTATTTTGCAAGTTCTCCCACTTAGAAATCATGGAGGGGTCTGAAATTGTCATCGTAGGTGCATGTCCACTGTGAGAGATCAGTCAGGATTCTGGCCTGTCGTTGAGAAACATGGAGTTTGAGCTCCCTCCAAAGATTCTCTATTGGGTTTAGGTCTGGAGACTGGCTAGGCCACGCCAGAACCTTGATATGCTTCTTACAGAGCCACTCCTTGGTTATTCTTGGCTGTGTGCTTCGGGTCATTGTCATGTTGGAAGACCCAGCCTCGACCCATCTTCAATGCTCTAACTGAGGGAAGGAGGTTGTTCCCCAAAATCTTGCAATACATGGCCTCGGTCATCCTCTCCTTAATACAGTGCAGTCGCCCTGTCCCATGTGCAGAAAAACACCCCCAAAGCATGATGCTACCACCCCCATAGCATGATGCTACCACCCCCATGTGGATCTCATGATTTAATGTTACATTGAAATCCTTTTTAGTTAGAGAAAATAAAATTAAATAAACTATAAAAGGAATTATTGAACACCACCAATTCTCAAGTCACACAGAAACGGCATCTTTCAAGCTCTGTTTGTAGGAAGGCGCGCACACATACACACATGCTCTTACTTTCTACCTCACGTCTGTGACTCACAGTTCTGCAGACGGAAAAGTCTGTCTGCATGGACACTTTGGTGAGGTGAGAGTTTCCCTCTCAGCGTGAGACTGTGTGTGTGTGTGTGTGTGTGTGTGTGTGTGTGTGTGTGTGTGTGTGTGTGTGTGTGTGTGTGTGTGTGTGTGTGTGTGTGTGTGTGTGTGTGTGTGTGTGTGTGTGTGTGTGTGTGTGTGTGTGTGTGTGTGTGTGTGTGTGTGTGTGTGTGTGCGTGTGGCTGTGCGTAGGAGTTAGACTTGCATGAGCGGAGATGGTGTAAAACCCTGTCTCGTTAACCCCTGCCTGCATCCAGAGAAGACCTGTGGACCTCAAAAAGCACAGGTCCAACACCTGGGAGCAGATAAGCCCAGCTTTGAGCAGCAAACCTCGGTGGAGCAGCATTCCCTTTGAAAAACCCTCCTGCTATAAAAGACTGCATCTACAAACATCCGATACTAAAGCTTACAGTACAAGGACAAGTCTGTCTCCGATTGGATGTTCAGCTAATCCAGTTGGTTCATTTACTTCCTTTTTTGTTTCATCCCTCTTATAGTTTTTCAAGGTTTGTTCTGATACCAAGTAGCAAATAAGGTTGAAAGTAATCTTTAGTAGTCTAACATAACTAAGACATTCTTACAATTTCTGAGGCATACAGTGTGCGAGTGGTGCAAAACTTCCCGCCACACTGCCAAATTGCCGTGTGTAGTTTCCCGGGCATTCCTATGCAGTTGCTAAGGTCTCCTGGATGGTTGCTAGGTGTTCTAGGTGCTAGGAGTGTAAAGGTCCATTCACACCAAGAATGATAATTATAACAATAACTATCATGATAACGCCACACCAGCGGACAATAACATTGTTTAAAAGTGTGCTTCAGTTATATCTGGACATTAATCCGTCTTTCGGATGAGACGATAAACCGAGGTCCTTACTCTCTGTGGTCATTAAAAATTTGCCCATTGGCGTCTGTCAATCATGGCCTCCTAATCATCTTCTCTCCACCAATAAGCTGGTGTGTGGTGGGCATTCTGGCACAATATGGCTGCCGTCACATAATCCAGGTGGATGCTGCACATTGGTGGTGGTTGAGGAGATTCCTCCCTTCTATGTAAAGCACTTTGAGTGCCTAGAAAAGCGCTATATAAATGTAACAAATTTTTATTATTATTAAAAGGCACCAAAACGGACAATTCTTGTTTTTTATGGAATACTGCAGTATTTATTATAAACTATTTATCTCTGCACATCATTTTATTTATAATTAATTTGTCCTCTTAATCTTTCATCAAAATAACTTCCCCCATCTCTTGCAGCAATATCGCTTCTCTTCTCACATGAGATCCAATACATTTACCACAACAATCTAATCAATTCCCCATGGACAAAATCAAGTCCCACCCTACAATTTTTCTTGTTAGAGAAGCCATTTCAGTTGGATAAATACGTCACAATAGGGAAGAAAATAATATTCACTTTTATGCCAACTTTAACTGCTCAAGCTCTATAAAGTTTGGTTGTTTTTATTGTTCATCAACCAAATGGAAAAAAATGCTCTGAAAGTGATTCAGACTATATTGTTTCTCTGTGTCCTTATTATATCTGTGGTGTATACTTCACTAGAAGACTTTGTAGAATTAGAATGATTATTAAAACGTTATAGTTATAGTTATCATCATTGGTGTGAACGGGCATCGTGAAATTCACAATGAAATGGAAAGAGCGACTGATCTTTTCTTCAGTATTGTGACACACATTGTGTGTGAATGTAGGAAAAAAGAGACTTTTGGAAGGAGGAAGATACAAGCTTACTTTGCAGTCTATTGTAAAATGGATAGGGGGAGACTTAAGAGGACTAAATGATTGGGAAAATACATCACCAAAGAGAGGTCATCTGAGAAAAATGTGTTATGATAGTTTGGTTAAACATTAAAAAGCAAAATATATGCACAGATGAATTGTTCACAAGAAGAGTAATAACATGCCTTTAAAACAGATCATGTGATTTTTTTATTTTCATCTTTAAAAAAAGAAATGTCCACCACCATGTCTCTATGATATTCTAGTAGCATTGATGTAGCCGTAACACTAGCAAGGTCATAGGTTCAATCCCCAAGAAATATCTTGAAAGTAAGTCATCGATAGTTGATAGTGTCTGCTTTTATCCAAGTGTCCAAGTAGACAAATGGTCCTTTGAGGCTCACCTCTCCAAAAAAAAAAAAAAAAAAACCAGGGTCACAATTCAAGACCATTCATGTTCTTAGCCTAAATTATGGACCAGAGTTCAATATCTAGTGTTAGTGGGTAGTCTTATTCATTTCAAATATGGGCAATACTAGCTCTCTCAAGCACAGCTATCAAAATGATTTAGAGGCTTTTGCTGTGCTCAGATGTGTATCCAATCAGATTGAAGAACGTGTAACGTCCTTCTGACCAATCAGAGAAGCACCCTAGACCAACTCCCCAAGAGCAAAGTTATATATTACTCTCTCCTCGCTCTAGATCTAATCAATGTGTATCTCTACTGCCCCCTGCCTCCACCTCCATGGCTATACAAAACTGCTCTGGCAACATGGGAGATATGGAAAGAAGATGGAAAAAGAGTAGAAAGGAAAATGGCTTTCAAGAAGAGATAGAGAGTCTGTGTAAGTTTCAGGTGAACTCCATTAGATCAGTGACAGGAACACACTGATCCTCAGGCACATAGTTAACCGTGCTGGACAGGACAAGTTGTGTGTGTGTGCGTGTGCGTGTGTGTGAGAGTGTGAGGGGATGATGTTCAGGAGAAAAAAGAGAAAGTCACAATGGAACTCAAATCTGTGAGCTGCATTTCAAAGCACAAAATGTATCGTATAGTCTACAAAAGCTCAGTTTCTAGATAAGCGTTTCACAAAGGCAAAGGAGAGAATGGAGAAAATGAAAAATAATTTATTTAGGGGCACGGTGCAGAAGGGAATGTAACAAAGTACTGGACATGTTCTAGAAAGGAATGAGGAGCATCTAATTAAATCACTGAGAAAACACCAACATAAAGGCTGTGGCTTTTGCAAGTTCTCATCTTTAGACACTCAGACTTACTATTCCATGTTGAAAATAGGAATGATCCTCAACACATTTTGAACCTTGCTCATGAGTATTAATTAGGTGATTTAACATTCACCTAGAACAGGGATGGGCAACTGGAAGTTCTCAATATCTTTAAATACGGCCCACTGAACCATATTATACTCTGATCCATTTAAATATATTTGCAAAGTGTCATGTAGACTGCTTTCAGATTAGGATACTAATTCCAACCCCAACCAGGAGAGGTCGCTAGTTCCTGCTGATAACCGTAGTAATTACAGAGTGAGCGTATAGCGTGCTAATCTGAACGTTCACCAAAATTAGCAAAAAGGAAAGATGGGGAACAGGGGCATCCATATGTTTGGTTGGTCGAAATTAAGGATGTGACGTTGAGGACATTTTCCCATCGGTTTATCGACATGTTGACAACACTGATAAAATCGGTATCACTGGCGGGGGCTTTTCAAATTTTTTGCTAATTTTAAACCAAAAGTAAAATGCGAATGGCCGCTCGGGCGGTGCGGAGCAAAGCGGGTGTTTTCAATGAATTCCTATGAAAGTTAAGCTTCCATAGGCATGAAATGAAAACGCACCAGTGAATGAACACTGGACACGCACTATGTGGCCGTGAATGAATGACAGTGCAGCCGTGAATGAATCCTTATGCGGCCGTGCTCATTTTACTTTCGGTTTAGAATTAGCACCAATTGGGGGGTGGGTTGCTTGAATTGTGGGTTATTTAGCCTATTATTCTTAATGAAAAGCATAACAACAAAACGGTACAATGACAAACTCACTTGGCGCTTTTACATTTCGCTTTGAAACCAAATCTTCTGCGATCATCTTGTCTGTCAGCTGTTTGCTCTCGTGATGAATGAAATCCTCCTCCTGCTGCGTTTGTGCTGCGAGACTCGTTCAACTCACACTGTATTGAGCAGACACGTTCAGTTTTTAATTGTAGTGTCTGCTCTCTCACTGAACTAAATTATTTTATTACTATAAAAATCAAAACGACAGCGGGGGCGGTGCCGCGGTGGGCAAGTGATGTAACCGGTGTTTCGCCTGAACACCGGCAACACAGACTATCGCAGCAAGCCTAGTCGAAATCTGTCATTTCGGCTGTTACACCACTTCTCACAAAGAAATGTATCAAATAAACCGGTGATGCCAGAGTTACTCTCATCTCAGATATGAAAGGTAAAATACAAAATCAGTATGTATGCAGGAAATGTATGCACTGAATTGTCATATTCTTACATTTAGTTATTGCTAAGAATAATGTTATTATATAACTTTTATTCATGGTATTCAATTTTTAAATGTTCTTTGAGGGTGGGTTGAGAGACTACTAATTAAAAATAGGATTTGTAAATTGTAAATTATTTTGCTGCACATTTACAAGCAATATAATTGAGATTTAATTAATTGACATTTGCTTGTCAATTGACAAAGTTTCCCTTTGAATTGGCATAATTGCACAAGTTTAATGGTTAATAAAATATTTTTAAAAACATTGCACTAATTGTACTTCTATTCAAAATTGAATAGAACAGTGTAAATTGTGTGAGTCCTGATTATAAATCTGGCCCCTTTTATAAAGGATAAAAAATGCAGGCCCTCGTCATTAAAAAAAGCTGCCCATCCCTGACCACTTATTAAATGCACCCTATTTGCAGAGGCTTCTGCTTGTTTTTAGAGCGGTCATGTTATGTAGGCCTGTAAAAAAGAATCTCTGAAAATATATTATTTAGGACTATATATTAAAATATCTCATTATATAATAAATATATAATGATTATTGCCCCAAAGAAATGTTAATGAGATGAGACAAACAAAATGAGACAAACATAGACAGTTGGCAACTAACTGAAATAAAGTAAGTTTAACTATTAAAGTATTCAAATTACTAAAGCTTAAATACAAATAAACTAAACAAAAAAATTAATTAAAATTCAAATAAAAACAAACGATAAAAATAAAAGCTAATTCAAAATATTATACTAAAATAGTATAAAAATTACTAAAATAACGCAAGTCAAATGTGGTACTTTGGTGCATACTTGGTGACAGTTAGTAGCTTTGTTTTCATGAACGATTGGATATACATTTACAAAGACAAGGTTAGTAACTAATTCTTTTACACTATTGCCTCATTTCAACATACATGTATAAATGTTGCTGGTAGAGTACAGTGGAGAAAAAGTAGCTAAAACAATAGTAAAACACTTCCTTGTATTGTAATGTTTACTACCTTGACCTTTGTGCTTTCACTGTAGGAGCCTTATTTTAAGTCCCACTGCTTAAAAAATGACTTAACAATTAAGACAACAGCTCAAGTAACACAAAAAAGTATACAAGTGCTTTAACAAAATGACACGCTGCACATTTCTGGTTTCCCCATAGTAGGTAATGTAAGTCAGGCAAACATGTTCTGTAATTGTACTAAAAAATGTTCCCTAAACACCAGGCACTTCAACCAGAAGATCATCTGACCTCACTGGCCTTCTGCACCAACAAAATGTGCTCTAAAAATCCCATCATGAGATTCTGCGAAGTCAGACTTAATAAGAACACCACCCTGATCTAAGTCTGAGTGAAAAATGACTAAAATAACCATGAGAGGAAAGTTTCCCTCGTCTTAGCTCTCTTTCCAGAGCAGATTAATAAAACATCATACACAGCAGCTCCACTGCTAACTTACTTAGTCAGCAAAATGTCGCCTATCTCTCAATACTGAACATACATATGCATGCAAACAACGGCAAGTTCACACAATAACAAAGCACGCACAAACAAAAAGAAATCGTACTGTGAAGAAGAGTGCTTTCAGTCTGTCTTTTAACATTTTTCAAGTTCACAGTGACAATCAAATTCAAATAAAGAGACAAGTATTACTAGAAAAAAGGCTTCCCATGGCTTCAGATTGTATTACTTTCAGTGACTTTTCCAGACCTGGAAATCAAAACTATGAAAATTCTGATAAATTCCGTCCCCGATAATGAGATAAATTAGTCTTAACCGTGAGTTTTTCCATTTTAATACTGAGAAATAATTCCACATTTCTTCCCTCCAAAGGTCTTTTTCCATTTCTGTGAGATGGGATTGTCCACCATTATTAATATTTCCTTTCCACGCTAATAAATATTGAAGATAGACTCATCTAGGAAGCCGCTGCACACAAAACAGAGGAATCTCAGCACTCGTCTCTTTACATCCCTCCATCCTGCCACTCCAGTCATCTTCAGCCCTTTCACTCTCCTACATTTATTAAAAATCAAAAGACGCACATAATTCATATTGTAGGCTACATAATAGGGAAAAACTAAAAACAAACAGAAAGACACAGAAAGAGAGACAGAATGACAAACAGAGATGGAGAGACAGATGGTCAGTCAGGAAGAACAATAGAGAATGATGAAGGGATCTGAAGATTGAAGAAGAAGCGAGTGAGGAAGAGTTGGATTGGGGAGGAGGAGACTGAGAGGCTCTGGATGAGAAGAAAAGCCATCCGAGAAGATAAATGATGAACAAGATGAAGCATGTGCATCCTGAGAGAGAGAGAGAGAGAGAGAGAGAGAGAGAGAGAGAGAGAGAGAGAGAGAGAGAGAGAGGAGAGAGAGAGAGAGAGAGAGAGAGAGAGAGAGAGAGAGAGAGAGAGAGAAGAGAGAGAGAGAGAGAGAGAGAGAGAGAGAGAGAGAAGACATCAAGGAATGAGAGATTTAGATTTACAGGGGAATGACGCAAACCCTTACATCCAAAACACACAAACACACACACACACACACACACGGCTATTCCCCTTGTGAACGCTGGTAATTATCTTAAAGCCCACTGCTGATGACCCCTGTGCTTTCATTAGCACTTTTGCCTCATTTCTGCACATACAAGCACACACATACAAACTAAACTGTTTACTCTCCTGCAAGACATTCATTAAGAGCAGAGCTGTCACTGTAACACATATGAAAATAATATTTTGGAGTTCCTCTTAAAGGAATATTATGGCTTTAATACAAGTTAAGGTCTATGGACAGTAGGGCTGGGTAAAAACAAAAAAGATTTCTCGATTTTAATCCGATATCAATTCTTAAATCCCAAGAATCGATTAGTCATCCTGTATTCAGGATGCGATGGAATATACAAATACACCATATACAGGTGCTGGTCATATAATTAGAATATCATTAAAAAGTTGATTTATTTCACTAATTCCATTCAAAAAGTGAAACTTGTATATTACATTCATTCATTACACACAGACTGATATACAGTGAGGAAAATAAGTATTTGAACACCCTGCTATTTTGCAAGTTTTCCCACTTAGAAATCATGGAGGGGTCTGAAATTGTCATCGTAGGTGCATGTCCACTGTGAGAGACATAATCAAAAAAAAAAAAATACAGAAATCACAATGTATGATTTTTTTAAACTATTTATTTGTATGATTTATTTGTACTAATATTCCATATGACCAGCACCTGTACACCAACTGACCCATATAACTCTATAGTAAAAGGATTTTTGTCATTTTGTGACTGCTTAAGCTCAAATACTGATGAAACTCGTATTAAAACTCAAAAAGACTCAAACTTAACATAAATGACACAGTGAAATCAAAAGTTTTGTGGTCCAGGCCTGTTAGCTTTAAAGCTAAATGCTAGTGTACTCATAAAAAGTCAACAAAATTAACTTTTAAATTTAATTAATAGTCTTTTTGTTATATGGACAAAAAAACACAGATCTTAATTTAAAAAATCTTCTTTTGTGTTCCACATAAAAAAGAAAGTCATACAGGTTTGAAAGTACATAAGGAGGAGTAAATGGTGACAGAATATTTTAGGTGAACTATTGCCTCAATTATGCATCTAACTCAATCACATGGCAAAATCTCTAGAATGAAAATTCTCCCCAGCAGGAGCTCTTTAATATCTTCACAACACAACTTCCTCTTTAAATAGGAAACAAAAATAAAACAGGGCCTTTAAAACAGAGAAGTGTGTTGGAGACGTGGCCTTGCCAGACACGCTAATTCAGGATATTGCATGGCTTGTAATGCACCCTCAACTACTTCTAAAAATAAAAGTGGCAAAATCCCAAAAATATAAAGGCACCAGCCCCGAATCATCCTCAGAGTGATGGGGTGCAAAGCTTCTCATTAATTCTCATATAAAAACCACCACACTCCGATATTTTCTCGTTTAAAGGGATAGTTCATCCAAAAAATCATCATTTAGTCACCCCTCAAGTCGTTCCAAAGTCATAAGTTTATCTCAAAATGTAAGATATTTTCAATGAAACCTGAGAGATTAACGTCCTGAAAGATCGGAAAGTCCATGCAACCAAAACTTTGACACTTCAAGTTTATAAAGACATTGTAAAAGCAATGCATATTAACAGAGCAGTTTAATGTGCTCCGTGTATGCGGGTTGATAAATGCTTATAAGATAACAAAAGCCTAAATTAAATTAGTTTATCATACAGCTTTCATGTCTCTTCAGAAGACATTTTGAACTGTTGATAGTTTTGGGTGAATAGACTTTCGATAGAAATCTCTCAGATTTAATTAAATATACCTAGGTTTCGGTTTCGAAGATGAATGGAAGACTTTGGCACAACATGAGGGTGAGTAAATTACAATTTTCTTTTTTGGGTAAACCAATCATTCAAACCGTTGGACCTCAACTCTGGCCATCAAGGTCCACTTTCCTGCAGGGGTTTGCTCCATCTAAACCCCAACTCTATGTACAAACCTTAATTAAACAATTTAATAATCAATTAAAAATGAATTTATACCTGTATGGTTTTTCCTGGGTCAAAAATGGTCTTCGGTGGTGGCATTGGACCAGCAGATGGGATGGGATGGGATGGATGGAATTAATTCGGCACAACCCTCACAATGCATTATGGCTATTCTCTAGCACCGTTGAGTGTACATTGGTTGTACACTCATTATAGCGGTGCATTATGGGATTGATTGAGTGCACTCGATAACATCCACTATGGTTTCAGACACTACTACAATGGCTGTCCCTTCAAATAGTGCCCTATTAAAGGTACAGTGGGCGATTTCGAACAAAGCCCAAGACAACAAGAACTTCCTGTAGGCCTCAAGCTGCTGACCAATTTGTAAAAATAATTTTTGAAGACTGTGACCACAGCAAGGGAACCAGGTCCCTTAACTAGACACAGTCTGCTCCAACATGTGAGAGCTGTAATCCCACAATCCAGCTCTGCATCCGAATTGGAAGCTTAATCTGCTGCAGAAAGACTCACTGGGTCTCACACACCATGCTGACGTGCTCTGTTTGTTCACTCTGTGCATTGCTGTGTTTTGTGAATCAATGAAAGTGTGATTGCATCTGATATGTCCAGGTAGTTGGGATCCCTATGGGAAATCCCTAATGTGAAGCTATGCTAGCGCTGTAAAAGGAAGATAGAAACGCTTTGACTGATTAAACATGAAGACAATAAACACGACTGCATCAAGATATAGTGTATTTGAGTTCTTCAAGTCTTCTCGGGTATTTTCATACTAATAAAGTATTCAGAGCTGATTGACATAGACTTTAATCACTGTATAGAATACTGTCTGCCTCATTCTGTGATAAGAAGCCACGTCAGCTCACAAACACTCGACTGACTATATGAAGTGAGTTAAAACATGTTATTAAACGTATTTTGTTGGACAACAGGTTTATGAACACTTCACATTACTAGAACGCACAAGCGACTCAAACTCGCAGTGCTTTCAGACGGAGAAGTGTTTACTCCTGATCACAGAGCCACTGTTCACTAACGCTGGGCATTTATTCATTTCATTAAAATCGCAGCCTTTCGCTTTCATAATCGCACATAAGCCAAATCGCGATTGGGGTTCGATTTCGATTAATCGTGCAGCCCTGATATAAATGTATAATATACACTCACCTAAAGGATTATTAGGAACACCTGTTCAATTTCTCATTAATGCAATTATCTAATCAACCAATCACATGGCAGTTGTTTCAATGCATTTAGGGGTGTAGTCCTGGTCAAGACAATCTCCTGAACTCCAAACTGAATGTCAGAATGGGAAAGAAAGGTGATTTTAAGCAATTTTTTTTTTTTTTTAAATAGTATTTTTATTAGGATTTTAACATTTTACAAAGGTTTAAAGAAAAGACAAAAAAAAATTAAAAAAAATAAAGATACAATACAAATTAATAAATGATAATATAATAGCAGTAATAATATAAATGGTAAATAATTATCATCATCCTCATCAACCATTAATAATAAAAATTTAAATAAAAATTTAAATAAACAAAAGTGAAAACATAAAACAAAAATAAAAAGGAACTAAGAACCAGGGCGTGTATGCATTTTCAGTGATAAACTACAAACAAAAATGCACTTCGTAGGGTAGAGCAGACAGCATACTATTCCCTCCATTACTGATCAGAGTCACTGTTAAACTGGTTAAGATGATCCAGGAATGGTTGCCATATATTGTAAAATTTATCAAGGTTACCCATAATTCCATACCGGACTCTCTCCATGTGCAATATTCCAGTAATATAGGTCAACCAGTTCTTGAACTGAGGAACTTCAACGGATTTCCAGAGTCTTAGAATGATGCTCTTAGCAATAATCATTCCGTAAATAATGGTACTTTGTACAGAGACATTATAGTCTGACATAGAGACAGAAAATCCAAATAGTGCGATCTCTGGATCAGGCTTAAACACAAAACCGTACATGTCAGAAAACCACTTAAATATTTCACACCAAAAATCATAAAGTTTAGGGCATGTCCAGAAGAGATGGGTAAGAGAGCCCTCTGCCGATTTACACCGGTCACACGTAGAAGAAATGGTGGGAAAAATTCTATGTAATTTAGATTTTGAATAGTGCAATCTATGCATCACTTTAAACTGAATTAACTGATGCCTAGAATTAATAGAACAAGACCGAATCCTGCTAAGGCTCTCCTCCCACACTTCATTTCCTATCTGTATGCCCAATTCTTCCTCCCAAGCGATTTTAAGCAATTTTGAGCGTGGCATGGTTGTTGGTGCCAGACGGGCCGGTCTGAGTATTTCACAATCTGCTCAGTTACTGGGATTTTCACGCACAACCATTTCTCGGGTTTACAAAGAATGGTGTGAAAAGGGAAAAACATCCAGTATGCGGCAGTCCTGTGGGCGAAAATGCCTTGTTGATGCTAGAGGTCAGAGGAGAATGGGCCGACTGATTCAAGCTGATAGAAGAGCAACTTTGACTGAAATAACCACTCGTTACAACCGAGGTATGCAGCAAAGCATTTGTGAAGCCACAACACGGCAACCTTGAGGCGGATGGGCTACAACAGCAGAAGACCCCACCGGGTACCACTCATCTCCACTACAAATAGGAAAAAGAGGCTACAATTTGCACCAGCTCACCAACATTGGACAGTTGAAGACTGGAAAAATGTTGCCTGGTCTGATGAGTCTCGATTTCTGTTGAGACATTCAGATGGCAGAGTCAGAATTTGGTAAACAGAATGAGAACATGGATCCATGTCTGTGTTACCACTGTGCAGGCTGGTGGTGGTGGTGGTGTAATGGTGTGGGGGATGTTTTCTTGGCACACTTTAGGCCCCTTAGTGCCAATTGGGCATCGTTTAAATGCCATGGACTACCTGAGCATTGTTTCTGACCATGTCCATCCCTTTATGACCACCATGTACCCATCCACTGATGGCTACTTCCAGCAGCTTAATGCACCATGTCACAAAGCTCGAATCATTTCAAATTAGTTTCTTGACCATGACAATGAGTTCACTGTACTAAAATGGCCCCCACAGTCACCAGATCTCAACCCAATAGAGCATCTTTGAGATGTGGTGGAACGGGAGCTTCGTGCCCTGGATGTGCATCCCACAAATCTCCATCAACTGCAAGATGCTATCCTATCAATATGGGCCAACATTTCTGAAGAATGCTTTCAGCACCTTGTTGAATCAATGCCACATAGAATTAAGACAGTTCTGTAGGCGAAAGGGGGTCAAACACAGTATTAGTATGGTGTTCCTAATAATCCTTTAGGTGAGTGTAAATGTTTTTTTAATTTTTTTAAATGGCCGATCGTGTTGCTAGATAAGACCCTATTTCTTGTCTAGGATCGCGCAGAGCCTCTGAAGCTCTGAATGTTTTCCTCAAAAAACCTCATTTCTTTTCGACTGAAGAAAGAAAGACATGAACATCTTGGATGAGATGGGGGTGAGTAAAATATCAGGAAATTTTCATTTTGAAGTGAACTAATCCTTTAAGACAGATGTCTGCGGACTCACCTCCGCTCCTGCAGGAGTCTGTGAGTCACTCTCACCAAAAAAGCATCTGTGCAGCCACAGTGCTAAGATCATATCAGAGATCTCATTATGTTATGTTATATTATCAATTTGTTTTTGGGGGTTTTTCAAAGTAGGTCCACTTCAATCAATAGACAAACTGACACTTTAGACAAGTTAGAAATGCTTCATTATTAGAGAAAGAAAGAAATCAATAGAATATATTATTATTATTATTACCATCTTACACTCACTTTTCGTCGCAATACAATCACCACTCAAAAGCCAAGCATCAATGGTTTAATTAGCATTTGTGGTTAATTCAAAACAAATTGCCCTGCTTTCGGTTATTTGAGAGCAGTCTGAAGTTATTGTAGTACGGTTGCGCAAACTAAAGACACCTCGCTCTACATACGCACAGAGAGCCAGGATTTATTTCACCTTTAACAGCATTAAAGAGAAACAAAAGCCTGATATGAAAAATTCATTTTTTAAGAGATGCCATATGAAAGCCTTATTGCGGTTTAATAAGTCGATGTTCTATAATATTTTACATATTTGTGCATATTAAGAGGCTGCAACTGTACTGCAATATGACCAGAGAAATATGAAGATTATGACGGTATTGCATAGTGGTGTAACTGATCACAAAACTCACGGTTCGGATCACACTACGGATCATGAGTCACAGATCGGATAATTTTTCGGATCAGAATAAAAGGGGGAGGAGACCATTTTTATTTGCTTTCCATTTATTACATGAAAACTTTTGGTGTTAACAAAAATAACCTAGGCTATATGGTTTTAACAAAAATAAAATAAATAAATAACCATCTGAATAAATCAAATTTTACCCAGTTGTTAAAGTGTAACATGTAAAAAACAACCTGAGACGTGAAAATGGTCCTGAGCTTATAATTACTTTAAAAAATTTTTTAAAGATTAGGATGTCAACATTCTCAGGGGAGAGAGTAGACCTCTCACACTTGTCAGCATTGCAATTCTCTTTGTAGGCCTATACACTATTTTATAGATATAATGTTTAAACGCACTACACTTTTACGTTTTATTGAATTCATTACTTTATATTTATATAGCCTAGTACCTAATTTAGACGTATAGGCCTATATTATGTTGCTCATGTAACTTACGATAGACAAAAACCGACTCTAGTCTTTTCTTTCGTTTTTAAATCTTTTTACAAGAAATCCTGCAGGTCATAAATAACTTTGTTTTTCCACCTCCAAGAAAGGACAGGTGCTCTCCATTATTTCTCCTTTTTTAGCATACTTAAAGGCCGTTTTCCTTGCTTTACTCAAGGCAAAAAAACATGTGCAGACTTTGAAACAGATTACTTTACATTATATGCATCTGTGGTGGAATTACTAGATTTTCGCATCGATACATGTTTGTTTTAATGCGGATGCGCTGTCACTTTAATTCAGTGCCAGCACATCAAAAAATAGACTCTGTGCGGAAACGATCGCAGCACAGCTGTATTGCTACGCGCTCCTGGAACGCACTGACGGACCGAAGCCGCGTGCAGTGTGAAAGCTGTATCCGTTAAAATGGGTACGGAAAAAATACGCACCCCATACGCACTGCAAACGGAGTATGTGTGAAACGGGCGTCAGCAGGTGCCATGCTCGATGTATGCACCACTTTCATACGGCTTTCTCGTGCCACAGTGCCTACATACTACATACTTTTGTCCACCACCCTTCTTCCGTCATCATATTTTACGGGGAAGCCAAAATGCTCCCATACATGCGATTTGAATGGCGCGGGAGGTTTTTCAAGTTCTTCTAATTCTCCGCTAGCCACATGAACACATGTGTTTCTCTGAAACTCAGCATCGAGTTTAAAGGAACGAGATCACTTAAAAAGCAATATCGGCAGAAAAACTGTCTTTTAGTCTGCGATCGCTAAACAATTCAGATTAATCCACAAGTTTAAAAAAATGCACAATAAATCCACGGGTCACGTGCGTGCCGAACAGTGGGTCGTGATTCGTATGGATCACGGATCAACTGTGATCCGTTACACCCCTAGTATTGCAGATTCCTTGGGATGCACACCCCAATAATTAATAATACAAGGTGGTGGTAGCAAAATGGTTGCAGTTTCAGTATCAAGTAGGTGTGATCTAGACTTTATACACACTAGGGGTGGCACGGTTCACAAAACCCACGGTTTGGTTCATATCACGGTTTTAGGGTCACGGTTTTCGGTTCTGTACGGTTCTTGTTGTTGTTGTTTTTTAATCATTAACACTCCAGAAATGTACTTCAGCATATGATATATAGCTTAATCATCCACAATTTAGGATACAGTATTAAAAAATTGTCATATAAATTTTGATCAGAACAATGCACTGTGGCTTTAATTCAGCTGACCTGATTAACAAATTTCACCATAAAGTGTTCCGTGTGTTTCACAATCACCATATGACATCCAGCGCTGTGAAAAGAAAAAAAAAATGCCCGAAAACACAACACTGCCAGAATTTTTTGCCCAAACTTCAAAGGCATGTTTAAATTATTAAAACTAGAAGCATCTTAACTTTTAAATGTTGCATTTATCATGTGAACTACTTATATACAACATGTTATATGTGTGTGTGTATGAGACGGAACACGGCCGCATTTGGAGCAGATATATGCTGCCCATCATAAATCAAAGCACGAGACAGACAGGGGTCGGAGGAGAGCACCGGAAAATGTGACAGAATGGACTATATTTGCCTGTATTTGCAATCCACGAGCCGCGGTTCAGCTGCGCGAGACAAACACTGCCAGTGTGTATCTGAACTTTCTCCTCAAAGAATGCTGAAAAAATGTGCCCACAAAATATTTAGAAGAACCACTGTTTTCAACAGTGATAAGAAGAAGAATTGCTTCTTAATCAGCATATAAAAATGATTTCTGAAGGATCATGTGACACTGGAGTAATGGGTGCTAAAAATTAAACTTTGCCATCAAAGGAATATATTACATTTCAAAATAAATTCAAATAGAACAGTTATTTTACATTGTAATAATACCACCACAGAAATGGTACAAATAAAAAAAAAAAATGTGATCAACTGTTGTTTGTTATGTTTGCAGTTGCTTGGGACAAAAACTGAACTTTACATGGAGTGAGCGTTGGCGTTGGCTAAATGACCTCTTAATGACTACTCTTGTTTGGCATAGAAATGTCATTCTTGCCTAACAACTTGCTATGTCTTTGTCTTTTTGCAAAAAACAACATTCTCTCTTGGATCACATAAATTGACAAACCTATCTAAGGAGAGGAGACCGAACGAAACGTACCACCTTGCCTTTCTCAGGACAGGCACTGCCCAGTGCTCACCTCCAAATGTTGCACTCACGGAACTCTTAAGTAATGCCGACACAGAAAACATCAGAAACGCATCACAGACATTCTGAAACACAGTGCACACACTCCAACAGGTTACAAAAACGTAAAGAACAGCATGTGTGTTTGATCAGAGGTGCGAGAGCGATTCCGTGGGGTTCCTTTAGCCGTAGGTGAAGGGGGTCTGTGATTAATGTCTGTATTCTATTATCTAAAACGCTGCAGTCACACTGTGTCCAGATAAGGCTTGAGTTAAATTAGTCATCCAGACACGAGACAACAGAACACAGGCACATTCAGATGGGAAGGCATGTTTAAGAGAAGAGATCATTACTGAGACACTTTGGCAGATTCTCTCTCTCACACAGTCTGTTTCCACCATATGGGCCTCTTGTACTGTTACTGATACAGTTTCTACCTCACTGTGTGAAGTGTTCCTGGAATATAACGAAGCTGTTCAGGCATCAACAAGAAGAATTTATTTTATTTATTTTTTGCTGGCCTAGTCGATTTGTCGCTAAAAGCATTCAAAAAATACATATTTATAATTTATATTTAAAAGTAAATAATTTGTATTTTATATTATTATTACACTTTATTTACTCTTTATTATATTATTTTTATATTGTTTACTAATAATAATAATGACAACACTTTTTATTCATTTTAATATTAGCTTTTTATGAACTTTTTAAAATATAATAATAATTGCAAATGTATTCGTGTTGTATTTAACTCTAACTGTCCAAAATATTGAAATACATGGGAAGTGATCTTAAAGGGATCCTATTCTTTTTCACTTTTTCATCTTTAGTTAGAGTGTACACTCTAAAAAAAAAAATTCTATATGGCACCAAAAATGGTTCTTGGCTCGTAATCATAGGGGAACCTTTTTTAGTGCTATATGGCACCAATTTTGGTGCTTCAGTGGTTCTTCAGAGGTGCAATATAGCACCTTAGTCAAAGAACCGGTGATGCACCTCTGAAGAACCACTGAAGCACCGAAATTGGTGTTATATAGCACTAATAAAGGTTCCCCTATGATTACGAGCCAAGAATCATTTTTGGTGCCATATAGAACCCTTTTTTTTAGAGTGTAATGTTGCTTTTTGAGCAACAAAAAAAAAAATATCTGCAAGGTTACAAAGCTCAAAGTCCACTCCAAAGTGAGGTAATCACTTTAACAGAAAACACTTTTCAAGAACTACAACAAACGGCTTGCTGGGACTACAACACACTTCTTCCGGATCTTGTGAAGTCTCAGGGTGCTTTCACACCTTTAGTTCATCTGAATCGTACTAGAGTTCGTTTTCCCCTTTGGTGCGGTTCGTTTGGTCAGGTGTGAAAGCAGCAATCACACTTGGGTGTGCACCAAAAGCGGACCAAATAAGGGTACCGAGACCTCCTTGAAGAGGTGGTCTCGATACGCTTTCAAATTAACTCCGGAGCGGTTTGTTTGTGGTGAGAACGTGATCCGACCTCGAACAGACCTAACTGCAAAAAGTACTGATAATTTTTTGACTAAACCAGCGCACTTTGCAGTGCATTAGAATGTTGATTTCAAGCCGCATCCGCGCTTCATTATAGAAATGTATTGTTTGCATATTATGGTGTATACAAACAATGTAATAGATTATGCCCAGGGACAAAACCAGCCCGCGCAATTGTCTCGCCATAGTTGCAGTGTTGTTTGCTGACTTTTCCACTTCTGTTGGAATTTTCCCGCACGCAAGTTCTGACCAATCGAAAAGCAGTTTAGGAAATACGCCATGGTCAATGAGCCAGGATGTTGTCATGTGACTGCATTTTGGTTCGTTTCAACTGGTTCAGACAAAAGCAATCAGTGTGGTGTGAAAAGGAACCAAAAAAGCTGAAAAATGCTACGTTTAATTGTTTGCCTTTGGTTCGGACCAAATGAACCGAACTAGAGATGTGAAAGCACCCTCAATGTCAATCATTTAAATCAGGGGTCTCCAAACTCGGTCCTGGAGGGCCGCTGTCCTGCAGAGTTTAGCTCCAACCCTAAATAAACACACCTGAACCAGCCAATCAGTGTCTAACTAGGGCCTTGTAAGACACCGATTGGCTGGTTCAGGTGTTTAATTGGGGTTGGAGCTTAACTCTGCAGGACAGTGGCCCTCCAGGACCGAGTTTGGAGACCCCTGATTTAAATAATCTCCGCTCACGGAATACACAAAAATGGGGGCAAGGCCTGTTTGAGCTACACTAGTGAAGACCTGCTTTAGCAGTGTCTTGTTGCCATGACGAAGAGACGCTGTTTTTTCCACCATGATTCCAAAAGGCAGACGAACTTAGAAAACAGTGGTTAAAACGTATTATTTTATCTGTTTGCTGCCCATTTTATGGAGGACAGCTTCCAGAATATAAAAGAGTACAATGCCGGCTACGCACAAAAGCTTCTCCAGAAAGGCGGAGTAATCCTCATTTTGTCGGTACAATCAGTTGTTAAGTTGTTTTATTTTTTGTTGTTTTCTATTAACAGTTCCAATTATAAGTTTAATGTTGTTGGTACGATGGAAACAAAGGGCAAACTCTGCTAGCTAACATCACAATGTTGATGTAGTGTATACTGTTTAGCTATAGGGCTCTTGCTTTTGTAAAGACTTTTCTCCGATCCATAGAAACGTACCATTCTGAAACGTCCTGTAAAATCCGTGCTTGCAAAGGTTCTGCACGATCCTCTTGTTCAGGGTCTAAATCGGGCTCGAATTGGTATGGTAAAATTGTCACAATCGTTAATATTTACAGTTATGGTAACACAACACACTGGGCCAGCTAACCAATAAGAGCATATTTCGAAATTCTGAAGGAGGGCCTTTACCGAAGGGTGTAAGGGCATAATAAGACCCATTTAAAGGTGAAATATCTCATTTCTGCGGAACTAGTGGCATCCAGCAGAATTACAAAAGTAAAGTAATTTTCAAACAACTTTGCAAATACTCCTTTTCGTGCATCGCGCCTCCCCCAACTCAAACATGACAAATACAGCTCTTACAAGACCTCAACAGGTAAAATTATAGGCAACTTTCACTTTTAGCTGTGTTGCTTGCTATGTGGCCTGAGTAAGTAATTGAGTAGGCTAAGACTAGAGCGAACACGAGTGTCTAACCCATCCAACATATCTGCACCGGGCGGATCTGTTGGATTTTGTCACAGCTGTTTGAGTCTGTCTACAATAGACACATCAGAGTAAACATTATACACTGGAATATTGTCTCCCTGAACAAGTGTATGATGATGTTGTATTAAAGCATCTATAGTAGAATGTTGCATCACAATGATTTGTTCACTTTGACATGTTAATGACCGATTTTATCTTTAAAGTTCTAAAATAAAAGCAGTGAATCTTGGCTTGCACTTCTGTAATTGAAGTGGAATGTCTTTTCCAATGTAACGCATCAGCCATGGACCCAGATCAGCTAAACACCCTCTGGCTCTGCTTGCTACAGTAGGCACGCCCCAGACGCTTGCTATAGGTTAGGTTGAACTGGAAAGTGATTGACAAATCTTAGAAGACCGCTCTCAATGTTTTAATGGTGCCTGGAAGGTTACATTTTAACACTGTAATTGGAGATTAATCCATGAATGGCTAACTAATAGTACTGGGTTAAGAGAATGTATTTTAACTTGAGAAATCTTACATACTTCACCTTTAAAAAAGGCTAAAGAAGAAAGAGTATGGAGGGTATGCATTGACTTAAGATTTGATTTAATAGGGGAAACTGCGAAAACGCGAGTAAAACAAATTATTTTCAGTTTAAACTACAGGTTGGACTTGATAAGTATTCCTTACAACTTACCAAAGATCCAGTGATCCAAGGATATTGACATGGGATCGTGTTTCCTGACATTTATATGTGCCTGATTTCGACGCCAATATATAAAGCAAATTTGCCTGTGAATGCTTCATGTAAATACAAAATAGGTAGGTCTAACTCTGGGTGATCACTTATATCAATGTTATATATACACTCACCTAAAGGATTATTAGGAACACCATACTAATACTGTGTTTGACCCCCTTTCGCCTTCAGAACTGCCTTAATTCTATGTGGCATTGATTCAACAAGGTGCTGAAAGCATTCTTTAGAAATGTTGGCCCATATTGATAGGATAGCATCTTGCAGTTGATGGAGATTTGTGGGATGCACATCCAGGGCACGAAGCTCCCGTTCCACCACATCTCAAAGATGCTCTATTGGGTTGAGATCTGGTGACTGTGGGGGCCATTTTAGTACAGTGAACTCATTGTCATGTTCAAGAAACCAATTTGAAATGATTCGAGCTTTGTGACATGGTGCATTATCCTGCTGGAAGTAGCCATCAGAGGATGGGTACATGGTTGTCATAAAGGGATGGACATGGTCAGAAACAATGCTCAGGTAGGCCGTGGCATTTAAACGATGCCCAATTGGCACTAAGGGGCCTAAAGTGTGCCAAGAAAACATCCCCCACACCATTACACCACCACCACCAGCCTGCACAGTGGTAACAAGGCATGATGGATCCATGTTCTCATTCTGTTTACGCCAAATTCTGACTCTACCATCTGAATGTCTCAACAGAAATCGAGACTCATCAGACCAGGCAACATTTTTCCAGTCTTCAACTGTCCAATTTTGGTGAGCTTGTGCAAATTGTAGCCTCTTTTTCCTATTTGTAGTGGAGATGAGTGGTACCCGGTGGGGTCTTCTGCTGTTGTAGCCCATCCGCCTCAAGGTTGTGTGTGTTGTGGCTTCACAAATGCTTTGCTGCATACCTCGGTTGTAACAAGTGGTTATTTCAGTCAAAGTTGCTCTTCTATCAGCTTGAATCAGTCGGCCCATTCTCCTCTGACCTCTAGCATCAACAAGGCATTTTCGCCCACAGGACTGCCGCATATTGGATGTTTTTCCCTTTTCACGCCATTCTTTGTAAACCCTAGAAATGGTTGTGCGTGAAAATCCCAGTAACTGAGCAGATTGTGAAATACTCAGACCGGCCCGTCTGGCACCAACAACCATGCCACGCTCAAAATCGCTTAAATCACCTTTCCTTCCCATTCTGACATTCAGTTTGGAGTTCAGGAGATTGTCTTGACCAGGACCACACCCCTAAATGCATTGAAGCAACTGCCATGTGATTGGTTGATTAGATAATTGAATTAATGAGAAATTGAACAGGTGTTCCTAATAATTCTTTAGGTGAGTGTATATCGTCCAGCCCTAAAACTTTTATAGTTTTTGTCAGTGTTTATTTAAAAACATCCAATTATGCAGAATATACGATGGTAAATATTTAATTGATGAGTTGCCAATACAATTTAACAATAAAATACATAGGGTATGATTTTACCCCAAAATTCTACATATAGACAAAATGATAACCGCAAACCCACGTTATACTGCCTGAAGTCCAGTTGTTTCTCTGAATTGCAGAGATCCATTGGCTTCTCTTTTCTGTAGCTTTCAGCAGTCTGTAAAAATAGCCTTCAGATTTCTTGTCAAATCTATTTGTACAGTCAAAGCTCTTTCCCATTCACGCTGAAAATCAATGCTGCCACTCAGTCTTTTTGCCACTCAGTGGGCATAACCGGAATCACTCCAGTCAATGGTGACATCATGTGCATACCCTCTATATGTACTTCTTGACTTATGATGAATCCGTTTCGTGCTTCCTGAGACACTCAGCCCAGGCAGGGGGGGGTCAGTTGCATAAACACAGCTGCTAAGTTACCTTAAAAGGTCCCATGGCATGGATTTTTTATTTTATTTTATAATGTATTCTGAGGTGTACTTATATTGTTAGTATGATTTTTTTTTTTATATCATAAAATGTCATAATTTAGAAATAAAATTCATTTTTTCTATACTGATGTTTGTCCTTGAATTATCACTGGTTGTGAATTGCGCTCAAAAAATGTTGACTCTTCTCTGACCAGCTGACATAAAGCATACTTTCAATAAACGGGAGACAAATTATATTCAGTTATGAAGTGTTTTCTGTGTGTTGACATCTTTCGCGATGTTCTAACAGACTCCTTTGAACCGAATCATTTTAACGAATGGTTAGAACAACTGATCTGTCCAACACTGAACTCATGAATCAGTTTATTAATTTACTCAGAACGCATCTGAAATGAGAGCACAAGTGTGCTTACCCAATTAAGCAAGAGTGGGTAGTAAGAATTATTTTTAATTATCAACAGTATTTCAGCTTATTTCTGTTGACAATGTGTAGTAAAATAAATAGGCCTAGCCTACAATCATTTAGACAGGAGTGAGGTGAAACCAGAACAAAGTTGTTATTAGCTAGCTGATAATTTTTATCAAATTGCATATGGCAGAAAATTAGAGTATTTGTTCATTTGTAATGCTACTTTTTAATATTGATATGATTATATACCAAAACAATTATCTGTAGTGTAAAAAATGTTTGGTAACTGTCAGATTACTATTGTATGTTTGACCAATACACTGTTTTTTGTTTCCACTGCTACATTTTATTTATTTAAAGAAGTTTGATTACATTCTATTTTAGATTTGAATGCACAATAGTTTTTTAAATAAATAAGAATTCAACACTTTACATACATCTGTTATTTTGTCTTAGTTATGTTTAGTTAGTAAAGTCTGGTGCCTTTAGTCTCTTCAAGGAAGGTATAAGGTGGAAGATATACAGTTTATTATTAATTCAACAATAGTATCGGATTGGTATCGGGTATCGACAGATACACAAAGCCCAGGCATCGGTATCGGGACTGAAAAAGTCGGATCGGTGCACCCCTAGTGTTTTCCCTGGAAATCTTAAGTAAAAGTATAACCTAACTCCTTAACATTTTAGTGTAACGATAACTAAAGTAATTTATGCCATGGTCTGTCAGAATACTCGAGTCTGATGAGTCAGTTGAATCACCGTTCTCTATTAATGCACTGTTTTCATTGACGCGCACACACATTGATGCTGCGTCCCAATTCGCATACTATCCATCCTAAATAATTTAAAAATAGAATTAGTATGTTTCAAATCGTATTATGTTGAAAAGAGTATTTCAAAGATACCCTGATGGTCTACTATTACTATTTTGCACACTCTAATGGCTGATATTGCCCACAAACCATGGCGAGTTGGTCGAGGATTCGATTAGAACTACAAACGCGGATAAAAAGTGTAAAAAAAAAAAAAAAAAACTACAAACATGACGGATGTGCGAGTCCGACGGTTAAGCAGCGAGGTTTAGATAAAGGGGTTTGAGTGATCAATTATCAGTATTTAACCTGACGAAAAGATATTTATTAAATCTTATCCACATTATATTTCACCCGCAGAAGCATTATGAACTTTTGTAATGATAAGTTTGGCCATTAACTTTTAAATGCATCATTATATTTAAACTGCAAACACATGAGAGGAGTCTCTGCATTAAAGACCCACAAATGGCAGATCAAAGTGCGGCTAAATTTCTCTCCGATACGGTAGGAAATAAAACTGAATGTGGAGGATTTGAACTGTGACAATGATTGACAGGGCAGTTTAAACAGTGACAGGATGCCCGTAACTAAGCGACTATTATAGATGACGAAGTAGTATGTCCCAAAGTTTGCATACTCTTTTGCTACACACTCAAAAGTATGTACTTTTTCTTCACAAAAAGAGTACATACTTTTAGCTCGTAGTATAAGCAGGTGAATTGGGACGCAGCATACATTATATTTCTCAGCAACAATGGGGTTACATCACTATTTCTAAGTAATAAACGCACATCTTCATTGTTAAAGGATTAGTTCACTTTTAAATAAACTTTTGCTGATAATTTACTCACCCCCAAGTATTGGTATTGTTTAAAGCCCTTTGAAGCTGCACTGAAACTGTCATTTGGACCTTGAACCGTTTGGAGCCCAGAACACCATTATATGGAGAAAAATCCTGGAATGTTTTCATAAAAAACCTTAATTTCTTTTCGACTGCAGAAAGAAAAGACATGGACATCTTGGATGACATGGGGGTGAGTAAATTATCAGCAAAAGTTTATTTAAAAGTGAACTAATCCTTTAAGAGAGACGCTGAACAGACGCAGGTACGATTCTCTCTCCGTCTTGATAATTCGTTCAAATAGCACAAAAACACTTTGCGTCAACCGGTTCTTTGCCTCCTTTGTTGGAGGTCTAACCTCTTATAACCAAACCACTTCCATACTATATAAGTAGCTCCCTTTTTAGGTACTAAATCGTCATCGGAGGCTGACATGCTGCTCTTATTCTCAGACAGGTGTTATTGTTGTGTGCACTAGGGAATGTAAATGCGCCATATGTCGTCGCATACACTATTATACTCTAAAGTCATTTTTGACCACAAGATTTAGCGAGATTTCCCAATGTTCACAGCCGGTTGGTTGTTAATGGAATCTGTTGTGTGTGGTGTGCTGTCTTGGTCACATCGCGGCCCTCCACACACTATAGGAACAAAATCTATCTTTATCAAATGAAAATCTCTTTATTTTTTATCGGTCCTGAAAATCTGATAAGAATTTAAAAATCTTTTAGTGTGGGCCAGCCTTGAGCAGTTTATGTAACTGGCCACGGGTTCTAAACAAGTTGATAAACAGCCTTTTTCAGTCTAACAAATAATATGGGCATGTATGGTTGTGATATAAAATATGCAAATAGAAAGGCATAATAAACAGCTTAGAGAGCTGGAGCTAAACATTTTGATACGCTTTTTATGGCAATTAAACGGAAAACAATACGAACCGTGCAGGCCTTGCTCCATGGGGCTGGTGCGGTGAGAAGAATACCTCCCTGAATACAAGCATGTATTACAAGCACCAGGAACATGCTCACAACCGTGACAAAATAGCACAAAAAAAAACTTAAAATAAAAGAATCACCCAGCATTATTAAGGAACAAAATAAATTACATAATTAAACCACGTTTGCTCACACAATCACAAAGCCATGTTCTCAATCTATTCCACGAACACGGCTTTCTTTTATGTATTCAGAGTTGTATGTGTCTAGCGTTGTACGGATGCGTGTTTAGAGTGCCGTCGACAGTGGAGGGGTGTAATGAGAGTAATGATTAAAGGCCGATTAAAACTGCATGAGGATTATCGTGCTCATTTTCAGCCTCTGCTGTGCTAACTATCAAATACTGCTCTATTTCAGCCACTGCGATAGAATATTCTTGCGCATGCATTCGTTTATACACATTCCTATATGTGGTATTTAAATCATTGAATGAAATACTATAATGCTACAATCCTACATCAAAATTCAGGAATTTAACAGCTTTGTGTGCGTGTGTGTATGCATCTCGTGATCTGGGCTGCTCTCTGAACGCTAATGGTGGAGCATGATAAATATATGACCAGCCATGAACCCCTTCAGAGGTCCATTTAATCAGTAGTCAGGGGGCCAGCATGAAAAATCCACCATTTCAAGGCCAGCACTCAGGGCATCATGGGACAGAGGAGGGCAAAGGTCATTTCTAGATCATTAAGGGCTGAAAGGGGCACGAGTTTGCTGAAATAAAAAAGTCATAATCGGAAGTGAATTATATCTTGTTAGGCACTTAGGCTGATATATTGTCATTCTGAAATGGATCTCTGGAGCATTTGAGCATATAAATATCTTATGAATAAGCAAAATCCGTTTCTCATTTACATAGATGTTTATAGAAGACAAACTATTTTTAGCAGATGTGCTCATATTGAAACAACTTTACAGCATTTTCTTACACGTGTAATTGGACCACTCAATATTTCACTATAGCAAAAATATGAATAATTATAATCAGGGCTGAGCAAAATCAAACAAATCATGAAAAAACCCAAACACATATGCGTGTAGATTTCCACATTGATTCCACATGATTACCACAGGCAATGATTCGGACTTGTCCCACAATGTTTAACAAGAAATCAGTTTAAACTCACAATTGAAGCCTAGGAGGCAAGTAGGCTGCCATGCACACATTCAAAATATGGAACGGTTTCAAAATTATAACCGTAACAGCACACATGGTGGCATGAGACTGGTGGAGTGGAATAGCTTACTAACCACGTCTGTGCAAAACACATGTCAAGACCCTCTACACAAGCAAACATGGTGACTCTCACTTGACATCTGTGGATACCAGGGAAAAGACATGACGTATCTGAAAAGCATTCAGAATTGCATTGGTAATGCATACGTTTCTATGCCTAGAACATAACTTGACTTCAAATTATTCAACATTTTCAGCTTTAAGGCTGCGATATAATTCAAGCGAAACTGGTGTGACATCATTTCAAAACAAGATCAGGCCAAAGTTAAGTTTGTTTGGAGTTTGTTTCAGGAGTTCGAAACAGCTTACCAAAACGTGCTTTACAGAAATGTTCACTCTGGAGTATAAACACTTTCGAACTACCGTTGGTCCATGGTGGGTGGACCAACCCACCTTAATGTTCTGCATAATGAAGGGGGTGGCCACTTTGAGTAATAGGTGGATAGCCATTTATCTGCTGTCTGTTAGTCATCACGTCACCTCAGCTCCACCCACGTCCCGCCTCTTTGCCCATTTTCTATTATCCGGGAGTGACGCACGATGACTCGCTGCCAAGATGGCAATGGCCAGCTCCTCCCTACTTTACGCTTCAAAACTGCTCTTCAGAATCCTATGGGTGACATCACGAACACTATGTCCATATTTTTTTACCGTCTATGGGTCCACCGAATCAGATGAGAGTAAAATATGAGCACACTGGAGAGCTGCTTTATAGAAGAAACTGAAGTTGCATTTCTAATTGAAAGATACAAGGATTTTTTGCGGAAAAGGGTTTAGCGCATCAAAATGTTTACCGATATAGCTGATGGAAATGTCAATTATCGATAATTTTTTTCCAAATGTCGACACAATCTTTTTTTGTTTAACTTTAGCGCATAAATTCTATATCAGTTCTTCAAATGTCGCAAAAACTAGTTTGGAAACACTTATTGTCGAGAAAAAGGGCTTTAATGCAAATCAATGTGGTGTCACATGACAGAATTAGCCTATTATATACAGCGTCCACACGTGGCATTGCTCCCGTTCTCTGTAGTTCAAAGGTGCTCTAAATCTATTATATTCATATTATTACATTATACGGTATATTAAATTATTTTATTACTATTGGTAAGAATAAGACGTGTTACCTCTCAAACATCATTCATTCTTATTTTTGTAATTTTGTGTTTTTTACAATCCAATAAAACTTGATAATAATCAGAAAAACTTCAGAAAAATAATAGCTAACTGCACCCGTATTATGAATATATAAGTTAAAAAAAACATGACACTTGTAGATTTATTTTTATTTTTATGTATAGGGCCTACAATTTAGCTAATAATATATAATAAAGTTTTATTTCAAAATGAATGAGAAAAATATAGCACCTTGAAAATCTCGGCAGCTCATCAAAAATAAAAATGTGGTACCGGTCAAACGAAGGAAGGCAGAGAGTTTCCAATACCGACAAAAAGAAAGGTAAAATACACAACATATTACGTCTGTATCTGACTAAATAAAATTCATGCTAATTAAAGGTCCCGTTCTTCGTGTCTTTTTGAAGCTTTGATTGTGTTTACAGTGTGCAATATAACATGTGTTCAAGTTTCGCGTGTAAAAAAACACAGTATTTTTCACACAATTTACTTATCTGTATACCGCTGTTTTCACTGTCCTAAAAACGGCCCGATGAGTTCCTTGTTCTATGAAGTCCCTCCTTCAGAAATACGTAACGAGTTCTGATTGTGCCAGCGGTTCCCGTGTTGTTATTTGACCGCAGCTTAGCGAACGTGGCACTTTTCCTGTGTTGTGATTCGACAGCAGCTTAGCGCACGTAACATGCACGGAAAGGTCACGCCTCTTAACGGGAGATATATGCGCGCTTAATGATCTCTACAGCGTCCCTGGGAAAGCCAAACAAAGGTGATTTGACTCCGGGATGAAAATAACAGCGTCTCGACGACATGGCGACAAACACACTCAAACGCAGCACTTCCTTTTCTCCACGCGACACTTCCTCTTCTCCACGTGGGACAGCAACAAGATCACACCCCCTTTTTTGCGTATTCTTGTGGGCGGAGGTTAGTCTGTTCTACTGTTCTACTGACGTAATTAATGAAGGAAGTACCAGGATGTAGTCCAAGCCGGCCGTTCACTGTAGGCTTTGAAAGGGAACTTCTGTTTAATAAAATATCTCGCTTGGCATTGAACTTTGAGCTTTATAATTTTACAGGTATTATTTATGCTCTAACAGCAACATTACACACTAACTAAAGTTTGAACAATGGGATCACGAAGAACGGGACCTTTAATGCCCGATGTCATGAGCTGTATCTGGCTAAAAACATGACACTTGTAAATAAAATAATTTTATAAATACAATTTATTAAAATGTAAAATAGTTTTATCTCAAACTAATAAAAATAATAATAAAGTCGATTGAATCTAGACTATTTTAAAAAGTTAAATATAGATTACACAAATAATACGTTTAGGTTAAAGCTGCATCTGGTTCTGAGGGACGGGGACGGGGGGTATCAATCTATATAGCAATCTATTCTATAAAGTACAACATAATAAACATGACCTGACATACATACAGAGTTAGAGCAAACACATTGGTATGATCAAATGCTGTCATTTTTGTTGTGTATATTTTGTTATTGAGAAGAAAGCGCACAGCACATATTTACATATTCATCTAAATGCCACTCTAAGCAACATAACACTGACTATACCACCTCAAAAGGCGAAGGACGAAAAATAAAATTTCTGCCCGCTAAGCTTCTATTAAGCACTAAGGCCCGGTTTCACAGACAGAGCTTAGTTTAAGCCAAGATTAGGCCTTAGCTCAATTAGAAAATTTAAGTAACCTTCATAAACATGCCTTAGAAAAAAACATTACTGGTGTGCATCTTGAGACAAAACAATGGCAAAGACTTAATTTAAGACATGTCAGTGCAAGTTGCTTTCAGTTAAAACAGTTTAAACAGTTTAGTCTTTAGCCTTGTCTGTGAAACCGGAGTGTGTGTGTTACTGAACAAGCATTTTCCATTTTTGATTACACACTGAGGGACAGAAGGGACACATATGACATTTGGTAAGATTAGACATCATTTAAATAATAATATAAGAAAGATAATTGAAATCGTCCAGAGAGAGACTATTTTACTTAAAACAAATTAAACTGGGGTGACTGTGACGTAAGCAAATTGCCCAGTCTGGCTCTATGGTGGTAACATACGCTGCTTGTGTAAAACACACAATACACCGTCTGCAATGAGTTCACACACTCTCCGCACACTCTGAGTGTAAGTGGGAAGTGAAGCATAGGCTAGACGGCATGGTATAAATGTCCTGCTGGATCATATTTCCCACTGCTCCAAATCCCCAGCAGGACACAGACACAGAGCCAACACGTTCATGAGCCATTACGCATTTATGAATGGAGCTTGTGGTGTGGTAATAGAGGCAGGCCTCGGAGCCAATCCTTCTGGAACACACTACGAGAGGACAGGAAAGCTGTCAGTCACTATGTCAACCAATAGCAGAGCGGGAAAGTGGGAGATCTCAGCCAAGAAAAGTCTAAAATTTTAAAACCATGATGGAAATTATACACTGTTAATTTTGTATGTAATTAGAAAAAGTTATGTGAAAAAAGAATAATTGGTCTTTTTGCAAAAACATGCTCACATGCACAATTATTCTTTATTATAGATTTTTAATTACAGAGACAAATAAAGAATAATGTGGCATGTAGGCAAGTTTTATGCAAAATAGGAGCAAAAATAAACTATTTTCATGTTAGCTTGTTTGTTTAAGCAGGTTTATGCAAAATGATTTAAATTATTTATAATACAGAAATGCTTGCATGCAAGATTATTCTTTATTTTAGCTCTTATTTGACATACAAAGAGGCAAGAAAATAACTTTCTGCTTTTTATTTGTCAAAAATATGCTTGCATGCATAATCATGCGAAATAAAAAACATAAAATAATCATTTTCTATGCACACATCTTGGTAATACAAGAGCCAAAATAAAAACAAGTTTGCATGTCAGAATGTCTTTATGTAAAACATTTGCAAAAATAATGAATAATCATTTGTAAGCATATTGTAATACCCAAGCACGCATGTAAAATAATAACCAAAATAACTTTGCATGAAAGAATGTCTTGATGTAAAATAAAAGCCATAAAGAACAATTTTTTTCTAAAAAGTGAGCATCCTAACGTTTAACTGTAACTCTGTCAAAAGTAGTGTCAAAAAGTATTCACATTCATTACTCAGGTAGAAATATAGATACTAGGGTTTAAAAAGACTTGTGTAGAAGTTGAAGTAAAAATGTAAAAGTACTGGTTTCAAAACTACTTAAAAGTATAAAAGTTAAAGTAATATGGAAAAAAATGCCATTAAGGACAAAAGCTTAGGCTGTGCCACAGGGGCCTATAGTGCACTACCCCACCTCCTCAAAAAAAGCATTTAATTTTTCTAAAGGCCATAATGACTATAATGCTACCTGTTTCACCTGCATATATGCCCATTGAAAATGAACGCAATTTAGTGCAATGCAAATACATTAAAGAACCATATAAGTGTACAACTGAGCATTACGTGATTTGTGTCATGTGCAGGTGCGATGGATCGCATACAAACCAATAGGGTGTCGGAATGATATATGTTTATACTTCTTATCCAACCACAATCAAGTCCACTCTATCCGGATGGCTCGATTTATTTATTTTTTAACGATGACAAGCCGGAATGAAAACAAGCCGAAATGAAATAGGAATAATGAGGTTATTTTTAAAATGTAAGGAGTAGAAAGTACAGATAATTGCGTGAAAATGTAAGGAATAGAAGTTAAAAAGTCGGCTGAAAAATAATTACTCCAGTAAAGTATAGATACCCAAAATTTCTACTTAAGTAAGGTAACAAAGTATTTATATTATTTATAATAGAGATTAGGGCTTCACAATATATCGACATTATCGAAATATCGTAAATGTTCATATCGCGATATGCATATCGCAACGGCATGCAATATCTGAATGGTTTTAATATGCTACTTCAACGTTGTGAAAAGTGTACATTTTAGGTTGACGCATATAGCAGAGAATAGACTGGGCACATGACTGCTACTTACGTGACTTGCTTGACATTAAAAAGAGTTATTAAACGCAATTACTTGCGAAACACAACTCCTTGCAGTCTCGTGCTGTCTGCTGTCTGACATACACACCTTAACGTGCGCACAAACATGCTCTCTGAAAGCGTGATCCCTTCAGTTCTGTTTCGTTACACACTCGAACTGTCAAACACACACAGTTACGTAAAATTGTCTGTCTTGATGAGTATTCATGTAAACACAGTCGGTTATGCTTTAAGTGAACAATATCAGTTGGGGAAAGAAATTGAATGCGTGTCAATAGGATCCGTGCATTAGGTCTTAAAGCAGCAGCCCAATACAGTAAACCTACTAATACAGTAAACCTGCTCATACAGTAAACCTGCCGCTGTCTGTCAAACAACAAAAGAAAAAGAGAAAATCACTGTGCTCTTGGCTGAATAACCTTTGTATCTTTATTATGTATCAGTGTATTCAGTGTATATTTAATTTATGTGAAGACTACTGTTTTTAGTTCTTATTTTTAATAACAAAGATAAATTAAAATAATCGTCCACCCCTAGTTCAGGTGTCTTTGTTTACCTGGATGTTCTTGACGTTAAGTTTTAGGTTGATATAACTATATATTACCAAGTCAAGCAAAGAGTTTTTGGCATTTAAATATTGACATTACATTTTTTGTTTGTTTACATTGATGTTAAAATGATATTGCCAGATATTGTGACATTCATTTTTGCTAAAACACTGCTGATCACTTTGAGAAGTTGTAGCGATGCTTTCTTTTCCCAGAAAGAATGTGAAACGCATAAATGGCATCATTCTCATTTCTTAAATATTTTTTTATATATAATTTAAATAGATTTTACACACTTAAAGCAATATCGTATCGCATATCGAATATCGCATTATTTAACAAGGATATGGCATATCACATTTTTCTTCAATATCGCACAGCCCTAATACAGATATATTATAATATATTTTATTTATTCTTTATAAATGTATACTTCGTTACTTGACACCTCTGAAAACTGTGAGTATTACTTGCATGCAGAACCTTCCATTTCAATTGTGTCTGTACTAGTTGGACTAAGTGGGCCCCTTAGGCGATTCAAAGAATACATCATTGCCATAGGGTTACACTATAACCGAGACTTACATTAAGTATATCTCAGTACGAGCTATGGCTCTCTAAACGGCAGAGAGATGCTTCAAAGATAATCCGCTTCAAAAAGAAATTCTTGTGCCCATGCTGAGAGATCTGAGCTCTAAACATATGCAGATAACAACTGCAGTGGATTTATCATGAGCATGCAATTTCATCTCGCCCACATCTGGACAGAAATCCCTAGATGGAATAGATTAATAATCCGCTAAACTAAAGATACCTTCGGCATAATGCAGTTACCAGAACGAGAACTGCTTTTGATTGGTTGCTCCACCTGACAGCTTCGTTACCAGATACACGAAAAATGTTGTCCGTGAGCATGCAGCTTAGTGATTTGTATGGAAAAATGCCTCAGGAATGATATAGTATTAAGTCACTGTGGGTCCAAAGTCTTAACTTTAAAAAATGACAGTGATCTTTAAAAATACGCCCATATGCTTATATGGTGACAACAAAAGGACGACAAACCTTGGAATACCATAAATGTATATATACATCATTCTGAAGTCATTTGTCATCTACATCCCCAAAGGGCAAGTACAATCAGAAAACGAGGAGCATAAATCCACAAAAATGTCATCCGTGTCGACATGGAAAGGAGTATTCGCATAAACCACCACATAAAAGCCATCCACTTGCCTTTAAGCTTTGATTTTGATATCTAGCATACATAACGTTCTGAGAACACTGACCAGAATGCTTTGTTATCTGTGTTCTCCGGGGCTGATCTTGTCTCAATTTCCAACACCTGAGAAATTATGCCCCTGTAATTCAATACTGATGGCTTCAAAACGATACCTGGGGACTGACATCTGAACTATCTTTCATTAAGGCTTATTAACGGCAACTGTTGACGTAGAACTGAGATTAGATCTTGGCAGAGGCCCATGTCTTTCAAAAACAAGGTCCTCTATTGCCTTTAAGTCTGGCACACGAGTTCCCAATTGCTATTCAAGTGTCTGCTCCCTCCCCACTGGAGGGTTTCTGGAGGTGTTAAAGGGACTTGAAGTGTAAACTTTTGGAGAGCTGTTTGAGTGTTAGTACAAAGATACCCTTCACAAGGGTGCTAACATGCTCTGACACCACAATGGCCTTGAGGAACTACATCTGAAGGTGGATTTCAAGAGGGCGGATAAGACAGGAGCAGCTTACTGGTGACTAGAGATGTAAAAAAATTTAAACATTTAAAACACAACGATTACAGAACTTAATTGATTGCTATAACAGATTGTTATGACTATAATAGAGGGCTGCAGGGATGACATTTTTGTAGGCCAACCTGGATGTTAGCATCACCCTGGTTCCCTTGACAAAAAGCCAATTGGATTTTTTCCATTGACTTGTGGGCTATTACTGAAAATAAGCTCTGTGGCCAACAAACGTTTATGATACTTACACGTCTTCCTGATCTTCTCAAATGAATACAACTTTTATTAACTTTGAAGCCTTAATGCAATCACCAAAAGTAAAAATCTAAAGTTATGGTATAAAGAACTACTACATGATGATGCGATGACTTCAACACCACCACTAAGCTTCTGACAACTCTTTTTGTGTCTAAAAAGAAAGTGAGTTGGAAAGTGAGTTAGAATAGTTTGCAAGAGTACAAATATAAACACAACAAGGCTGTAAAAGCCGAGTAGTGAGTAGATGAGTTTATCTGTTTGGCATGATAATGTTTAATCTCCTCAACAACCTCTGTAGTCCCATTTCGCCACTTGTTAGCAACCACCCTTTTCAAGACATCTAAAAGCTTAAATAATTCACAAGGGGGTAACTGATGTAATTTATGTCATAGAATAAAATGTGAAGATATCCTGAGCTTGTGTTAACCACAGATCTTATTTCAGGTATTTAACCAAAAAAGCATAAAATTCACACTAACTAATTTTTGCGGCATGCTATTATACCCTATGTGTTATATTAATATATACCGGTGGCACACTCTATACTGAAACTTTTTAGTGGTTAAATATCTGGCCAAGTACACCAAAGTTATGAAGCCCCACACACACACACAACATGAACAATTCATTAGAAATCTAATGAAGTCACTCTCACATTTTATGCTGCGTTCACACCAAACGCGAATAGTACGTCAGGTGCGAGTGATTTCAATGTTTAGTCAATGGAAAGGCGTGTTGCCGATACACGCTTTTCGCACAGCGCAATGGACACGATTTCCGCCTTGTTCGCGCAAATTTGGCGCAAATTTTATGCAAATTGAGCGTCTTGCGCGATACGCGTGGGTAGTGCTTTTTGTGCATTCACGCGTTTGAAGCAAATTCGTTTCTGACACCAGAGTTAAAAAAAATTTACTTTTGGAGCCTCCTTGCTGCTGTCACATGGTAAAGTGACGTGATGAGAAACCCTGCATCATTTAAAAATACTACTATTGTGTCACAAAATGTAGTTTTAAGACTTTTTCAGGTGAGAATGTAGTTGTTTAAAGCTCAAATATGTGGTTTATTTATAAAGAGAGTGCCTATTTAAAAAAAATTATATTGCCTTTTTGGAGTTGTGAGATCCAGTCTATCAGCGGCGCTCAGCGCTCGTTAACCCCAGCGAGAGCAGCCTTTCCTCGGCCAGTCCTTCTGACGTCTACCGCTGGCTTGGATGTCTCTGTAGTAGAACTGCAACTAATGATTATTTTTTCTGTCAACTAATCTAACGATTATTTTCCAGATTAATCTGATGATTCTTTTTTACTGATTATTGTATTTCAAAGAGGGTAGTGAATTTGTATATTATTTTAACATGAAATCAATGAATGATGACAATATTAATTGTATTTCAGGAAGGGTAGTGTACTTAGTACGCCATTTTATAATAAAATATATGAACACAAGAAGCATTTTAAACATTATGTATAACTAATGATACTATTCATCATAAAATGTATACAGAGTAGGCCTATTAGGAAATGTTGTTTACTATAATAGTTGAGTATGATTTACTTATTGATTTGTGTCAATAGTAAACAAAAATGCACTTATTTATCTGCAAAAGGTTCACATACAGGAGCTTTCAGCAAAGTGTTAATTTGCAACTAGTCTATTTTGAAGGGAGGAAGTGAGGAAAATAAGTATTTGAACACCCTGCTATTTTGCAAGTTCTCCCACTTAGAAATCATGGAGGGGTCTGAAATTGTCATCGTAGGTGCATGTCCACTGTGAGAGACATAATCTTTTTTTAAAAATCCAGAAATCACAATGTATGATTTTTTTAACTATTTATTTGTATGATACAGCTGCAAATAAGTATTTGAACACCTGAGAAAATCAATGTTAATATTTGGTACAGTCTTTGTTTGCAATTACAGAGGGCAAACGTTTCCTGTAGTTTTTCACCAGGTTTGCACACACTGCAGGAGGGATTTTGGCCCACTCCTCCACACAGATCTTCTCTAGATCAGTCAGGTTTCTGGCCTGTCGCTGAGAAACACGGAGTTTGAGCTCCCTCCAAAGATTCTCTATTGGGTTTAGGTCTGGAGACTGGCTAGGCCACGCCAGAACCTTGATATGCTTCTTACAGAGCCACTCCTTGGTAATCCTGGCTGTGTGCTTCGGGTCATTGTCATGTTGGAAGACCCAGCCTCGACCCATCTTCAATGCTCTAACTGAGGGAAGGTTGTTCCCCAAAATCTCACAATACATGGCCCAGGTCATCCTCTCCTTAATACAGTGCAGTCGCCCTGTCCCATGTGCAGAAAAACACCCCCAAAGCATGATGTTACCACCCCATTGCTTCACAGTAGGGATGGTGTTCTTGGGATGGTACTCATCATTCTTCTTCCTCCAAACACGTTTAGTGGAATTATGACCAAAAAGTTATATTTTGGTCTCATCTGACCACATGACTTTCTCCCATGACTCTTTTGGTCATCCAAATGGTCATTGGCAAACTTAAAACTAGAGGTCGACTGATAGTGGATTTTACTGATACCGATAACTAGGTTGGACTGCACTTGCCGATAACTGATTAATCTACCAATAGTTTTTAAAATGGATACTGGATTAAAAAAAACATAATTAAAACAGTGCTGGACTTTGAAAATGTGCTAAATTAAAAACATAAATATGAATATTAAAATGAGAAGTTCTAACAAATTCTTCAGAAAATAATTTAAACATTAAAATATTACAGGTCAAATTTGTTTTTTTACCTATAACCTAGAAACATGCATGTACATTTCATAGGTAACACTAAGCAAGTCCCTGTGCAACAAGGATGTATTAGCTCACATGAACTATATGCATTATGCATACATTTTTACAGCATGCATTAATATGAGCAATACAATTGTACCTTGATCATTCATGTTAGTTCATAGTGCATTAACCAAGGTTAACAGATAAAAAAAAATCAAAAAATTTAATGTGGAAATTAACATACTAACGATGAACAATACTTCCACAGCATTTATTAACCTTAGTCAATGTTACAAATGGAATCTTATTGCAGTGTTACCATTTCATATACCGTAAATCTAAACAGTCTGCTTTTTCCCCTTACGAAAATGAACCATGGTTTTACTACAAACAAAACCAAAAAAACATGGTTATTGTAGTTAAACCATGGTAACCATCGGCAGAATGATGATACAGACGCAAAACGGGAAAACTATCAGTGTGGATTTTTGGCAATAATCGATAGCTCCACCAACAACTATCGGTGCCGATTAATCGGCAAAACCGATGAATCGGTCGACCTCTACTTAAGACGGGCCTTGACATGTGCTGGTTTAAGCAGGGGAACCTTCCGTGCCATGCAAGATTGCAAACCAAACCATGACGTCTTAGTGTATTACCAACAGTAACCTTGGAAACGGTGGTCCCAGCTCTTTTCAGGTCATTGACCAGCTCCTCCTGTGTAGTTCTGGGCTGATTTCTCACCTTTCTTAGGATCATTGAGACCCCACGAGGTGAGATCTTGCATGGAGCCCCAGTCCGAGGGAGATTGACAGTCATGTTTAGCTTCTTCCATTTTCTAATGAATGCTCCAACAGTGGACCTTTTTTCACCAAGCTGCTTGGCAATTTCCCCGTAGCCCTTTCCAGCCTTGTGGGGGTGTACAATTTTGTCTCTAGTGTCTTTGGACAGCTCTTTGGTCTTGGCCATGTTAGTAGTTTGATTATTACTGATTGTATGGGGTGGACAGGTGTCTTTATGCAGCTAACAACCTCAAACAGGTGCATCTAATTTAGGATAATAAATGGAGTGGAGGTGGACAGTTTAAAAGCAGACTAACAGGTCTTTGAGGGTCAGAATTCTAGGTGATATACAGGTGTTCAAATACTTATTTGCAGCTGTATCATACAAATAAATAGTTTAAAAAATCATACATAGTGATTTCTGGATTTTTCTTTTTAGATTATGTCTCTCAGAGTGGACATGCACCTACGATGACAATTACGATGACACCTACGATGAAAATTGACACGATTTCCAAGTGGGAGAACTTGCAAAATAGCAGGGTGTTCAAATACTTATTTTCCTCACTGTACATGTGCATAAACAATGACTAAAGCTGCCAGAAGTTTTTGCCCAAACTTCAAAGACACATTTAAATGATTAAAACTAGAGGCATAGCTTAAATTTAATGTTACTTTAATCATGTAAACTACCTATATACAGCATGTTCTATATGTGTTTGGGACAGAGGGGAACCCGGTCGCATTTGCAGCAGATATATGCTGCCCATAATAAATAAAAGAACGAGACGTACTGGGTTTGGAGAAGAACATCAGAAAATGTGACCGAATGGACAATATTCGTCTGTATTGGCAATACACACGCCACGGTTCAGTAGCGCGAGACAAACACTGGCAGCGTGAAAGCCCAACGGGCGCGTGCGACTCCCGCTCTCCACACGCACAGCTACTGCTCTGCCACCGAGCGAACAAAGCACAGTTTTATTCAGCTTCTGTTTAAAGTACATTTTTGAATGTCGCGGTCTGGCTTTATATGATAAATGATCATTTTCACTATACCCGGGAGCAGAAGCCGCCATCATTCTAGATCTGATCTATTCTAGAAAGTAAATAATGTGACACGTTGACGCATTTCACGCATGTCGACGCGTCGTTGCAGCCCTACTCTGTAGTGGTTCAACATAAGATAGAATTTGTCTTGTGTAGATCTAACGGGCCATCTTTGGTGTCATGAATCTATAATTTGTTGTCTGCCAAATCGTTTTGACTGAGGGCAAAGAGAAGTTTAATAACTACATTTTTTTTAGGATATTTAAATATACAGTTGCCTGGACCACATTTGTGTGGCTATTATTGTTTAATATATATTTTTAATGAAAATGAAAAGAGGCGTGTTTTATGACATATTTCTCCTGGAGCGACTTGAATGCACGTCTATTTTGCTTCAAACACTCGATTTCTACGAATGGATTCAAAATGGTCAAGCGTCCAACTAGACGCGGTAGACGCGATTTTGACGCTCTGTTCGTGTTTGGCGTGAACGCAGCATTAGACAAACCGTGGCCATATTGTACTAAATTGTTCCTTCGTTTTAGTCAAATCGTGGCCACGATTGAATGAGAGAATGAATTAATAAGTTGTGGTAATGAATTCTACATTTTTGGTCATGATATCTTCTTGGTATTTCTTCCTTGAATGCCATGTGTGGGGCTCTGTAACTTTGGCATACTTGGCCATATATTAAAAACAGGGTTCCCACTCTTTCATGAACACCAGATTCAAGGACTTTCAAGGACTTTTTAAAGCACCTTTTATTTTAAATCAAGCACAATAAATACGATAAAGGTGGGTGTGTTATTGCAATATATCAAATACCTACTGTACCGGTGTCTATCATTAATGCAGTAACGCTAAGGCATATACTGACAACTAAAATACAATTTCCAATGAGGAAAAATGTGCAATTTTACAAAATCCAATGAGGAAAGAGGCTGGTGTACAAGAGCGAGCGAGCTTTAACGAGAGATGCAGTTTGCAGCACTCTTATTCCTGCTTTTAACATTTATTTCACACTAGTTTTAGTTTTCTTTTTTATAAATCATTACTTAATTAAAACACCAAAATATAGAAATAATATTGT
Organism: Romanogobio albipinnatus; assembly: GCA_023566225.1. Taxonomy (NCBI): domain Eukaryota; kingdom Metazoa; phylum Chordata; class Actinopteri; order Cypriniformes; family Gobionidae; genus Romanogobio; species Romanogobio albipinnatus. The sequence continues at coordinate 35,888,347 of CM042249.1, forward strand.
ATACATGAATTTTCCAATTAAATGAAAAGATTTCAGATGTTTACGTGCTTTTCTTCTTTTTATTTTTTGCGCAGTGATGAAATATTGCCCTTGTAAATACTTGCCAGCATTTCAGTAATGAAAGTCTAGATCTTTAAAATGCATCCAAATTACAGCAAAGCGCAACCATACGGTGGCCTGCAGGGGTCAAAAAGGATATAAACAGTGCATTTTGAAGTGATCTCATCTTGAAAACTCTGAGATGTGGATTCGGACGGCAATTAAATGACCACACGTCCTTGGTGTTTGTCTAAAACAGTAGGTAATTTGGCCGGGGATTTTTACGTGGGTGATGGGAGAAAAACACTGACCTTCTGGATTTGGACGGCAATAAAATCTCCGACTAGCCCCTGTCAATGATGAAAATACCTTATGAACCCACGAGAAACAATTACCATCCGAATAGGGCTCTGAACAGTAGATGGTGCTTATGGAACAGCAAAAATATATTCCTTCCTCCCGTAATGCTGTTTTGTTCTGGCTTTGGCAGCGCATGAAGGCCAATTTTTGTAATAGCACCATGCTACTCTAACAAAATGCAGTTCATGCTTAATTCAAGCACTTTCAAGGACCTATGTTTGTTTTCAAGTACTTTCCAGGCCTTGAATCCATGTGTCTGAAATTCAAGAACTTTCAAGTACTTTCAAGAAGCGTGGGAACCCTGTAAAAACTAAGCTAAAGTTTTGGTTTAGAGAGCGTCACCTTGTGGCTATATTGATGTAACACATTGCGTATTGTTATAGTCATTTTAAGAAATCTTAATTTGTGGCCACAATATCTATTTTTTTCCTGTATATCTTTAAGAGGGATCCATACAAAGTAAACCCATTTGGACACTAAAAATGTCCAGAACTCAATAATTTCCTTTGTTTGAGGAAATAAAGCCCATCAATGACGGGCATGTACCTGACTTCAGTTTATTAGTTGAAGCACGACAGCTGTTCAGAAGGAGGAGCCCTGCCCACACGGGAGGATCGCTCTGAACACCTCAGAGACAAGCCCTGACAGCATCCACAGACATGAATGTAACTCTGATGCTGGCACCTTTGAATGGAAAGATGAGAGCTGCTGGAGAGGAAACTATCTAAAAGCTTGCGCTTTTCTCTAGGTGTTATTTCATGTATCAGATATCAAAGGGGAACCAACGACTTACCAACAGATGTGTCTGACCCTCCATAGTGTGCACAACTACAGCTCAAGCAATCAGAATGAAAAATGCTTGGTTGAGAAGACCTGATGAATGCAGTAAATATATGGCATTTACAACACATCAAATTTGGTCTAATATCACAAGCCCCTTCAGGAGGCGGTTTGTAGGATACGCCACTGTTCTATGTTCTTTTACTGTTTACTACGTTTACTGTTTTGTACGTTTACTGTTCTATGAAAAACCAAAAGCAACACCCTTCCAAAAAAGACTTCCAACCCTCTGAGCTCAGCATTCAACCAAAACCTTGAGCCTTGAGAGAATTCTGTATTTGTCCTTTATAGGGGTGGGCGATATAGCCTCAAAATTATATCATGATATTTCAAGAATATTTGCGATAACGATATTTATGTATTAAATATATATTTATGACGATATAGGAAAAAATATATGGAACAAAGTTTTATTGGTTATTGCAGCTGGTAGGCAGCAGCATTTATTAGTGCAAAACCATAACATAACATTTTAGTTTAACAATAACTAATGTAATTTATGCCATGGTCTGTCTGAATATTTGATTCTGATTGGCTGGAAGGTGTGCAATAAAATCGTTTAATGTACAGGTAGTTCCAAGTCAGATGAATCCTCGTTCTATATTAATGCACTGTTTTAATTTCAGGTGTGTTTAGACGGAGCACTGTAATCGGTTTAAAAGTCTGAAAGTCTGAATGAAAATGCTGCATATAAACACTGCTTTCATAAGGATACACTAATATTTCTGAAGCGTAAAACTTTTTATTTTGTAACAAGTTATGAAGTTAATGTTGGAATAATGACACAGATATAGCCTGGCTACGCCATCTCATCTGACAGCGTTTGACCCAGGTACTTTCTACTTCAACTGCGCCTGACAGAAGAATACATTTTTCTTACAGCAACACCAGATCGGTTTAGATAACGTCTCGTGTAAACTGTCCACAGAATCGTTCAATCGGAATGATTTTAATCTGAATGACATAAAAGTGTGCATGTAAACGGGGCTATTGAAGCGCACAAACACACGCGCACGTGCGCGTCACTCGCATTCAGAGAGCAGAGATCGCGCTGAAACTATTAAGAGATCGCGCTGAAACTAATAGCACAGAAACTATTAACGCTGCCCCGTGACTTTTATCAATAAAATAGCTAAGTTACTGGATCACTACGTTATATTTCTCAGCAACGATGGGGTTGCATCGCTATTTTTCAGTAATAAACCCACATCTTCGTTAAGAGAGATGCTGAACAGACGCAGTCACACAATGTTTAGTCAGTTGTCAGGAGGGCTGACCTCTTGTAACCAAGTAGCTCCCTTTTTAGGTACTAAGTTGTTATCGGAGGCAGACATGCTGCTGTTCGTGTATATACTCTGACAGGTTTTGTTGTTGTGCGCGCTAGGGAACGTAAATGCGCCATACGCCATCGCTATATCATTGATATAGCGATATGACACTTTTTTATAATGTAAAAATGTATACCGGTATTATCGTGGACGGTATGATATGGCTCACCCCTAGTCCTTTATATTCATTCATTATTTCCCCCTAAAACTTTCCATGCTATGAATGCTACATGTAAAACATTTGTAATGCCAGAGAGCATTCAGAACAATGACAATGTTTGCCTGGAAACCACTGGAAACAACAGCAGAGCATGTCTCGACTGCTACCCCAACAACTAACTAACTTTGAATAGCACAGAATCAATGGTTTCTAAATTTGTAAAAAAAAAAATTTTTTTTTTTTTTATGTAATTTTAATGCACAATATAAACAGTTTGGAGCCCCTGCTTTAAATCAAGGGGTCAAAGGGTTTTTGCCTGTCAATTCACAACTGTCTAGAAACGGCGATGTGTCGCTCGCTCACTATTAAGTATGCACGTTTCGTATTTCTGTGTGCTTGGTCCCATTTTCGTCTCACTCTAAGGCATCCATACTCGCTCTTGCTCCCTCCCTGCCTCCTTTACTCACACACACACACAGAGCTCCTCATCAATAAGCATGCGCTTCCATGAAATGCCCCTACACAGTGCAGGCATGCTAACCAATCTCCTAGAAGGGTTTGGCGTGACTGCGACTAATGATGGACTAGATCAGCTGAGGTTAGTATAAGAGAAAAGGGAATGGAGGGGGGGGGTGCTTATAAATGTCCTCTGGAAAATCCCTCTCACCTTTTCAAAAATATTTCTGTTACGGCTCCACATAGCTGAGGAAAACATTGCAAAACGAGTACAAATATGAGGCTGACAGCATTTCAGAACCAAAAAACTGTGGACAGCAACCTCGGCCAACAGTCATGCTTATACAGGGGTGCGTATGTCTGTGGTGGGGGGAGGGAGATTCCCACTCTGTTTCATGCCATTCCCCCTCGCAACAAGCATTCCGGAGACTCGTGCTCGCGGAATAGGCTTGCAGGAAGCACACCGAGAATATGTGACACATAAATATGTGACACACTGCAAAGTCACTGACATTTGCATTCAGTCAGTGTGTGATCCAAGTCCAATTCATTTCCACAAACTGGCTCCTTTAAGCAGTTTGTTACAAAGAACCAGTTAAAAAGGCGATTCAGCGATTCTTTGGCATCATCATGTGATCCGTGACATCCCTGTGTGGTATATCACACCCACTAAAATGTTCCAATAAAACCATGCAAGCCACATAATGGTAGTTTGATAAAACTGTCATTAAGTTTGTGTTATTAATAATGGTGATTAATAATGGAAAAACTCTGGTGCGGTCACATTTATCGTTGTTTCCCAAATTTTCAGGATTAAATCCAATATTTTTATCTGGAATCCAAGCAAACAGGAATTTCACATGAAGGCGAGATTTCCCCACACAGATTTCACAATGGGTTCAAGTTGGTCACACAAATTTGCAGTGTTGACCAATAGAGATCACAACACTATTGACAATAGATAACGCGGTTCGGTTCACATCACAGTTTTGGAGACATGATTCGGTTTGGTTCTGTTTGCTGTGGGTCAGGGTTCATGGCAGGGTACCAGCAATAATAACACTAGATTCACTTTTAAGTTAATAATAACAACAACAATAATAATTTAACTTATTAACTTTTTACATTGGCTTCACGTTTTCTTTAGAGCGGTTAGCATACCTGAGTAAGCTAAAATTAAACAAATGCCTCCACTGTAGACTAGTCAGAAATAATCTACTCATTTCACCATTTACCATAATGTTTAAAAAAAAACAACCAAAAAAACAAGCACATTTATTTCATAAAAATTGATGACACACACACAAGTAATGTCCCACTTTAGTCTACTTAACAAACACATAAATTGTATAAATATGACTAATACTGATGAATAAATAGGCCTATAAATTAAAGCTATTAAATAGCAGTTTTTGTTAATACAATAATGTAGCCACCATACAAATTTAAAAATAAACAAAATAACTGTGAAAATAAAGTGGCACTTTGGGGTTATGGAAACAACAGTTACCATGGCGAATACACAATACACCATGAACTGTTAATGAAACATGAAAACTGCTCCTGATGAACAGAATGAACATCATACCTGCATGCCTTTGCAGCTAACACACGTTGTACCAGTTATGTGATTTATTGGTACTTTATTTTTATTTTATTTCATGACTTATAAGAATTGACAACGTAACGTTGCATGCTCGTAGTTTCTCTTGCGCTTTATATATGAGGTGATATACAGCGCGCGCCGCCACATTTGCACGTGTAATTGAAGAGTGTATACGCTACGAGCACAGTATAATGGCTGACATGACAGGAAAGAGGTTTTCTGAGGTGAGAGAGATTTTTTATTTTGCAACAAGTTACGAAAATGATAATGTTGCTGGGACTCCAATGTAGCATTTAGCCAATCTGGCTAAATAGGTAAACTGGTTCTCTTTGTCCTTCCACCATGCAGCTTGAGCATCGCCCAAGTCACGTGACATGCAAGACAAAAGTTAGTGTAGCCTATATTTAGTAAATAATATTATTACATGGGCGTCGGAAGCAAAAAAAAATGTGGGTGGGTCCTCAGAATTTTTTTACTGGAGTAGATGCCAATTACATTAAGTACAAATATACCGCTTTGCTTGCTAAACGTATAGTTCGGAAAGACAAAATTACAAAAATCGCCATATCATTGAGAGTGTCAGTAGTGTAGGGGTAAGACGCATGGCATTTAGTTGACACAAATCGACCCGCGGTTCGAGTCCGCCTTTCGCCAAGCTCAATCTTCTCCCTTTTCCCATCACATATCAGATCGGAAAGGCATCTATTTTCAATAAAAATTAAGAAAATATTAGAAAAGTGGAAATAAAGCGTCTAACGTGTTTAATAATAAGTGTTTATCGATTAGAGGTAGGTAAACAGACATGTGCTGAATGTTAGAGACGATAAAAGTGAGTGGGTCCAATATCATTGATCGTAAAAAGTGGGTGGGTCTTGTCCCACCCACATACAATGGTTCCGACGCCCATGTATTATTATAATAATATTTAGTAAAAATACAGCTCTTATTAGTTGTTAAAAGCATACTTATTACTATTTAATCAAATTTGTGGCATAAGGTGAAGTGAGAGCTGGGCCGGGGCAGCAGGGGGCGGGGTGCGTTCTACAATATGAGAGTATCGCGGTGTATCACGGTTTTTCGGTTTGGTTTGAATATCCTTACACCACAAATTATGCAGGTCGACAAAAATGTTCACATAATCAAGTTGTAAACGTATTTACGGAACTCTGCATGTTATTTACGAGTGGGACGGAAACTGTTCTCGAATCAGTGAGTAGTTAAAAGAACCAATCAATTCGACTCAACAACGAGTTCTTGACTCGCTAACAAATTCATTATAAAGATCTCTGAATCAAAAGACGAATCGGCAATGCTATTCATCACTAATTCCCTCCTGCTCCCGAGGGGAAGCAACGGAAGGCGGCTGTTCCCCTGATTTTAGCCAAAATTGCGGTGGTGATCAATGCAAAGGATTCGCATGCATACACGAGAATACTACTTAATCGCGTGCATAGTAAAAGCCATTATCGTTCATTATTAAAGTCGTGTTTCAGGTGCATTTCTCTGCACTGGATCTGTCTATTGCACGAGATGCTGATTTAGATAACACCGTGCATGTGTACAAATAAAGACTCGAAGCAAACCCGAAGCTGAGATGCTGCTGTGCAGAAATCCATGAGGGGGAAAAAAACACTGCGTGACCAACTCCAAATACCAACTCTTATCTACATAACAGCTCTATTCAGCAGCCGCACATGTTAATATGACAATAAACAGACATATGGCATCGATCGGAAGGTTCATTCACAGATATACCAGGGTTTTCCAGCTATCTGCTTTATGTTATTTGGATGTCTTGCGTACAAGTTATGAATAATTCATCACACAAACTGTTGTCTTGACACTGAGCTGTGCTGCATGACAGACCAAAGGCAGAGCTCACAGAGCCGGATACATTATTGCATATATGTGTAAATGAATACGAAAATATATAGATAAATAAACGCAAAGCTTTTTGCAAATGAGTCGAGGAACGCGAGCGATAGATGGGCAGAACTCGCTCAGATAGGAATCACCACCGGCACGACAATCAACAGCGGGCAACAGCATGAACGGACAGACCAGCACGAGCGGCGAGGCGTAAAAGGAGCTAGTGTCATTTCGTATTTACCTGTCAATATTCCAACTCGGATTTGGTGGTCGTGGTTGGTTAAAATCATCCCGTCCGACGCCATGTTTAGCAGCGCTCTCGCCCGCACTGACAAGCCTGAGCAGAGCCGAGAGACGAGCGCATCGAACTCGGGGGGAGGAGTCAGGCGAGAACAGCCGAACTCTGAGCACAACGCTGTAGATTTGGCAAGGTTTCTGGTGGTGGACTGGACAATAATATATTTTACTCTCTCAAATCTCTCTTTTTTTCCTCGATGTAAGAGAAATTACAGGGTTTCGATGCCATACAACTAGTGTTTTCCTCCTCTAGAGTGTAATATTTCTAGAGTGATCAATATTGTAGCTACATTTTGTATAACTTGTATAACATTTTGCAACTCAATCATTTTAAAGTTGGCAAGAAACAGGAGATAATGTGATAGTCTTTTTTTCCCTATTGAGACATATCCGAGTGAAATGAAGAATTGGCTTCTTAAACAAAAAAATGTATGGCGGGATTTGATTTTATCCATCAGGAAATTGATTAGATTGTTGGATAAATGATCTCGTGAGTTACAGGTTGTCCCGCCCTCTCGCCAGTAAACACGTCATCAGGGAAGAGACGAGATGTCAATTAAATATTACGGGCATGTGTGTGTATTCATTTATTTATATGGAAATGTTCATTATTGTTGTCCTGAAAATGTTTGTACTTTATTTAATGTAATAGGATGCGGGTATGATGTTATTTAATGTAATATGATGCGGGTATGATGTTATTTAATGTAATATGATGCGGGTATGATGTTATTTAATGTAATATGTATGCGGGTATGATGTTATTTAATGTAATATGTATGTGGGTATGATGTTATTTAATGTAATATGTATGTGGGTATGATGTTATTTATTGTAATATGTATGCGGGTATGATGTTATTTAATGTAATATGTATGCGGGTATGATGTTATTTAATGTAATATGTATGCGGGTATGATGTTATTTAATGTAATATGTATGTGGGTATGATGTTATTTATTGTAATATATATGCGGGTATGATGTTATTTAATGTAATATGTATGCGGGTATGATGTTATTTAATATAATATGTATGCGGGTATGATGTTATTTAATGTAATATGTATGCGGGTATGATGTTATTTAATGTAATATGATGCGGGTATGATGTTATTTAATGTAATATGTATGCGGGTATGATGTTATTTAATGTAATATGATGCGGGTATGATGTTATTTAATGTAATATGATGCGGGTATGATGTTATTTAATGTAATATGTATGTGGGTATGATGTTATTTAATGTAATATGTATGCGGGTATGATGTTATTTAATGTAATATGATGCGGGTATGATGTTATTTAATGTAATATGTATGCGGGTATGATGTTATTTAATGTAATATGATGCGGGTATGATGTTATTTAATGTAATATGATGCGGGTATGATGTTATTTAATGTAATATGATGCGGGTATGATGTTATTTAATGTAATATGTATGCGGGTATGATGTTATTTAATGTAATATGATGCGGGTATGATGTTATTTAATGTAATATGTATGCGGGTATGATGTTATTTAATGTAATATGATGCGGGTATGATGTTATTTAATGTAATATGTATGCGGGTATGATGTTATTTAATGTAATATGATGCGGGTATGATGTCAGCACCTGACCTATCAAGAATAGCACTTATCACTCTATTCATTTTCTGTTTGTCTATATTTTAAAAAAAAATCCTATGTGTTCTGTTCTAGATTAACTGAGACTTGTTACAGCACTTGCATATTGTTGCCCTTGACTGTTCTAGTTGCTTCTATTGCACTCATTTGTAAGTCGCTTTGAATAAAAGCGTCTGCTACATGACTAAATGTAAAATGTAAATGTAATACATATTTGGCAAAAAGTAATAGTATGACATGTTTCAAATAGCCTATGTGTTCTGTAAAAATAATTTGTAATAATGTATGATTTGAATACAGTGATTTATTAGTTTGGATTCTTTGGATGCTTTTTGTATGGGGTCACATTCACAGTATGTGGAAAAGGCGCATTTGTGTAATTTCATACATTTTATTGGTTCGAGCTTGAAGGGGCAAGATAAGGAGTAGATCTATCCCAACGATATGTCAGTTGCAGAGATTTTACAACTCTATTGTTCTATGGCCTTTGGCATTTGAAAGTTTCACATATTTAGTTTAGTTTAGTTTAGTAACCTTTTATTATCCCCCTTAAGGGCAATTTGTTCTGCAGCATGGAAGTTTACCACCGCGTACAAGACAAACAAACACACAACTTCAATAATACATTCAAATACAAACATGCACATGGTACAAACGGAAATTTCAATCTATGTCTCTCCTGTTTAAGCCTCCAATTAATTTGGGAATATTAATAGGCTTATATTATAGACAAATTCAGTGTTACCGCAAATGATCAAAGAAAAAAGTTAGGGGCACGCATGGGACTCCACAGAAAGCTTAGTAGCTTTTCATGGAAATGATAAACTTGCCATACACATCCTTTCCCCTTGAGTATTTGGTTATTACATATTTTGGTTTATTTCATTAGTGAATTAGTGTGTGAGAAATGCTGAAAATGTTATGCAAGAACTGAGCATGTGATGAGTGTTATTTCTGCATCAGGATGTTTAGAATAGAATAGGGCTAAGGGATCATTTACATTATTAACACTTATAATGTTAATAAAGTTTTTTATGTGTAAAAATTATTATAAATTATTCACATATTTAATACACAAGGTTTAAAGCCACAATATGTAATTTTTACATACTAGAGGTAACTTATTCAAAGCAAAGGCATAGCTTGATGACGCATTATTATGCTGCAGACGACCGTTTCTGCTTCTTCCGTTCATGCGTATGTGTGGTAACGCAGCGCTGGTTTATCATATTAGATACATTTGAGTGTGTTGAAAGTTTTGTTATAATGCTACTCTGTGCGTTTGCTCTGTGGCAACTATGAGACACTTGTTGCACACTGCAGTAAGATAGATCGATATTAGTCATGGTAAAACATGGTACTCGCTGTAAATCAAGAAAACTAGATTTAATCAACAAGACTAACTGTGTGGAGCTATATAACAATTATTTGTTTTCTGTCGATGAATGTATCCAAACAGTTGCTCACCTGTCTTATAAAACACATAATATATTAAAGCGTCTTTGGTGTTTTCATGGTTTCTACAAAATCGGGGGAAAAATCAAGGAAATCGAGGGTAATGCGGGTATGATTTTGATTACCGAAAACCAGGACACTCGGCCCGGCAATGAGATGATACTCGAAGTTTACCAAAGATTCCTTATTAATTTCAATACATTTCAAGAATGCCCCCTCTGTATGGATAGAAAATTGTTATATTATAGGACAGGAGTTGGAAACAGGACATGTCCTGGGTAAACAGGACGTTTGGTCACCCTAAGCAAGTTAGCATTTAAGCACTTACGGTTCGTCTCAAAGTCAATTTTTGAATGGGGTTTTGGTTAAATGGCAGAAATAAGGTTTCACGTTTAATTCTACGACATAAAATACATCAGTATTACCCCACTCGTGATTTTTTGAAGCTGTTATGTGTCTTGAAAAAGGCAGTTGCTAACAAGTGGCTCAATGGGACTACAGAGGCTGTTGGGGAGATTAAATGTCATCACGGAGAACAGGTAAACTCAGTCCACTTTTACAGCCCCGTTATGCTCATAATTGTGCTCTCTTATATACTAGTCTAACTCAAACTATCTGGGAAAATGTTTCCACAGAGTTTCTGGAAGCTTAGAGATGGTGACGTTGAATCCGTGGGACCACAGTGTAGTCGCTTTAGCTTTTTACTTCTAGCGACTGCATTTAGGCTTCAAAATTAACAAAAGTTGTGTGATAATTGTCTTGATGGACAAAACGTGCAAGTATCGTTGACTTTATTGACCACAGAGCTTGTTTTTATTGCAATAATCCAAAAGCTTATGGGAAACTCCTGTTGAACCAGCGTGATGCAAACTGCTGGTTGTCCTATAGTGATGTCATACCCGCACCACTCTATTTCTGGATTTAAACATTCTTGGAAACATTTGGGATAATGTAAGTACACAAGTTAACCAAATATACAACATTGTTCTAGTGGTTTTTGGATATTTGAATCCAAAAATCTTAGATATTGTGCCTTTAAAAAAGAATTAATAAAGGTGCTTTTATAATATTAAAATATCACATTTCTGCTTTTAAATCCTTAAAAAAAAATTACCCCATTTTCTTTCATTGTAAGTGCCTATTTGCTTTTCTTTCTTTTTTTAAAGAAAAGAAGGAATGATTCTAAATCAGTTTTTGTGTTAGTATTTAATTTGCAAATGCTGTCGATTGTGCTTAACTTAAGCCTGGAATATTTATTCGAAGTGTTGATGTGAAGGGTTTAGTGATGATATTATTGGAGTGTCAGTGCGGGATGGATCCAAAGGAGTTGCTACCTGTATCAGAAATTAATTACACACTTTATTGCATCACAGAATCACAAGCTTAGATCTGGCACTAAGGTGCACAGCGCAAGCAGAAGCACTCCAGCTTTATTAACATGTGCACAAGAGGCTTGAGTCTTGTCCATTAATAGACATGAAAGTTTGCAATGGTGTTATTAGAACAAACCATTTTCTGCTGTTGCAAGGATCATAGGGAGACTTTCAGGCAAGCACAGCTAAATCTAGATCAGCGCTCACCATGTAACCCCACACAGGATGTCAGACTTTACTGGAGTTGAGTGAAAAGTCAGCACGTCAGCACAGGCCCCCTAGGAGGACAACGGCTCTCTGCAGGTCATTATTTAAGCATTCTTATTAGGCAACAAGCTCAAGCCAACAAAATGAGCCGCTGTTTTCTGCTGGCAGAGCACAAAAACGCAGCATAGATATCACAATCTATCCTCACATCTCAAAAATATATAAATGAAATGCAAACACCATTGACTACATTGCACACTCCCAAACAAATAGTGTTCAATAGCATTCTTTGGTGAAAATGACAGTTATGTAAATTACAGTTTTGAACATTTTTGGAATAATTTTTTTCTTCATAGTGGCAATTTCACAGCTAGCATTTTTAGTCATTTTTTATTCCAAAAACACATAATTAAATAACACTTTCACACTGTTTGAAATTTGAAAAAAGTTACAGCTGGTTGGAAATTGCACTTAACCCTTGCATACCTCAGGTCTTTAGTGACCCAGGGACATTATTCACTACCCACACAGCAACATAGTGTCGGCGCATATCCGGCCCACATCTGGTACACGTGGAATCCACATGTACCAGATGTGGCCCGATCTTCTGGGCCAACATTATGTTGCTGTCTGGGTACCCCCCTCCTCATTAATTTTTTAAAAAGTATTCCTCAATCAATTCATTATAAACAAAAAATATGACGATGTGGCTGGACCAGGTGCTGCGCGATGGTTCAATTACCGAGCCTCGGGGACCCGATAGGGCCGCTGCCTCACGATGAGTCCGGGTGGCGTGCGGATGTCGTGTTGAATGACGTTGGTCTGCCCGGGGCGTGTGGAGAACACAGAGAACTGACGGACCAGATGGTTCAGCTCTGTCTTCTGGGCGGCGGACAGATGTTTTCCGACATCCACCACCGGGGGTTCAACAGAAGCCAGGGCGGCGAGCTGGTCCCGGGTCCCCACCCACCTCTTCAACAGGTTGATATGGTACAACTGTTCTTCACGCCACCTGCCTGGCTGGCGCAGCCGGTAGTTTACAGGACCCATCGCTCCAGTGAACGGACCTTGCCAGGTCGCGAGAAACTTACATGCTGAGGTGGGGACCAGCACCATGACTCTGTCGCCCGGCTGGAACTCCCGTGGCTGAGCCGCCTGGTTGTACAGCTGCTGCGCCTTTGTGAGGTGTTCCCGGACCAAAGGCATAACCCTCTCGATTCGCTCACGCATTTCCCTCACGTGTTCGATGGCGGAGCGGAGAGGTGCCGGCTGCTGCTGTTCCCAGGCTTCCCGGGCCACATCCAGGAGGCCCCTTGGCTGACGGCCAAAGAGCAATTTAAAAGGGGTGAAACCGATAGAGGCTTGGGGGACTTCCCGGACACCAAACAGGACGTAGGGGAGCATTAGATCCAAGTCTTTCTTGTCCTCGGCTGCCACACACCGGAGCATCTGCTTTAGGGTTTGGTTAAAGCGCTCTACAAGGCCGTCCGTCTGCGGATGATAGACAGTGGTTTGGAGCTGTTTTACCTGCAGCAGCCGGCAGAGGTCAGCCATCAGCCGGGACATGAAGTCCGTCCTTGAAATCCTTGGTCCGTCAGCATCTCAGCTGGGATGCCGACTCGGGTGCAGAGAAGGAAGAGCTCCTTGGCGATGTTCTTTGCCATTGCCTTTCGAAGGGGAAGTGCCTCTGGATACCGGGTGGCATAGTCGACAATCACCAGGATGTGTTCATGTCCGCGGGCAGACTTAGGCAATGGCCCCACCAGGTCCATTCCAATTCGCTTGAAAGGTACCCCGATGATGGGGAGCGGAATGAGTGGACTGGGGGGAGGGGCCCGTGGTGCGGTCCGCTGGCAGGTCGGACAGGCTTGACAGAACCACTTCACGTCTCCATCTAAGCCCGGCCAGTGAAAACGGTCTCGGATGCGCTGGATGGTGTTGGCGGTCCCCAGGTGGCCAGCCATCGGATGGCCATGGGCTAGCTCCATGACCATCTCCACTTTTGTTTTTGGCACCACGAGCAGCTCTTTTACCTCCCCCCTCCGCTGGGCGACACAGTACAACAGGCCATTTTTCACAACGAAGTGCAGGAGAGGATGGGGTGCTGGCTGGTGCTCTTGGCCATCCACTGTTCGGACCTGGGACCAACAGTGCTTGAGTCGGTCATCCTCCAGCTGAGCCCTCACGAATGAGCCCCCTCCCTGGACCCGTTGGAAAACATCAAAGAAAACATTAGAAGCCTGGGAGGGGGACTCACCATATCTCCCGCTGTCCGACACCAGCAGGGCGGCTTGGGTGGCTCTTCTTCGGCTGCGACGTTCACGACGGCAGCTCCTGGCCTGGCTGGCTGGCTGGCTGCATGGAGGCCCGAAGTAGCTCTTCGAACCTGGCCAGTCCTGTCCAAGGAGCCCGGGAAGATCCTTTACAATGCCCACCCCTACTGGCCAGGCGCCGGGGCCAGCAGATATCGTCACTCGGCGGGCCGGAACGTGACGAGTGTCGCCGTGCACGCAGGTGATAGGTAACTGTGCTTTGGAATTCCTCTGCGGCAGTAGGACGGTGGCCTGTACGAGACTGACCGAGCTTCCGGAATCCAGGAGGGCCAGAGCCAATCGTCCGTTGATCTTCACCTCCGCGGGGCGGTTCTTGATGTACACTGCAGCCAGCCAACCATGCGCGCACCAGCGGGGCCGGTTTCTCCGTGGGCATTGGTTGGGCCGGGAGCCGCAGGCCTGTGCACTGTGCGCGGGGTACCTTCCAGCGTGCGTCACTCCTGGACCACCCTCCGAGGGAAAGACGGCGCTCGCTCCCCGGGCTTGCGGTGCATCGCCACTTCCGCCAGCTCGATGGCCTCAACGAGCTCGGTGATGGTGGTCGGGTTCGTCATTCCCACCGCCCGCCGGGTGTGGAGCATTCGGTCGACTGTCACCCGACTTCCCTCGAGCAACCAGTGACGGGCGAGCCGCGAGAGCTCAGCGGCTTGGGCGCGGGCTAGGCGTTGCGGCTTGAACTCCCACTCGTGGTACAACTGGGCGGCCAAGATGGCGGACAGCCCGAGGCGTCCAAGGATTTCCTTCTTTAGTTCATCACAATTATCAGCACTCTCAACCGGAAGGGAAAAATAAGCGCGTTGAGCCTCACCGGACAATAGGAGTCCCAGCAACCACGCCCATTCGCTACGATCCCAGTTTTTCAGAGCCGCCGTGGTCTCGAACATTTGCAGAAACAATTCGACGTCATCTTGAGAGGTTAATTTCGGCAGCAGCTGGGTTGCTCGGACGCAGGGGTCAGGAAGCGGAACGTGCTGAGCAGCGGAGAGGCGGAAAGCGGCGAATTCTTCTTCCACCTTTGCCTGATGAGCCGCCAGGTGTTCCGTGATTTGTTGCTGCCGCACACTCACTTCTGTCAGGCATTTGAGCAGGTCTTCCATGACTGGGAGGAGCGCCGCCCTTTATCCGGGTTCTCGTTGACTGGGGAAAGAGGAAAAAAAACAACGTAAAAGTCCTGGGTCGGTTGGTGATTCTTCACACTCTTGAATCACACAACACAACACAGAATCACACAACACAGAAATTGGTGAAAGACCCCCGGAGGGTGGTTTAATTGTGCCAAAGTGAACAAACGTTGAAACAGTGTGGTGCCGGGTGACTAGCGGTGACGTCAGTGAGGTGGTGTGGCCGGAGTGTCACAGGCTGCTGTCTGGGTGAGAGAGAGAGAGAAGCGTTAGCGTGTCGCTGCATGGAGTGTCGTGCTCAAACTGGAGTCCCAAGGTGCTGTGTTTTATGCCGTGTGTGAATCGCCTGCAGCTGTGACGGTCCGGTCCGTGCTGAGTGCTTGCAGGTGATCCTTGTTTGTTTCCAGGGCGACGCTGACGAGAGCTCGGGGGACTTGTCTCAATACATAAGGCATTTCAAAAGTAGCAAAAGTAAATGATGAAATTTAGATAAAAAGTTTCCAAGAATGTTTTAACATGACCCTGAAATAAAAGAGATAAAACCTGCTAATTTATATTAAAATAAAATAAAATAAATAGAAACCCCTGGGATATAAAACAAGTGCCAAACGTTGAAGAAACACTCAAAAGATGTAAAGATGTTTTTGTTTTGTTTTTGGCCCTGACATCACTTTCAGTATCTTTCAGTGTCTTTCGGTGTCTTCATGCATGACCCTCCTCTGCTTTACCAAATGTGTGTGTATTGCCATAACACAGAAAGTCCTCTCACAAGAGCTGACGTGAACATTTCCAGCTGTTGGCACTCTGTGAGGAAAGCCTTAGCACTCTTAGATGAGACGACTCTCCAATTCACACATACTGTATGCAGGCAGAATTTTAACCAACCTGAATTCCAAGTAGGCACTAGCCTGTGAACCCTCTTCCCAAGACCGCTTCACTCGTCCATTCTCTCACCTCCCCCCTCCTCTCAATCTCGCTGTCTTCCTCACCAATGTCTTTTCAGCATCTCCCTCTCTCTTTTGCATGATTCTTGCTGGTTCAGGCTGGTTAGTGCTGGTGTAACTGGTGCACCAGCATCAACCAAACCTACAGTATAGATGGAGGACAAGCAATGACATTTGGCTGGTTCAGCTAATTAAAAACCCTGGCGGAGACAGCATCCCAAACGATAATAAAAGCTTAGATAGAGTTGGGCGAATCTCATGAAGAGGCTTACATTCCAGGTTACATTATAGCCTATTAATCTGAGAATTTGTTTAACTAAATATTTTTATAAGTAAATATATTCTTATAAGTGTACCACTATATGACCATTCATTGCATTGTGACATATTTTCAGGCATTGTGCTCATACAGTAATGCAAAATACAGTATAAGTTGCATTACTGTAATAATAATAATAATATATATATATATATATACACAGCTGCAAGAAAATGTATGTGAACCGCTTGCAGAATCTGGAAAATGTGAATAATTTTAACAAAAGAGATCATACAAAATTTAGCACTGTCCTGAATAAAATATTTTAGGCCTACATCAATTTTTTTTAACATATAGTCCACAAGACAAAGAAATAGCTGAATTTATTCAAATGACACTGTTCAAAAGTTTATGAACCATTGAATTTCAATACTGAGTGTCGTTCCCTGGATGATCCACGGCTGTTTATTTATTTTGTGATGGTTGTTCTTGAGTCCCTTGTTTGTCCTGAGCAGTTAAACTGCCCAACGTTTTTCAGAAAAATCCTCCAGGTCCTGCAAATTCTTCAGTTTTCCAGCATCTTTTGTATATTTGAACCATTTCCAGCAGTGACTGTATGATTTGCAATCCACACACTGAGGACAGTCGAGGGACTCAAATTTTTTTTTTTTTTCATTTAGTACTGCCCTTCGGAAGCAACAGAAGATACTTACATGTTTCCCGGAAAACAAATTAAGTACAATTTACCTTTTGAAATTCAAAAAGTTTTCACCCCCTTAATGCATCATGTTTCCTTCTGGAGCATCAGTGAATGTCTGAAACTTTTTTAATAGTTGTGTGTGAGTCCCTCAATTGTCCTCAATGTGAATAGATGGAATTATATATTTATATTATACATTTATACATTATAGATTTAAATTATAATAAGTATTACTTTTTTCACAAATTAAAACAATTTAAATTAACAAAAGAAAAAACATATTCGCACAATTTACACAATTTTAAATTACAATAATGACAATCATCACAATATAATATATAATAATATAATAAATAATGAGAAAGGCCATACTGTAAAATAGTGAAAATTGAAGGGGGGGATATCATTTTTCCTGAAAATAATGTATTTAAAAAAATGTAGATAAAATATTTTTTTCTTTTGGAGCTTTGACCTGGACATTTCTTGACAGCTTTCATTCTAAAAATGCAGCATAGTATCATTATCACTTAAAATGATGTTAACATAAAGTCAAACTCAAACGCGCCCTCAGCATAACCAGACATGATGGACTGGATAAGGGATTTTGAAGGCTGGTTTAAGTGGGTTGTTGGAGAACACCACGTATATTACCACAGTCCCAATTTCTAGCAGCACTGCTCATATATTCCAGGAGGTAAATGAGGATGGCTGTGTGGTTACAGAGATTGAAATATATTCATTAACTTTTCCCTTTTTGCTAATATAAGCCTTTTAACGCCACGCATCCCTGAAATTTACATTTAAATTAAATTGACTGGGGGCCAGATGAGGAGGCACCCTAGACCAGGCCCCTGGGGTGAATGTTATTTACTCATCTCCTCTTCTTGTTGGTCAGTCTCCACTGCATGTCCCCCTCCCCAACCCATCCCTCACTTTTTACCCCCCTCCCCTCTCCCATCGCCCAGTGATGGGAAGGACACAGGCTTATGCTTTTAAGACAGGCTTTCAAAAATTCCTGTCAAGAATTTGAGAAGACTCGAGCTTAGAGATGTGTTCGCCGACAGCTCGTGAAAGGACACTACAAGTCTGGAAATGGAGCGGATGACACAGGAGCGCACGTGTAGGTGAGCGGCGTGTTGAAGCGTCGTGGGGAGCAGGAGGGATCAACCTGAAAGGTCACATCTTCATTACTGTCACGTGCACACACCTTCACTAGCTCTTTTGGTCCATATAATTCCACAGGACAGAACTGAAGGTTAACTTCAATGAGAATCGATAACCCATTTATGCTAATGTCAGCGTAATGTGCGTTTCCAGCGAGTATGACCTAACCAAGTTTGTGCTTGAGTATCGGCCTGCCACGGCAAACAGCTCTAGCGAGCAAAACGCTCTCCGGATTCATTTTTCATTTTAGCGTGTTTCGGCTTAGCGTCGGTTTCTTTGTAATTGGATTTCAGGCGAATTACAGCCAGCGAGACAAACATCCATCGCTGGACATCGCTCTGCCTGCAAAAAAAAGTGAGCTTTAGGTTGGTCAGAATTCATTTCGCAATTGATTTGTCTGAGCAGGGGAACATAAAGGGGGAGTTTAGATGGAACCGGTGGCTGTCATCATCACACGTCTTGGAGTACCAACACACAATTTTCCTACTGTACACGCCTTGCCACAATGACAGTATTTTTAAATCAAGCCACAAGGATAATGCAACTCAATAACCATAACCATATCCCAGTGAAAATGCATAGATAAATGTCTCGCCACACAATTCAATAGCATCCATCTATCTAAACCACTTTATCCTTACAGGGTCGCATATCATATCATTTTGAATTTCCTTTTGAATTGCACATAATCTATGTTTTATATTTATGCTGCTTGCTATTAAAGATTTGAGTGGCACAGAGAGAGGAAATATTCTATTATTCAACTATTACAGATATTAATATTTCTATTTTATTTTCCATGTATCTTTTCAGCTTAATTTATTAGTAAGTGTTAGTTTTAGCTTCAGCTTATTGATTTTTTTTTTTGGCTGTCAAAGTTAATGTGTTATCTGGTGGCACTGAAAATGTTTAACACTTGGATTTCTCAACAGTCTAGTGTTATTTAGTGGCATTTTCATTTTTAATGTAGGTGGGTTCACTTATGGGTTACATGCCTTATATCAAAAACTAAAATTATTTTGTGGCCATTTATTTTTTGGTAATAAAAACTAAACAAAAATCATTTTTTTCTTGTTACTTTTTTCAGCAGCTATGCAATTCAGCAGCATTTCATTTCAAAATTCCCTATGGATTGCACTGAATCGATGTTAGTACTTTGAAGCATCTGTTGAGATCTTGAGATCTGGGAAATAATTATCCTCCCAAATATCTAGATTAATGGCTAATCAATATAGCCATTTCTGACTCTCAAATGTTGCCACCACAATATTTTATACTAACCATACACATCTGTGTCAGGGTTATTAAAGTTTTTTAAAATAATTAATTAAAATATATCATTTTTAAATTAATTTCTATTTTATTAATGTCAATTTAATGTTTTGTTAGTTTCACCAATTGTTTCATTCCAGTTTATTTAATAATTTGTGACTATTTCTATTTTATTTTAGTAGTTTTGAAACTGTGAAAATGTATTTCAGCATAGTTTATAACACTTATCCTCACAGAGATCACCATTTCCATCTAGCAGACCGGTGAGTCTGTATATGACTGATCATATACGGTTACATCAGCAGGCTGATCAATAAAGACATCCAGCTCATTAATATTCCACGTCTCCAAAGACCTGCTCACCTCCGACACCTCCTAACCTGACAGTACCGTGTGACCCGAGCGCCCTTTGAAACGATCAGCAGGGGACAGCTAAAAGGTTCCGTAATCCAATAAATAGAATAAAGGCTCATTATTCAATTCTCAACAATTAAGTGCGTATATTCTTTGTAATTAAGCGCTGGGTAAATGTTTCTCATATGAGGCGCACCTCTCACCTCCACCCAGAGCGCACTCATGCAAATGCACGATTAAAACGAGCCATTACCCTTCCAGAATGCAAAACTGTCATCCTATTATCATGACTAATTGAGGCTTTATAACATAGTGTTGAGGTCTGTTTAGACAGTGACTCTTGTCACAACAGAGGGAAATAAAACTGCAACTTTGGAACATGGCGGCAGGGTGTTATTTGAGTTAGTGCAGAGAGAAGATTCATTTTTATAGGCTGCAACATCTTGTTATTTGGGCAAGAAAGATATACAATCCATAGATCAAGAGGTTTTGGGAACACATTATAAATTAGATCTACAGAATTGTGGATCCTACCCTGAAAGAAATTTGGTTTGAAACAATTTTCACTCAGAAATTGCCAGTAAAGAAATGTCATTGAATTAAACATGACATTTTAAAGTAGAAAGACTGAAACGGTAGGCCTATATTCTTGTAAAACATACTCCAAAATTCTCTTTTATTTACAACTTAATTTCTTTTTTTAACAACTTGAGTGTTGAAGCCTTAACTCATTAATATATCTATATATATCTATATGTTTTTCTTTTCACAAGAAAAAAAAGTTGTTTATTGAAATACTGTTTACACAGAAGGTCCACACATCACTGACTTGTGCTGTGGTCACGGTCACAATCCTGCAGGCTTTTTTTCACAGTGCCACACTTAAATGAACAATATAATGAGCCAGTAGATGGCAGCAGTGTGCTGATAAAAGGTGTTGGGTCTGGATGTTTACGACTGCATACCTGTTCATGCCAGCCATTTATATCTACACTTATTTGTGTAGCATCAGCCTCCATTTTGGCATAAACAGTGCCACAATCATAAAATGAAAACTGCATGACCCCATTTTTAAAAAATAAAATCTCTGGAAAAACATGAAAGCCATTCATAAAGGCCAATGGCGCATAACTAGTGTTACTTCACAGGCTATAGTGATAAAAAGCAGTGCCAAATAGCCTATAAGTGAGATAATCAATCATCCTTGATTAACTCAAGAACATTAGGATCAATTCAGATCTCTGGTGGTTTTATGTCAAAATAGTACCATCCACATTTAACGTCATGCAAATCTTTATGGCTCAGGTCTGTAGTGCTTCATCAGACATCTGTAAACCTGTTGAGCTCAAGATTCATTGCGTAAAAAAATCACCCCAATTGCTATTCAAATTAAAATAGGCTCAAATTACTTTTAATAGGTACTCTCTTTTAGCCTGGTCCTACCAGACTCTTGTACATTTCATTTGTACAGAGAGTCTGGCCACTCTCCATTGACAAGCATTAACTTCCTTGAAGGCGGGTACTCTGTTGAAGTTTAAAACTATTGGATCTGCCATAACCAATCGCTAATGTTTGGTCGTGACGTATGTCATCAACGCCATCGTTCTCAGCCACTCCCTCTGTTCGCTGATTGGACTGGTTAAAATGTTACCGGAGAAAACCAGAGAATATACTGCTATTAAAGGCGGAGTACTGAAGGAAAATGAAAATTGAGCGTAAGTACGTAGGAGGGCGAAGCCAGGCTAACTCTCTTTAGCGACTGATTACAATTCCTACTAAATCATGTTATGATCAATGCAGTTTGGGGTGTGTGGTTCCGGCATGGAGTGAACATGCATTTTCAAAAATTGAAAATACTGAATGGAGTGAACATGTAAGTCTCAAATATTTCTTGTTAATATACCTCTTAGCCACTTGATTGAATATCACAAGTTGTTCAGCCTGACTATTTTGAATAATACAAACAAGGCAAAATAAAACTGTAAAATCGAATATTGAAGAGGCGGGCGGTACAGATAAAATTAGCCTGCCGGCTAATGCTAATCAAGCTAGCACAGAAGCAATGGTGCCAACAAATATGGACATTATGGAAGCAATAGCGAAACTGAGCGGCTCCTTATACAGAAAGTTTGATGTCCTTTTATCTACTTTATCAGAGTTTAACATATCGCTCTGGAATATTTCCAACAGTGGCAGCAAATGAAGAGGTAGGCCTAGCAAAAGTTCATTCAATTGTTGGAGAAACGGTGTGCACACTTTGAGGCCGAATGTGGAAAACACCTCCGACTTAGAATCAAGATCTTGATGATAAATGCTGGTTTAACTACATTATAATGACCAATAATGTCTGTATTAGTTAGCTTGTACTAGTATAGCATACAGATACCCAATTAGCCTGATAGCTAGTTTATACATGGATTTGCACTTACCCTGCATGTATTCACAATCATCTTTAATTTAATAACATGCTAAACTAAGTGTTAAATGTCCAGATATTTCAGTTATAAAAAGAATGTAGGCTAATGATGTTCAATTATTCACTCAATAGGCTATTATCATTATTACAACCCCCTTATTACAACAAAACAACCCCCCCAAAAAAATCATTCGACAACAGTATAAAAGTAGGCCAATTTTGTGGGAAAAACCACGGATTTGGCAACACTGACATCTGAGGTGTGCACCAATATTTGCTGGGAACAGTGCTTGTGAGGTAAAGGATATGCTTGAGGAGGGAGAAAACGAAAGTCTAGTGAAGTGAACAGGGTGACAGATAAGAGTCATGCTGTGATCTGTGAAAAGCCTAACCTCACTAGTCTGAGTGTTCACTCTTATGTCCAGATTTATAATAGTGCAATATTCTTGTGTGGTCATGAGAGATAGTTGGGTTACAAGTGAAGGTCTCATAACGCAGGATGAGCTTCGGCCTGTGAAAACACCCCTCTGATCTTTAATATTGTATTACTGGAAAGTGTGAGTGCAACCTGCTGTACTAAGGTAAGCACTGTAATTATGAACACTGTATCTCTGTATGACTCCAATTATCCCTCAACATGTAATCTCTCTTTCTTTCTTTCCCTCCCTCTCACTCACTCTTAAAAGTTATAAGAGTCACAGACTTATAAGAAGGATGAGTAGTGGGAGTGGGAGTAGATGAAGAAAATGCTGCTTACTGCTCGCCACAATGTGTTACAATTGGTTATTTTGAGTGTTTTAGCGCATAGCAAAGGCGTTGCTAAGATGTTTTCTCTCTGGTTGCCAAGGTCAGTATTTTTTGGATTTTGCAATGTGGTTGCTAGTGTGGTCTTGGTGGCTGCTGGGCATTGCTAAGGTGTTCTGAGGTTTTTTTAGCGTGTCGCTTCGTGATTACTATGGTGTTTACTAAGGGGATTTGAGTATATGCAGTTGCTAGGGTGTTTTGGGCATTTTCCAGGGCATTGTTAGTTTTTGAACACAGACACGGGACAGCTGGATCTTTTAATCCTAATATAGATTACATATGCAGCCTCTTAGAGAGTGAATCGCCCTTGTTTTCTCTCCCATTCAGTTACAATGCAAGCGGGCCGAAAGAGGAGCAGGAAACATAAATTGAGTAAAGAAAAATTACATTTAACAAGACAATACAACAGAGAAAACATATCTGATATAAAAGAACATATATGCAGCCTTTTGTTTTCGACCTTGTTTTCTATAAAATAAATATGATGTGCACTTGTCACCATGTGATCACCATGTGCTCTCATTTCCACATATTTAGCAGAAGACAAAAATATAACTAAAAAAGGGTAAAATGACAAAAATAAGCACACAGGTAAGTAAAATAACATTATACACATTATACATTATACATTGGAGTGAAGATAAGCAATAATTATCAGAAACCAAATGACACCTACCTCTCCCATTCAGTTACAATGCAAAAGTGAAGAGGAGGAGACAGAACAGGAAATTATGTTGACTCATGATACCACAACAATTATATTTATTAATAAACAATACATGTATTTAGAAGTAATTCTCATCTATTTAGAAGTAATTCTCTCTATACCTGTTAGAGGTTTCTTAGTGTTTTCAGACAGTGCTATGCTATTGCTAAGGTTTTGTTTGATGTTGCCAGGGCATTGGTATAAATGTTTTGAGTTTTAGTGCATTGCTATGCTGTTGCTAGGGTGTTGTCATGGCATTTCTAAGGTGTAGACTACTGATTTTAGCGTTGCTATGTGGTTGTCAGTACATTGCAGAACAGTTTTATCTGTGGTTGCCAGAATGTTGCTAAGTTGTTCTTTGTTTTTCAGACGTTGCTGTGCTGTTGCTAGTGTTTTGTCATTTGTTGTCATGGCATCTATGTAGTGCTCTGAGTTTTAATGCATTGCTATGCGGTTGCTAGAGTGTTCTTGGTGGTTTCTGGGCATTGCTTGGGTGTTCAGAGTATTTTAGCATGTTGCTATGCAGCTATTTGTGTGTTTTGGGTGATTGCAAGGGCATTGCTAAAAGGATTTCTCAATGGTTGCCAGGGTGTTGCTAAGGTGTTCTCAGTGTTTTTTCCACTTATAGAGTGTTCTTGGTGGCTTCTGGGCATTGCTAAAGTATTCTGGGTGTTTTAGCACATTGTTTTGCGGTTGATGTTTTCTAGGTCATTGCCTGGTAGTGTTAATTTTTTTCCTTGTGTCAAATTTACTTTTGTTTTTTTTAGCAAATTGCAAGGCCTAAGTAAAACCCTAGGTAGAAAACTTGTTCTTTTAGCAGAAAACCTCTGGGATTTAAATGATTGAAATCTGGCATCCGCAAGCATGAACACTTGTAGCAGCTTGTTAAAAGTGATTTTGGTCAGGCTATTTTTTAACTAGATTTTAGTCTCGTCTTTGCATGTCAATTTAGTCACAATTATCGTTTAATGACGTTGGTGTTGGTGTATCTCATTACTCATGGAAAAAAGGTTGCCAATTAACATTTTATTGTCATAGATTTCGTTAACGTAAACACAATTTTGTTAACACAATTGCAAGGTCATGGCAATGTGGGATGTTGCTAGCATTTTGTCGGTTAATGTTGGTGTCCAAGGCATCACTAGTGTTTTAGTTCATTGTTATGCGGTTGCTAGGCTGTTCTTGGTGGCCTGTTTGGCATTGCTAAGGTGTAAGGAGTGTTTAGCATGTTGTTTTGCAGATGCTAGGGCATTACTACTGTAGGTGATCAATAAGTGGTGGATCAATAATGAGCCATGGCACTCATATGGATTGCAAGTGTTTGAACTTGTGACATTTCCTGATTTTGGTCCCACCTGTTCTCCAAATAATTTACTGTCATCTCTTCCCTGTCCCTATAAATAAAAGCAGCAAACAACAATCAATTAAAAAAGGTTTTTTTTTTTTTTATGAACCAAATTGGTCTATAACAGGTGTAAATGATTTAGCATGTGTTCACATCATATCCATTTATGATTTAGTAGTAGTAATATTCTTTGATCTGTAGATTAGCACACAAGCACTACATTTTCATATATTATACAGATGGTGATACTGTATATTTCCATGCAGCACTGTATATTTCTGTGCCACACACACACACACACACACACACACTCACACTCACACTCACACTCACACTCACACTCACACTCACACTCACACTCACACTCTCCATGGGGAGGATGCCCATCACATTTTCTTTGATCTTCAGTCTTCTGCAGGCTTCCAGAACAGCATAGGGACCCTCAGTTATTGCATCTGTAGCGAAGTAGCCATTACACTTCAAAGTAAAATCAGAGTTTTCTTTTTTTAACACACCCCATAAGGCGTCCCCCTGGCTCTTTTCCCTCTGCTCTCTGTTTTATCAATTTCCCTCTCTCTCGTTCTCCCACTCAGTTATACACACATCTACTTGGCATGCAGCAATCTTTTAATACCATCAAACATGAACAAGAAAGCTTGACAGCCCAGGTGTTTGAGTATTCTAGACAAGCCCACTGAAGACTCTTTCCTACTTCCTTTCAGGTTCACAATTCCTGGCAAGCTCACTATGCTTTTAAAGGAACACTCCACCGTTTTTAGAAATAGGGCTTATTCAACTTCTTTCTTACATTTAGATATGTGGGCAAATGCATTTTTGTCTCAGTGCATGCATTGTTTTAGTTTGGCATGGTCGCTGCTAGCTTAGCTTAGCATAATGAATGGAATCCTATGTTGCCAGCTAGCATGTCCCGAGTAAAAGTGATCCAAAAAAAAAAAAACTTCTTGTGGCCTGCGTATTCACAACGAGTACAAATAGCAATGCAGATTAAGACTAGGCAGATATTGACTTGGGACTATATTATGGGGAAGCACAGGCGAAGCACTGCTACTTGGGCGCAGAGATACACGCAACACATGAAATCCCCAAACTTCTGTCAACATACCGGCGTGCAACGTGACAAAAAAAGGGGAAAAAATTATAACATACCAGCGTGACCTGCACCGAGTGTCTTGTCTTTTGGATTGTTTATTTTGAGAAGTTACAGCAAACATGGTAATTGCCTGGGTAGTAAAAGGTTGTGAGAACAAGCAACAGACATAAACTAATTTAATGTTTCACAGAATTCCATGAATGTAGAAGTGCCTAGCTGCTCTGGATATCTGTACTTCAACGCCTCTCTACAAAATTAAACAGTATCATGTTTGCGAAGAGCATTTTGCACCGAGGACTACTTTGAAAAAATGCAATATGGGCCAAGAAAGACGGTACTACGTTTGAAAGATACGGCCGTCCCATCCATTTTCAAAGCACAGGCAGAACAAAGTGCACATGTAAGTTGTTTTTTATTACTCTTCCTTACCACCAGTTCGTGTTGGCTCTCATCCTCACTGTTACAGCCCGGTTGAATTGAATAAATAAATTTGCTCATGCACTGATGTTGTACTGTCCTTTGTCTCTTTATTTCCTTGTTGACTTTACAACAACGTAAGAGCTAGAAAAGATAAATAAACAATTGTTGCAATTTGAAAATAATACACGTTCATATAAATGAATCAAAACAATTGACTATAGCAACAAATTTAGAAATTAATACTAACATTTATACTAAAAACATAAAATTACTCTTAAATCAAACAAACACATAAAACAATCATTAAGACAAGATATTATATATATACATAAGTGCTTAAATATAAATGAATACCTTGTACTCCTTTTCAACCAGGTGCAAAACAAAACAAACAAAAAATACTGCAAAATGAAAACAACAAACAGCATCTAAATGCTTAAATCCACTTAAAAGTGTCCTTAATAAACGTATTATCTCCGTGACCGCATGGCTCCGTATCTCCGTCAGTGTTTTTATCTTCGTGTGCGAGCTCTCTCTGTGCACGTCTGCACGAGCGATCTGTTTGACTTTCCGGCAAGACGCCTTTCAAAATTAGATTAGATTAGATTAGATTCAACTTTATTGTCATTACACAAGTACAAGTACAAGGCAACGAAATGCAGTTTAGGTCTAACCAGAAGTGCAATAGCAGCAAGTGCAGGATATATACAATGGTTGCGTAAGTGCAGGGCATAAAAATGTACTGAATATATATATAAATATGTATAAGTAGAGAGATGGTTATTACTATAAACAGAACTGAATTTACAGATTAATATATACAGTGAATAAATATAAATATACAGATGGCTATTACTGTAAACAGAATGTACAGGTGAATATGTACTATGAATATAATATACAGATGGCTATTACTTTGAACAGAATTTTACAGATAGAGGTATACAATAATATGTTAGGCTAATATGAGGAATATAGCAGTGGATTAAGGTAGTGCAATAAATTATGGACAGAGCTATCCGAAAGAAAGTGTAAAAGTGCAGTGGAAAGTGGTTGCATATTGCAGTTAGAAGTACGGTGCAAAATGCAAATGTAAACATGGTTACTGTAAATACAGTCGGCATTGCAAATGAGCATATTCCAGTTAAGATATGGTGGTGCAAAATGCATAAGTAAACAGTTGTTACTGTAATAAACAGTCAGTAGTGCAAATAAAGTGAATGTAGATGTGAGGTAGGAGAGTTAGCAGTTTATGAGGTAAGTGGATCAACGGGGGTTTGAGTTCAGTAAAGAGACAGCTCTGGGGAAAAAACTGTTCTTTAGTCTGCTGGTCCTGGTCCGGAGGCACCTGAAACGCCTGCCGGAGGACAGGAGAGAAAACAGTCTGTGGGCTGGGTGAGAGGAGTCCTTGCGGATGCTGCGAGCTCGATGCAGACAGCGTTTCCTCTGGATGTGCTCGATGGCAGGTAGTGGAGTCCCTGTGATGCGCTGGGCAGTTTTCACCACCCGCTGCAGTGCCTTGCGCTCCGCAACAGAGCAGCTCCCATACCATACTGCCACACAGTTGGTCAGGATGCTTTCTATTGCGCAGCGGTAGAAGTTCACCAGGATAGCCGAGGAGAGCTGATTCTTCCTCAGTGTCCTCAGGAAGAAGAGGCGCTGGTGAGCCTTCTTGACCAGGCTGGAGGTGTTGGTCGTCCACGACATGTCCGCCGAGATGTGGATCCCCAGGAACTTGAAACTGGAGACACGCTCAACAGCCATTCCATTGATGTGGATGGTGTCGTGTGTGCCTCTTGACTCCTTCCTGAAGTCCACGATGAGCTCCTTCGTTTTGGTGGTGTTGAGGAGCAGGTTATTATCAGTGCACCATGTGGCCAGGTGCTGGATCTCCTCCCTGTAGGCAGTCTCATCGTTGTTGCTGATGAGCCCAATCACCGTAGTGTCGTCCGCAAACTTGACGATGGAATTAGTTCCATACACAGGCTTGCAGTCGGAGGTGAAGAGGGAGTAGAGAAACGGACTTAGCACACAGCCCTGTGGTACACCAGTGTTGAGTGTGATGGACGTGGAGCAGGTGGATCCTGATCGAACATTCTGTGGTCTGTCAGTTAGGAAGTCCAAAATCCAGTTACACATTGAAGTGTTGATGCCCAGGTCTCCAAGTTTGGCAATTAACTTGGATGGGATGACAGTGTTGAATGCTGAGCTGAAGTCAACAAACAGCATGCGTGCATAGGTGTTTTTACTGTCCAGATGGGTGAGCACAGAGTGCAGTGCCATGGAAACTGCATCCTCTGTGCTCCTATTGCTGCGATAGGCAAACTGGTGTGAGTCCAATGTGGATGGTATAGAGTCTTTTAGGTGTTCCAGGACCAGCCACTCAAAGCACTTCATAATGATGGGTGTGAGTGCTACAGGGCGGTAGTCATTAGGGCACCTCGGGCTGGAGTGTTTCGGCACTGGCACAATGGAAGTGCGTTTAAAGCATGATGGTACAGCTGCTTGGGCGAGAGACAGGTTGAAAATGTCTGTAAAAACCCCAGCGAGCTGCTCCGCACATGCCCTGAGAACACGACCAGGGATGTTGTCTGGTCCAGCAGCCTTGTGCGCGCTGATCCGGCTCAGTGCCTTGCAGACATCTGTAGAGGAGAGTGTGATTGGTGGGTGGTCAGCTGAGGGTTTGAGCTTGGTGGCAGTTTCTCTGTTGTCTCTTTCAAAACGAGCATAAAAGTAATTTAGCTCGTTCAGGAAGTTGACATCAGTGGCTGTGGGGGTGGAGTGGGTGGGTTTATAATCACTGATGGCCTGAATGCCCTGCCACATGCGTCGAGGGTCAGAGTTGGAAAAGTGTCCCTCTATCTTTAGCTTGTAGCAGTGCTTGGCCTTTTTGATGCCCCTCTTCAGGTTTGCTCTGGATGCGCTGTAGGCTTGTGCATCTCCTGATCTGAAGGCAGTATTGCGTAACTTCAGCAGGAGTCGTACTTCCCTGTTCATCCAAGGCTTCTGATTTGGGTATGTGGTGATCTGTTTCTGGGTTGTAACACTGTCAATGGTGGTATTGATATGATCCAATACTGAGGAGGTGTAGGAGTCAATGTCCGTGTGAGCGCCACTGGTGGCTTGAGAAGCAAACATACTCCAGTCTGTGTTTAGAAACCTTTCCTGGAGTGTGGAGTCTGCCCCCGCAGGCCACACCTTGATTGTCTTCGCTGATGGCTTCACACGGTTGATGAGGGGTGCATATTTGGGGCTGAGGAACAAAGAGATGTGGTCTGACTGTCCCAGGTGGGGGAGGGGTGTTGCAACGTAAGCTCCAGCCATGTTTGTGTAAACATGGTCTAAGGTTTTGTTTCCTCTGGTGTGGCAAGAAACATGCTGGTGAAACTTGGGTAGTACTGACTTTAAGTTTGAGTGATTAAAGTCACCTGCAACAATAAACGCAGCTTCAGGGTGATCAGTCTGTTGTTTACTGATGGCTGCGTGAAGTTCTTTCATAGCAAGCTTGGCATCAGCATCGGGTGGAATATAAGCAGCAGTAATAATGGTGGAAGTGAACTCCCGCGGTAGATAAAACGGTCTACATTTAACCATGAGAAACTCCAGGTTAGCTGAACAATGACTCCCAACAATAGCAGAGTTTGTGCACCAAGCTTTGTTAATATAAATGCACAATCCACCCCCTCTGGTCTTCCCGGAGCCATCTAATGTTCTATCTGCCCAGAGTGTGTGGCGTCCCGCTAGCTCAATAGCGGTGTCCGGTATTCCGCTGTTTAACCAGGTTTCAGTGAAGATTAGGACGTTACAGTTCAAAAGTTTCTTACTGTGTGTGATGCTGAGTCGAATCTCCTCCATTTTGTTCACTAGCGATCGTACATTAGCAAGGAAAATGCTGGGTAAAGAGAGCCGATGAGGAGAACGCGTTAGCTTAGCCCGCAATCCTCCACGCTTCCCCCGCCTTTGTTTACGATCACGCCGCCTTCTGCGTGCACTTCCGCCCGGCCGGGTTACGCGCATCGCCTCGGGCGTCCTAGCGATCTCAGGAAGGAGTTGAAGATTGTCCATAAAACTGTCGGAAATTCGCAAACCAATATCCAAAAGCTCAGCGCGGGTGTACGATGTAAAGGCACAACTGTTCTGTACGAACAGACCCGAGATGAGCAAGAAAAATACCGCAAAATTGCAGAATCTGGAGAGACGCTGAGCCTCGCGATCTACTCGCACCGCCATCTTGGTCATATATGATCATCTTGGTTATATATGAAATAAAAGTCTCTATAGGTTAAATAACTTAAAGAGTGCAAAGTAACGTTCCAAAATATAATAAAACATAACTAATATTAAGAAAATATAGAATTACGATATATAATATAGGGAATAATATCAGAATAATATAAGCTCCAAACTAATTCAAATAACTGAGGGTTATTTAACTGGTTGTTTACACTCACGTCCTCCGGCTGTTGAGCGATCGCAACCACCTCCTCCTGTCGTTCTATTTCCAAAGCACACAGGCGTAACGTTCGCTCCTCTTCTGAAAACTCTGGTTCATAGAGGTATGGTTCTGGATCTTGACTGTCTAAGAAGTAACCCTCTTCGTCTCTCACAAAATCAGCCATGTTCATCGCTATTCATGTACTGTATGAAAAATAGCCAGCTACTATTCACGCCGGAATGTTGACGGAAGTTTGGGGATTTCATGTGTTGCGTGTATCTCTGCGCTCAAGTAGCAGTGCTTTGCCTGTGCTTCCCCATAATATAGTCCCAAGTCAATATCTGCCTAGGAAATCGCCTAGTCTTAATCTGCATCGCTATGTATACTCGTTGTGAATACGCAGGCCACAAGAAGTAATTAGGTGGGGTTTTTAAATTTTTTTTATCACTTTTACTCAGGACATGCTAGCTGGCAACATAGGATTCCATTCATTATGCTAAGCTAGCGGCGACCCTGCCAAACTAAAACAATGCATGCACTGAGACAAAAATGCATTTGCCCACATATCTAAATGTAGGAAAGAAGTTGAATAAGCCCTTGTGGCGAGCAGCGAGGCCGAGGGACCGTGAGGGCGGGACGAGGTGGCGCTCATCAGGGAGGATGAGCGCCAGCTGCGCGCCGCAGCGATCTCGGCTCTCGCGGAGGAGTGAGGGACTATAAAGGAGGAGCGACGACAGTGAGGGACGAGAGAGGACTCTGGATTTTGTGTTGTTTTATTTACGTTTTATTATGTGTACGCTGCAGTCGACCGTGAGGGGCTGCAGCTTTTTATTTTCATTTTGTGTTTGTGTGTAGGCGGCAGTCGACCGCGAGGGGCTGCCGCCGCCATTTTGTTTTGTGTTTATTTATTAAAACACCTTTTGAATGTCCGCCGGTTACCGCCTCCTTCTTCCCGTATGAACGAGATTTACTACAGCCCTATTTCTAAAAACGATGGAGTGTTCCTTTAACCAACCCAGCTCTGACACTCTGTGGCATTTTTCCATACAAGTCAATATGCAAACATGAGAAAGCCAGGAAGTATCCAAATGGAGATAGTACTCCAGAGGCCAAACCATATTTATCAGTTCATCAGAGGAGACAAATGAAAAAAGACAAGCTTTATTTTGCTCCCATTATTTGATACTTGCAAATGGAGCGCTTCCCTCCCATTCCGTCCCTGTCACGGTGAAACAAAAAAGCTTTTTAGTTGAGAGAAATTATTTGAGATAATGTGTGTTCTCCCAGTGAGACTCGCAACTGATTTAACCTGGCTGCGAGTTGCCGTGGAGATGTGGGAGGAGGACGTGCGTGAGCGTGTGGCGTCTCTCTTGGTTGCTGATGGGAATAAAGTGGAGAAATAAAAAACATGGAGTTTCTAATGAATCTGTGCTGCAACTTCTCACAGCATGTGCAACTGGAAATAATGTCTCCAAACAGCCAAGGTGAAATTCGGCCTTGTTTGACATTGTTGCAATCATATAACGTTTCTTGAAAATTGGGTGTGGATTTGTAGGGATGTGTAGGTTTATATTCTCAAAACAAACTGATTTGAAGGGGAAAAGTATCTAGTTCACTTTAAATTCACACTGTTTCAGGGCTAAAAAGTGGACTCTGATCTCTTTTTGGTCCATTATAGTTGTGAAGGCCTCATTGAGTTTTTGAAGCATTAACAAATGAACTAAAATCCTGCAAACCACTCTTAGATACAAAAAAATTAGGTAAGTGTGAAAGCACTTAAAGAATCACTTTCATTTCATCAGCATCTTTAGTTATGCTGAAATTTAGTTATGAAAAATACATCGGCGATGACCTACAGCCAATGAGAGCAAGATTGGCAGCGGGAGGTTCAGGGAGGCGTTATAGACCAGAATATCAGTATTTGAATAGATATATTTACAATTCTATCAAACAGAAACAAAGCACAAACACTTGCTTGACCAGCCGCAACAGTAGCACATTGCTCCCTGTGTCTCCCCAACCATTTCCTCCGCCATAATCTTTTTTCTTTTTCTCATTTTCGATGCAAATCAGCACACAGATTATTTGGATCTGCAGTTTATCATTTTTAATAGCAATTCCAGTCTCGCGCGAGAACTCCGGTCTAAAGCACGCGTGATCTCACGTTGTTTACTTGTCACGTCTCACGTGTGTTTGGTTGTGAAACACAGTTTGTGCACCGGACAGAGTTGTCGATGATTCTTCCTATTGTGTGAAGTCATGCAGTGTGAAACCTCCTGTCGCCGATCCATTGCGCAGTGTGAACACAGCAGCAACTGAATGCTACCCCAGGTAGTCAAGCAGTGTGAAAAGAACAGTGATCCGATGAGTTTGAAAATGTACTCGGCAATTTGGAGACCAAATCAACACCTCAAACTTGTTGTTGTGCTCCTCAAACCATTCCTGAACCATTATCCTGCTGAAAGAGGCCACAGCCACCAGGGAATACATTTTCTATGAAAGGGTGTACATGGTCTGCAACAATGCTTAAGGCCCGGGTATACTTCGGCCGTCCGCGTTCGTGCACCGCCCGCATGACGTAATTTTCGTCATTCGGAGGGCGTGCGGCCGGCCGCACACCCCGTCCGCGCGCAGCCCAAATTTCGAGACCGCGCGGATGGTCCGCGTGCAACAGCGCATGCGCCAGCAGTACAGAAGAGTCCACTAGGTGGCAATACGCACAGTATTGAGCACAGTGTTCAGCCGTCGAAGAAGAGTGTGCAAAGACCGGTTTAAAAACAACACGCTTTAAAAAAGAGAGAAAAACTTCTTAATTTCTTCTTCCAAAACGAGTAAACTTAGAAGCATATCCTTCTCCATCGTTTATGATTCTTCAGTATTTCTTCCAAACTTCTTGCAATGGTGGATGCACTACAGTTATTCTCCGATCATGCCCAGCGAATGTCCCGTTGATAACAGGACTCAGTGCTGCCCCCCAATGTCTGGTAGAGCATAGGGAAAAAATTTACTGCGCATGCGTCGAACGCGATCATCCGCGCGCATCCGTTGTGTAGTATACTTTGAAAGACGCGCGGACAGGGCTGCGCGCGTGACGCGTCCGGGCGCGGTAAGTGAAGTATACCCGGGCCTTTAGGTATGTGGTACGTGTCAAAGTGACATCCACATGGATGGCAGGGCCCAGCAGAACATTGCCCAAAGCATCACACTGGCTCCACCGGCTTGCCTTTTTTCCATAGTGCATCCTGGTGCCATGTGTTCCCCAGGTAAGCAACACACACGCACCTGGCCATCCATGTGATGTAAAAGAAAACATCAGACCAGACCAACTTCTTCCATTGCTCCGTAGTCCAGTTCTGATGCTCACATGCCCACTGTTGGTGCTTTCGGCGGTGGACAGAGGACAAACTGCGATGCACTGTGTATTCTGACACCTTTCTATCGGTACCTGCATTAACTTCTTGAGCAATTTGAGCTACAGTAGCTCGTCTGTTTGTTGCAGTAGCTGCATCAATTAGCTTTGGCCACCCATGACCCTGTCGCCGGTTCACACTATTCCTTCCTTGGACCACTTTTGATAGATACTGACCACTGCAGACCGGAAACATCCCACAAGAGCTGCAGTTTTGGAGATGCTCTGACCCAGTCGTCTAGCCATTACAATTTGGCACTTGTTAAACTCGCTCAAATCCTTACACTTGCCCATTTTTCCTGCTTCTAACACATCAACTTTGAGGACAAAACACTTCACTTGCTGCCTAATATATTCCACTCACTAACAGGTGCCGTGATGAAGAGATAATCAGTGTTATTCACTTTACCTGTCATAATGTTATGCCTGATCGGTGTATATATTTTATATATATATATAAATACACACAAATGCCATTTATCCGGAGAGTGACCCTATAGTGTTCTCAACACCACTAATCACATAGGCCTATTTAAATCAGTTTCACAGAAAAAGCCTATTATTTGCATAATATTGTTACGATATGGATTTTCTTTCTTTCTTATTCCCTCATTCATCCATCCATCCATCCATCCACCCATTTATTCATCCGGTGAACTTCCTCAGGCTATTTTGCGTTAGGCTACATTGTTGCAGATGTTCTAGATATTATGTCATCCAAATTAGTCGCAATGAGATGGGATCTTATTTGTCTCTTTTAAGCAGCATTGTATCTACCTGTCCTCCCTAACCTATTATTCCCTTCTGTATTCTCATGCTCCACTTTTTTCTTTACTTCCCCACAAACAGACCCACCCAAACACACACTCACAGGGTCCTTTCATATCCGTCTGTGGACTCCACCCCTGTTTTGTTACATTTGTCGCTCTCTGGTTTCTTTCTTCTTTCTTCAACTTCTCTGCATCTCTATATTTCATCATCCTTACACCTTATTTCCTCCCTCCCTGCCCTCAATTCTCCTATCCCTTTCCTTGTCCTTTACTTTATCTGTTCTTCTATTTTCTTTCATCCCTACTCTCTTTTTTTCTCGCTCTCATTCCACATAAATCCCTCTTCACTAATCACAGATGATGTGGAGTTATATATGGAAATGAGGTACATGCAACAGGAGGGAAAACTTACTCCATTTAAAGCTCGCCCGGCCGTCCCATCCATCACTCTCTCTGGCACGGCCTCTCATCTCTGCCCCATCTGATTAATCATCACGGTCACATTACAGACGCAGCGTTATGTGAAATAGGCCTGAGGAATTTTTAAAAGATTCAATTTAGAGTATCACTCCTCATCCGTTCCCATTAAATGCCAACGTGAGCATCATTATGGTGGCCTTGTTAATCAGGATATAGAGAGAGGAAGGATGAATCAGAAAGGTGCTGCTTTATTTAATACAGGGAAGAATCCACCAGATTGGCCACCTATGTCCACCTGAATCTTTATCTTGATATTTCCTCTTTATTCTACTGCTAAATATAACTTACTCATCACCATAAATTGTTTAAAAATTGCCTATCACGTTAAATTTGACATCGCTAGCTTTTAATCTAAATCACCATCACACGTTAGCATTTCGCTAGCCTGTTAGCTTGTCATCTCTGCACCCGGGTCTCCTGCTCTCTGAGTTCATTAGTTGGATTAGTAAATAGTGTCCAGCATACGATTGTGGTAAGTGGTAAATTGGATTAATCAACAAATACGGTAAGTCATGTCTTCTCCTGTCATTATCACTTGCACTTCATGCTGCATGTTTAGTATAGGCTTCTCCGCTGGCGAACAGGGCTTCACATGTGATAAATGTAAGGAGATAGTTAGGCTGACGGAGAAGATTTCAGAATTAGAAACACGCATCCATACTTTATCTGAGAGTAGTGAGAATGTAACAGCTTTAGACACTGATTTGGATGTGAATAGCTTAGTGAACTCTGTACATTCTTCGGTTCCGGCTGCAGGGCCCTCGCAGCAGGGCAACTGGGTGACAGTGAGGCAGCATAGTCGCAGACCAAAAAACCGCTTTTCCGTTCCGGTTAGAACATCAAACAGGTTCTCCCCTCTCAGTGAAGCACCCACTGAGTGTCCTGTTGAAAGTGCCCTAGTCATTGGCGATTCTATTACACGGAATGTGAAGATACCAGCCACCATAGTCACTTGTTTACCGGGAGCCAGAGCGCCTGACATCAAAGCAAATTTAAAAGTGCTGGCTAAAGCTAATCGTAAATTCTCTAAGATTATTATTCACGTCGGCACTAATGATGTTCGACTTCGCCAGTCGGAGATCACCAAAATTAACATTAAAGAGGTGTGTGAACTCGCTAGTACGATGTCAGAGGCTGTTTATTGTTCTGGTCCGCTCCCCGTTAGAAGGAGTGATGAGATAGTTAGCAGGCTATCATCACTCAATGGCTGGTTGTCTAAGTGGTGTCTGCAAAATAACATAGGGTTCATAGACAATTGGAAAAGTTTTTGGGGCAGACCTGACCTGTTGAAGAAGGATGGCATCCATCCCTCCTGGGGTGGTGCCGCTCTTCTCTCTAGTAATTTGGCACATAGTCTTAGAGCTAAACCTTGACTCACTAGGGCCCAGGTCAGGAAGCAGACAAACTGGCTAAACCGACCGTCTGCTAGCTGTCTCACGTCACCGGAGTCAGATAAATCCCAGCACATAGAGACTCTTTCACCGAGATATTATCATATAGAGACTGTGTCTGTTCCCCGAATTAGTAAATACAAAAAAACATCAAAACCATTCAACAGTAAAAATTTAATTGATGTCCAACAAATAAACAAAAGAAATAATACAGATGAACAATTGATAAAGCTTGGGTTGCTGAATATTAGATCCCTTTCCCCAAAAGCGCTTATTGTTAATGATATTATTAAAGATAATAATCTTGATGTGCTGTGTTTGACAGAAACCTGGCTAAAACCTGACGACTACATTACTTTAAATGAGTCCACCCCCCAAGATTATTGTTATAAACATGAGCCGCGTCTGAAAGGTAAAGGGGGAGGGGTTGCTGTAATTTATAATAATATCTTCAGTATTACTCAGAAGTCTAGTTTCAAATATAATTCCTTCGAAGTTTTGGTGCTTTATGTAACGCTATGTAGTGTACATGACAAAACCCGTTCAACATTGGTGTTAGCTACTGTATACAGGCCACCAGGGCATAATACAGACTTTATCAAAGAATTTGCTGACTTTCTATCAGAATTAGTACTGGCCGTAGATAAAGTACTAATTGTTGGTGATTTTAATATCCATGTAGACAACGAAAAAGACGTATTAGGATTAGCATTTAAAGATACACTAAACTCTATTGGAGTTAGGCAACACGTGTCAGGACCCACTCATCGCCATAATCATACTTTAGACCTAATATTGTCACATGGAATTAATGTTGATACCGTTGAAATTCTGCAGCAGAGCGATGACATCTCAGATCATTACTTAGTATCTTGTATACTTAATTTAGCTAAAGTTGCAAAGCCGCCCCCTCGTTTCAAAAATGGCAGGACAATCACTGCCGCTACTAAAGATTGCTTTTTAAATACTCTTCCTCATCAGTATCATCTCCTCAGCAACCCAGATAGCATAGAAGAACTCGATGTTGCAACAGAAACTATTGACTCTCTCTTTTCCAGTACTTTAGACACAGTTGCTCCTCTGCGCTTAAAGAAGATTAAAGAAAATAGTCCAACGCCGTGGTACAACGAGCACACCCGGGCCCTTAAAACAGCAGCCAGAAAAATGGAGCGCAGCTGGAAAAAAACAAAACTAGAGGTCTTTCGAAATTCGTGGAAAGAGCACATGATCGCATACAGAAAGGCCGTAAAAACTGCTAGATCCGCTTATTTCTCAACTCTCTTGGAAGAAAACAAACACAACCCAAGGTATTTATTCGATACAGTGGCTAAATTAACCAAAAATAAAGCTTCAACTTCTGATGATTGTAAACAGCACAGCAGTAATGACTTTATGAACTTCTTCACATGTAAAATTGATAATATTAGGAAGAAAATTTTAACCATGCAGCCGTCTACTACAGTATCACATCAGACAGAGCATTGTAGTGTCACTGAGGAAAAATTACAATCATTCACTGCTATAGGAGAAGAAGAATTGGCTAAACTCGTTAAATCATCAAAATCAACAACATGTATGCTTGACCCTGTACCGACTAGGCTATTAAAAGAGATGCTACCAGAGGTCATAGATCCTCTTCTTAATATCATTAATTCATCTTTGTCATTAGGATATGTACCGAAAACTTTTAAGTTGGCTATTATTAAACCACTTATTAAAAAACCGCAACTTGATCCTACAGAATTAGTCAATTATAGACCAATCTCAAATCTACCCTTTCTGTCAAAAATACTTGAAAAGGCAGTGTCTTCACAATTATGTTCCTTTTTAGAAAGAAATGGTATCTGTGAGGATTTCCAGTCAGGATTTAGACCGTATCATAGTACTGAGACTGCTCTCATCAGAGTTACAAATGATTTACTCTTATCATCCGATCGTGGCTGTATCTCTCTATTAGTGTTACTCGATCTTAGCGCTGCATTTGATACCATCGACCACAACATTCTTTTGAATAGACTCGAAAATTATGTAGGTATTAGTGGAATTGCTTTATCATGGTTTAAATCATACCTATGCGACCGTTATCAGTTTGTAGCAGTAAATGACGAGATGTCACACCGATCGCAAGTTCAGTATGGAGTACCACAAGGCTCAGTGCTAGGACCGCTACTCTTCACCCTGTACATGCTACCACTGGGAGATATTATTAGGAAGCATGGCATTAGTTTTCATTGTTATGCTGACGATACTCAGCTCTATATTTCTTCACGCCCTGAAGAAATTTACCAATTCACAAGATTAACGGAATGCATAGCCGCCATAAAACATTGGATGACTGGTAATTTCCTGCAACTCAATTCAGAAAAAACTGAATTTTTAATTATTGGACAAAAAAGCTCCACAAGTAGTAACCTAGAATACTGTCTAACACTTGATGGCTGCTCTGTCAAGTCTTCGTCGTCAGTGAGGAACCTGGGTGTGCTCTTTGATACCAATCTTTCGTTTGAAAGCCACGTTTCTAGCATCTGTAAAACAGCTTTCTACCATCTTAAAAATATATCAAAATTACGGCACATGCTCTCAATGCAAAATGCTGAACAGTTAGTTCATGCGTTCATGACCTCAAGGCTAGATTATTGTAATGCTCTATTGGGTGGTTGCCCTGCTCGCTTAATAAATAAACTCCAGCTGGTCCAAAACGCAGCAGCTCGAGTACTTACTAGAACCAGGAAGTATGACCATATTAGCCCAGTTCTGTCAACATTGCACTGGCTACCTATTAAACATCGCATACATTTTAAAATCTTGCTTATTACTTACAAAGCACTAAATGGTTTAGCTCCCCAATACTTGAGCGAGCTCTTAACATATTATACTCCATCACGTCTACTGCGATCTCTAAATTCTGGCCAGTTGTTAATACCGAGAATATCCAAATCAACTGCAGGCGGTCGATCCTTTTCCTATTTAGCTCCTAAACTCTGGAACAGTCTTCCTAGCACTGTTCGGGAAGCAGACACACTCTGTCAGTTTAAATCTAGACTAAAAACACATCTCTTTACTGTGGCATACACATAAAACACTTTATCAATTAATTGATTGTTAGGCTGCATTAACTAGGTCAGCCGGAACCGGGAACACTTCCCATAACACCTGATGTACTCGTTACATCATCAGAAGAATGGCATCTACGCTAATGATATTCTCTCTGTTTTATCCCGAGGTTTACTGCAGTCAGCCAGATCTGGGCCATATCCTAATCAGATGGTGGACCAGAGAAGACCAACACAGGACCCCGAAGTGTCTGCAGAGACCGTGTCAATTATCCTCCCCCTGCAACTGCCTCATCGACACGGCATCTAAATAAACCCGTCACCAGTGTGATGACTCCGATTGTTCGAATATTATCATTAAATAATACTTAAATCGATATGTCATCCGCAATAAACCCGTCTCCAGCGTGTTGCCTCCGATCATTCGAATATTGCACTTTAATAATTATTTAATCAACATCATCCTCAATAAACCCGTCTCCAGCGTGTTGCCTCCGATCATTCGAATATTGCACTTTAATAATTATTTAATCAACATCATCCTCAATAAACCCGTCTCCAGCGTGTTGCCTCCGATCATTCGAATATTGCACTTTAATAATTATTTAATCAACATCATCCTCAATAAACCCGTCTCCAGCGTGTTGCCTCCGGTCCTTTGAATATTCCGATCTATTATGACCTCTGACCTGTAAAGCAGCCAGAATAATAATAATAATACGTTGTTTGTAAATTGGCCAGAGGAGAACTGGCACCCCGACTGAGCCTGGTTTCTCCCAAGGTTTATTTTTCTCCATTAGGTCACCTAATGGGGTTTTGGTTTCCTTGCCACTGTTGCCTCTGGCTTGGCGTGCTCAGTTGGGGACACTATATTTTTCAACTAAACATCGAAATAAATCTAATTAATAAACTAATTTAACCATGTAAACTAAATTACTGATCTAATTATTGATCTAAAGCCCACACTGTCACCGTATGGAAATTGAAATGAACTGATGACATCAAATGGCTATACAGCTGAATAAAATTAGGCTGCATTATTTTGCTGTTTAACACTGTAAAGCTGCTTTGAAACAATCTACATTGTTAAAAGCGCTATATAAATAAAGTTGACTTGACTTGACTTGAAGGAATATTCTGGATTTTGGTTAGAATGCACATTGAAAAAATTAATAAAAATATGAATACAACGATTAAATGATATAAGCTAAGGTGTTTTTACTCTAGCTGTATTTAGCATAAAATAGCTCTGATTTGATGCTCTCACTCTAGTGATCCTGACTCTATTTGTGACATATCAATGTCACGTTGTTTTGAAGGTCTTTTTGACACACAGACAGACAGACAGACAGACAGACAGACAGACAGATAGATAGATAGATAGATCGATAGATAGATAGATAGATAGATAGATAGATAGATAGATAGATAGATAGATAGATAGATAGATAGATAGATAGATAGACTTACCTACATTATGTGTGACTTACTATATTAGTCAAAATGTGCAGTATAAAACAGAGCACAGTGCTCAATTTGAAACTTCCATTTCCAGTGTGTCGAAATTAACTGGAAGCAATATCAATGTTCATTTATAATATTTCCTTCCTGACCCATGTATTTCATCAGACATGTAACTCGAAAATGTATTAAAATGCTAAATATTTATTACATGGCTCTCTGGAATAACTGGACCACTGTCTGGATTTAGTTCAAATGTTTACCTGATCAACCAGTCTTCAGTAGAAATAATAGTATAACTATATTCTCATATACTGTATATTAATATTACTAGTGGCCATAAGTGATGTCCTGAGGGGATATTTGTTTTTAGTGACCCTACAAGTTTGATTAAACCATCAAAATATGCTATATACAGTGGGTACGGAAAGTATTCAGAACCCCTTAAATTTTTCACTCTTTGTTATATTGCAGCCATTTGCTAAAATCATTTAGCCTGGATGCCAGACGAACTTAGCCCCACAAAAGGATTTTTGCACGGGCAGTTTGGTCTGGACTTGATCCATAGAGAAGTAATTATGCCCGAACAGAAACTGTTCGGACCAATGAAATTGTCAGGGCGGGCTTTAGACGATGATGGACAGATGATAAACAGTAACGTAATCATTCACGTCATCAAAGAAGCTTGGGTTAAATTTGTTCTAATCCTAAATGGAGAACTTGTTCGTATATGCATTCACCTTCACTATTTCTCTCAGAAATGATGATCGTGTTGGTAAGTACTCTGTGTATCCTTAAATTCTTTTTTTACAACACCGGCAAAGATCGTTTACACTCATCTTCTTCTTCTAACGTAACTTATTCCAGCTTGCGTGCGGACAGGGTTGCCAAGTTTTTACAGCAAAACTCGCCCAACTGCTACTCAAAACTAGCCAAAAACAAGCACAATAGCTTTCCGGGCATTTGGGGGGTAAAATATGTGTTCTTTTGGCACGGCTGCTAAATTTCGCATTCCTGGGTCTGTATATCACATAATTGGGGTCGCTTCAACCCGCGGACTTGGCAACACAGTGCAGTTGAGTTCTGTGTTGACATTTGACAACTAACTAGGGGTGTAACGATTCATCTACTACATCGATGTATCGATTTATTTTCCTACGATCTAACTACATCGATCTGTGCTCAGCAAGTTGGCCTTCCGGACGACATATATCGATCTAACATCGTTTTAAAAGGTAATCAATCGATTGTATCGATCATAGGAAATAACGCATTGGATTTAAGCACGTCAAACTTTAAATGGATGTTTTTTCTTAGCACTTTTAATGATAAAGGCGTTAAACGTTACTCGATTCAGTCTGCCTATCTGTGACATCATCGCATCGCACGCACCAGCAGCAGCGCTAAGAAAACAAAACATAGTGGCGGATGGCAGAGGAGAAGCCAATGAGCGAGAAATTATCAAGCCACCAGGAGAAACAGCTACCTGTACTTTCAACCCTTGCTAAATGTTACCTGTGCATTCCTGGGACCAGTGTGCCAGCAGAGCGAGTTTGTAGTACTGTTGGCAACATAGTGAACTGCGGTCAGATGTTGATCAGTTGATACTTTTGAAAACATAATCTGTAGAGTCATTGAAGAGTGGTTGGTTACATTGTACATTTTGTTAAATATTGTTTGTTTATTAAACTGAGAGTAGTAGCAGGTTCAGCCAGTTTATTCAACCTGAAGAAATGTTGGTTGCACTTTATTTTTGATATTAATATTGTATTTGTATTATTTTAATGTTGAAAAACAACAGCAAAAGTAGCAGGTAAACCAACTATTAATTATATACCTGAAGAGAAGTTAGTTGCACTTAATTTTTTATATTAATATTGTAATATTAATATGTTGGATAACAAAAGCAGAAGTAGCAGGTTAACCTACTGTTGCACTTACTGTGCTTTTATAGAAAATGTATTGAATATTGAAAATGAGAGCAGAAAAGGTTAACTTCCTGTTAATTCAACCTAAACTGTTGGTTGCACTTTATTCAAATAAAATTTGAATGCATTTTCCATTAATTGTTGTTTACTTGTTTGTTTATATCCATAATTAATTGATACCTGATTCCCTTACAAGAAACAACAGGAATCTAGGAAACTTCACCTGCACTGACCAGTATCCAGATATTTATTTCAGTCACACAATTTTTGGCTAAAAAGTTACTGAATCGATTTCAAGTCACTGAATCGTTTCGGATTGTATCGTTCTAAATGAACCAAAATCGTCCTTGAATCGTATCGACAACCTCAAATCGTGATACGAATCGAATCGTTGTTAAAACGAATCGTTACACCCCTACAACTAACGTTATGCGTCGCTCCGTTGCTC
The DNA here is from genome assembly GCA_023566225.1 of Romanogobio albipinnatus. Taxonomy (NCBI): domain Eukaryota; kingdom Metazoa; phylum Chordata; class Actinopteri; order Cypriniformes; family Gobionidae; genus Romanogobio; species Romanogobio albipinnatus. The sequence goes on from CM042249.1 coordinate 35,932,294, forward strand.
TGATTGGTTGTAGGTCTATCCAATTGAGGTCTTTCCTGGTTCGGTTGAAACACGCCCCATAATCACAGCCCAACGGAGCAGTATCAGACTCAAATTCTGACTAGAATTGAGTATGACGACGTCAGGCTAAAAATCATTTAAGTTAATTTTTTTCTCCTTAATGTACACACAGCACCCCATATTGACAGAAAAACAGAACTGTTGACATTTTTGCAGATTTATTAAAAAAGAAAAACTGAAATATCACATGGTCCTAAGTATTCAGACCTTTGCTCAGTATTTAGTAGAAGCACCCTTTTGAACTAATACAGCCATGAGTCTTTTTGGGAAATATGCAACAAGTTTTTCACACCTGGATTTGGGGATCCTCTCCCATTCCTCCTTGCAGATCCTCTCCAGTTCTTTTAGGTTGGATGGTAAACGTTGGTGGACAGCCATTTTCAGGTCTCTCCAGAGATGCTCAATTGGGTTTTAGTCAGGGCTCTGGCTGGGCCATTCAAGAACAGTCACGGAGTTGTTGCGAAGCCACTCCTTCGTTATTTTAGCTGTGTGCTTAGGGTCATTGTCTTGTTGGAAGGTGAACCTTCAGCCCAGTCTGAGGTCTTGAGCACTCTGGAGAAGGTTTTCGTCCAGGGTATCCCTGTTCTTGGCCGCATTCATCTTTCCCTCGATTGCAACCAGTCGTCCTGTCCCTGCAGCTGAAAAACACCCCCACAGCATGATGCTGCCACCACCATGCTTCACTGTTGGGACTGTATTGGACAGGTGATGAGCAGTGCCTGGTTTTCTCCACACATACCGCTTAGAATTAAGGCCAAAAAGTTCTATCTTGGTCTCATCAGGCCAGAGAATCTTATTTCTCACCATCTTGGAGTCCTTCAGGTGTTTTTTAGCAAACTCCATGCAGGCTTTTATGTGTCCTGCACTGAGGAGAGGCTTCCGTCTGGCCACTCTGCCATAAAGCCCCGACTGGTGGAGGGCTGCAGTGATGGTTGACTTTCTACAACTTTCTCCCATCTCCCGACTGCATCTCTGGAGCTCAGCCACAGTGATCTTTGGGTTCTTCTTTACCTCTCTCACCAAGGCTCTTCTCCTCCAATAGCTCAGTTTGGCCAGACGGCCAGCTCTAGGAAGGGTTCTGGTCATCCCAAACGTCTTCAGGATTATGGAGGCCACTGTGCTCTTAGGAACCTTAAGTGCAGCAGAATATTTTTTGTAACCATGGCCAGATCTGTGCCTTGCCACAATTCTGTCTCTGAGCTCTTCAGGCAGTTCCTTTGACCTCATGATTCTCATTTGCTCTGACATGCACTGTGAGCTGTAAGGTCTTATATAGACAGGTGTGTGGCTTTCCTAATCAAGTCCAATCAGAATAATCAAACACAGCTGGACTCAAATGAAGGTGTAGAACCATCTCAAGGATGATCAGAAGAAATTGACAGCACCTGAGTTAAATATATGAGTGTCACAGCAAATGGTCTGAATACTTAGGACCATGTAGTATTTCAGTTTTTCTTTTTTAATAAATCTGCAAAAATGTCAACAATTCTGTGTTTTTCTGTCAATATGGGGTGTTGTGTGAACATTAATGAGAAAAGAAATTAGCTTAAATGATTTTAGCAAATGGCTGCAATATAACAAAGTGTGAAAAATGTAAGGGGGTCTGAATACTTTCCGTACCCACTGTATAAGTTTTTACAAAGGAGATATAAAGGCTCAGTTCTCTTCACTGCTGTTCTCTAATGTTTTAAAATTAGTACTGTTTTGACACTGCAAAATATTTTATTAAATTATTATTGTTTTATCTAAATTGTATGTGTTGTATTTTGGCACTCCTGTAATCCAGTGTGATCCACTGGTACATCCACTGGCACCGGACCCAGACATGACCTGGACGGGCCTGGTGGCGTGGGCGGACCTGGACCCTGTGGCGTGGGCGGACCTGGACCCTGTGGCGTGGGCGGACCTGGACCCTGTGGCGTGGGCGGACCTGGACCCTGTGGCGTGGGCGGACCTGGACCCTGTGGCGTGGGCGGACCTGGACCCTCAGGCGTGGGAGGACCTGGACCCTCAGGCGTGGGAGGACCTGGACCCTCAGGCGTGGGCGGCCATGGCGGCAACGGCAGTTCACCAGGCCATGGTGGCAACGGCAGTTCACCAGGCCATGGCGGCAACGGCAGTTCATCAGGCCATGGCGGTAACGGCAGTTCATCAGGCCATGGCGGTAATGGCGGTTCAGGGGGCCACAGAGGCGTGGCCTTCATGGCCTCCATGTACCCCTTGCCCCCCCCAAAAATTTTCTTGGGCGGGACAGCGGGGCCGTGGGCTGGAGCCTGGACGGGGCCGTGGGCTGGAGCCTGGACGGGGCCGTGGGCTGGAGCCTGGGCGGGGCCGTGGGCTGGAGCCTGGACGGGGCCGTGGGCTGGAGCCTGGACTTGGGCTGGAGCCTGGACTTGGGCTGGAGCCTGGACTTGGGCTGGAGCCTGGACTTGGGCTGGAGCATGGACGTGGGCTGGAGCATGGACGTGGGCTGGAGCATGGCGTGGGCTGGAGCAGATGACTCTGGCTGGGTTGTGGTGAGTACTGTGGGACAGTGGAGCTCCTCATCCACCGTTCCCACAGTAAACGAGGAGCCACCCAGCAGGAGGGCATGATCAATATACTCCACCAAAGTCCATGGGACACTGCTAACAGGCATTAGGAAATTTAAAATGTCACTAAGACCATTTCGAAAAATCCCCTTGAGGGCAACATCATTAAATTCCACCTGGTAGCACAGTCCACAAAACTCCTCCACATAGTTCTCTTACGAGAGGTTCTCTCGTATTGCGTAAGTTCCTTACGCTACGGGAAAGTATTCTTTCTTCGAGATTTCTGAAAAACCCAAAATTATCCTTAATTTTGTAACATTGTCAACGCAGTGCGGCAGCCTGGCAGACCATAGCAGGCTATTCCAGCGTGCTATTGGCTGCTCTGCTGGCAACTGCAGCAGCCTATCGGTGAGCCCGCGTGACGTGGCGACCAATGAGGGCGCTTCGCGCCCACCTGGCTTCATTTGCCTACAGGTGGGGCGTGGCCACGTGTATATAAGCAGGGCTCACGGGCTGCATATTCGATTTTCTTTTCTTCAGCGAAGCCCTTCGCATCGCTGGATCTGGAACCCGCCGCCGTGATCGTGCAGATGAGCAAGCAGAGGACAGCGCCTGGAGAAGCCGGCAGCATCGCGCCACCTTCAGCCATCCGTGCCTGCTCTGCTATCCGGCAGCATTATATCCTTTCATTGCACGTGTTCTCGCCGTTGCGTCACACGTTTCATAAAAGAGCACGAGCGTTTTTATCAAAACGCCTCGTTCCACCTGCGGCTCGTGCCACGTGCAGCTCAGCACCAGAGACCGCCACGTGTCTGCGCTCTCTGTCTGGGCCGTGACCACGCCGCCGCCGCACTCCTCGCGGGCGAATGCCCCGAGTGTGAGGAACTCTCTATGTCGACCCTGCGGGCTCGACTCGAGCAGTTTTATGACGACATCACTCCGCTGTTCCCCCCCTCTGTTCAAGCCGCGCCACCGCGCCGCTTACAAGAGATGGTTGAAATGAACGGTCTCGGAGCGAGCCTCCTCCCCCTCTGTTCAAGCCGCGCCGCTTACAAGGGATGGTAGGAATGAACGGTCTCGGAGCGAGCCTTCTCCCCCTCTATTCAAGCCGCGCCACCGCGCCGCTTTCAAGGGATGGTAGGAATGAACGGTCTCGGAGCGAGCCTCCTCCCCCTCTGTTCAAGCCGCGCCACCGCGCCGCTTGCAAGGGATGGTAGAAATGAACGGTCTCGGAGCGAGCCTCCTCCCCCCTCTGTTCATGCCGCGCTGATGCGCCGCTTATATACAAGGGATGGCAGAAATGCACGATCCTGCAGCTCTCTTTACGTTACAAGAGAGCTGTTCCACCCTCGCGCACATTTTTCAGTCCCCTCATGAGTTCAGGCGACTGGAATTGTTCATATTGCTGTACACGAGCCTGTTAAGACACGCACGCCAGCAAACATACGCCGTCATAAGACATGACGCTGACATATGCTCTCCAACGAACCCGCACTCCCCCCTCTTGGACCGCGCAGATTGCGCCGTTCACAAGGAATGTGAATGCGCTCGGTCACGAGCACGTTCAGCGCGCGCGCACGTGCGCGCGCCGCACTCACCGGGAAATTAACAGAGGGTGTTTTCGTCCCGCTGTGGCCGGACGAACCGCCATTCTCTAGCATTTCTCAGCCCCCTCTCTAGTTCAGGCGGCTGGAAATATTACTATTGCAGTAACGAGCCTGTCTTTTATGCACGCACGACTGCCAACAAGCACGAGGACGTACTGCTGTATGCTCGCGCTAACTGAACGCTATTGTGTCCCTCCCGGTAGCACAGTGGCAAAATCAGCGGCTGAAACGCCGGAGACCCGAGTTCGAGCCCAGCTCTCGCGGAAGATAAAAATGTTTTACTGTCCGCTTCCCCGGGCTCGCGACCAGCTTTTCTTACATACAGAAAGCTAACTCGCACCACGTGGTGCTCAAGTATTTTTGGACGTCTATACATAAGGAGAGAAAAGACGGTTAAGTCCCGCTGCGGCCGGACCACCGTTAAAACTCTGTTTTTCCTGTCAGTCCCCACTCCTGTGGCTACTGCAGATGTTTTCCACGCAGCCTACGAGCCGGCGAACTCGCCCTCTCGCCTGTTTCCAACTGTAGCCCCTCCAAAGTCCTCCTAGCAGAGGGGGGAAGCGACGGTTAAGTCCCGCCGTGGTCGGACCACAGTCAAAACTCTTCTTCCTGTCAGCCCCCACTCCTGTGGCTGCTGCAGATGGCTCTCACGCAGCAAACGAGCCGGCAAAACTGCCCTCTCGCCTGTCTACAACCGCCGTTTTTATGACGAACCAGAGAAATCACGAAGTTGCCTTTTTTCTGGTTGCACGGCTCACGCCGTTTGTGTTTTCAAATGCAGTAAACGTGCCCACTTTTGTGTTCACCCCTGCACCCAAGCACCACAAATCCCGTGTCTCTCACTCACATAAAGCGGCCACCGGCCGCTCGAGTGCTAGAGTTAGGTCACGTGTCCGCTTATTTGCGCCCACGCCTAATCACCACACGCGCTGTCACACAGCCACTCTTAACCGGTCATGTTCCACGCGTAAGAGTTGTGCCCGCTCAAACGCGCTCACACATTTTCGCGAACATTCTGCCCCCGGCGCCATGCGCCGCGCCACACACCATTTGTTCTCAGCCCAAGGTGGCCGGAACGACGAGTGTAAGGCCACACACAAGCCACTCCCTGCTCGAAGCGGCAGAGATACAGTGTGTAGGGCGGCCAGCCATCGCGAGCGATCGGCTGGCCCACAGCACAGAGAGCGCGCGCACTGCGCCCGCCCCTCCTATACAGGCTGTCGAACCCGCAAAGCGCGGCGTTTCGAGCCCGGAGGCCGTTCTATCCCGTGTGGCACACGCGAGAGCGTGGGAAGCCATTCCAGGTGTATCAGAATGGGTGCTGAAAACAGTGAAGCACGGCTACACTCTGCAGTTCGCTCGCCGCCCTCCGCGCTTCTGTGCGCGTACGGAGACGAGAGTGAGCGAGGAAGTAGCACATCTACTTCGAGCGGAGATAGCCACACTGCTGTGCGAAGGGGCTATAGAACCGGTTCCCCATTCTATGAGCGAGTCAGGCTTTTACAGCCGGTATTTTCTCGTGCCAAAAAGGGTTGGGTCGCTCAGACCGATTCTGGATCTGAGGCGTCTGAACAAAGCTCTTATGAGAAGATCGTTCAAGATGCTCACGACCAAGCAGATCCTCGCGCATATTCGCCCGAGAGACTGGCTAATCTCCCTAGATTTGAAAGACGCATATTTTCAAATCAAGATAACGCCGCGTCACAGGCCATTCTTACGATTCGCCTTCGACGGCCAGGCTTATCAATACACCGTCCTTCCGTTCGGCCTGTCACTAGCACCCCGTACATTTACGAAGTGCATGGACGCGGGCCTCGCTCCCCTGAGAGGTCGAGGGATGCGAGTGTTGAACTATCTGGACGATTGGCTCATCCTGGCGCAGTCAGAGGCCGAGCTCCTCGCCCACAGGGCAATGCTGCTCAGCCATCTGGACAGCCTGGGGCTCACGGTCAATTGGACCAAGAGCTCATTAGTGCCCACGCAATCAACCTCATTTCTGGGTTTGAATCTGGACACTGTGGCAATGTCAGCCCGCCTGTCACCCCAACGCGCGCGCCAAGTTCGGCGCATGGATGCGTACTTCCGGCCGGGCAAAATCGCACCTCTCAAGCTCTTTCAGAGGATGCTGGGACGTATGGCCTCAGCTGCAGCTGTGCTCCAGCTGGGCTTAATGCGCATGCGCCCGCCGCAATGCTGGTTAAACGCCCGAGTGCCTCACAGAGCCTGGGCGTCCGGAGGCTTCAGGATCAGAGTGACTCAGGGATGCGTTTCAGCCCTAGAGCCCTGGTTAGTAGCCGACTGGTACCAGCGGGGAGTGACGATGGGAGCCATCTCACACCGCAAGGTCATCTCGACGGACGCCTCCACCACGGGTTGGGGCGCCGTTTTCGAGGGCAGATCGGCCTCGGGCCTCTGGTCGAGCGGGGAAAAGCTCCTACACATAAACTGTTTGGAGATGATAGCGGTAGAGAACGCGCTCAAGCAGTTTCTCCCGCTTATACGAGGACACCACGTGTTGGTCCGGTCGGACAATACCACAGTGGTGCCCTATGTGAACCGGCAGGGCGGTGTCAGGTCCAGGTGTCTGGGCAATCTGACAGAACGCCTGCTCGTGTGGGCACACAGCTCGCTGCGCTCGCTGAGAGCTGCGCACGTACCGGGCCACCTCAATGTGGGCCCGGACAAGCTGTCCAGGGGCCTCATTCTCCCAGGAGAATGGTCCCTGCACCCTCAGACAGTCCAGCTGGTATGGCGCCTATTCGGCAGAGCGGAGCTCGACCTCTTTGCAACAAAAGAGAACGCCCGCTGCCCGAGGTTTCTGTCCAAAAGCGAGGATGCGCTGTCCCAACCTTGGCCCAGCCTCCCGCTGTATGCTTTCCCGCCGATTTCCCTATTGCCCCAGGTCATAGCGAAAATCAGGGAGACGCGCCGCCTGGTGCTCCTTATAGCGCCGCGCTGGGAGAACCAGATTTGGTACCCAGAGCTGGTGAAGCTGTCGCACTCACCCCCCTGGCCAGTTCCGCTGAGAGCAGACCTCCTCTCTCAAGCAGGAGGGTCAGTTTGGCATCCCCATCCAGAGCGTTGGTCTCTGCATGTATGGGTGACCAACGGATACCCGTTGACCTGCCCGAAGGGGTTATGAACACGATTTCACACTCTAGAGCCCCCTCGACGAGGCGGTTATATAGTTCTAAGTGGTCGGTGTTCACTGAGTGGTGTGTTTCCAAGGGATTGGACCCACAGCAATGTGGGGTCCAGCGGGTGCTCTCCTTCCTCCAAGAGCTTTTGGAACTGGGCAGGTCCCCTTCCACGCTCAAAGTGTATGTGGCGGCTATAGCAGCGTTCGCTCAGACGACGCTAGGTAGCACGCTAGGAAGGAACGAGCTCATCATCCGTTTCCTCAGAGGAGCCAGACGGATGAATCCCCCGCGGCCCCCATCGGTTCCTATATGGGATCTGGCCTTGGTCCTAGAGGCCCTGAAGGCCCATCCTTTTGAACCGCTCGAGACTGTGGAACCAAGGTTCCTTTCGCTAAAAAACGCGTTCCTGATAGCTCTGGCTTCAGTGAAACGCGTGGGGGATCTACACGCGCTCTCAGTGAGCCCGACGTGTATGGAGTTCGGTCCTAATGACTCTAAGGTCATTCTCAGACCGAGGCATGGTTATGTCCCCAAAGCGATTGGCACTCCCTTCAGGGCGCAGATTATCTCCCTCTCGGCTCTGCCAGCATCCGACGAGGGGGACGGTGGCAATATCCTCTGCCCTGTCAGGGCATTGAGGGTTTATGTCACACGCTCCGCCGCCTTCAGGCGTTCTGAGCAGCTATTTGTTTCGTTTGGTGGGCGCACTAAAGGTCTCGCCTCCTCGAAACAGACCCTTTCCAGGTGGATAGTGGACGCGATTGCAACTGCATACGCTTCCAAACACCTGCAGTGCCCGCTAGGTGTCAGAGCACACTCCACCAGAGGCATGGCCTCTTCGTGGGCTTGGGCCAGAGGGATTTCCATCCACGATATCTGTATGGCGGCAGGCTGGGCCTCCCCGTCTACGTTCGTGAGATTTTACAATCTGGAAGTTCCTGCCTTACAGGCGAAAGTGTTACCAGTTCAATAGGGCTGTTGGTCCTGCCCAGTGATTCTGCGCAGACATAGCTCACATACTGGTAGTAAGTTCGGTACTAGGCTCATGTGAATTTGAAGGAGACCGGCGGTGCCGTTTCCTCATTTACGAGACGAGCTGTTGTGAGTTTGAAGGTGACCGGCGGTGCCGTTACCTCACTCATATAACAAAATATTGTGAATTTGAAGGCGACCGGCGTTGCCGTTCCCTCATTCATGAGACAAGGTGTGGTGAATTTGAAGGAGACCGGCAGGTGCCGTTCCCTCATTCATGGGACAGGGTGTTGTAACCACCCGTTGTAACCACCCGTCAGTTCGAATGAAGTGTCTGTAGATGTGGTGGCCCGTTTTCCTTACCGGCCACCCTGCCCGAGCAGTGTTATGGTCCCCGGTTCCCTGGGATACATATGCTGTACGCGAGGCGCGCACGGCGTTGACAATATGTTCCCGTAGCGTAAGGAACTTACGCAATACGAGAGAACCTCTCGTAAGAGAACGATACTCGGTTACTTAACGTAACCTCGGTTCTCTCTAGAAGAGGGAACGAGTATTGCGTTCCTTGCCGTGCGCCCCGCGGGCTTTTACGCTTCAGAACTACGAAAACCGAATATGCAGCCCGTGAGCCCTGCTTATATACACGTGGCCACGCCCCACCTGTAGGCAAATGAAGCCAGGTGGGCGCGAAGCGCCCTCATTGGTCGCCACGTCACGCGGGCTCACCGATAGGCTGCTGCAGTTGCCAGCAGAGCAGCCAATAGCACGCTGGAATAGCCTGCTATGGTCTGCCAGGCTGCCGCACTGCGTTGACAATGTTACAAAATTAAGGATAATTTTGGGTTTTTCAGAAATCTCGAAGAAAGAATACTTTCCCGTAGCGTAAGGAACTTACGCAATACTCGTTCCCTCTTCTAGAGAGAACCGAGGTTACGTTAAGTAACCGAGTATCGTTCTCAATGGATCGATGGCCTTGGCGTAGGCGAAGGATGGCAACTGCTGGGTTCATAATTTTGTTGGTCTGTTATTCTGTAACATATATCCACTGGAGGCAAGTGTTTTGAACCCATGTGCAGCATTTATTAATACAACTTAAAACAAAGACTTGGCAAAACATAAAACAAAGTCATGGCATGGCTAAACATAAAACTCACCACCAACGGGTTACCACGTCAATAACAGACAAAGACACATGGCAAACATGAGGGCTTAAATACACACTACTGACAAGACAAGTGACACCTGTGAACAGTGATTAAACAATGAACCAATGACAGGACAAGACACAAGATCACATGAGGGCATGGGAGTCACATGACAAGACCAGGAAGTGCATGACAAGACTGTGAACATGACAAACTCAAACATAACCATGAACATGATGACTGAAAACAGAACCAAGAACAATGAACATGAACCAACACCCTGTGACAGCTATATTCCTCCTGTGTTGTGTTTGTTTCCTTTTTCTGTTCAGAAGAGAACTGAGAACTGCCTTTAAATCTCCTCTGTAAAAGCTTTACGAGGCATAAACAGTCCTCACTTTAAATGAGCTCACAAAAATAGTTAACAGTAGGAATACATGTTAATAAAGCATTTATTAACACACTGAGTAACTATTACTATATGTCTAAATAATAAGATGCATAAATGTACATTTAAATTGTTTATTAATCCTTTACTTACACTTTCTAAATGATCTGATGAACCACCGACAACTCCTAAATAACTGGTTTGTAAATAATGTAATACTTAATTTATAAATGATAAATTGATCATTTATAAAGTATGAAAATACAATTATTAAACACATGATAGATACGCTTATAAATCAAGAATAAAGTATTTATAGTTATATTTATAAACTGCCTATTAATGCGTTATAAATGAAAAATAAATTTACTATAATATTAACTATTTACTAATGCTTAACTAATGCTTCATAGCATGTAGCAAACTACAGCTACAGGTTTTATTTTACTATGCAAAAGCAACAAAAGAAAATTCACAGGAAAAGCATACATTGACTACAACATATTGTACGTTTTTAGCACATAAGGCTTTATTTCAATTGCTAAGATGCTGTGAACACAGAACAAAACAGGGAAATCCGAGAACAGTAAACGGGACGTCTGGCGACGCTAGTATTCCAATTGGAGGTTTAGCTGGCTGAAACACTCCATCTGTGCGTGTGTTTTTGTGTGGTGTAATGGAGACAGAGGAGACAGACAGCTTCATCATCTCCTCACAGTGTCTCTCTGTCCATATGTTCACCAGCACTACTTCAGTTCACTACATCGAGAATGAGACTCTTGGAACAGCTGCCAAAATTGAGTGTGTGTGTGTGTGTGTGTGTGTGTGTGTGTGTGTGTGTGTGTGTGTGTGTGTGTGTCCTCATACATATGTCAACTCGGAGGGATTATTCATCAAAGTGAGAGCTCCTGCACTTTGAGTGTTAGCATTGGTTTGGTGATTGGATTCCGTCTCAACTTGGCAAAGAAGTTCCCCCCACGGAGGCGAGAGAGACACTTTGTTTGTCCTTTCTCTCTATGGGTTGGGGATGTGATGGATCGTGGTGTTTGTGTCAGCTGAGTAAACAAGTCCATTTAAGCTGCTTCTTCAACATTGGACAAACCACATCTAGCCCAGCCAACAACAGAAACCATGACTGTGTGTGATATATATATAGGCCTATAAACACGGCTAAAAAAAATGCAGTTCGGATTTAAATAATGACTGGATCATTGTTGCTGTGATTATTCTGTTTCTATAACAACAGTTCTTCTAACCCTAATTGATGGTGCGTGTAGCTTTTCATTTCTTAAAGGAACACACCGACTGCACCCATGGTACAGAACAAAGTTCCTTGATCATTACGCAGGAAGGAGAGAATAGTTCCTAGTAGTGTTGTCACGATACTGGAATTTCTAACTTTGATGCGATACCTAAAAATGTATTGAAATTCGATACCATTTTCAATACCATGGGGAAAAACGCTGTGTTTATGTTAATACTCACCAAGATGGGCATTGAGATATTTTTGGAGTGTATTTCACCATTAATAAGCTGGAAAAAGGAGCTAATTTTTGCACTTGTATGTCAGAGGCAGCATTATCACGGTAGGCCTATGTGTGTGTGTGCGCTTCAGATGCGAGTGCGAAATCTGCGGGACGAATTAACGTTATGTGCAATCCTGCACGAAATTCAGACCGGTCACACCAATACTAACATGCTGTCATGAAGAAAAATCAAGCTGGTCACGCTTTCGGCGTGTTCAGAGGGTTAACCGGACTGAATGAGAGGAGCGGGGTGCGTGTCAACTCGCTGTCGGTCGAAGAGCAGAGCGCACCTGGTATCCATACTGTAAAAAATGAGTATCGTATCGTTTCAGATATTTCAGCATCGAAATGTATCGACATATCTATATTTTTGACAACACTAGTTCCTAGCTATATCGGTCTAGAAAATTGCAACTTTTAATTTTCGGTCGGTCTTAGTACAAAATGTAACTATACACATCACAACATGTAAATAGGAAAATGTTGGCATTATTTTGTCACTTATTGAGCAGTAGGCTAGCTCAGAGATGAGAATGGTATGTATGGACTTATCTAACTCTGGGGATATACGGTGAATAAGCTAAAGTCCCAAAAAGTCGTCGTGTTCCTTTAACAACCATATAGGAAGACACATCATGGGCATATTCCAGGATGACAATGTCAAAGATTCATCAGGCTCAAATAGTGAAAGAATGGTTGGGAGGGAGCATGAAGAATTATTGTACACATGAATTGGCACCTCTGAGTCCAGACCTTAAATTCATTGAAAGTCTTTGGGATGTGCTGGAGTAGACTTTGCTCTCACTTGCATTGTCAAATACAAGATCTTATAATCAATTATTTATATAGGCTCCCGGAGCCGTGTGGAGCACTTTTATGATGGATAGATGCACTTTTATGGACTTCAAAACAGAAACAGCCATTCACTGCCATTATAAAGCTTGGAAGAGCCAGGACATGTTTTAATATAACTCTGAAAATATTCGTCTGAAAGAAGAATGTCATGTACACCTAGGATGACTTGAGGGTGAGTAAATCATGGGCTAATTTTCATTTTTGGGTGAACTATCCCTTTAAGCCTGCAAATCAACTGAACATTGTCTGAGGAAAATTTCAGAAAAGACATGCAGAACATCTCTGTATATAAATATGGATAATCTGCGACCTTATTTGTGTTCTGTTAGAGTGGATGTACTCTACTGGATCCATTCTAATCAAATGAAAGTCTGTAATCTGGAAAAGGAGCGTATAGTTCCGTTAATTAGAGTTATAACCCCATTTTATCTGGCCGTTTGCCCCAGCTGAAATGAACAGACTTAAATCGAATGATTTTATCATGGGAAATGAAGCTTTTGTGCTTGTTGAACAGCTTTGTCTACCATCGCAGTTTAATTGGAAGACATCGCACTACATTACACAGCACACAGTCTGCCACTGTGTACTGAGACTAGTTAAGTTACTTTTTTTTTTTTAACTAATTATTTCTTTTTTTTCAATGACGTTTTAACATTAGTCAAGGTTATTTGCACCATACAATTGTAATTTAGTTTTGACATGACCATTTGTCCTCAAAGCCTTCAGACTCAACTGGCTGTTTTTGGTGTTTTGCATAAAAACAATTTTTGCATGCCTATTGCATCATATGCCATGTGCGTTAAATTATAGTTACATTATTGCTGTGTCATTTCCAAATGCTCTTTTTGTAAAATAATTGAAATAAAAAAATAACAACAATTATATAATTTTAGTGAACGAAAATTGTAAGACAATAGTTTCATTAGTTGCATTTATTAGAATTAAATAACAATGAGCAATACATTTGTTAAAGTATTTATTAAACCTTTGTTACCGTTGTTAATAAAAACACGTGTTCTCATTGTTAGTTCCTGTTTTCTCAGGTCCATTAAATAATAATAACAAATACAACTTTTTGTAAAAAAAGTTTTAATTTTTTTTTTAAATATTTTATTATTTATAATAAAACGTGGCTGCCTATACAGTAAAAGCCATTTACCCGACTAGAGAAAACAGAGAAAAAAGACTTTTGCCAAATAGGTAGGAAAACTTCAACACCTATAATGCACAAGGCATGTTGCCGACCAAGGCCACTCACTCCCACAAGTCAGCTATAGACATGCTTACCAGAGTCAAAGAAGCCTTGCTATAGTAGGACGTACTTCTTAGTAAACTTTTAGTCATAATGGTGTCAACTTATCGTTCCTGAGTGCAAGATTCAGAGAGTAAACGTTTAGTGAAGGATCCAACATGTTGAAGGCAGTGGCTAAAGGCTGCAAAAAACATAAATACAGAGAGAGCGGCGCAACGGAAAATCTACAGATAAAACCGATAACAGATAAAAATTGGATGACCATGAACAATGTTAAAACAGAGGGTAAAACTCCTGAAAGAAACTGTCAGTCCGTCAGATCCAGCCGAAGCAAAATGCTTTCACATGCAGGTAAGAAAGCTGTTGCCATAGTGTTCAATTTTTACCATAATGCTGTTTAAAGACTAGACAAAGTATGATCAAATTTTTTTTAGCAATAACTGTTTTGTTAATAAACCTTTCGATCTGACTGTCCGTGGGCTAGGATACCAAAATGCAGAAGTATAATCTGTAGTTTTCATGAAAGCCCTGGAACAGTTGAAAGTTCTCCAGATGACGCAGACTTTTGCTGACAAATAAATGTGAATTTCTCAGTCCAGATAACACGGAGAATGAGTAAACATTGTTATTTAACATACTGAGATTGTAACAATACAAAGCACTTTAACTGAGATTAATAAATGCTTTTAGTTTTTTAGTTTTTTTCATTGTTAGTGCATGTTAACTAATGTGGTTTTGAGTGTTAACTTAGAGCGCTTCTCCTTTATCATTATTTCAAAAACCCCTGTCACACTGGATCGCAGACACTGACAGCTCTGCAACAGCAGCTCTCCATCCTGTCAGTCAGGAGCTATTACGGCTCTGTGTTTGGCCGGGTAGATCTGGGCACTCACCCAAAGAACATCTTTATGAGTCGGGCCCAAAGAGCGAGTTTCAGCGTCCATAGTGGGCCAGCAGATTGTCAGAACACAAGCCTCATCAAATATTCATCAGAATGAGGCCCTCTTGTCTCTGATCAGCAGGAGAACAAGATGTCTGTCATTCCACACGCGATAGCAGAAATGAAACGTGTCGTTTCAAGCTCTTCAAGGGCATCTCCCATCCTAAAAACACCCGAATCTGACCTAGTTTAACAATCTGAAAATGAGGAATGTTCTGAACATATTCTGTCTACACATGAGTACTTTGAAACCAGTCTTTCTAATAATTTAAAGTAAATTTAAAGTACTAATAATTTAAAGTAAAGTTCAACTACAGTCAAGCTACACTTGTAGCTAACATTGAAGCAAAGTTGAATAATATTGAATTATAAAACTGTATTAAAGTGACAGCATCAAACTTGAATGGACACATTTAAACTAAATAATTGATTCATAATTAATATAGCCTTGAATATACACTACAGTTCAAAAGTTTAGGGTAAGATTTATTTTGAAATAAATTTTATTCAGCAAGGACAGAAATTGATCAAAGGGGACAGTGAAGACATTTATAATGTTACAAAAGATTTTAAATATAAAATAATGTTTCATGAGCAGCAAATCATCATATTAGAATGATTTCTGAAGGATCATGTGACACTGAAGACTAAAAATAAAGCTAAAAACCGTCTCTCTCCTTAGTTAGTTACTCCCTAAGTTAGCCACTCCTTAACACTGCTACACACAAAGAAACTCACCCAAAACAACATGAACATTGTGCAATTCCTCAATATTTGTGTCAGTCTGAAGAGCAACCCTTTTGGAGTAAGCCTCTCTGTTCCTCTAAATTATTCAGACTCAAAGACTCCTTCAGCTTAGCTAAACTCTGCCTTATGCCGAAAGAGTCTACACACACACACACACACACACACGCTAAACTTTTGCATGATCTCACAATTATCGTCAGACACTGTCATCCTATATGCAGCATCACTGTGAAACTCTAAGACCCACATTAAATTTGTATTACTCACAGCTTGCTCTTTCCTAGTTCACGAGACTTGGAGTTCTCAGTGATGCGAATTTAAACATTCAAAATGTGTAAGGAGAATAAATAAGGCTGTTCATCAAATAAAATATTTAATTGTGCTGGTCATTTTTGTGATTAACACATTACTGTAATACATAACATTTCTTTTTAAATAATAAAATAATATGTGTGATTATCAGTTTTGGCAGAAATATAAATACCAAACTAAAAGTTACATCTGCTTGTATTATGTCTTTTATAGTAGCTTTAGAAAAACATTTAGTAAAAAAATAAATGTACATATTTCTACTCAAATGATTTCCAAAACAGAAGCCACTTTTCCATCGAAATTATACCCGGAACAATTTGTCAAAATGTAGCAGCAAATGGCCTATTGTCAGTATCTCTGTGAGTATATGCTGTCAAAGCTATGGATGAGAAGGTTAAAGTAAATAAGCATTCAACAGGGTTACATATTTAGCTGCAAAAGAATTATGACACATTCTTTTATTTCATGGGTAATGTTTTTCGTTAGCTATGCTTAACATGGTGATGCAGCATCAGAGCATGCTCTTGTCATTCATTACAATGGCTTTTCATTTATCAAATAAGAGTATAGGGGTTATGTAATCATTATCAAATGACTAAATTGATGATACTTGTTCAGGTGGTTTCTGGGTGTTACGAACTGCTCCGAGACTCGAAGGTGGATCCAATTGCAGCTTTATTTGAGGGCAATCCAGAGGCGTAATCCAATGTACAGGCAAAGGGTCATACACAGAAAGGCAGTCAAAACAAAGAAACGAACAAACAAACAAAACAGGCAGGGACCAGAGGCAAGAGAGTAATCCAGGGAACAGGGCAAGATATCCAAAAATACGAGAAACAAGAAAATAAGGAGAGTGCTCAGAAATGCAGGGTAACGTTAAACAAGACTTTGCGGAGTGTGAATGCATGACCATGGTATAAATAGACAGATACTAACAGGATGGTGAGACACAGGTGAATGCAATCAGTGAATGAGGGACAGGTGAATGTGATTAGTGATAAGTGATGATGAGTCCGTGCAGTGAGTTATGGGAAATGTAGTTTGTGAGTGATAATAGTCTTATGTGTGGAGTGCCCTCTGGTGGCTCTCAAGGGCACTCCAGCTGGTGATCGTTACAACTGGGTTTCTTATCTCTATCAGCTTGCAACGTTATATCTGTTGTTCACAAGAACACATAGAATGCGTTTCTAGTGGTAAGCCATTCGACAATGTATCCAAGGCATGAGTGTTAAAGGGATAGTTCACCCAAAAATGAAATTTTTATGTTTATCTGTTTACCCCCAGGGCATCCAAGATGTCTTTGTTTCTTCAGTATAACACAAATTAAGATTTTTTACTCCAACCGTTGCAGTGTGTAGTCGTATAGTCGTATAATGCATGTCAATGGGGATATTTTAGAGTATGAGAGCAATGAGAGTAAAAACACATAGACATACGAATCCATATTAAACCATGCGGCTTGTGGCGACACATTGATGTCTTAAGACATGAAACGATCGGTTTCTGCAAGAAACTGAACAGTATTTATGTTATTTTTTTACCTCTTATCAGACGAATGTCATCTAGTTTTCCCAGCTCCATAACTTCCGGCGAATAAGGTCAAAATACTAGCGCGATCAAAGATATATATACGTAGATGCCTCATTCGACCGATCCGTGCAGGCACTAATGAGGAATCTATGTATATATATCTATGATTGTGACGGTATTTTGCATGTATTTTGACCTTATTTGCCGGAAGTGATGGCGCGGGGACAGCTGATGCAGAGCCATAGAATTTTTTTTAAAAATATGGATATTTTTTCTTACACAAACGCATCATCAGAAGGCCTTTATTAACACCCTGGAGCCGCGTGGAGCTCATTATTTGATGGACAGATGCATTTTTTATGGACCAGAGCAACTATTACTGCTATTATAATTCTTGGATTAGCCAGAACATTTTTAATATAACTCAGATTGTATTTGTCTGAAAGAAGAATGTCATATAGAGGGGTTAATTTTCAATTTTGGGTGAACTATCCCTTTAAGCTGGTCGGCAAGGTATCCAAGGCACACATAGCCTTAGGTCACTAGTGTTAAGCCGGTCGGCAAGATAGCAAAGGCACACATAACCTTAGGTCCTAGTGCTAAGCCGGTTAGCAAGCTAGCCAAGGCACAAATAACCTTATGTCCTAGTGCTGAGCCATTCGGCAAGGTATCCAAGGGACAGATAGCATTAGGTCACAAGTGTTAAGCCGGTTGGCAAGATATCCAAGGCACACATAGCCTTAGGTCCTTTTACTAAGCCCATCGGCGAGCTAGCCAAGGCATTCATAGCCTTAGCTCACTAGTGTTAAGCCAATCAGCAAGGTCTCCAAGGCACATAGCCTTAGGTCAGTGTTAAGCCAGTAACATTGGTTGTACAACCTGTAAATTATCTGATTAGATGTTTGTTTTGAAGAGGGCTCTGCCCTTTTCTCTTGTCTCTTGCTTTGTTGCGGTGAGAAATCCCAACCTTGTGCAATTGAGTGAGAAACAAGCTGCTGCTTCGGCAGATATGCATGTATCTGCACAACGATGACATAGACAGGAAGGGATAGGACAAAACACCCCACAAAACAAGTAGATCTATTGGCAAGCATGTCTGTGAATATACTGACAGTAAGTCTCCGTAATTTTTCTGCAGAAGCAATAATCTACAGCAGCAGCAGCAACATAGCAGGTCTATTCCACCTAGACTAAATGCATTAAGATTACCATCTCGATTACCATGCAAATCTTTCTGAAAGTTGTCATGGCAGAATGATAATCATAAGAAATATTTTTTAAGCACCAAATCAGAATCACATTTTTTTATCAAATAAATGCAGCGAAAAAGATAGACAAAACATAAAAAACTTTTCTTTTGAACTTTAATGCAGATTAAAAATAAACATATTTATTATTCTATTCCCAAACATTCTCCATTTGCTCTCCGTATTACCTCATTGCTGTCTAGGAGAAACAGTTGGGATATCAAATAAATCGCATTGATATATTTTCTTTACTGTGGTATGTTTAGCCTACTGATTTATTAATTAACCTCACTAAGACCTCCACAAACATGCACACACAGCAAAGACAGAATATCCATTGTTTATTAGCCCAAAAACCTGAGAAAAACACCAGATTTACCATTTAAAAACATACAAATCTTCATTGGGATCCCATGGAGACAGCCCTGGGATATCACCAGCTGTGGTCACCAGTCACTGAGTTCAATAGTACTCTGTTGAATGGCTCTTAAAGTCACAACGCGCAGAATAGAGTAGACTACTCTCCAAAACTACTACCACACGTCCCAATAGCATCATTGACCTGTTGCGTGATGCCACTTGAACACTTACTATATTTTAGGTCATAATATAGATTTAGATTGACTGTAATTGTGACTCTTGGATCAATATTTAAAGAAGGATGCGGAAACAATTGGAACGCAGTATATTTCTCCTCCATTATTTGCTTGTAGTTTCGGGAGAGGATATAAAAGAAAGATTGGGATGTTCTCGCAGGGGAGAAGAGTAAAAATGGGTTATACACTGCAAAAGGATTCTTTAAAAAGAGATGGGAAATGGAAAGATAATAAAACCCTCTCGTTTAGCGCACCTAACACCCAGCTGCCCACCGAGCCATTCACACACCATCACACAAGATCTCTCGTTTTAACAGACTCATTATTCAGCTCTAACCAGGCGGCAGTTGCAGCAGCTGAACCAGAGAGGACCCTGGGAAATCAAGCTTTCAGGAGACTATTCCCTCTCCACTGCTGCATCACTCTCTGTCACATAACTCATTCTCACTTTTCATCCAAAGACAAAGCTTTCTCACAGTTCTTAGATGCTTATTACTGTACACACACACACACACACACACACACGCACACACACACACACACACACATTTTAACTATTTATTTAAGTCCACTTAAAAGAAATTATTTACAGGGACATAAACATTATAGGTGCAGTTAAATGACATGCACAAAATCATGGCCCAGTGGCATACACAGATCTTCACAAAGCACATCTCTCAGGTGTTATGGGTATAAGTAGCAGCGTCTCCTCCATATATGACGGCTGCCTATGTTAGCAGACAGGGCACAGTACTTCGCTAGCCATTTGGCCCTCTTTTTGGGCATCCCAAGTTGTTGAAGCCCTCTTACAACAAAGCCTATTTGTGTGTCCTAAGCTGCCGAATATGAACACAAGTAGTCGACCCCGATAACCGATCTCTGAGATGGTGTTTCAGAGCGGCTGGTATTTAATGACCTTGGTCTTAAAGGCTTCCTCCATGCTAGAGTAAAAGGTGCATGCCACCTCCAGAATGAACTCCTCGCTGAGCTCCTCATGAATCACAATAACATCTGGTGTGTAAGCAGACAGATGTGAGAAAGCATCAGAGTTACTATTGCCATGCTGGAAAATGGATGCTTTTACACTAGAGTGTTTGTATATTTTTACTGAAGGTGAGAGATGTTTTGATACATCTTTCACTATAAGGTCCACTATTCTGTCGTGGCATGCTATGTGCATTCCCTTGTAAGCATGGCAGCCAATCAGGATGTGTGGCAGTGTCTCAGTGATCTGTTCTGTGGTGTGATGTAGACAGTGAGGGACCTGGGTTATGGAAACCAGATGGAAAGGTTAAGTCTGGTAGGAAGAACTTGCAATCTTGCTTTTACTGTGAAGGTGACGATGTCCTCACTGAGTGCAGTGTTCTTAAAAAACGAGTGAGAGACAGAGTGATCAGCACAGGAGAGACATGCCAGTTATCCCTGAAGTCTCAGTCCAATCCAATGTTGTTTTTGGTGATGTTGGTGTAAGTCCAGGAGAGTTCGCTGGGCACCTGTAGATGTTAGCGGGTAGCTGTGGCCACCGTATGTGGCTGTTGCCTTGACATAGATCAGGGGATCAGTGATGATATCCTCTGAGACCCTCACAGTCCCAGAGTCAGGCCGCGTCCACTCCAGTTCGGACACAAAGGTCGTTCAGGTTCGGCCAGTCTGACCAGACCCCAAAGCCAGCTGAATGGGTGTCCAGTTTCCCACTTGGTTTCCTTTTGAAACCAAGGAAATGAGGCTCTGAGTCCCTGGCCAACGACACCTTACGTCTCCTCAAGTCACGTCTCTGTCATCTTTATTCAGCATGTTCAGAAGGTGGGAAATCCGCATGCTGGTGTAAATCCACGTTTGGTGCTCTCAACCCTCCTTCTCATTGGGGATGAAAAGTCCAAACCACATTCGCACTAAGCTCACTGTTTTACTATTCATGTCACTCAGCACTTTCTGCTGGATATGGACATTGGAGAACAGATGTTGTACTTTAGACAGTGCCACCTGTCGGACATTTGTCTATCAAGTCCAACCTGGATATGAACCCTGACCAGATTATGTTTACCTGCTCTTTGCATTCTCCTGCAATATAAATTTTGTGTCCAAGATAAGTGTATGTCTCATGAAGAGAGTATACACGTATAGGTTTAGTTGCTACTGTGAACTCTGGACATTTATAATTTTTTCAGCGATACCACCTGTTCCCTCCACTCCTCCTCTCTCTCTCTCACACACACACACACACACACACACAAGACACAAGCAGCATTCCCAAAGTTTCGAATAGGACGCTAAATATAATTTTTGCTTTAATAAGAATTTCCAAATAAATAGGCAAGAATAAACCTGGTGTCATGATTCCTGCTTTTTTCGGCAACAAAGCACTTGTCTTTTGTGTACGCACACACACAAGGGAACCACGTTGAGATGAGAGATGACTGGAGATGGCGGTAGCTATCTATGGATCTGCCTGAAGAATGTTGAGTAGACTCGTTTCCTCTGTAAAAAAACAAGGGGTTGAGGGTCAGTGCAAAAAAACTTCCCTTGTCCACTTGACGAAGTTGAACGCACTTCAAAATGGTGGTGGGGATTCTCCCGAGGGTAATTGTTTGGAGAAGTTTGCGAGTGTATGTCTAAAAGTGGAGTTAAAACCAGCCTAAGTGTATGTTTACACAACAACAAAGTACTAAATATGGAATAGTATAAGGAAAACAACTAAAAAAGCTGTATTATTCATGCCAGGCCAATAGTTGGCAATGTTATTTTATAAAGAAACACTACGCACCTACAGACTGAACACGTAATACGCATGTACATTAAGTCACCATTTTTCACAAATTTGCGTTTTTGTCGTTTACACCGAGACGAAAACAAAGTTTTCAAAAACTTGCACTTTGAAAACCGTTTTCAAAAATGTATGTTTTCAGGCCCCCAAAACAACATTGTGGTGTAAATTATTATATATATATATATATATATATATATATATATATATATATATATATATATATATATATATATATATATATATATATTTTTTTTTTTTTTTTTAGTTGAAAACGGTGTTGTGTAAATGGCCATAAATGGTTTAAAAATAGTGTTTTTGTAGGTTTTTTTGCTAGATAATAGTAGGCTATCATAAACCTTTGCGCTTCAAATTCTTTAAAAAAGTAACAGGGACACCAAAGTATGGACTGGAGTAAGCATAAGAATGAATGTAAGACACTTTTGACCAAAGTGACAGATGTATTACTGGGACAGGTCTACCGGTGTAACATGAGGATAAGCACTTTTTTCAAGGGCACTAGGGGAAAAGCTTGGAGATAAACCCTTCCATGGCTTTATCCAACACCTATTCAATTACCAGCCCGGATCATTACCCACTACAACACGCAACCAGTCAAATCAGCCTTTGTTTTTTTGCTGTGCTAAACAAGTTGACACCATATGGGCTCTTTAGAACAAAGTAAAGCTGGACCATTACTGACAAAAAATAAACCAGCAGAATGCCTGTTCTAGAAGGACTGTGGAATAAATCCCCACAGGGTCCAATAAAAAACGTCTCACGTCACCTACAGAGGTCTTTTCTTTCACCCGTCATCCTTTTCATCTTTGTTTACATCTTTATCCAACTCATTCTTTCTCTGCTGTCAAAAACAGCACAGTATCTCCCTACACCCTTTCTTCCTTTACTCTTACCCTATTAAAGTGTCAGAGTGACACTTAATTACAGCAGATGACCTGCAGTATGTATATATACAGTATAATATGTACGCTACATTGTCAAAAGTTTTGGGACGCCGGCCTTTACATGCACATGAACGTTAATGACATCCCATTCTTAATCCTTAGGGTTTAATATGGGGTTGGCCCACCCTTTGCAGCTATAACAGCTTCAACTCTTCTGCGAAGGCTTTCCACAAAGTTTAGGAGTGTGTTCATTTTTGACCATTCTTCTAGAAGCGCATTTGTGAGGTCAGGCTCTGATGTTGGACGAGAAGGCCTGGCTCACAGTCTCCGCTCTAATTCATCCCAAAGTTGTTCTATTGGGTTGAGGTCAGGACTCTGTGCAGGCCAGCCAAGTTCCTCCACACCAAACTCGCTCATCCATGTCTTTATGGACCTTGCTTTGTGCACTAGCACGCAGTCATGTTGGAACAGGAAGGGGCCATCCCCAAACTGTGCCCACAAAGTCAGGAACATGAAATTGTCCAAAATGTCTTGGTATGCTGAGGCATTAAGAGTTCCTTTCACTGGAACTAAGAGGCCGAGCCTAACCCCTGAAAAACAACCCACACCATAACCCCCCTTCCACCAAACTTTACACGTGGCTCAATGCAGTCAGGCAAGTACCGTTCTCCTGACAACCGCGAAACCCAGACCTGTCAATCGTGGTCTGCCAGACAGAGAAGCATGTTTCACCACTCCAGAAAACACGTCTCCACTGCTCTAGAGTCCAGTGACAGCGTGCTTTACACCACTGCATCCTACGCTTTGCATTGCACTTGATTATGACAGACTTGGATGCAGCTACTCGGCCATGGAAACCCATTCCATGAAGCTCTCTGTGTACTGTTCTTGAGCTAATCTGAAGGCCACACAAAGTTTGGAGGTCTGTAGAAAACTCTGGACTCTGCAGAAAGTTGGTGACTTCTGTGCACTGTGCACCTCAGCATGCGCTGACACCGCTCTGGGATTTTACGTGGCCTAACACTTTGTGGCTGAGTTGCTGTTGTTCCCAATTGTTTCCACTATGTTATAATACCACTAACAGTTGACCGTGGAATATTTAGCAGTAAGGAAATCTCACGAATGGACATATTGCACAGTTGGCAACCATTCACAGTACCACGCTTGAATTCACTGAGCTCCTGAGAGTGACCCATTCTTTCACAGATGTTTGTAGAAGCGTCTACATGCCTAGGTGCTTGATTTTATACACCTGTGGCCATGAAAGTGATTGGAACACCTGAATTCAATGAGTTGGAGGGGTGTCCCAATACTTTTGGCAACATAGTGTATATTCAAATTACAGATAGCAGTTACAGATAACGGTGCCTTACAACACTGAGTCAGAAAGATAAAGAAGAAACTCCCTGAAAAGAGACAACCAAGGCTAAAACTATTCTTGAAAGTTGCAATGGAGAGGAGACTGTTAAAAGCTATAAAGCGAAATGAAACAGTAATAATGGTAACACTTTACAATAAAGTTTCATTTGTTAATGTACCATGAAACACATTTATTATTGTATTTGTTGATCTTTTTTATGTGAGTTGATAAAAATAAAGCTGTTCATAGTTTGTTCATGCTGGTTCATGGTGCATTAACTAATGTTAACAAATAAAACTTTTGATTTTAATAATGCATTAATAAATGTTGAAATGAACATTTACAATTTACAACATTTACAAACGTTAATTTCGGTGTCAAAGATGAATAAATACTGTAGAAGGACAGTTCATTATAAGTTCATGTTATCTAAGTTAACTAATGCTAACTCATGAAACCCTATTGTAAAATGTAACATTTTTTAAAACTTTTTTGTTGCACTTGTTTTTCTATAAAAAATGTTGCTGACTCCAAAGGGCCCACTTGAAAACCTCTGAATTAATGTGTCTCATGCATAGAGGACTAAAATCAGTATGGCTAGGATGGCAAAAAAACATATGAAGATGGAATATTGGTTGAATACTTGAATGAATAAAAAAAACAAAAAAACAACAACATATATCTATGTCTTCCCTCATGTTGTCTCGCACACACAAGCATACACAGTCCATTTAATGACAGCACAAATGGCAGACAATTACTTCTTTTCAATGCAGAATCCTGCAAAAAGCTTTTAAAGTAACGGATTCCATCTGCTGTCTGATGTGGTTCAGTGATTTCTCATTTACAAAGCTGACAAAGTCATTTGTCATTTCAAAGCATCCATATGACTCGCCGCCAGTTGGCTGAAAGAAAGCGTAAGGGGAAGTTTCACCGTTTAAAAGCTGCAGGGGTCAATTACATAATTTCGAGGAACGTCAGAGTATCTCTAAACTGCTTTATATTCGTAATGAAGCTCAGTTTAGGACTGGTTTAGAAAGGGGTTGTGTTTGAAAAATGCATGAAAACCTCTTATCTGTGGACCTATGAAATGCTGTATTATTTTGAAGACTTAATTATAATGACTTAGTACATGGTAATTAACACATATGGGGGTTGTTTTTTTTCATCTTAAAGGGATAGTTCACCCAAAAATGAAAATAACCCCATGATTTACTCACCTTCAAGCCATCCTAGATGTAGAAGCGCATTTATCTAGCTTCCGGCGGACTGCCTTCCGCGACAATGACGTCGGACGTAGCGTAAAAAAAACGTAACTGCCGCGACGATGATGTTGGACGTAGCGTAAGCATTTTGAACTGCGAGAGGCGCTACACTTTCTTTGTAAATTGAATACATTTAAATTTAGTCATTTAGCAGACGCTTTTATCCAAAGCGACTTACAAATGAGAGCCATAGAAGCAACTAGAACAGTCAAGGGCAACAGTATGCAAGTGCTGTAACAAGTCTCAGCTAATCTAGCACAGAACACACAGGACAGAACTTTTTTTTATTTTTATAAATTAGACAGACAGAAAATGAATAGAATGTTAAGTGCTATTCTTGATTGGTCAGGTGCTGCTGGAAGAGATGTGTCTTTAGCTGTTTTTTGAAAATGGCTACAGACTCGGCTGCTCGAATTGAGATAGGCAGGTCATTCCACCAGGTGGGGGCGGTCCAGGAAAATGTCTGTGAGAGTGATTTCATGCCTCTTTGGTATGGCACCACAAGGCATCGTTCACTGGCAGAAGGTAAGCTCCTGGAGGGTGTGTAAGTCTGAACAAGCGAGTTTAGGTATATTGGTGCAGAGCCAGTGGTTGCTTTGAAGGCGAGCACCAGTGTCTTGAATTTGATGCGAGCGGCTATTGGCAGCCAGTGGAGACTGATGAAGAGAGGCGTGACGTGTGCTCTCTTCGGCTCGTTAAAGACCACCCTCGCCGCTGCATTCTGGATCAGTTGCAAGGGTTTGATAGTGCATGCCGGAAGGCCCGCTAGAAGAGCATTACAGTAGTCCAGTCTGGAGAGAACAAGAGCTTGGACCAGGAGTTGTGTGGCCTGCTCTGATAGGAAGGGTCTAATCTTCCTAATGTTGTATAACGCAAATCTTCAGGACCGGGTTGTTGCAGTAATGTGGTCAGTGAATTTTAGCTGATCATCAATCACAACTCCAAGGTTCCTGGCTGTCCTGGACGGAGTTAAGGTTGATGATCCTATCTGAATGGAGAAATTGTGATGAAGTGCTGGGTTGGCTAAGACCGCAAGCAGTTCTGTCTTTGCAAGGTTGAGTTGCAGGTGATGTTCCTTCATCCAGGCAGAAATGTCTGTTAGGCAGGCAGCGGTACGAACACCAACCATGGGATCATCTGGTTGAAATGAGAAGTAGAAATGAGTGTCGTCGGCATAGCAGCGATAGGGAAAACCATGTTTCTGAATGACAGATCCCAGTGATGACATGTAGATGGAGAAGAGAAGTGGTCCAAGCACTGAGCCCTGTGGAACTCCAGTGGCTAGATGATGTGACTTAGACACTTCAACTCTCCATGACACCCTGAAGGACCTACCTGAGAGATAAGACTTGAGCCACTGGAGAGCAGTTCCTGAGATGCCCATTTTCATGAGAGTTGACAGGAGGATCTGGTGGTTAACTGTGTCAAAAGCTGCAGACAAATCTTGTAAGATAAGTACTGTGGATTTGGAAGCTGCTCTTGCCTGTCGCAGTGCCTCCGTAACCGAGAGCAGGGCAGTCTCAGTTAAAAGTCAAGAATACAGAAGGCGGTCCACCGGAAGCTAGATATTTTACTTTATAATGCTTGAAAGAGCCAGGACATTTTTTTAATATAACTCTGATTTTTTTTTTTTGTATTTTCATTTTTAAAAATATATATATGTACATTTGTAACACTAATACTTTGTATTTTACTACTTTTGCATCAAATTACAATAAAAAAGTTACCACTGATGTGAGGGTGTTTAGTAATAGTGTCTATGGGAGTGATGGTAAAAATTAACATTTCTCACACATTTAGGTACATCATGTCAACAACAGACAATGTGGATTCAAGGTTTGCCATCATTTTTTGCACAAAACGAGCCGAAAGGATATTTGTTATGAGGTACAAAAACAATGTAAACAGCTTCGGTTTGACATTCTGAAAGCTAAAGTTTTCGACAGGAAATTTCTGCATAAATTACACTGACAAATTACTATGATAAAAGTCAAGCCCACTTTTTGAGTTAAGCCTTTGGGCATAGAAAGGCTTTCCTTAAGCACACATTGACATTCAGTAACTGAGTCGTGATTGATTTTGGAAGGAGTTATACTATACCATCGTCCCTTCAAATCTCTATTCTATAGTCGAGAGCGGAAAAAGACAGATGGAGAGGGAGAGGCGAGGAGCGGCTGTAAAAGTAAAGACGTTTAACATGTGAAGAGATAAGAGCCGTGCTGCAATTTTTCGACGTGTCGCGGCGGAGACACAACCTCTTAATCACCCAAGCTATCAGATCAGCCCAGCTGCTAACAGCGCTAAAAGCCCAGACGCTAGAGGACCAGAAACACGCTTGCAGCCAACATGCAAACTAATGCCAACGAGAGAGAGATAGAGGGTGATGTGGGGGTCTTTGGCAGTTAATTGAGGCTGCAGGCAGACAGTTTTCTAATCATTCTAGAAAACCTATTCTAGAGGCAATGCTTCAATTCCTGCTTCTACAAATTGTTGCCCTTGATTGGAGCACTTCATCTCCTGCCTCCTAAAGAATTACAGCTGCTGTTTTGTAAATATCCAGTTCAGTTAAAGGGATAGTTCAATGCAAAAATTAAATTCTGCCATTTATTCACACTTACATCGTTCCAAACCTGCTGCTATACACAAAGGGAGTTAATTACCATTTTAGCTCTTAAAGTCTAATCTGTTTTCTAAATGCATGCTATAAACCTTATTGTGAATGATTAGGGTAGTCTAGCAACTCTCCGTTGGCTTGCGAGCTGGAAAAACCAAACTCTGGTCAGGCCAATCACATCGTGTATAGAGTCGGTGGGCGGGCTTACCATAATGTCGGCAGAGTTGCCGCGGTCCCGCGTGCTACTTGTAAACAAAGAAGCTGGCAAACAGCGGCCTTTCGAAATGGCTTTGGTCGCGACTCTCGAAGACTTGGAGTTAAGCTTGTCTTTGAGAAAAGAACAAAGAACGGCACTGAAGTCATTCTTAAGAAAGGAAGATGTGTACATCTATCGACCGGATACAGCGAAAGTTTAATCTATCAACTAGCTCCGCTTCACCTTCTTCGTTGCTCTGGTTGGTTGTAGCGCTATCCTATTGCGTGCAGAGGGAAATTGAAAGACAACCGTTTATCCCGCCCCTCGGATTGAGCCCTGTCAATGGTGAGTTCCCAGACCCAACATCTTGATGTAGGTCTGGCTTGTCAGGCTAAAAGGTATGCCTGACTTCTCCAAAAAATGTGTCACATTAGTTCACATTCAGATGTACCTCCATCCATTCAACAAACAATGGATATAACCAAGTCCCCGCTCTAGATTTTTCTTTTCCTGTTTCACTCGGATGCACATTACAATAAAGAAAAAAAAAACATTTGTTACATTGTGACTTTAAATATAATTTGTACTTCTGCTTGTGCAAACGTACAAGTTTTGACATCAATGACACCAATCTGTGTCTCGCAACTGATTATGATGAGTTTAGAATTTTCGAAAAGCGTAACTGACATTTCAGAGTTATGAGGGAAAGTTTTTAGTAAATAAATTGAATTGGTCTTTTCCTCAATCATATATCACATGGTTTCTGTAGCAATATGGGCCACTTTTATGATACTTTTCAGGAATTGTCATTTTTGAAGTTTGACAGCCCCTGTTGCACTATGAAAAAAGTGCAGCATAAACATTCTGATAATCATCTTTTGGCTTTCACAGAAGAAAGAAAGCAACATGTACGGACTAGGGTAAGAATTGTTTCGGGGAACTATATCTTTAAGAAATGCCATCTGCACTTGGAATCAGCCCATAACACTGAGGAACCCGAGAGACACCAGATCCAGTCTCCTTCTGAGAGCCTCCAAGAACAACATGACATCCTGCAGGGAGAAAGAGTTTATTTTTCTATTTGTTATATTCTCATAAGCATATGTGGTCCATTGTACAGTTTAATAAATAACTGAAAATAGCAATTTAATTTAAAGACCTGGTCAGAGTGTGTTGTGGTTTAATTAATGAGAGCAGGCAGCGTGTGACCTGTGTGTTCAGGAACACCTTAGAGAAACGTTCATTCTGTTTAGCCCACCGAGCTGTAATTTGGGCTATGACGCACACACTCGCATGCATGCATCTGATCTGAAATTAATTGTTGACAGGACTGAAAATCTCATCTCTCTATGGTACTAAAATTCCATAAGCACGTGGAACATGTAGGCACACGTTTGATTTGAGACTTTTGCTGTATTTATTTGCTGGTTAAATCACTTAAATGGATTGTTCATCCCAAAATGGTGCCATGACAACGTCCTCGTCCAGTGAAGGATTTTGCGATTGAGATAGCCCTTAATATGGCAGACTCCCTGATCAGTGCCCTGACTACTGAACTAGGGAGCTGATTGAGACACACCCATATATGGTAGTATATATATATATAAAATCACCTAAAGGATTATTAGGAACACCATACTAATACTGTGTTTGACCCCCTTTCGCCTTCAGAACTGCCTTAATTCTACGTGGCATTGATTCAACAAGGTGCTGAAAGCATTCTTTAGAAATGTTGGCCCATATTGATAGGATAGCATCTTGCAGTTGATGGAGATTTGTGGGATGCACATCCAGGGCACGAAGCTCCCGTTCCACCACATCCCAAAGATGCTCTATTGGGTTGAGATCTGGTGACTGTGCGGGCCATTTTAGTACAGTGAACTCATTGTCATGTTCAAGAAACCAATTTGAAATGATTCGAGCTTTGTGACATGGTGCATTATCCTGCTGGAAGTAGCCATCAGAGGATGGGTACATGGTGGTCATAAAGGGATGGACATGGTCAGAAACAATGCTCAGGTAGGCCGTGGCATTTAAACAATGCCCAATTGGCACTGAGGGGCCTAAAGTGTGCCAAGAAAACATCCCCCACACCATTACACCACCACCACCAGCCTGCACAGTGGTAACAAGGCATGATGGATCCATGTTCTCATTCTGTTTACGCCAAATTCTGACTCTACCATCTGAATGTCTCAACAGAAATCGAGACTCATCAGACAAGGCAACATTTTTCCAGTCTTCAACTGTCCAATTTTGGTGAGCTCATGCAAATTGTAGCCTCTTTTTCCTATTTGTAGTGGAGATGAGAGGTACCCGGTGGGGTCTTCTGCTGTTGTAGCCCATCCGCCTCAAGGTTGTGCGTGTTGTGGCTTCACAAATGCTTTGCTGCATACCTCGGTTGTAACGAGTGGTTATTTCAGTCAAAGTTGCTCTTCTATCAGCTTGAATCAGTCGGCCCTTTCTCCTTTGACCTCTAGCATCAACAAGGCATTTTCGCACACAGGACTGCCGCATACTGAATGTTTTTCCCATTTCACACCATTCTTTGTAAACCCGAGAAATGGTTGTGCGTGAAAATCCCAGTAACTGAGCAGATTGTGAAATACTCAGATCGGCCCGTCTGGCACCAACAACCATGCCACGCTCAAAATTGCTTAAATCACCTTTCTTTCCCATTCTGACATTCAGTTTGGAGTTCAGGAGATTGTCTTGATCAGGACCACACCCCTAAATGCATTGAAGCAACTGCCATGTGATTGGTTGATAATTGCATTAATGAGAAATTGTACAGGTGTTCCTAATAATCCTTTAGGTGAGTGTATATATATATATATATATACACACTATAGTAACTTGTGGGAACGTCACAGCATATTGAGGCCACAACATATTTCTCCAGTTTCACAGACAAGGTTTAAATCTAGTCCCAGACTAAAATGCATGTTTGAGCTGTTTTAAATGAAAGCAACTTGCACTGACATATCTCAAAATATATTGTCTCAAGATGCACACCAGTAATGTTTTTTCTAATGTCTTTTCATAAAAGCTTCTTAAATGTCTTAATTGAACTAAGGCCTAATCCTGGCTTAATCCAAGTCCTGTTTGTGAAACCGGGCCATTAATTTGTTGGAACGTGATAATATGTCGTGGCTACAAGATCATTTTGCTGAGGTAACGTCATCTTTATGTCATGGCCACACGATATGAAGTCATAGCCTAGAGATCCTATGTTGAGGGAACGACATCTTTTTCTTGTGGTCACGAGTTTAATGCGTAAACTAACCATGACCAAAGCAATTTATCAGAAATTGGGTTTATCAGAAATTGATATTAATAAATTAATATTTCATTTTGAATAAAAAAATGACAAAAAGTGCAGAATTAAAGGGTTAGTTCACCCAAAAATGAAAATTAGCCCATGATTTACTCACCCTAGGTGTATATGACATCCTTCATTCAGACAAATAAAATCTGAGTAATATTAAAAAAGTCCAGACAAATCCAAGCGTTATTATAGCTGTAATATTTGCTATGTTTTTGAATAACGTGCTCCATGCGGCTCTGGGGTGTTAATAAAGGCCTTCTGAAGTGAATCGATGCGTTTGTGTAAGAAAAATAACCATATGTAAAACTTTATCAAGTAAAGTTTCGGCCAACCGCCTTCCGTGTTCAATTTATGGAAAAAGTGTTGAAAGCGCCGATCAAAAGACAAACGCGACCAGGTACGCTCGTCATGACGTCACGTACGCATCTTGAATTGCGAGATGGCACTTTCAACACTTTTCCACGGAAGGTGATCGGCTGGAACTTTATTTGATAATGTTTTAAATATGGATATTTTTCTTACACAAACGGATCGATTCGCTTCAGAAGGCTTTTATTAACACTCCGGAGCCGCGTGGTGCACGTTATTCGACGGACAAATGCATTTTTTATTGACTTCAAAAACAGAGCAACTATTAGTGCTATAATAATGCTTGGATTAGCCTGGACTTTTTTTTTTAAAATATTCCAGAGATTGTATTCGTCTGAAAGAAGTATGTCATATACACCTAGGATGACTTGAGGGTGAATAAATCATAGGCTAATTTTCATTTTTGGGTGAACTGTCCCTTTAAGATAGGCTATTATATATGTTAATATCTAAGAACACAAAATAATATAGGCCTACAAGAAAACAAGTTTTATCCATCCCATTCCCATTCCCAGATATTTCATATTTGTATATTATTACTATTATTATTATTACTATGTCATAACAAAACTTCTGATATAGATATATTGATATAGACTGATAAGATACAATAAAAAATGATGTACTAAATAAATCTTGGTAACACTTTACTTAAAGTCTTTATGTATAATGCAATATAATGGTATTCATAATGTATGGTATAATGCATTATATCTTTTCATAAGTAATTATAACCAAAGTTAAAATGTATTATAATATTCAGATTCCTTGTTACATCTGAAATTGGTTGTTTGTTGTGTTTGAATGCATTATACTTTCTAAATTATAATGTATTATAACTGTAGTAACAATTATTCATATAGATCATACAATACATTATAAGGTGCATTATAAGGCATACTTAATGTATTAAAAATACTTTTATAATGCATTATACATAAAGGCTTTAAGCAAAGTGTTGCCTAAATATTTTTACACATATTTATAATATTTCTGATTTTCACTAACTATAGGTCTTCATATTTTAGAAAAGTAATTCTTCACAAGGAGGTTTGTCAAGGCAAAAGGTTAGTCGATGTCAGTGATTGACAACCATTTTTCACGCAGGTGTAACTCTCAAACTGTCCTGCTCATACAACAGCTTTTACACAGTTCTCGCCATATCGCCTGACATTGTAAATATAAAAAATGGCAATGGCTAGAACATTAGAAAGCTTTATCACAGATCATATGACACAAGCAGTTTAATAAGGTTCGGTTCACACAAATTTATCGACATAGCGATTTTGAGTCCTGAAAGTGTCATGAAGCTAGTTTGGTTAAAATTCTGTGTGTGAATACAGTGGATTATGTACATATTATGCTACGGTGTGAATGTAGGCTAAATATAAAATATAAAGCTGGGACAAATAACTTACAATGTTGTGTTATGTCAGTACAATAATTAAACCAAAAACCTAGTTTGTCAGCTTTAACTCAATTGTCCCTAAAGAATAGCCAAACCCACACACAATATTAAAATACAGACATAAACCAAATTTGGCTGATCAATTTATTTGATCTGCTTACCAAAGAGACAATGCCCGCAAACATAAAACAATGAACAACTCCTTCATGATGAACTAAAATTTATAAAATGACAGCAAGTGTCATTGTTACCATAATTATTATTTTTCTTCTCATCATCATTATCATATCATTAATAATATTAGTATCATTATCTTCATATTAATAGTCGTTTTCTTATCTGTTTTGTATTTTAAAATGTAATAACTTGAAATGATCTCTTAAAAAACATGGACACACGGCTGTGGATAAGACACTACATGGAAAGGAGGGGAGGCGTGGAATTCTGCGTGGAAAGGCTGGTCCGTAAGGCTCCAGAGTCAAAACTCTTTCCGTAAAAGTCAATCGCCCTCATAGGCACCGTTTTCCAATCCGCACACTTCACACACAAATGCACACACACACATACATACACACACACTCACACAAACACATGATAGACCTTACAGTGAAAATAAAAACAGCATAAGTCACATTTAAAAGCACAGTATGGCAGTGGAAATTAATAGCTCATGGGTGTGAAGAGGAGTGTCAGTTGGCAAAGTGATGGCATGAGAGAAAAGAGTTGAGTGAAGCTAGAGTAAAGGATGCCATCATTGTGCACAAGGAGGTATAAGAGCATAGGAGGACGAGAGTAACCCGGGTTTATGATTCCTTTGTCATGATCGGTTTGGAGTTGCAACGTTTCATCTTCCAGTTGTGTGTTCTTAAATAAACGTTTTTAGTCGCCTTCATTACCCGGAGATTAATTAGAAAGTACCTACAGTACAGTGCCTTCCGTTTCTGTTGTCTTGAGTTCATGCTCTTTGTTTTTTGTCTTCCACAACCCTGATTCCTATTTCAGGGGGACTCAAGGTCCAAGCACCAGAGTTAGGAAGATGTCCCAAAACCCTTTGAAGAACCGCTAGACAACACGCACACGCACACACACATGTACACGAACACATTCATACACACTCACACACAAAGTGCATTCCCATTTGGGTGGTCCAGGGTTTCCTCATTTCATAAACAAGAGTGTTTGTACTGTTTTTCTCTACGGCTTCTTGAGAAGTTTGTCCGCTTCTGGGTATGTGGGATACTTCACTGTCTCGATTTTCTCTTTGACTTTATAGGAGGGGTAGAGGCCAGTACGCCCCATTTTGCGGTTGATTCCCTTCGAGTATCCGTCCCAATGATTGCCCGCCACGCCGATCAGGTCTCCAGGCTCTAGTGGGATATCGTCATTGTTGCGTGGTTGGTGAGGGTAGATGGCGATCTGGTTGTGGGCGTTCTGCCCACCAAAGTAGTAGATGTCGTCCAGGGAGTAGAAGAAAGAGGAAGCGTCTGGGTGGAGAGTCTGCATGATCTCGTAGGCCACTCGACACACCTGTGCACAGTGGAAAGGAAAACAAAGACACATGTTCACAAGCTCTGTGGAGTAGAAAGGGATATGTAGACGCTCCTCGTGAAAAGATCAAGTCAAGCTTAAAGGACTGTTAGAACATGTACCCAGAGTCTGGAGCATACTGCACACAAAAAACGTCAAGATTTCGGATTTCAAAATCGGAAGCTTGGATCTGACTAGCTGGCCTTTGCAGGGGTTTTTAAGCAGTTGGTCGGGAAACAAAGTATAAGGCTGCCATAATGATGGATTAAGAGAAGTCACTGGACCAAAATTGTCCTTTCTAATGCCTGACATGCTGTGCCATTTTTATGGATTATTGACTGGTAAAGTCTATGACGGGGTAGCCGGCCTTGCTCCTGGAGGTAATGTAGAGTTAGGGTTGGGTGATATGGCCAAAAACAAATTCATATCAGTCGATATCTATAATAATCAGGATAAAATGTCAAATCTTTATTTCTCTCAAGTTTAAAGGCAGATCTTTGCTCCGGAGTGAAAAGGGTAGAAACCAGACCATTAATTGTTGTTTTATCATCAGAACATGACAAACACTTGTCAAACAGGTGAGCATTTCATAAATTAATATTATGTTTTGTCTCTTAAAAATGCACATTTGACAGTAGCTTGAGTAGCACAAGTAGCTCGGGATGCAGATGTAAATTTATGTTCATTAAAACAACTTCATTTTATATGGTAAAGCTTGGTCTTTCATAGTATTTGGATCATGTTAACCACAGGTAAAACCATGCATTGTACCTCACTACCAGGGTAAAATGTAACTATATTGCTTCTATGGTATTTGTTATGAAAAACAGCAACCTAAATACATTTAATATAATACTAATACAAACTGCTATAGCTTAATAACAAAAAACACATTATATTCGATAACATTTTATATGAATATTCCACATTTCTGCCACAATCCCATGGTTTCAGTTAGTGTTTCTACAGTAAATCATGGTAGATGTTGGAAACTCTTCTAACTGTATCGTTGTGGCTCAGTGTTTCTCCTATTTTCCGCATCAGTGTTGTTGAGAATGTCAGCACTGTTTCATTTGGCTTTAAACTAGTTGAAATCATTTGTGGTTTGTATGTGAGAACTCTGCACCGAACTCAACGCTTGCCTACTCTTCCCATTTATAGCTTTTTCGGAGTCACTGCAGGACTGTGACTTGGTCAAAGGCTAAGTTTAATCATAAAAGGAATTAATCAACTGGCAATAAATAGGCCACACTAAACAATCAAATATTGGCAATTTGTAATATACAAATATTCGTTAATATCTTTGATTTCGGCGGCCAAAATCAGCCGCCAAAAATTGTATAGTGTGAACCTGTCTTAAGTGGGCGAATCCTGGCCAGAATAAATGGACTGGACTTGCTGCTGATAGTAAATGTTTGGATCTGCAAGACTATTCGTTGCCAGACATCATGTTTGGCATGAAAATAAAATCACAAACCAAACATAAAATCAGAATGCCATCTCAGAGCCAACCACAAAGTCTGCATTGTACCAGAGAGGACTTGTAGACAATTTATCAGTTTCTCCATAAAAAAGCTGAAGCTCTACAAAAAGAAAGAAATTACCCAAAACCCTAAAGCAAATCCCCACAACAATGTTTAAAGAAGAGCAAGAAGAAATTGAGAGTTAAAGAATGGTCAAGTCTTAACCCCATAGAAATGCTGTGGGAGGTTTAGGCAGTACATCACACAGCCACAGGAGTTCTCAGAGCAGAAAGGGACATGTCCATGTAAGAGACAAACAGAACAAAAACGTCTATAAGAAGTGGGTCAAACTGTACCTGTGAGGAGAAGGTGCACACTAAGAAGTTTGTCCTGGAAAGGAAGTGGATATCCAAAATGACTCCTCTCAGAGAGTTTTCAGTGTAGCGGTTGTGTAGCCCAGCCGACCATGAAATAGAATTATCGCTAATAAATTCATAATCAGGGTACCTGCACGCAAACACAAAACAAATGTTGATTAAAAGGCCCTCCTGAGGACACACCTCTTGCTATGTTCCAAACCCTAGTCAGCTGCCAACCTACACTGTACAGCAATTTTAGGCAATATTTCAGGCGAGCTTATGAAGTCAAGGCTGTTCCAAAAAGAGGACAGCAAGTCTTTAAACACCTAGTTTTGACCAAATTCTAATGCAGCACTACATGTATCCTTTGCTGATAAGAGAATGTGCTCAAATTTTCATCAAAGATGGTGGAAGGAGTCTTGGAAATGTACATTTAATTAAAAATAGGTCTATTTAATTAAACATTAACGTCACCCAATATTTATGTGATTCATATAATAGTATTTAAGCTATTAGCGTAGCAACATGCTAATATGACTACTGGGATTGACTGTGAGCCTAACAGATGATAACGTTCTGATTATTATACTCCTTTAAGTCGGGTGAATTCTGATTGGCTGTCAATGTTTGAACATTCATCAGCTGGAAACAAATAATTTCTGAAAGTGATTACAAATATATTGTTCCTCTGTGTCGTTATCGCCTTCCCTTTTCGCACATAATTATAATGATTATTAAATCTTTCTAGTTATAGTTATCATTACAGTTATCATCCTTGGTGTGAATGAGCCTTTAGGCCGTGTGTCCAAAGTGTTTTTTGCCTGCTGAAAATGCCAGGCGGTCTTCTGAAGGCGGTCTTGCCTAGATGACGTTATTTTAAATTATTTTGTTCCATTGTTGTGTTTGTCGTCTGCTGTCGTTGTGCATGCAGCATGTGATGGTATGTCACTGTGGTGTTTGTCTCGCCCCTCTTCCACTGTGATTGAACGGCTGGGTAAAAAGCGACAGTGATGAGTACGCCGTTTTACCCAAACTTGAAGATTTTTCTAGAACTCTCGGCTTTTTGAAAACAGCAAGCGCTCAGCGTGAAATAGATGCTCAGCACCATGTCACGTTGCTGCCGTTTTTTAAATTCGTGGGACTCCCATTGTAAACAACTGAAAAAAAAATGGCCTTAGGGAAAAAAATGCTTGGTGGACACACGACCTTAGTCAAGATGATGCCCTTATAAAGTGTCACTTGATGATGTTCCATGTTGGTTAGGATGGTTACAACATTGGGTATTCTTAATGATTCTAAGCTATTCTTTTAATGATTCGTTTTGTCTAATTTTCCAGTTAAAATATAAAAAAAATATTTTTTCAATTTAATTGAGAAGCAACACTGCATTGGATACTAAAGGCCCATTCACACCAAGAATGGTAACTATAAAGATAACTATATTAGCGAAGTTCCATAGTTCAAGTGAGAATCAACTCAAAATTAAGATTTTGTATATAAAAGCATCACATGATATATTTAATAAGTTCAGATGAAATAATTCTGAGAAAGACACAATGTTTGGACCAGAACAAAGATAACTATATTAACGCCCACACCAGCAGACGATATCATTCTGTTTATTCTTAGCGCGTGCTTGTATGCTGCTGTAAATGCTCGAATTTGCTACAGCAGGATGGATTCTGATTCTCTGTCAATGTTTTTATAGTTCATTAGCTGGATAAAATCGTTCTGAAAGTGATTCCAACGATGTCGTTTCTCTGTGCAGTTATTGTTATAGCTGTGGTGTCAGCTCTGCTATTCTTTAATATTGAGAACGATTTTTAGAACTATATCTTTATAGTTATCGTCCTAGGTGTGAACGGGCTTTAAGATATGTTTTCATATACTGTATAAATTGCACTCACTTAGACTTGGCCTCCTGCAGTAGAGAGGGGTCGTCGGTGGCGAGGTAAACCCGTTTCTTGTCCACGTGCATGCGCTGGGCCAGGCTCTGGTAGTGGTCCTCCACATGCGCCATGTACTCTTCTATAGGGTGGAATGCCGCCTCCGTCCCTACCTTATCTGTCCGACGCACATGCACCCTGAAGAGAGGAGCAATACCTGGGTCAGGCTGATTGTGTGTGTCCATTTGAGAAAGGGATTCAAGGTCGCCAAAGAACAGGAAAAAATACAGACGAGCAGAATCAAATTTTGTGTTCTTTTTAAAAAAATGGATGTTTAAAGGTTTTTACACGTTGGGGCGCCGGTTTTCTGAAAATGCCTACCATTATGTATCTATGTGCGAGTTTAATGATGGGCGCCTGAATAAAAAGATGACATCGAAAGTAAGAATAGTGTGTGAGAGAGAGATAGAGACAGAAATATGGCTGTGAGTGGTTGTGCTCCCAGTAGAGAGCAAAGTGGGTGTAAGTGGAGATTGATTGTTGGAGCAGTGGTGGTTTGTGTGAAAGGGTTTCTCTCCTCCTTTTCTCCCCTCCTTCCTTCTCTCACACATAAATACATTCAAAACCTGTCGGTGCCTGTGTTTCCTAAGCTTTAGGAATCTTTAAACACATAGCTTTGAACAATGGTACTACTATTGAAAATAATAATAATTATTATATAAAAAAAAGATTATACATATTTATATTGAAGTTTTAATTTTATTTATTAACAATAATAATAATAAATATAGCTGCAAGCAGCGATACGGGGCCAAGCCCCTGTAGGGGCTGAAAGCGCAAGAAAAAGCCGGAAGAGCAAAAACAGCAGAACATACATGAAAAACAGATTTCAGGTTCAGAAGTACAGGTGAGAATGAACTCAAAATGAACAAAAAACATTTATTTCTAATCCAAGAGGAAGAAAGATTAGTAAGCTTACCCGGATAATAAAGGAATTTAAATGACACAACATTAAACACAATTTTATAAAGTTGTACCACTCAGGACTCAAACCCACAGTCTCTGGGTCAGGTGCCTGTCACTCATCTCATTGTGCCACCGGGAAGACGTGTGTTAACACAGATGCCAAGTTCCATAGTTCAAGTAAGAATCAAATCAAAATGAATATTTTGTATATAAATGCACTGCATGTTATATTTAATAAGTTCAGATGAGATCATTCTCAGAAAGATACAATATATGGAACAGAAGCAACTTCTGTCTTAGAAAGCTTCACTAATACAAAACAATGAAATATGTAGCATCTGAGTGGATTTGATGTGTAATGTCTCACCCTATAATGGGGTGTTTGAAACCCAGCTTGGTGGTGGCCTCTTGCATCTCCTTCATCAGCCAGGCCTGAGGGCGGATCAGGTACTTGACAAACTGAGACACCCACCACACGGGTGGGTCTCCGTGAAGCCTCTGAAGTCGGTCCGCAAGGTCTTCAGGGATGGCCAGGGGCAGGTATGGGGGGCGAGGGTGCAGGCTGTCCACGATGGGTAACTCTATGACCTGAACATCCCGATCGTTTGCTTCACCTACAGACAAAGGCAAAAGACAATGAGCGGAAAAGATACAGGAATGCACTGGAGAAATGAAATATTGCAGTATGGACTGTAAATTGGGCCAACATGCTTTTCCAATATGAGATTAATTTACAATTAGCAAGTCGATAAAGCTTGACGGAGAAGCTGCTCACAAGGAACAAAGTGTGTGGGCTGAGAACACAGGAGCAGGAGAGGGGAAAAAAAAGACACCCTTAGGCCACAAACATACTACATGTAGGTATAAAAACAGTCAGATTCCCACTGTACATGCTTTAAATTACATTACATTAACGCCTTTGGCAGCCGGTTTTATCCAAAGTGACTTACAGTGCATTCAAGGTGCACAATTTGTCAGTGTGTATATGCCACATACATCACATGCCTTCCTGCATTCGTGTGGCGGTAACAAACCTCAAGGGGTGAGGTGATGGAGTTCCCTTCAAATTTCTGTGCCATTACACTGGGTGTGTTATTATAAGAGTATGTTTCAGGCCATGGGGATGTAGAATATATTGGAAGCCATATCTTTATATATATATATATATATATATGCTAGGGGTGGCACGGTACATGGAACCGTTCGGTTCGCTTGTCTCGGGTTCGGAGTGTGTGCGTCTCACGGTTCGCGCATGCGCAATGTATCCTCGTGCCCGTATGTTACCTCAGACAGTGGGTGTCCTTTTCGTGTGAAATAAGAGGTCTGTGTCTGTGTGTGTGTGGACATACAGTAAAATAAAGTAAAAGTGGAGTGCTGCAGGTCACGTCACGTGTAAAAATGAAAGTGGGAGAGACAAGGAAGGCTGCCCGGAGTTGGAGGATGCGCTAGCATCGTATAGCAGCAGGGCAGATGCAGTGAGGAGAGCGCGTGCCCGTTGCGCGTGCCCGTTGCGCATACACACACTGGCAGTGTTTGTCTCGTGAGTCGCGCAGCTGAACCGCGGCTCGTGGATTGCAAATACAGGCAAATACCATTCTGTCACATTTTCCGGTGTTCTCCTCCGACCCCTGTCTGTCTCATGCTTTGATTTATGATGGGCAGCATATATCTGCTGCAAATGCGCCCTGTTCCCCTCTGTCTCATACACACGTGCATATGTTGTATATAAGTAGTTCACATGATAAATGTAACATTTAAAAGTTAAGATATGCTTCTAGTTCTAATAATTTAAACATGCCTTTGAAGTTTGGGCAAAAACTTCTGGCAGTGTTGTGTTTTTGTGTATTTTATTTTATTTTTTCACAGCGCTGGATGTCATATGGTGATTGTGACACTTCATGGTGAAATGTGTTAATCAGGTCAGCTGAATTAAAGCCACAGTGCATTGTTCTGATCAAAATTGATATGATTAACATGAAAAATGTTACGCCAATGTGTTGGACTCGGTAGACAGCCAGTTAGGAAACAACTTGATATAACAATTTTTAATACTGTATCCTAAATTGTGGATGATTAAGCCATATATACCATATGCTGAAGTACATTTCTGGAGTGTTAACGATAAAAAACAACAACAACAACAACCGTACAGAACCGAAAACCGTGACCATAAAACCGTGATACGAACCGAACCGTGGGTTTTGTGAACCGTGCCACCCCTAATATATGCACATTACATGGTGGCTGAAACACTTTAAAGATATCTGGAACAAAAGGGAGTAACTATTGAAAAATCCATATTGTTCAACCACTAGCATGAAAAACGTCTTCAAAGAGATTGTGTGTTCCAGATTTAAATTATACCTTTTACAGCATTAAATTTTAAAAAGTATTTTCACACAAAGAAGTGTTGGAGAAACTCCCTAGCCATTTTTATATAACCTTGCTGTTAGGCTCTTTGCATGGGGATGAGGTTTTTCCAGCCCAGCACCCCTCATTGCACTGATAAACAAAACAACTCTCTCTCTCTCTTGCTCTCATCCTCATTAGAGCAGCAAGAGAATCTAAATTACATCTTGTCCTTGCATCCTGATGAATAAATTGAAGGGGGGGTGGGGGTGCTTCAGGGGAGGAGGCTTCTTTATTATTTTTAATTCATGCTCTCTGTGCGTTTGTACCGCTGAAGCGACACTGATTCATTTTAATGCCGCATGTGTTTGGGTGTGCATGTTGCTGGGGGTATTTTCTCTAAACGCCAGCAGGATTATCCTGAAGGATTTTTGTCTGGCCTTTGACCCGTGCGTGTCATAACTAGAGGCATTAACAGGGTTATGTTATGTACATTATTGAGAACCATCTCTCGAAATCTGCACTAGAATTAGCCTGAATTCATTTGGGTATCGTCAATATGTGCGTTTATGATGAGAAGCCAAGATGTTAAAGCTACACTGTGTGATATTTTCCCCCATCTAGCGGTGAAAGGGTATATGACCATCCAGTAAATATTAGTTTCTTTTCCTCCCAATTCCGATTTCGTTTTAACTCCTACGGTGGCCGATTTAGTCCAAGATTAACATGGCTTCCAGTTCGATCCAGCAATCCCCCTCTTCACATTCGCCATCGAGTTGTAACGCGTGTGTCCGGGTGAAAAATACAGACAGCTCACTCAACGCAACTGGAGTCGATGCAAACACGGAGGCGATTGACATCAAACAGCCCACACTTTATTACCCGCGGAACCCCCCACAAGAGTCCGGCACAAACTCCACTTCCGTCCACAGCATTACCCAACAAAACAAAAATAAATGAATGTTAGCAATACATGGGAGCTCGAGGCGCAGTGCACACACACACACACACACACACACACACACACACACACACACACACACACACACACACACACACACACACACACACACACACACACACACACACACACACACACACACACACACACACACACACACACACACACACACACACACACACACACACACACACACACACACACACACACACACACACACACACACACACACAGACAGAACGCAGGCGCTCCAATCGGGACGAACGCTCTTAAAGGGGCCACACTATTTTCCTACTCGTTACTTACAGAGTGTTAAAACGCGAAAGGCGAAGCTAGAATTTACGGGTATGTCCCTCTTTGGCTAATGTACTTTCAAGATGGAGGGGCAACATGGCGACCCCCATTCGAACCCCTTACCTGTATGTATTTTCAATGGCATATTATAAACTTACGAGAATACTTTATTACTTGAAATATACATTAATGAGCACATATATTTTTGAAAGAACTAAGTGTTTTTAGCTAAGAATAAACTAAAAAAGTTACACAGTGTAGCTTTAATGTGTGAAAACTGATGGCACGGCATTAACAACACCAAGGTCATGGGTTCAGTTCCCAGGGAATGTAAAAAACAGTGAGTACCAGACCACTTCGAGCTCCATCTTGAATACATTGTAAGTCGCTTTGGATAAAAGTGCCTACCAAATGCATAAATGTATGTAACGTAATGAGTTGGAACGGCATGTTTAATTTCACTCGCTTGCTCCATCTGTCAATCTCACTGCTCCGTGGAGTGCAGAAACTCAGACTTCAGGGCAAACTAAGAGAGACTGTGTCCTCTGGGATAAAAGAGTGATGGGAAAGCGCAGCTTTGTTTTGAGGTCATTTCTTTCATGTTTTAAAGGCAGTTTCTCCTTCCCCTCTGCTTTCCTTTTAAGAGCACAGCAGGTTCACTCCAGCTGTAGAGAAATTCCCCTGAACACTGGATTCAGCCTATTAGACAGACTCTTATGCAGGGCGAGTGTATATAAAAATGACCATTAGTGTGTTTCCCAAATGAACAGTTAAAAAAAAGTCATTATTGAATAAATGTTCTTGCATTTATGAAAAACAATCAACCCGGCAGCACTCCGATTGACATTATTAAATAGCGAGGTGCCAAAAAAAAACATATGTACTGGGAACAAAAAAAATTACTGAACATTAAAAAAAATGAAATGCCCATCCCTAATCTCAACACAAGAAACAAACAGATGAAGTGTATTCAGGTCCCTGATCTTTTCAAAATTTCACCTAACCATCTGGCACATTTTGACTGAATGTAATTAGGGATGCACTAATATCAAAATTCTATACTAATACGCTTATAATTTGTTTTGTGTTATGGCAGATAATGGCAGATATTACAATTATATACTATGTTGCTTAAATTAAAATGACTAAAATCAATCATTTCAAATGCTAAAAATGAACGTAGGTAGGCATCATTATATTATAATGTATAGATTAACTGAATGTTAGATGATAATAAAGGTAATCTGAATGTAAACATATGGGAAATGAGCATGAACAATAACGTATCCAGTCCTGATATTCCAATGCAAATAGATACATTAAAACTTATCTATATCCCTTTGTCCTACAGTCTGTTATTGAAGGATGGGGAGCACAGACTTCTAAGTTGAATAAGTAAGTGTTACTCATTCAACATTCAAAGAGACCAGCCAATCATAGCTAAGGTCATTTGAAAAGTTTGGGGTAAGCTTTGCCATTACAGGAATACATTACATTTTAAAATATATTAAAATAAAAAACAGTTCATTTAAACTGTAATTATAAATCGAATCAAATCAAATAAATGCAGCCTTGATGAGCATTAGAG
Source organism: Romanogobio albipinnatus (assembly GCA_023566225.1). Lineage (NCBI taxonomy): Eukaryota > Metazoa > Chordata > Actinopteri > Cypriniformes > Gobionidae > Romanogobio > Romanogobio albipinnatus. Next base: position 35,976,744 of record CM042249.1, read on the forward strand.
ACTTCTTCTAAATGATACCACAGCAAAAACAGCCTGTTTAATTGTAAGGGTCAGAAAGAGGATGCTAAATGATGAAGAAAACTGTTTTTTTGTGTAAGAAACCTTGACTAACATTATAAGTACTTATATATGCTATAAAAACTGTAGAACATGGTCTCTTTAACCAAATAATAAGTAATCATTATAATAATCCTTGAAGTGTGATTTAGTTATTGCACTTTTTAGCCTTGACGTTTATGTGTCCTGTCTTATTTAAGTGTGCGTGTATGTTACTGACCAGACCAGTGTCCAGTGGAGGCCCCCGTGCGGTCAGTGCAAGTGTCGCTGACAGGTTTAAAGACGGTCTCCCAGCCGCCGGTGGCGTAGCGCCAGTTCTGTGACTCCAGTATGAGGGTGCGCTGCGTGCCATAGGCGATCATGAAGCAGTAGACCACATGATGTAGCTGGCAGCCGTAACCACAACCTTTATTGATGTTACACACCAGCTTGCGTGCCTTGCTGCAGTCCTGAGGGTTCTACAGATCAGTAAAGAGAAAGAGAGGTTTGAAGAGGTTTCGACACATACAGGACACTCTTTGATACTGAAATACCTTAAAATGTCTGAATTGCATAGCATTACAGTAGAAAGACAGTTTGACGCTGCTGTATATGGCATTTTTACAGTCCAACAGGTTCGTTGATCTGCTGGATGTCAAAAACACCACATAAATTTGCATTTGACAAGACAGACAGCTCAAGTGTGTCTTCTGTACTGTGCTGTTCATTGAGCAGTTCAAGACATTTGTATAATACATCTTTCAAGGCCACCATTAAGAAAAAAATACATGATAGAATAGAGAGAACCAGAGTTGTCAAGGTTTTTGTAGTTCTCTCATCATCTCTGGCATGAAAATATTTTTAGTGTGTGCTGGAGGAAATGATACATTTGGTCATGATGCCTGAAGAAAATAATGTCTGAATGATCTTGGCTAGATTAAAGAAGACGAAACAAACAGGGCGAAAAATGGTCCCTCCATCTATCGCTGTTTCTCTCATACTGGGACAATAGAAAGGAGAGTGACTGGAGTAAAGAGAAAGAAAGGAGCAAGTGAGATAAGAGATGGATGACAGCAGTGTAGTGAGACAGACAGAGCACTGTCATTTTTCATAAGAGACACGACTTCTTTGTTATCAACCTGTCTGTCTCTCACACACAAAGTAAAATACACTCCATCACTTTAATCACACTCCGGCTCTCATTACCGCTCTACCCTGTCTCTCTCATGGAGAGCATTGACACAAAGCTATTAGCCAAAGTTAACGTAGTACCAGCAGCACAAGTTTTCCCATGGGCCCAATGAGAAGCTTAAAATGCAAAGCAGTGTTTCTCAATCTTTGCCTGACCCATCATCATCATCATCATCATCATCAATCCAGGAATGTGTTACTTTTAACTCATATTAACACTCAATTTTATTTAGCATTAAATGGACATTATAACAATGCTTCACGCTTGAATCCAATAATGTTTTTGAAAGTAATATTGTGAAATATCAGAGCATATGTTTTCTATTTGAATATGTTTTAAAATGTAATTTTTGCCTGTGATGGCAAACTTAGTTAATGTACTGTGAACTAAAATTAACTACTGTATTTTTAGTATCTAACATTAACAAAGATTCATAAATACTGTAACAAATGTATCCTACTGCTCTTTGTTAGTTCATGTTAGTTAATACATTAACTAATGTTAACAAATGAGACCTTATTGTGAAGTGTTACCAAACATTTTTGTGGAAATAGCACATATTTCAAATGTATGTATGTATATGGAAAAAAATAACATTTTCTGTATTATCATGACAGAGTAAATACACTAAAAATTTTATTTTTTCATAATTATTGTCCACAAAAAAACGCATTGTGGTTGGCACAAACCATATGTATTCTAATTGCACATAAACCCATATATAATGTGATCTGTGTTGTGCTGTTGACATTCCAACCGTAACTTCAGTGTGTGACTGCGGTTTAAAGAGTTTCTGCAAGAGAATCAGTCAAGAATCAGAATCAAGCTGAGCTCTGCTGATTACAGCCTGTGTGCTTGTGCGTGGCACTGCATTGTGTTGCAGCTGAATGTCAGTTTAGTCTCCAGTGTGGAGTCAGCGCAAAACAACCGCCCCATTCCATCTTAGAGAAAGGGACAATATACTGCTGTCCCGCCAACTGCAATATAATCACCCCTCTCACTGATAAATGGGGAGAGGGAAAGAGGAGAGTGAGTGTATGTGATCTTGCTCAGCTAATAGACTTTATTCGCCAATAGACGCCACATTTAATTTGAAAAAACAACAAAACATTCAGACAAAACAGAGGCTGTGAGGGATGGAAGCAGTGCCAATCACTACAGACAATATTCACATGAGCCAAGCAATAGGTTATTCAATGAAATGTATTCAAATTGTTACATTTGATCCGCCTGATCTTGAAAGTTTGGTTATATTTTTGAACAGATGTAGAGTCCATTGAGTATATTGTACTGTTGTGTTCATGGGTGCGGATTAATTAATTAAATGAGAATTTATTGAATGAAATTGGTTCTCAAATCGCACTGAACAATTCATTTGTGAATCGTGTCGATGTGATTGCATCTGTTCTTGAGTCATCAACTCATGATCCAGCCAGAGCGTCTCCAGTTAACAATTCACTGAATTCACAAGTCTGACTCCAAATGAGCCAAGAACGGGAGATCCTCGGAGCTTGAGTGCGCACACAACTGATGGCGCAAAAAGTAAGTTACTAATGCCGAATTTTAAGATGTATTATTGTAAATGAAAATCATATTTAGTTCATGACTGTCAGTTGTTTCTGAACTAAATCTGCTGTAAAAGGCAAGCTGTTTAAGTCCACTGTATGAAATGCTTGAATGTGGACATGTTCTTTGTGTATGACCGTCTGAACGGAGTAGTTTTTGGGTAAAAACTAAACATAACATTAAAATAACGCAAATAAATGCCAATGCATCTTCCCTGTAGCCATAGCGGTTTCAAATCATATAAAACTAGTATGTTTGTATAGCGTTCTTAAAATGTTAACAAATTTTAAGAAGAACATTTTGCATATTTATATTTGTTTAACACATTTTGTTTTATTTTTAATAAAAGATGATAATACTTCTTTTGGTCTTGAGTGATTTTGGGCCCTAATTTAACGATATGGCGCAGGTGCACTTATCCGTGTCCGAATCCACTTTTGCTAGTTTAAGACGGTCAGTGCGCCAGGCGCATGGTCCAAAAGGTCTCTTAATGAGTCATGGGTGTGTTTTGAGCGTAACGTGCAATAAACCAATCCGTTTCATGTCCCATTCCCTTTAAAAGCTAGTTGCGCTGGAAAAAAGCAAAAAGACTGAACACTTCTCTAGAGAGGAATCCTTTTATTTTTAATATAAAAAAAGTTTGTGTGCTGCTGTAATAAGCAGAGTGTACATACGTTGTGTACCTGCCTATAGGTGCATATTACTAACTCCCCCTTTAAATAACACAAAAAAGACTGCGCTATTGACTTTAGACCAATGTTGACCAATGTTGGTCAATGCTGCAGTCGTTTTTAGTTGCCTCAAAATTGCAACGCACCAACAATGTGCCTGAACACACCTCGCTTTCAGACCAGCACACCCATGGGCGAACAGATGGGTGCGAGTGCATTTGCTATTTAAACAACGTGGTGCTGAACATGAAAATGATAACTGCGTCAGGCTGAAACTAGCAAAAAACACTTGCATCGCGCCTGGCGCCGCATTGATAGGCCCTTTGGGTTTTTTAATGAATCAGTTGAGTAAATGATTAATTGAGCCATTGATAATATAAAAAGACTCACATGTAACCACCTACTGACAAAAAAGACACTGAGGGCACGGGCACGGTACAAGGTGCTTAGTGTGAGTACGCCCTAAGCAAATTGGTTCACAAATTGGTTAACAAATCTAAATGAATCTCTTTGGTGAACAGGATTCAAAAGATTTTAGTTTATAGAGCTGAATCAAAATCATAGCCACTAATGCCATCTACTCAAACTCAAGGGATATATTACTGAATGTATGCATAAATATTATAAAGGCTTTCTAAAAAAAGAAAAAAGGAAAAGCAAAAAAATATGAAGGTGTGAATGTGATGTACCTGTAGGTACATGATTCTGTTCTGTACTAGGTCGGACAGTTCGCTAGCTTCCTTCTCTCTCCAATCTCCAGCACCGTCTGCCTGGCTCAGATGATACAGGTCTGTCATGATGGACCTAAAGATCACATAAACACCACTTTAAAACACAGCTCAAAACTCAAAAAAACACATTACACCATTACTGATAATTAAACCAATTGATTATGGCTAATCACAGAGTATTTGGTAAAGAAATAATATTAAATTAGTTTTACAGCCACAAACTAAAGTCGGCCTATGCCTTGCTAATCATCCACAATACAATTAAGACTGCTCTAGTAATGACTTTGTTTAGTGTTTTTGTGTCTGTTCGGCATTACATGGCCGCCTTATTTCTGAAGTGCGAGCAAACGCACTGATCTAAACATACACACCCATTAAACCTCAGTAATGATATTACTGCCACATGAGATTACAGCTGTTTAGAAAGAGATTAGAGACAGAGATCTTTTTTTCCCTTTTAATAAAATGCAGTACATGATTAGGACAAGTCAAAGTGGAGCTTGTGCAAAAAATAAATAAATAAATGATTTAATCTTTTCTATTGTATAATAAAATGTGTTGATGCCTGTTGATACATGAGATATTTCAAATGTAGTGGAAAAAAGCTCATGTAGTGAATTTCTTTCTTTTTGTATTAATTTTATTGTATTGTAGGCTTATTAAGTTAATTGTGTAATGCAGATTTAATGAGAGTATAGGGACCGGCCAATCATTTCAAATGTATCCTTGCAGACTGTTTATGTTATGATGTCTCAATATACTGTATGTATTTTTAAAACTACTGTTGTGTTTGATGTTGATTTGATTTCATAATTTACAGCAATAATTGTTCAGACTAGGAAATTGTTTCAATTAATTTATTCAGTTGAAGTTTTTATTGTTATTGTACAAAATGCTGTATTTTGATACGTTTAGAAAAAATATGACCTCAAACAGGGGAAAAAAATCCCTCAAAATTGATTTCTCATATTTAAACATATACACTACCGTTCAAAAGTTTGTGGCACGTAAGACTTTTTAAAAATACTTTTATTCAGCAAAGATGCAGCAAAATGATAGAAAGTGACAGTAAAGACATTATAATGTTACAAATATATGTTCTTTTGAATGTTATATTCATCAAAAAAATCCAGAACAAAATGTGTCACAGTTTCCACAAAAATGTTAATCGGCTGTTAAACTGTTTTCAACATTGATAATAAGATATGTTTCTTGAGCAGCAAATCAGCATATTAGAATGATTTCTGAAGGATCATGTGACACTGAAGACAGGAGTAATGGTGCTGAAAATTCAGCTTTACCATCACAGGGATAAAATTTATTTAAAACAAATATTGAACAAAAAAAACTTGCCACCCCAAACATTTGAAAGGTAGTGTAGATTTATAATACAGGCATATCTGCCTTACTGGTCAAAATGTCTACATGAGTGTATTCCTGATGTATACATATATGTGTGTATAACCTTTGCTGGTGCCCCAGGTCCTGTAGGAGTGTGTCAACAGGTTTCTGAAGTGCCCCAGCCTCCACCAGTGCCAGTTTCTTCACCTCACTGCGTACGAAATACCAAAGTTCCCTAACACCGTTCTCCACCTTCCTCCTTAGCTCCTCCTGATCCTTTCCTGGGCCTGCACACACACACACAAACAAGCATTCGTGGGACACATTAACTTATATATATATATATGATAGATACATACACATACATACATGCATACATACACACACACACTCTGTATATGTATTAACATAAACATTTAATTTAAACTGTAATAATATTTCACAATATTACTGTTTTACTGTATTTTTTAATCAAATAAATGCTGCCTTGGTGCATAAGAGACTACTTTCAAAAAAACCTAACAGACCTCCAACTTTTGAACAGTAGTGTATATGGTCATTTAATTTCAATTGTTCTGAATATGTAATCTGCTCATTGTTATTAAACCAAATATAATATGCATTATATACTATGCTCTCTAGATACCTATATTGATGTCATCCATTAAAAATACTCATTATCACCACAATTGAAGAAGCCGCAGCAAATAGCATTCAGGGAATTGTATCTGTGGAATTGTATATGTGGATGGAAGTGTCCAGCGTTTGTTTTGTGCTGTTGGCCACTTGAAAGAATGTGTGTTACTGTAGTCTGTCTGTCCTGTGTACGTGTGTGTGGATGCTATAGGCAGCGCAAAGGTGTGTGTGGGATTAAAAAGCAGTGTCATTCAACAAGAGTATCAGTGGCTGTAAGACAATCTGGCACACGGCTGTGATCCTCTGTGTATAGTGTTCCACTAGTGCTTCGTCTCAAAAGATCATTCACTGCAATACTATAAGAGCTGATGACCCAGAAACCAGCCACAGAGAATGTGTGTGTGTGTTTAGGGTTATTATACAGGACTGAGGACAGGTTCAAAGCTTAACACTGTGCCTACATCAGATTAGAGCGGACTGACGTGACAAAAGCAAATAGAACCTATTATAATCCGTGATGCTGTCTACACTGGATACGGTGTGGCGCAACACAACAAACTCCAGATGGTAAACTGATTCCCCATTTTATTTCTGATGCACATCAACACTCGCACTACTTCTGATAAGAAAGACAAATGATTTGCAATGGTCGCTTTGCCGTGTCCGGAGTGGACAGCTTCTAGCTGTTGCAACGTGTGTAGACATTGTGCAATAGCATCCGTGGATTTTCTGCTGGTCCACATAAAGTCTTATATACACACAAGTAAAATATATAGACTGTATAAAAATATTTAAAGTTACATTTATTTTTAAATGTGTCTGGAGAGTCTAAAGACTTTTTTTGGGGCCACAATATATGTGTGTCTACAGACAGAAGGCAAAGGGTGGCTAGAGGACGATTTACACAGGCTCCCTGTAGTGATATGACCGTCCTTCACTGCAAATACGCTCTCTCACACATTTCATCCATATTAAAAGGTTCCTATTAATTTGACACGTTTCATCTTTCCTTCACTCAGCATTAACAGCAAGCCATTACTGCACATCTGAAAAAGAGCTGTCAGTCCTCACACATGCACACACGCACGTGTATGTGCATGTGTATGCGTTTACTTACCACTATTTTAGGATGCCCAGAAGACTAAATCTGACAAAACCTCCCTTTGGGAATGAAGCGCGCACACACAGAACATTTCAGGAGTACAGAAACTTGTTGTCAATGCTGCCCTGCGACTTTTAGCAATAAAATATCTTCGCTACTAAATCACTACATTATATTTCAGAGCAAAAAGGGGGTTATATCGCTATTTTGAAGTAATTAAACAGCTTCATTGTTAACAGAGAGAGAGACGCTGAACAGATTCAGGTCTCTCTCTCTCTCTATCATCTCTTGCTAAAATAAATGCTATAATTCATTTATTCAAATAAATGCAATCTTACCCAGCACTTTATCCCTGTGTCTGATTTAAAGCGGGTAGAAATCTAAGGAGTATAAACTTACGAAAATAACTGTCAATTTTATCCTTCCGGTCAAATATTGCGCCGCAAACATCAATAACAGTTTTATGGTGTCAATGCTGGCAAATGACCATGGTATAAGTGCGGTAATCCATGCCTAGCTGTGCGTTAAACTATTTTAATGAGCGACGTGGACACAAAGCGGAGTGTGGTTGCCTCCGAGAAGTGAAATCCCTATTGTTCAGTTAGCTTTATATAAAAACTACAAAATTCTGTGGTCTGAAATTATTTAGATAAACGTGTATTTACACACCATCAGCAGGGAGACTACGGTAAGAGTTGATCTTCTCCTTAGCTCGGATCAGTTGCTCTTCAAGTTTACGTAATTTACCTACGGCTCCAGGACCCCCATCGGCCTGTCCGTCAGGTAACCTGGAAGACAGAGAGAGAGAGAGAGAGAGAGAGAGAGAGAGAGAGAGAGAGAGAGAGAGAGAGAGAGAGAGAGAGAGACATGTTAGCATGGCCCTTGCCTGGGGAATTGGCATGTTCATGAGCTGTGCATTAACGCTTGTGATCATCTGAGCCCATGTGAGCAAGAGTGAACGTGTGGCCTACTGGGTCAAGGTGAATTGTGGTTGGCTAATTTCCCAGGGGTCTTTGCTCCTTGCTTCCAGTGCCAATTTAATGCAATGATCAGTTGCAGCAGCCACTGCGGGCAATTCATTTGGTGGCAGGGGCTATTCATCACGCACAGACACACAAACAGTTGACCAAACCCTGCCCAGCATGGGCTTCTGACGTCTAACACACATACATTTCCATCTTATAAATTTCATTACCAACGCACATCCCAAGCCCTGAACCTCCATCATTCCCTGACACTCCTTCAGCCAAATGAGACGTCTTCATTTATGAGACGACTACCTTTAGTAGACTACAGATCCTGCATATTCTCTCTCTCACACACACACACACACACACACACACACACACACACACACACACACACACACACACACACACACACACACACACACGCGCGCGCGCGCGCACACACGCACACACACACACACACGCGCGCACACACGCACACACACACACACACACACACACACACACACACACGCTAGTTTAGCTATCTAAATTGGGACATATAATTTCTATTGCTTTTCTATAAAGCTAATCATAATTTCCATACATCAGGGGTCTCAGACTCATATTACCAGATTCATACAGGGCCACTTCATTAGGTTACTCTTCATTAGGTGCCAGTTGAACATGTACAACAAATACAATTGGTTTCATCACTCAAAAGTAATTTAAATACATTTTATAGATATATTAGAGATGCACCGATGTATCGGCCAACAATCGATATAAAATTATTTTCACTATCGGCCATCTTCCGAATGTTTAAAACAGCCGATGATCAGGTCCGATTCTTTCCTGTCAGTCAAAAGAGGGCAGAAACTCATACTGTGTGTGAAGAAATTCTCTTGTGTTGAATTTAGGGCAAGTTAATGTGAGAATAACTGAAAATAAAAAATTGCGATGTTAAAGAAAGCTTTATTTCACCCTATGATGAAACACATGTAGTTCAAGCCAGTGTTGCCTGTTACACCACAGAGTTACACATCAGACTAGCGCGGCAAGTTCATGTATGCATTCACGTTATTTTGTGCAGATGTAAGTTGTAAGATTACTTGTATGTTGTCTATATCTGATTGATTTAAAATATAAGACACGTTTGGTTGAGTTTACTAACCAGCTAGTAAAACACTGCAGTTTACCGGCTGTTCAATTCACTCTTCAGTTTCTGCTCAAATGCAATGTCCGACATTAGTGACTGATGGGTTATTTGAGACTTTTATCAAAATCATTGATGACATTAATAATCCAGCAGTGTTATTTTGTTCTCATTTTTTAACAGTAAAATGTTTATAATAAATAATAAACACAGAGTAATGTTTTATTTAAAGTTGTTTTCTCGTTATGGCTTGGAAAACACGCAGTGATGACTAATCACTTTCTATCATGAAAAATAAAATTAAGTGCAGGATGTGCAGCACCAATATACATGCCTTGTATAGCATTATAATGAGAACAGGATTGTGATAGAATATTGTAAATTCTCTGTGCAGGTGTATAAGTGCGCTGTTAAGGGAAGAGCACAATCCAGAGTTTCCCTTTCAAACCACAGACTGTAAAAAACTAGCACGCTCAAGTTTGCGTGCGCATTCGCATCCTTTTGTGCAGATGAAAGATGTAAAGTTACGTTTATGTTATTTATCTAAGATATCTGATTATTAATCTCATAGGATGTGTCATAGAACAGGCTTCAGTTTACTGGAGATCATTTACTCTTCAGCTTTACCTCAAGCAGCCATTTGTTTATTTTGTATGACATTGATTCATCATAATCTAGCAGTGTTATTTTTATTTGTAAACATTAATTTTCGTAAGAGTCTTAAAATATTTTCATTTTCATGACGGACATGCCCAGCCCCCCCGCACATGCCACGCCCACCGAGTACTCGAGTACTCGTTTTTTGAGACCTATCAATAATCGAAATTGACAAAAATGCCCATCCCTATTAGCTAGCTATAAATAAGCTTATTTACTGCTAATGATGCAAGTTTGAATAAATCGGCCATGAGGACAAGTGTTTATGAAAGCTACCCAATGCACATTACAGTTTTTATTTGAATGTAATTATTATATCTGAAAATAAATAGCAGTTAAATATAATAGCTATGTTGTTATTTTAACCTCTAATATTATAGTAATGTAACAAATGAGAGGGTTCCCTGTACAGTTTACAGCATTATGTGGGAGAGATTATTTCAGTATTGGCAGAATAATTGGCTACCGGTATCGGTAGAAATGTATAATTTGTGCATCTTAGGCTTTAATGATATTTAATATTCTAAGACAGCTTAAAAGGGTTATTTTTTTGTCAACTTGACTGTAAAAATGTAACTACTATTTGAAAGACATTTAAGACAATTTTCAATGCTATTCAAGATTCTAAACTCCCCAAAAAATAAATCAATAAATGTGAGATATTTTCTGGCATTGCATGAATATACAGACACCCTGGATTGTACATAAACTAATTTTATTTCAGCTGCCAAATGATGGGCAAAACAAAAAGTAAATGGAGTGGCTGTGCAGGTCATGAAAAATAGAAATACAAATAAAAAATAAAATTAAAAAGTAACCTTAGCCCTAAAAGAAAACTTCTCTCATTTATTTATTATGTATAATATTGATAGTAAAATAATAAGTCTTTTTGTTTTAGGCCTATAAGCCATGTAAATAAATAAATAAATAAATTAATTAAAAAGTAAAAAAGGATTTTGTGCCTAAAGTACATGCTAACTCACACGCACACGCACACGCACACACAGACACACACACACACACACACACACACACACACACACACACACACACACACACACACACACACACACACACACACACACACACACACACACACACACACACACACACACACACACACACACACACACACACACACACACACACACACACACACACACACGGGGGGTGGGGGGTGGGGTGTTATCGTTGAACTTGGTCCTCCTTTTTCTCATGCACAGCTCTGTGCCCTTGCAGTGGGTTTGTAGTGGAAATCTGAGCTGTAATTGTAATGTGTTAGGCGTGAATGGAAAGCATTGTGAAAAACTGCCTCACCTGAAAGAGAGAGAGACAGCAATATAGAGAAAGAGGGGGAGGAAAAATGAGGATAGGGCTGCAGAAGTCTTATCTGAGGAGAGAGGGATGGAAATGCATTTGTGGGAAGGCGTGCATAGGGTTTTGAAACAGTAAACAACACATTCCCATTTCACCTGGATGCAAATGGTCATATGGATGTCTGTCAACAGAAAGAGCAGAATGAAAGACAGAGAAAAGAAGAAAGATGGGTGAAACTGAGAATGAGGAGGAATGCTGGAATTGGAGAAAAATTGCCATGACATATCAAACATTTAAGTCATTCTTGGTTGGTCAAGGATGAAATGAGAAGAGAGAGAGAGAGAGAGAGAGAGAGAGAGAGAGAGAGAGAGAGAGAGAGAGAGAGAGAGAGAGAGAGAGAGGAAATGAGCGAGATGGGGTTTGTGTATGTGTGTGTAGGTTTGGTTATACTTGTGAAGGCCAAATGTCCTCACTTATATAGTGAAACAACCGACTAGAGATGACCTATACAGAGCCTTATAAATCGGCCAAAACCTATTTGTTTTATTTAAATTGTGTGTTGTCTGCTTTTCACTATCCAATCAAATTCAGATGATAAGACTTTATCTCACTCTAGATTATTGTTCACTAAATATGCAGGTTCACTCATAAATAGGTCACATTCAAAATTATAGTAAATGGATGCAATTTATGTTGTCTTTTAGACTGGCACAGCTAACACAGTCCTGACACACACTTTAAAAACACAAAACTCAGAAACTGTCCCCCACAAGAGGACATTGTGTGAGAAACGGTAGTGGTCTTCTGTGTAATCTGGAAACAATTTCTAAGACAGTAACAATAGAGGCTACACTATTCACTTGACTTCCATACTCTCTCTTTCTCTTTCTGTTCTCCTCACATATCACCTCTCCTCAGAAACCTGAGCTTCATCATGTGACATTACATAACCAGCAATCACCAGCTAATGAGGCCACATCACTCACAGCAGGGGCAGAGAGAAACATTTAGAAACACAACGGGTTTGAGAACGGTTGTCAGAGAGGTGTGATGGAAATCCCACAAGGCCTTGTGTTTTCTGCTGACGCTGAAGTCTTGTGAGATGTTGTAGCAGCCCACAGAGACACTTGTACTGAAGTAGGACACACACACTTACACAAATGCAGACAGGATAAAAATAAAGGTGAAAGCAGTGTGAAAGTGAAAGAAGCAGAAAACTGTAACTCTCAGGCAAAGGTACCAACAGCTTGTTGTGGTCTAGAGTTTTGACCCGCTATAAGTAAATTTGAGAGTGACAAGAGCTGCCAGTGAGGTAGCAAACACTCAGACAGAAAGTCAACCTCTTCAGTCATTACTGTCGAAATGGAAGACGTTTTGCATGACACCTGGTGTGTAGGTGTGTGCGCGACAGAAATATAGATGTCCTGAACAAGAACTGGATGATGCCACAGCATGACTACTGTACACTAAGTGTGATGTAGTCCCTTGTGAAAAATAAGTTTATTCAAGTGTTCTATTAATATACTGCTTTTAAACTTCTCAGCAATATACTTAAAATTGCACTTAAGTATACTGACAGAAAAGTCTAAGTATATTTGACCTATACTTGTACTCAATCTTTTGATCGAGATACACTTAAAAGTTTAATTACGTTTTTTTTTTAACATAGTTTTACATACAGTCTTATGAAGCTTACATAGTTTGAAAATACTGATTAGAATATTGATAGAAAACAGATTTGATCAGTCCAAAAGAAATTAAGGTTTATGATGAAAACATTCCAGGATATTTATCCATATAATGGACTTCAATGGGCTCCAAACGGTTTAAGGACCAAATGACAGTTTCAGTACAGCTTTAAAGGGCTTTAAACGATACCAAACGTTACCAGACGATGAATAAGGGTCTTATCAAGAAGAAACGATCAGTTTCTGCGAGAAACCGAGCAGTATTTATGCTATTATTTTACCTCTTATCAGACGAACGTGATCATCTCTGAGCTCCGCCATAACTTCCGCCAAGTGAGGTCAAAATACAAGCGTGGTCATAGATGTATACGTAGATGCCTCATTAGCGCCTGCATGGATAAGTAGAATGAGGCATCTACGATCGATATATCTATGACCAGGCTCGTATTTTGACCTCACTTAGCGGAAGTTATGGCGGAGCTCAGAGATGATCACATTCGTCTGATAAGAGGTAAAATAATAGCATAAATACTGCTCAGTTTCTCACAGAAACTGATCGTTTCGCTAGATAAGACTCGTATTCATCGTCTGGTATCGTTTAAAGCCCTTTGAAGCTGTACTGAAACTCATTCGGACCTTGAACCATTGCCCATTGAAGTCCATTATATGGAGAAAAATCCTGGAATGTTTTCATCAAAAATCTTAATTTCTTTTCGACTGAAGAAAGAAAGACATGGACATCTTGGATGACATGGATGTGAGAAAATTATCAGCACAAGTTTATTTAAAAGTGAACTAATCCTTTAAATCTATGCGCTATGACACATCTTCTAGTACAGAATCTCCAGATAAAATACAGGAGAAGAAGAATGGCACCCTAAACTCTCACAGCCTTCCTACGAGTCCGCACTTTCATGACGTAATGCTGCTTTGACTGTTGGGAAGAAGTCTGCCGCAGAGTTCACATCAGTGCGGGCTCGGCAAAAGTGCGCATCGAGGGTGCATATCGACCGCAAAGGGGGGCGCTCGCAAGCACCCTTCTGAGATCTAAAACGACAAATGGGATACCCTACGGTCTCGTGGACTTAACGGAAACGCGCACGCGGCAGCCATTGTAAGTCCACAAAACCGAAAGTGCATATGAAGTGTGCCATTTGGGACAGGGCCATAGAAGATTGATTACGCAAATGCAAAATAACACGATCATCAAACATTAAACAGCTAGTAAATCAAAACTGCCTAATGTTATCAAATGAAATGTCAAACCCATGAAGAAGAAACGACTGTGAAGCTTTGGGGGTGTTGATGGACTTGATCTACTCCATCTGTGTTTTGATCATTATTCTGAATCTGATCAAGGCATGATGAAACCTAGTTGAACAGTTAAAGTTTACAACTATTAAACTTATAGTACGCTTAAAATGTAAATGTATACTTTTATATTCTAAAAGTGGGCCAATTTAGTATTGAAATAGTACACTCACAAGTTTACTACTAGTACACATTGATATTAGTATACTTACTACGTAAAGTATACTTAAAAATATACTTGAACTTTACTTAAATATACTTCATAAAATTAACTTGAAGTATACTTCTTTTTCGTAAGGGGTGGCTAAAGCTCAGGGTTTGTATCCAGAAGGTTGCTGGTTTACTCCCTGCAAGGAGTGAGAGGAGAGCCATCACCATTGTGCCACTGAGCAAAGCACTTAACCCCAGGTGACTCCAGAGGGATTGTCCCTCTAATAAGTTCATGGTGCTGTTCCATGGTGCCATTGTGTTAAAGCGGCTGACACAAATTTGTGTGGTCCTACTTGTGTGGTGATAGATTACAATATCATAAGCAGCATTCAAAACTATAACTGACTGGCTTACTTACAAATGTCATTGTGAACATTACTACAGGCTGGAATGTACTTTTGCCAAGATTTTTGCTGCAATTTGTAGTTTGGAAGAGGACGAGTCAAGATTAATTGCTAAAAGTCAGAGCCATTCTGCAGATTGTAGGGTAGATTAAGTTTTTACAAAAAAATCGCAAAAGTATATGATGGGCACAGACTTATGTTTATTTGTCTCGTGTCTACTAGCAAAGTCATTTAGTGTATGGTGCCCAGTTTTTTTTCTGTAACCATGTTCAAAGTCGGCAAGCGTATGGCACATGTGTAGTGCATTTCAGTATATTTTCAGTGTATTTGCACCCCATATTCTTAGCATTGTAGGCAGGGGTTAAAAGGGATTGAATATTCCGTAATGAAATTCAGGCAACATTAATAATAATAATAATAATAATAATAATAATAAAAACCCTGATACGTTTGAATTCAACACAGAATTTCCATGACAAACCCTTTGAATCACTGCTTACAGGGATAGTTCACCAAAAATGAAAATGTTGTCATCATTTACTCCCCCTCATGGCATTCTAAAACTGTATGCATTTCTTTATTCTGTGAAACATGAAATAAGGTGTTCTGAAGAATATTCTTTCTCTATACAATGGACCCTATTGATTTTCATTGTGTGGGCCAAAAAAAAAAAAAAAAAAAAGAACTGCAACAAATGCCTTCCTTTGTGTTCTATACAAGAAGTTATACAGGTTTGGAATGACAAGCAATTATGGCAGATGAAGCCATATTTTATGGCTGCCATCACCCCTGACATTATAAACTGTATTGAGAACAAAACCAAAAATGTTGTATGGGGACATTCCATGGGCCTAAAGGTTTTTATACCGTACAAACTGTGTATTCTCTCCCTTACACTAACCCTACTCCTGAACCTAGCCATCACAGAAAACGTCTAGGTTACGTATGTAACCCTCGTCCCCTGAAGGAGGGAACGGAGACGTACGTCGGAACTGACCGACAAATTGGGATCTGATCTCAGAGACCAATCTACTTCGAGTGTGTTAAAAACTGACTCGGCAAGCCAAGACGATAGCATCCACTATCCAGTGGGCTAACCTCTGCTTGGAGACAGCCTTTCCCTTCTGCTGGCCTCCGTAACAGACGAAGAGTTGCTCTGAGATCGCTGCTTCGCACGGAGGTGAAGAGGATGCCCTTGTACTTGGGAGGCCGGTGAGCGAACTGAATCGCGTAGCCGAGTCTGATGGTACGGATGAGCCAGCGAGACGGTCTGGGGAGCTGTAGCCAAGCCCCCAGAGACCGCACAAGCGGGACCAACGGCACCACAGACGTACCCGGGGTGGGGCAGCGAGGCGGAATAGACAGACCCGACTCGGGAGGCCCGGAGGTGGCCCGGAGTGTTGTCTGAGTATTCCAGGGTGGGGAAAAGTGTGGGTGAGAAGGCCCGGGGGCGTTCTCGGTGCCCACACTGCTGCCCCCTGGCGAGGGGAGGGGAGGAAAGGAGTGGCAAGGCCCGGGGGCGTCGCACACCGCCAACCTGGCTCTCTTGGTGCCCAGGGAGAGAGGAAACTGCTCTGAAAATGTGGGTACCGCTGGACTCCGGAGAGCCAGCGGCAGAGTATGACACCAGTCGGGGCCCCCCGGTCCTCCTCCGGGGGGTGGGGGAGGGGTGCGGACACCCACTCCCTCGGGGCAGCTCCTGTTCTCCCTGGGCTGCCAGTCTCAGGGCCGCTTGCCCTTACGCTTGCCTGAAGACTAGCAAAGCCCTGAGCGGGTTGGGCCTTCCCAGATAGAGGCGACAAGCAGGCAGAGACGCCTTTTTCGAATTAGGATGTTTTTGTTTTTTGTTTTTTTTCTAAACCGCCTCTGTCTGCTTCTGGGCCATCGAGAACTGCTGGGCAGAGTTCTCGACGGCGTCGCCAAAGAGGCCAGCCTGACAGACAGGGCGTTGAGGAACCGAACTTAGTCGGACTCACGTATATCTGCCAGGTTTAGCCCCAGGTTCCTGGACCACTAGTGTGGACATCGCCTGACCCAGGGAGCACGCACGCAGTTCCTGCATAACCCCTGGGTCGGGACTACCCTCGTGCATGCAGGACAGAGGGTAGTGAGAGAGGGACAAATTTATACAGATTTTGGCCCTTTTGGTGTTCCATATTTTGACACCAAATAGTTCCATACTGCTAATTTTTCCAATGCCCATCCGGGGAAAAAGGCACCGGGGTAGGCAAGGCGATTTACGCGTTGCACTACGCCTCAGCCACCCGGCAAAGCATGGCTGTCAACTCTGAATCTGATTCAGCAAGAGCACACACTATTATAGTGGGAAACTCAGCATCATCATTTCCAGTGCATAACAGCCCTCTCTCCGATGCAGCAATTGACATCTGTCCTCTGCTAGAGCCCCAAATGAAACACTAGGTCCCCTTGTTTTTTAAAAGGACCAGCAATCCCATCTGTAGGCTACCAGCAGGCATGTGAGACAGTGAACGTGGCAGTCAAACTCGACGGCACACAGTGCGCTAAACGTTCAAGCCCTATGAAAAGGCAAGACGAACACCGCACAACGTGGTCATGTCCTCATGAGAGAACATGAACCACCCACAAGCACAGTCTCAGCATGCTTGTGATGCGATAGAGGAGTGGGGGCCCACGGAAATGTACCCGGTGGGGAAGCACCACTGTAATCCTCAGGTCACCAAAGCCTATTAGCCGAAGTAGCCCTTTTCTGGCTTTTGCAAGAAAATAAACTAGATCGGGGAATAGGCAAAGGGACTCAACCCCGTTTGAGGTTTCATAGTTTCGACCACGCATCTCTAGCATGGATCACCCACGAACGCAATCTCACATGTTTATATGTGAGAGAGATCGTGGCTGTCAAATGAGGACAGGAAACAACCGCATCCAGAAACACACGGTTTGAATGACATCTTGAAAAAGACGCAAGGTCAAACCGTGTTGCTCATTTAGAAAGGAAAACTGCTCTTTTTATGTGCTGAAGCACTCAGGGAGATGACCGCGGCACCACACAGTACAAAGGTGCAAGCCTGTGTGTGCACACAAAAACGGAAACGCCCAGCGAACCAACTCTTTGATCTCCGTTGAAGCGGCCACCCGCTGAGACGTGCCGTCACACCCGCACTAGAAGCAGGAAACATTTACTGTTCGGCTCCGAAGTAAAAAGCAATGATCAAGCATTCCACTTCCTTATTTATACCCGCGCTGCGGGGCGGTGCGTGGAATGCGTGAATCGCATGCCAATCTCCATTGGCTCGTTTTTAACACACTCGAAGTAGATTGGTCTCTGAGATCAGATCCCAATTCGTCGGTCAGTTCTGACGTACGTCGAACGTGACCGACTAAAAGGGAACATCATTTTTTTTTACACTTTCAAAGGACATTTGGTCCCCAGAATGTAGGGAATACCAGGACATACACACACACACACGCACAGAGGCACGCACACACACAAAAAAACAATGGTTTAACTATGAACTATATTAACACAAATCATAGTAAACATGACATTTTGTAAGGAATGTATTTACATTATATTAGAAGAGTGAGGAATTAATTTAAATGACAGCAGTAGAACTTATAGTTACTAAATATGTTTAGCCTTATTTTCATACCAAATAACACATTATTAATTTTCGAAACCAAACAGATGATTTAACCTTTTCTTGTTATATATAGACCAGTTAGACTATAGATACAAGAACCGTGTTAATTTTTCATAAGGACAAGTACAAAGTGGAATGAAGAGCTTTAAAGGCTGGACCTCAATGAATTATGGAGGAAGCTGTCAGTTTTCCTCTCAAGTAAAATCTGTTCTGTTCTAATGATCTTTGATTGCAGAAAAAAAAATCCACTTCCTTTGTTTGCCTTCAGAAATTTCAACAGGTGACTGTACATCAATAATTAAAAGCTAGATGAAAGGAAAACAATATCTGTTAAAGAGTCCCAACTAATTAACAACAAATATTTTAATTCAGCCCTATATAAATTAATGTATAAGTATTGAACAAATTGTTGTTAATATATAATGAAAGTAAATTTAAAATCTGTGTTATACTCTCAACTGTGCATTTCTATGGAATAAAATAGGCAACATTATTGGTAACTGTACTTTTTTGTACAATACATTAATAATAATATTACTATTAATTTAGGTACAATGTTCTGTTAAATCATAGCTTTGCCCCAGTGTTTAAATGTGTGTGTGTGTGATGTTAATGACTGCCTGTGTGTGTGTTTGCAAATGATGAGGCTCTTAAAGTGCACATTTGTTATACAGATATAGAATCTGAAATAAGTGTGTGTTTTCACATGACTGGTGGTGGTGTGGAATAGTTTGTTATGGAAATTTGTCAATGTGAGTTGTGTGTGGGAAACCTAAATCAAAGCTAATTACAGTTTGATGTTTTTTATTACAGCTGCACCAAATAGAGAGGCCAAATAAAAAGCCATGTCTAAACCCAAGTCACATAATTAGTCACATTTAGAAGGTACTAATGGACTGTCACTGAATCCAAAGTTCACAGTCGCTATGGCGATGTAATGCAAGGCATGGTGTTACTGGCTCTTAGCTTACGTGGGCGTGGCCTCTTGGCAGCATTTATTGGATGGACAGCCATTTATTAAAATCAAGGCAAAATCTGAAATTAAATCTTTCCATTGTTTCTCCAAGACATCTCCAAAAAAGCAGCTTTTGTGGGGTGTTCCTGGTCTGCAGTGGTCAGTATCTATCAAAAGTGGTCCAAGGAAGGAACAGTGGTGAATTGGTGACAGGGTAAAGGCTCACTGATGCATGTGGGGAGCGAAGGCTTGCCCATGTGGTTCAATCAAACACACAAGCTACTGTAGTTTCAAATTGCTCAAGAAGTTGAAAGTAGAAGTTGTCAGAATACACAGTGTATCGCAGTTTGTTACGAATGGGGCTGCATAGCTGCAGATCAGTCAGGGTGCCCATGCTGACCCCTGTCCACCGCCATAAACGCCAACAGTGGGCATGTGAGCATCAGAACTAGACCACGGAGCAATGGAAGAAGGTGGCCTGGTCTGATGAATCACGTTTCCTTTACATCACGTGAATGGCCAGGTGCATGTGCGTTGCTTACCTGGGGAACACATGGCACCAGGATGCACTATGGGAAGAAGGCAAGCCGGCGGAGCCAGTGTGATGCTTTCAAAACGGGGACAAAGACAAAATTAGAAAGGTGGTTATAATGTTATGCCTGATCGGTGTATAGATATATTAGATATGCCATCCAATTCATTTTTGTCTATATACTGTATAGCATCACATTTGTTTCTATTTTTATTTCTCTTAAGGTATTTTATGAGAAATATCTGAGACCTGAATGTGTAACTGACAATTCCATTAAATCTCCTGAGCTATAAAAGAGCAACAAAACTTTACTCTGTGCAACATTTCGCTGATATTTTTTATTTTATTTTATTTTTTATACTATGAATCCTCAGAAACATTTCATAATATATGAAATTATCTTAAATGTAGATCCAGGCAAACACAATTGGCCTTGCACTTGCTGGCACATGTCTTGGAGATGTTTGTGTGTCATCATAAAAAATGTAAATATTCGCTCTTATCATGAAAAACATCAGCTTTATCAGCCAAAGTCCATCTCCACCCTTATCCTTTCTGACTTTTCCCTGCATACACACACAGACACACACACGCACACGCACACGCACACGCACACGCACACGCACACAAATATATGCAGAGACAGTATTAGAGGAAGGAGATGAACCACTGGAAGAACAATTGAAGAAATCATAACGCAGAACATGGCTATCAAACACGATGAACTTGGATACAGAGGAGAGAAGTATTAAATAACAACAAATATTAAAAAATAATTTGGAAACTAGGAAGAACACAAGGAACAGAACTTAGAACGCCAATGGAACGTCCAAAAAAACAAAAACACCAGATGAAGAATAAGTGAAATACAAGGGCTATATACAGTATACACAAATGTAAATGGCCTAACAAGATACACCTAAAAACCAATCCAGTGAAAAACTGAAAACAGGAACAAAGCAAACTAAAAGTCCTCAAAGACAAAAGACAAAGACATTACAATTGCTGTACTGTAGAAACTGAAACTCCACCTTTCAGCCTTTTAGATAGATGTATGGAATGTTAATTCACTCATTGTCTACTTTATTTATCATATATAAATAATATAGTATAATTTGAACAAAAGCTACATTTATCATACCATTATTGTCAGATATTATTGCAGATGGTTAGCCTGGATGCCAGCCGAACTTAGCCCCGCCCACAACATTTTTACACGGGCAGTTCGGTCTGGAATTGTCAGGGTGGGCTTTAGACGATGATGGACAGATGATAAACAGTAACGTAATCATCCACGTCATCAAAGGCGCTTGGGTTGAGTTTGCTCTAATCCTAAACGGAGAACTTGTTCGTATATGCGTTCACCTTTACTATTTCTCTCAGAAATGATGATCGTGTTGGTAAGTAAACTCTGTGTATCCTTTTTTTTTACAACACCGGCAAAGATCGTTTACAGTCATCTTTTTCTTCTAACGTTAGGCTACTTATTCAAGCGTGCGTGCAGGTACAGGGTTGCCAAGTTTTTACAACAAAACCCGCCCACTTGTTAACGTTCCTCAAAACTAGCCAAAAACAAGCCCAATAGCTTTCCAGAGGGGGTTCTCCGGGGAAAAAAAGGCATTTGGGGGGTAAAATGTGTTATTTTGGCAGGGCTGGCAGCTAAAAATCGCATTCCTGGGTCTGTATATCACATAATAAGGGTCGCTTCAACCCGCGGACATGGCAACACAGTGCAGTTGAGTTCTGTTGACATTTGATAAAGGGAGATTTCCACTTTCAAGTAGATAGGAAATACATTTGTACATCCTTGTACATGGAAAACAGCTGACTGGGGGCGTTACCAAGATGGCTGCCAGGTGAACCGACTTGCTTTAAGTTGCGGTCACACTAGGGAAATTTCTAAATGGTTGTCAAAAATCTAGCGATGTATGAAGCACAGCTCACACAGCTTGCATGATCAACTTGAATGAACCCATTGCAAATTTTAAAGAACGACCTTTGTGACCGTTAAAAAAGTATGTTCAGTATGAATGTGTGCAGTATCAATTGCGAAGCTTCACTGCCATTCAACTCGTCTCCCATGGCCTCATGGGATGGTAAAGATGTGCACTTCGTCAGAAGTAGTAGATCATCCAGGTACTTTTTGCCAGATGTTTTATAAATGCTATGAGTACAAACATACTACTATATAGCCTTTTTACCTACTATCTAGTAGAAGTATACATATTTGGATATAGGTTTAGTAAACATGAATGGACAATTGTCATCATCGCAGTGACGCTCACTTCTTCTCTGTACTGTACCATCAGTGCATCTTTATTAGCACTGCTGTGTCTGTGTGAGTGTGTGTGAGAGATATAATGAGCGTCTGTCAGTGCTGGAGTCACACACCTACTCTTCTATCAGGCTCCTCCCTTTGGACCAATCACAGCACCATCTCCGTCACTCATGCACATATCTGCTACCCTCTGTGTCTGCATTATAAGCCTTTTCATTTACGCAGGAGTCAATATAAAAGCGAGATGAAGCATCAGTGGGCTCTAATAGAGAATTGTGGTGTGTGTGTGTGCGTGTATCAGCACCTGATAATTCCCGCAGGAAGTGCTTAATGAAAGACTGACAGCACTGATACTGTTCTGTGTTGGTGAGATAGGAGAGCTAACCGCTTTAATTCATTAGGCCTGTACATGTTCATAAATTACAAATAAGATTTTAATTCTGTCCTACTTCGAGTAGGGCCCGCACATACATACACACTCTTAGGAGTCAAATTGTTCTATGCAAAACTTCATCACAAGTCAAATTAAGAGAAATCAGAGCTACTGTAAACATGCAGCAAACAACACTGGCTGTTCATTTCTTAGAAAAGAAAAGCTCTAAACAGGTTGCTAAGGAGTTCTAGGTGGTTATTAAAAGTGAATCAGGTTTTGAACGAATCGGCGGAGTGAGTGAATGATTCAATGACTCAATAAACTGAAATCGAATACTGTCTGAGTAGGTACTAATTTGTAAATACTAAATAAATAAATACTATGAATTCAGACATACTACTCTTTCGAGGTATTGTTTATCTACTATATTGTAGGGCAGGAGGCATATTTAGACATGGGGTTAGTATATGTGAATGGAGGATTGTCATCATCGCACTTCTACTCTGTACTGCAAAAAATTGACTGCCTTTCTGGATCACTAGTTATGTGCCACACTGTATTCCAGATTTTTTGTGTGCATGGTAATCAACATTATGCCACAAATGCTGTCAATTGAGCTTAATTTATACTGATCCTATTCCCTTTTATGAATATTTATTTCTGTCAGTCTGCCATGTGTGACGGCAGTTAAGGCAGGTCACTAAATTCGACAGACACTTGGTTTTCACTGCCCATACAGCAGTTGTTTTCAATCATGTATAATTGTCTGGAGCATGCAATGATCTGTAGCTGAGAAATACTTCACTGAATCTGACTGCTGTTGAAACAAGCATTCCTTCAAAGCCCTTTAAATAGCTCCTTTTTGAAAACGCTTTTGAAAATCATACTCCAGTATAATCACAAGTCTTTATCGATGTTCTGAACCCCCACCCCCCACCCCCATGTTTACATCCGGTCAGGAAGTAGGATGTGCTGTTTCCTCTTTTTGTTTATGGGAGGATAATTTTCATACAGTCTTTAGAGGGTCTTTTTATGGCGCTGGTGCTTCCAAAACACTTTCAGTGATGTTTACCAAGGTTTTGGATGTTTTTGTAGCATCCGCAACTACTTCGGAGTAGTCAAATGTGATATTATAGGTCTTTCAAAACAGCAACCGACAACACTATTACACGATGTGTTCAATAGTAAATGTAATATTTCAATTTCTTGCTTGCAAAAAATATGTTCATATTCAGGGGTTGAATGACAAATAATTTGTGTTTCAAAAAAAAATATTTCTGCATATCGATTATCATACAGTACAAATAATCAGTATCTACAATATTTGGTTTGATTCAGTTTAATTGCAAGTGTCAGAGAAAGAGGCTGAAAAATGGCCATCCATCCATTCATTTTACAAACCGCTTGTCCTATGTAACATCCTAGTGGTCGATTGAAAATGGTCATGCAAAATCTTTGGTGCAAGAAACCTTGAATGGAAAATTGCAACATTCACTGTTTTTATAAGATATAGATTGAGGAATAAAAAAACCTTTCTGCCATGCAATGTATATATTTAGATATATTTTTAAAATTGGGATTATGTGAACATGTGTATGTGATCAATGTCAAATATCAGATTATTAAGAGGCACATTTGTGGAAGAAATCACCCGGGTTATTTTAATAATTTACAATAACACAGCAGATAGATCCACAGCTTAGTGAAATACACGTTACACACGAGTTTGCATACTGCAAACTCACGGCTTTAAAGCACAACACACACACCTTTAAAGGAAAACTACAGCAGGCAGGTGAACTGTGAGGAAGTGCATTTGCATCCGTTGATTATACAAGGTTTCCCTAAGGGTAATAATCATTTAACTAGCAAAGCAGTTCAAATTTAGCCCAATGGCCATCTGTCAAATGCCACAGTACATAATAGGAAGTGACTAGTGTAAGCCTGACCATACAAGACCAGCTACTGGCTGATGAGGACCAATCGTAACCCAGCATGTGAAAACAGACCAATAGAGCTACACTATCATAATGCTCAACAGAAACATTGCTTGCAATTGTTTGAAAGTAAATTGTCTTGCAATGTACAGGGAGTGCAGAATTATTAGGCAAATGAGTATTTTGACCACATCATCCTCGTTATGCATGTTGTCTTACTCCAAGCTGTATAGGCTGGAAAGCCTACTACCAATTAAGCATATTAGGTGATGTGCATCTCTGTAATGAGAAGGGGTGTGGTCTAATGACATCAACACCCTATATCAGGTGTGCATAATTATTAGGCAACTTCCTTTCCTTTGGCAAAATGGGTCAAAAGAAGGACTTGACAGGCTCAGAAAAGTCAAAAATAGTGAGATATATTGCAGAGGGATGCAGCAGTCTTAAAATAGCCAAGCTTCTGAAGCGTGATCATCGAACAATCAAGCGTTTCATTCAAAATAGTCAACAGGGTCGCAAGAAGCGTGTGGAAAAACCAAGGCGCAAAATAACTGCCCGTGAACTGAGAAAAGTCAAGTGTGCAGCTGCCAAGATGCCACTTGCCACCAGTTTGGCCATATTTCAGAGCTGCAACATCACTGGAGTGCCCAAAAGCACAAGGTGTGCAATACTCAGAGACATGGCCAAGGTAAGAAAGGCAGAAAGTCGACCACCACTGAACAAGACACACAAGCTGAAACGTCAAGACTGGGCCAAGAAATATCTCAAGACTGATTTTTCTAAGGTTTTATGGACTGATGAAATGAGAGTGAGTCTTGATGGGCCAGATGGATGGGCCCGTGGCTGGATTGGTAAAGGGCAGAGAGCTCCAGTCCGACTCAGACGCCAGCAAGGTGGAGGTGGAGTACTGGTTTGGGCTGGTATCATCAAAGATGAGCTTGTGGGGCCTTTTCGGGTTGAGGATGGAGTCAAGCTCAACTCCCAGTCCTACTGCCAGTTTCTGGAAGACACCTTCTTCAAGCAGTGGTACAGGAAGAAGTCTGCATCCTTCAAGAAAAACATGATTTTCATGCAGGACAATGCTCCATCACACGCGTCCAAGTACTCCACAGCGTGGCTGGCAAGAAAGGGTATAAAAGAAGAAAATCTAATGATATGGCCTCCTTGTTCACCTGATCTGAACCCCATTGAGAACCTGTGGTCCATCATCAAATGTGCGATTTACAAGGAGGGAAAACAGTACACCTCTCTGAACAGTGTCTGGGAGGCTGTGGTTGCTGCTGCACGCAATGTTGATGGTGAACAGATCAAAACACTGACAGAATCCATGGATGGCAGGCTTTTGAGTGTCCTTGCAAAGAAAGGTGGCTATATTGGTCACTGATTTGTTTTTGTTTGGTTTTTGAATGTCAGAAATGTATATTTGTGAATGTTGAGATGTTATATTGGTTTCACTGGTAAAAATAAATAATTGAAATGGGTATAAATTTGTTTTTTGTTAAGTTGCCTAATAATTATGCACAGTAATAGTCACCTGCACACACAGATATCCCCCTAAAATAGCTAAAACTAAAAACTACTTCCAAAAATATTCAGCTTTGATATTAATGAGTTTTTTTGTGTTCATTGACAACATGGTTGTTGTTTAATTATTAATGTTGTAAAATTAATCCTCAAAAATACAACTTGCCTAATAATTCTGCACTCCCTGTATTGTTGTACAGGATACATTTTCCACAAAGTGGTGATTTAATGTCAGTAGCAGTTAAAAGACTACTCTGGGAGGGTTTTTCCATGCTGAAAGTACTGGTAAGCTATTAGCAACCTGAAAACCCTACAACCCTCATAATTCATCCTATTTAAAGCATTGCAAATCTCAACGGCTTGCTGTTTATATCATTGCAAAATGTGAAATGTATTATCACTCTATAAAGCATTGAGATATTAGGATATTATAAACATTAACATTAGGATTTTCGATTGCTCCTGCCTGATCGATTGCTCCTGTCTCCCTTCTGCCTTGTCTGTAGCTCTGTACAGCCTTGCTTACGTTTTAATCTCTATTTTGATATTTTCTTTTTGTTCTACTGCTAAATATAACTTACTCATCACCATACATTGTTTAAAAATCGCCTATCACGTTAAATTTGACATCGCTAGCTTTTAATCTAAATCACCATCACACCATAGCGTTTCGCTAGCCTGTTAGCTTGTCATCTCTGCACCCGGGTCTCCCTTTTTCTGAGTTCATTAGTTGGATTAGTAAATAGTGTCCAGCAAACGATTGTGATAAGTTGGATTAATCAACAAACACGGTAAGTCATGTCTTCTCCTGTCATTGTCACTTGCACCGCTTGCTGCATGTTTAGTATAGGCTTCTCCGCTGGCGAACAGGGCTTCACATGTGATAAATGTAAGGAGATAGTTAGGCTGACGGAGAAGATTTCAGAATTAGAAACACACATCCATACTTTATCTGAGAATAGTGAGGATGTAACAGCTTTAGACACTGATTTGGATGCAAATAGCTTAGTGAACTCTGTACATTATTAGTTTCTGGCTGCAGGGCCCCCGCAGCAGGGAAACTGGGTGACAATCAGACGGCATAGTCGCGGATCAAAGAACCGATCTTCCGTTCCGGTTAGAACATCAAACAGGTTCTCCCCTCTCAGTGAAGCACCCACTGAGTATCCTGTTGAAAGTGCCCTAGTCATTGTTAATTCTATTACACGGAACGTGAAAATACAGTCACCAGCCACCATAGTCACTTGTTTACCGGGAGCCAGAGCGCCTGACATCAAAGCAAATTTAAAAGTGCTGGCTAAAGCTAAACGTAAATTCTCTAAGATTATTATTCACGTCGGCACTAATGATGTTCGACTTCGCCAGTCGGAGATCACCAAAAAATAACATTAAAGAGGTGTTTGAACTCGCTAGTACGATGTCAGAGGCTGTTTATTGTTCTGGTCTCCTCCCCGTTAGAAGGAGTGATGAGATAGTTAGCAGACTATCATCACGGCTGGTTGTCTAAGTGGTGCCCGCAAAATAACATAGGGTTCATAGACAATTGGAAAAGTTTTTGGGGCAGACCTGACCTGTTGAAGAAGGATGGTATCCATCCCTCCTGGGGTGGTTCCGCTCTTCTCTCTAGTAATTTGGCACATAGTCTTAGAGCTAAACCTTGACTCACTAGGGCCCAGGTCAGGAAGCAGACAAACTGGCTAAACCGACTGTCTGCTAGCTGTCTCACGTCACTGGAGTCAGATAAATCCCAGCACATAGAGACTCTTTCACCTAGATATTATCATATAGAGACTGTGTCTGTTCCCCGAATTAGTAAATACAAAAAAAACATCAAAACCATTCAACAGTAAAAATTCAATTGATGTCCAACAAATAAACAAAAGATATAATACAGATGAACAATTGATAAAGCTTGGGTTGCTGAATATTAGATCCCTTTCCGCAAAAGCGCTTATTGTTAATGATATTATTACAGATAATAATCTAGATGTGCTCTGTTTGACAGAAACCTGGCTAAAACCCGACGACTACATTATTTTAAATGAGTCCACCCCCCAAGATTATTGTTATAAACATGAGCCGCGTCTGAAAGGTAAAGGGGGAGGGGTTGCTGTAATTTATAATAATATCTTCAGTATTACTCAGAAGTCTAGTTTCAAATATAATTCATTTGAAGTTTTGATGCTTTATGTAACGTTATGTAGTGTACATGATAAAACCCGTTTAACATTTGTGTTAGCTACTGTATACAGGCCACCAGGGCATAATACAGACTTTATCAAAGAATTTGCTGATTTTCTATCAGAGTTAGTACTGGCCGTAGATAAAGTACTAATTGTTGGTGATTTTAATATCCATATAGACAACGAAAAAGACGCATTGGGATTAGCATTTAAAGACATACTAAACTCTATTGGAGTTAGGCAACACGTGTCAGGACCCACTCATCGCCATAATCATACTTTAGACCTAATATTGTCACATGGAATAAATGTTGATACCGTTGAAATTCAGCAGCAGAGCGATGACATCTCAGATCATTACCTAGTATCATGTATACTTAATTTAGCTAAGGTTGCAAAGCCGCCCCCTCGCTTCAAAAATGGCAGGACAATCACTGCCGCTACTAAAGATTGCTTTTTAAATAATCTTCCTCCTCAGCATCCCAGAAAGCATAGGAGAACTCGATGTTGCAACAGAAACTATTGACTCTCTCTTTTCCAGTACTTTAGACACAGTTGCTTCTCTGCGCTTAAAGAAGATTAAAGAAAATAGTCCAACGCTGTGGTACAACGAGCACACCCGGGCCCTTAAAACAGCAGCCAGAAAAATGGCAGCTGGAAGAAAACAAAGCTAGAGGTCTTTCGCAATTCGTGGAAAGAGCACATGATCGCATACAGAAAGGCCGTAAAAACAGCTAGATCTGCTTATTTCTCAACTCTCTTGGAAAAAAACAAACACAACCCATGGTATTTATTCGATACAGTGGCTACATTAACCAAAAATAAAGCTTCAACTTCTGATGATTGTAAACAGCACAACTGTAATTTGTAAAAGACTTTATGAACTTCTTCACATGTAAGATTGATAATATTAGGATGAAAATTTTAACCATGCAGCCGTCTACTACAGTATCACATCAGACAGAGCATTGTAGTGTCACTAATTAAAAATTACACTCATTCACTGCTATAGGAGAAGAAGAATTGACTAAACTCGTTAAATCATCAAAATCAGCAACATGTATGCTTGACCCTGTACCGACTAGGCTATTAAAAGAGATGCTACCAGAGGTCATAGATCCTCTTCTTATTATCATTAATTCATCTTTGTCATTAAGATATGAACTGAAAACTTTTAAGTTGGCTATTATTAAACCACTTATTAAAAAAACGCAACTTGATCCTACAGAATTAGTAAATTATAGACCAATCTTAAATCTACCCTTTCTGTCAAAAATACTTGAAAAGGCAGTGTCTTCACAATTATGTTCCTTTTTAGAAAGAAATGGTATCTGTGAGGATTTCCAGTCAGGATTTAGACCGTATCATAACACTGAGACTGCTCTCATCAGAGTTACAAATGATTTACTCTTATCATCCGATCGTGGCTGTATCTCTCTATTAGTGTTACTCGATCTTAACGCTGCATTTGATACTATCGACCACAACATTCTTTTGAATAGACTCGAAAATTATGTAGGTATTAGTGGAATTGCGTTGTCATGGTTTAAATCATACCAATGTGACCGTTATCAGTTTGTAGCAGTAAATGAAGAGATGTCACACAGATCACATGTTCAGTAAGGAGTACCGCAAGGCTCAGTGCTTGGACTGCTGCTCTTCACCCTGTACGTGCTACCACTGGGAGATATCATTAGGAAGCATGGCGTTAGTTTTCATTGTTATGCTGACGATACTCAGCTCTATATTTCTTCACGCCCTGAAGAAACTTACCAATTCACAAGATTAACGGAATGCATAGCTGATATAAAACACTGGATGACTGGTAATTTCCTGCAACTCAATTGAAAAACTGAATTTTTAATTATTGGACAAAAAAGCTCCACAAGTAGTAACCTAGAATACTGTCTAACACTTGATGGCTGCTCTGTCAAGTCCTCGTCGTCAGTGAGGAACCTGGGTGTGCTCTTTGATACCAATCTTTCGTTTGAAAGCCACGTTTCTAGCATCTGTAAAACTGCATTCTACCATCTTAAAAATATATCTAAATTACGGCACATGCTCTCAATGCAAAATGCTGAACAGTTAGTTCATGCGTTCATGACCTCAAGGTTAGATTATTGTAATGCTCTACTGGGTGATTGCCCTGCTCGCTTAATAAATAAACTCCAGCTGGTCCAAAACGCAGCAGCTCAAGTACTTACTAGAACCAGGAAGTATGACCATATTAGCCCAGTTCTGTCAACATTGCACTGGCTGCCTATAAAACATTGCATACATTTTAAAATCTTGCTTATTACTTACAAAGCACTAAATGGTTTATCTCCCCAATACTTGAGCGAGCTCTTAACACATTATACTCCATCACGTCTACTGCGCTCTCTAAACTCTGGCCAGTTGATAATACCGAGAATATCCAAATCAACTGCAGGCGGTCGATCCTTTTCCTATTTAGCTCCTAAACTCTGGAACAGTCTTCCTAGCATTGTTCGGGAAGCAGACACACTCTGTCAATTTAAATCTAGACTAAAAACACATCTCTCTACTGTGGCATACACATAAAACACTTTTTCAATTAAATTATTGTTAGGCTGCATTAACTAGGTCAGCCGGAACCGGGAACACTTCCTATAACACCGGATGTACTCGTTACATCATCAGAAGAATGGCATCTACGCTAATGATAGTCTCTGTTTTATCCCGAGGTTTACTGCAGTCAGCCGGATCCGGGCCGTATCCAGATCAGATGCTGAGAGAAGACCAACGCATGACCCTGAAGTGTCTGCAGAGACCGTGATTAGACTCCCCCTAAAACTGCCTCATCGACACGGCATCCTCAATAAACCCGTCTCCAGCGTGATGACTCCGATTGTTCGAATATTACAATTTAATAATACTTAAATCGATATGTCATCCGCAATAAACCGTCTCCAGCGTGTTGCCTCCGATCATTCGAATATTGCACTTTAATAATTATTTAATCAACATCATCCTCAATAAACCCGTCTCCAGCGTGATGACTCCGATTGTTCGAATATTACAATTTAAAGGTCCCATGGCATGAAATTTTCATTTTATGAGGTTTTTCAACATTAATATGAGTTCCCCTAGCCTGAATATTGTCCCCAAGTGGATAGAAATGTTGATCGGTGTAAACCCGAGTTCTGGCTGTCTCTCTCTGCCTTTGAGAAAATGACAGGCCAGACGAGCCAATCCTGAAGTCTCCTGTTTTGACGTCCAAGCAGGAACGGTTACCTCCCTTTCCTCCGCCCAGAGAATCTGGCACGCCCATGCAAACGCTCGAGAGATCATGGCTTGTGAACGAGTGAATGCTGGCAGTTTCTCAGTGTTTGGATGTACAAATGAAAACAGAAGTCTTTTTTCAGTTCCTTCTGATCTGTGATCAGTAATTTCTGATGTGTAGCTAATTATTTATTATTCGTGCACACAATGCGGCTTCTCTCTCTCCAGACAGAACGGTGTTTTCGTGTTTTCTATCTTGTGAGTCAGTGTACGTCCTCGTCACGTCTACCGGTTCTAAAATGTGCATACAGTCATGAGTTTCTGCTCAACATCGGCCTCACACACGCCGAAGCTCGGGCTGCACTGGCCGTTGGCCTTCAACATCCCCGACCCCCAGTACTGCATCTGGCCCACAGTGGAGGCACCAAACGCGGCGTGAGATTAAGCAGAAGGGGGGTAAGTTAAGCGTGAGCATATTCGGGCTAGCCAGCCTAGCCCCACAATAAACTGGATTACATTCGATTACTACTGTTGTGTCTTTGTTTGCGCTGTGTACTCAACGCGCGTCACTGACGCTTTTATTTTATTTTAAAAATAATGCTATTATCAACACTTACTTTTAACTCGTTCATCTCGACAGCTGTAATGGTACTTTGCATGTGTTACACAGTTGGTAATAATGATGAAGACGGACTCGGTGTGACTGGGACTCGTGTTTATTCAGAACTCTCAGATACAAACACAATAAACTCACAGCGCTGACTGACAGCGCTCTCATAACTCAGTAGGTACTATAAATAACTTTGTTAGCGATCGCTGAGCTCCGTCTCTGGTACGTTAGTGATGTCCCTTTTGAACCTGTTCTTTTTAGTGAACCGAATCAGTTCACCAAATCGGACTGAATCGTTCTAGATGTCAGCCAATCACAACAGTGGGCGTTTTTACTGAAGTCTCACAGCAGACACGCCTCTTGAAGCAGGGCATTCAGCCACAGGGCAAACAGCAGTATTGAAAAAATGCCTTTTATTTCTAAATTATGACATTTTATGATGTAAAAGTCATACTAACAATATAAGTACACCTCAGGAAACATTATAAAATAATAGAAAAATGCCATGCCATGGGACCTTTAATAATACTTAAATCGATATGCCATCCGCAATAAACCCGTCTCTAGCTTGTTGCCTCCAGTTCTTCGAATATTCCGATCTATTATGACCTCTGACCAGTAAAGTTGCCAGAATAATAATAATAATAATACGCTGTTTGTTAATTGGCCAGAGGAGAACTGGCACCCCGACTGAGCCTTATTTCTCCCAAGG
This sequence comes from Romanogobio albipinnatus, assembly GCA_023566225.1. Classification (NCBI taxonomy): domain Eukaryota; kingdom Metazoa; phylum Chordata; class Actinopteri; order Cypriniformes; family Gobionidae; genus Romanogobio; species Romanogobio albipinnatus. The sequence continues at coordinate 36,009,619 of CM042249.1, forward strand.
TTTATTTTTCTCCATTAGGTCACCTAATGGGGTTTTGGTTTCCTTGCCACTGTTGCCTCTGGCTTGGCTTGCTCAGTTGGGGACACTAAATGTTTCTAAATTTTTCAACTAAATATCCAAATAAATCTAATTATTAAGCTAAATTAACCATATAAACTAAATTACTGATCTAATTACTGATCTAAAGCACACTGCCACTGTATGATAATTGAAATGAACTGATGACATCACCATTTTCTCCAGAATGGCTATACGGCTGAATAAAATGATGCTGCATTATTTTCCTGTTTAACAATCTGCATTGTTAAAAGCGCTATATAAATAAAGTTGACTTGACTTGTATAGTTTCTTTTGAAACAATGTGCACATGTAAAATGCTAAACAAATAAATTAAGATAAACAACTTGGTTGTTGAAGGTGTATTATTCAAATAAAAAAAGAATTAAGCTAAATAGAAATAATTTAACAAACTAAAAATAATTAAAAGCACAAACGCTTAAAATTAAAATATTACAAAAAAATTAATAAAAAAAAAATATATATATTATATATATTACTTAATTTTGTGGTTAGCTAGATACATCTTGGGATAACTTGTGGAAATGTAGTAAGATTAATCCAGCTCACATATCACATCATAGACTTCTCAAACCTGTTAGCTTGCTGCCAACTATTCCAAAAGCTATCCCAAATTATCCTTTAATTTATAGTACCTGACTAACCAAGTAACTCATGTTTGAAGATAAACTCAGAAGAAAATGGAATCATTTGAAAGAAATAGAACCAACCTGAGCGTCTCAGCCATGCGTCTCAGATCTTCATTCTGCTGTTTCAGTCTTTCCAGCTTGGCCAGAATCTTGGAGAGCTCTCTGCTGGACCGTTCCGGATGCTCGCTGTCCTTCACGAGGTGACCCCCAATGTAGAAAAGCAGTGTGCCCCAAGCCAGCAGCACCAGCATAATCCAGCGCCAAGAGCCCGTCCACGGACGCATGGCGCCTAGTGCTGCCCAGCACACACTCTCCTTTCACAACACAGGAGTTTGAGGCATGCTCAGCTCAGCAGTAGCGCACCACCTCGGGGCTCCTCCAGAGCAGAAGGGGGATGTCAGAGGTCGCTGGGTCTCGCTTGCGTGTGCGCTTTAGATGCTTGGTGGTTATATCATGACAACGGCCCCTCGCAGAGAAGGGGAGGAGAGGTTTGGGATCCCTTGAGACTTAGCTGATGAGACTTCACTTCAAAGAACCGATTGCTCTGACGAGTTCCTTTTTCTCTAGGGCCTCTGCAATGGTTTCTGGTCCTGTAAAAACACAGCAGCATATATGATCAGTGAGATGATAGGACATGCTTGCGCTAACTGTGAGAGATAAAGGCAAAAGTGAGCTCTGAGATTATCTATCAGCTCCGCCCTTTACTCCTCAAGGATATGAGACTGGATTGAGCTGACAACGCAAAAGGCATACAGCTGTTACTGAGGATTAGAGTGAGTTTAAGGAGTGAGCTGTGAAAGTTAGGTGAGAAGTCAGCACAAAATGAAACGTAATGAAAATGTGCGTAATGAATTTATGAAAGAGACCTTAGATCTATAGGATCTTAGATCTATTTATTTATGCTTTCTATTTATTATGCCATCTTAATGAGGTTTAAAATCATGCGGAGTGTATAAAAACCACACCACCTGAATATACTGGATGGATGGATTGAAAAAGCTTGTTAGGTTTTTTTTAAACAACATTATTTAAGATTAATTTTATTGATTCAAAATTAATTATTTAATACTAAATATAGTTGTTTGGGGTATGAAACCTGATGTTAAAACTATTTCTAAAATTAATATTTTTATCATTTTTATATAAATATTCAAAATCTGCATGAAGTATTGTCTATGTTCGATGATGTCCCAAATAAAATTGAAACTATAACAGATCTAAATATCTACCACAATCTTTCTTGATTTCTAATATAGAAGGCTTTTTGTTATTTTACACAAGATTAAAAATGCTAATTAAGTCATAATGTTGCATGTCACTGTTTGCATAACGCATTCTGTTTTACACTGTAAGCAGTAGTCTTGTATTCCATGCACAATGACCACACTTTTTATATTCGTCTTTGTGAATCCAGTGAAGGCTTTTTTAAAATCTCATTGCATTAAAATCAGACTGCAAAAAACTCGGGACAAATATAATTTATTTTTCCACTCATACACATACCCACTCTGTGACTTTAGCTCAATTAGTGAACGCTTGTACATTCATATATTGACTTAAATGAGCAATCGCAGTCAAATTGCACTTGTATTACAATCTCAAGTTAAGACAGCCAGCACACCCACGAGCAGCCACGGTCATATCTTAAAAGTGAACAATTTACAGAGCTGAAATAATGTGCCACTCACTGTGCATGTAAAAGTGGCTGGCGGATGGGGACTATCTGACAGATTGGGGAACGTAGGCACTGCTTATCCTTCATTATAATTGAGGGCGGAATATAGAGAGTCATTATGGATTTCTGCACAGCATATACAATGCATTATAGATTGCGGTGGTGTGTCAGACCCGGTAATCAAAGGCTGCAGTGCGGGACTGAATCAATAGAGTGACCTTCTGCTAGTGTCTCAGTACAGCAGACCGGCAGCTATTTATGCACATCACTACTGCAGTCACTAAACTGGGCAGTACTACACCACTACACACTATACATGGGGACTTACCCACACCCCTGCTGGCATACACTGAAATCAGCTTGAAATCTATTGCATGAACTACTATCCTACTCATTAAAGCTTTCCCTTGCTCTTTTAAATGACCAGTACACTGTGTAGACATACTCTAATATTCACATCGAAAAGCTCCTTTCCCAATCTCCCCAGCTCATAAACATATCACACCTATAAAAAAAAAAAATCAAACCCCCCCCCCACACACACAAAAACCTTAAAAACAAACAAACAAAAAAACATATGGTTTTGATACAAACAGGGACAAAAGTACCCCATGGCCACGGTTTAATATATAGCTTATCTTTAATGTTGTAGGACAATTTTTTTATGGAGGTCCAGGACATCTTGTTCAGAAACATGGTATAATGGAGTCTAAAAGAAAAAAAAAACCTGACGGCTTCTGCTAGAAATCTTATATTGGGGCGTGGTTGGATCTTCCACCAGGACAATGATCCAAAACAAACATCCAAATCAACACACTGAGCACAAAATGAAGCTTCTGCCATGGCCGTCCCAGTTCCCTGACCTGGACCCTATAGAAAATTAGTGGGGGGAATATATATATATATATGCATGACGTGTATTTTATGAAATTTCATGTACTTATTTACACAAGTATATTAATGTCATAAACAAATCTATTAGTTTAAAAATTTTAAAGATACAGCAAAAAGATAATAAAAAAATACTAGCTCCACAGTAAAATGTAATTGGTTCAAAATCCTCCTCAAAACTGTATTTTAAACATCCAGTATTTTCTAACTGGTTGTGATTGTGTTGCAAATTATTGACATCATTTCTCCAGGGCAGAAGTGTGCAATGCAGGACTCTTCAGCATGACATTCTACTTATTTAAACTTGTAATTAACTTGGTACACTCAGGGCTGAAGCTGAGATTCCCAGTTTCATATATCACAGAGCATGAGAGTCTTAGTTTTAAATGAGAATTGGGGAGAAAATAATTAAAATACTGCAATAAAACGAACCGGACAATTTGGTGCTGAAAGCGAAATAATCTGTAAACTGCACCGTCCCGCATGAGTGCACCACCCTTTACCCCGCTCCTACAGCTCATGAATAATTGAGATCTACATAGTGACACAGCAGCGCACAGACAAGGACAGCAATAAATCCATAATTAATGTCTGCATTTGTGAAAGCGTGCAGGGATGAACAACAGCCTGTTCAGGTTAGGGAGTATTTCTGCAGGGTTTCAAGTACTTATTCTTCTTGTTCCAAATATTGTTAACAAAACTTATTTTGAAAATAACATGTTCATTAAAGTCACGATGTTAGTCAGCGACAGATCTTTTCTTTCATACAGTGACCTACTTCTGAGTGAAATAGATCAACGTAAAAAAAAGGAAGGTAGGGCAGAACGTCTCGGTTACATATGTAACCTTAGTTTCGTGAATAGGGAACGAGACGCTGCGTCACCGCTGTGGGAACGCCTCGTGAAGCACGTGTGTAACCAGTTTAATAGCAAGACGGAACGTCATAGGCGGGTGACGTCATAGACCAGGAAACTATAAGGCATAGTATAAGTATGCGTCCTTTAGATCTATCGTGACAAACCAGTCCTCGGATCTGATCTGTGGCACGATCTGTTTGAGTCTAAGCATCTTGAGCTTTGCTACGGCGCGATTGAGAATGCGCAGATCTATATTGGGCCACAACCCCCCCATCCTTCTTTGGCACGATGAAGTACCGGCTGTAAAACCCTGACTCCCTGCTGGCTAGAGGAACCCTTTCTATAGCCTCTTTTCGCAGAAGACTCTGTTCTTGAGTCATAACCAGAGCCTGCTCGGGGCCCACCACTTTGGGCGGAACCCCGTTGAAACTGGGTGGACGACACCTGAATTGAATGGCGTACCCCTTTTTTTATAATGTACAGGACCCAACGTGAAATTTTTTGGAAGATTCTCCCACTCTGCCAAAAAATCTACTAAGGGTACTAGCCTCTGATGCGCAGCGCCCTGAAGTGGTGAACCGGCAGGGAACAACTGGCCCGACTGTGCTGTGGCCCTCCTCAGAGGACGCAAACAATCCTTGGATGATTCGTGAGGGCTCTCCACGCCCCGGCATTGCGGCAGGGTTAGCGGATCGACCCTATGAGGGCACCGAGGGGAGACGGGCCCCGTATGCTGAGGTGAACACTGTCTGCCTTCGGAGGGGACCACCGTCAACTTTGTGACGCAGCCTTCTTAGAAATAATGACGGTCCTCAGATTTGTCTTACCCTTCGAAGGCTGCGCCTGAGGGTGCCGCCCCCGCACCCCACCCCTTCTATGGGGGCGGTATGGGTGGCGACGCTCGGCTTTTGTTGCGCTCGGTGTTAGGAGCTGGTACTCGGCTTCTGCTGCTCCCACAAAGCAGCAGATGGAGTCTGGGGTTTATGGGGAAGGAAATGCTTGAGTGCCGCTGCCTGTTTCTTGGACTCCAGAATCTGTCGGTGATGGTGGTAACGGTGCCACCAAACAGACCCTCAGGAGACAGCAGTGCATCCAACAGAAAGCTCTTATCCCTCTCCTTAATATCTGTGAGGTTCAGCCGTAAATGCCTCTCCATGGCCACTAGCGCTGCCATAGAACGGCCCACAGATCTGGCCGTCTCCTTAGTGGCACAGAGAGCTAAATCAGATGAAGACTGGAGCTCACAAACAACGTCCGCTCCGATCTCCACACTTTCTCCCAGATCCTTAAGCAGGTCAGCCTGGTATGCTTGCACTATAGCCATTGTGTCCAAGCATGCCGTGGCCTGACCCGCTGCCAAGTACGCTTTGCCCACAAGCGCTGATGTAGCTCTTAATGGCTTGGTGGACAATGTCGGGGCTTTAATCGAATCGGGAAGGAGGTGGCTTGCAAGCATCTTCTCCACCCTCTGCATCAGACCATAACCATATTTTCTCAGACCCAAAATATGACTGTATGTAGATGTTTGAGGACTGAGAATACGTGATGAAACCGGACATTTCCACTACCTCGACACCTCTGTTTCGAGGTCGGGAAAGAACGGGAACAGTAAGCCCCGACGTGGGGGCTGAGCAGAGTGCGCGGGAAGAAAACGCTCGTCTAATCTGCTTTTAAAAGACGGGCGTTCATGTGAATCTTGTGGCCAGTCCAGACTGAGCCTGGCCACCGCTCTGCTCAACACCTCCACAAGCTCCTCACTAGCAGGGGAATGGAGTGGCGAGTCCCCGATTCCACCTGCCTTGATACTAACAACATCTAACTCCTCAGAGCTAGATAGCTGTTGTATCGATGCCTCCATCAGGGCGGAATAAACCGCAGCGTGGGCCGACTGATTCAAGCTGATAGAAGAGCAACTTTGACTGATATAACCACTCGTTACAACCGAGGTATGCAGCAAAGCATTTGTGAAGCCACAACACGCACAACCTTGAGGCGGATGGGCTACAACAGCAGAAGACCCCACCGGGTAGCACTCATCTCCACTACAAATAGGAAAAAGAGGCTACAATTTGCACGAGCAAATTGTCTTTTTTCTGTTGTTTTTTCCTTGTCTTGATTTCTGTTGATACATTTAGATGGTAGAGTCAGAATTTGGCGTATACAGAATGAGAACATGGATCCATCATGCCTTGTTACCACTGTGCAGGCTGGTGGTGGTGGTGGTGTAATGGTGTGGGGGATGTTTTCTTGGCACACTTTAGGCCCCTCAGTGCCAATTGGTTTAAAAGTGCCATCGTTTAAATGCCACAGCCTACCTGAGCATTGTTTCTGACCATGTCCATCCCTTTATGACAACCATGTACCCATCCTGATGGCTACTTCCAGCAGGATAATGCACCATGTCACAAAGCTCGAATCATTTCAAATTGGTTTCTTGAACATGACAATGAGTTCACTGTACTAAAATGGCCCCCACAGTCACCAGATCTCAACCCAATAGCGCATCTTTGGGATGTGGTGGAACGGGAGCTTCGTGCCCTGGATGTACATCCCACAAATCTCCATCAACTGCAAGATGCTATCCTATCAATATGGGTCAACATTTCTAAAGAATGCTTTCAGCACCTTGTTGAATCAATGCCACATAGAATTAAGGCAGTTCTGAAGGCGAAAGGGGGTCAAACACAGTATTAGTATGGTGTTCCTAATAATCCTTTAGGTGAGTGTATATTATATTCATTCATTACACACAGACTGATATATTTCAAATGTTTATTTCTTTTAATTTTGATGATTATAAATGGAAGCTTTAGCATAAGTTCTGCTGGGAAGACTTAATTGTCATGTCACTTTAATTTTATCTATCCAATCACATGCTAAATACCTGGGTATAAAAGATCGGTACTTACGCATGTCTGAGTTCGCAGATGCTGACGCTCCAATTCACCGCCATCCTCCCCACCACCTCCAAGTTAAATCCTTCCCTACATCCACCCCACCACCACCAGGATGGTCCCTTCCATACCTCACGGGGGTCGGCTGCGCCTCTGCCTTCGTCTTCAGGCAGGATATGCAGAGTCCGGACCCTCAGATTGCTAGCTACGGACGGGGCCTATTTCAATATACTTTATCGCTTGCTGGGTTGTTAATAAATGGATTATTCTCACAGTATTTAATCTCCCGAGTCTTTCTGGCAGAACTGACAACTAAGGAAAATCCCAAATTCAGTATCTCAGAAAATTTGAATATTGTGAAAAGGTTCAATATTGAAGACACCTGGTGCCACACTCTAATCAGCTAATTAACTCAAAACACCTGCAAAGGCCTTTAAATGGTCTCTCAGTCTAGTTCTGTAGGCTACACAATCATGGTGAAGACTGCTGACTAGACAGTTGTCCAAAAGACGACCATTGACACCTTACACAAGGAGGGCAAGACACAAAAGGTCATTGTAAAAGAGGCTGGCTGTTCACAGAGCTCTGTGTCCAAGCACATTAATAGAGAGGCGAAGGGAAGGAAAAGATGTGGTAGAAAAAAAAGTGTACAAGCAATAGGGATAACCGCACACTGGAGAGGATTGTGAATCAAAACCCATTCAAAATGTGGGGGAGATTCACAAAGAGTGGACTGCAGTTGGAGTCAGTGCTTCAAGAACCACTACGCACAAGACATGGGTTTCAGCTGTCGCATCCATTGTGTCAAGCCACTCTTGAACAACAGACAGCATCAGAAGCGTCTCATCTGGGCTAAAGACAAAAAGGACTGGACTGCTGCTGAGTGGTCCAAAGTTATGAAATCAGGGTCCCAGAGTCTGGAGGAATAGAGGAGAGGCACACAATCCACGTTGCTTGAGGTCCAGTGTAAAGTTTCCACAGTCAGTGATGGTTTGGGGTGCCATTGCTGGTGTTGGTCCACTGTGTTTTCTGAGGTCCAAGGTTAACGCAGCCGTATACCAGGAAGTTTTAGAGCACTTCATGCTTCCTGCTGCTGACCAACTTTATGGAGATGCAGATTTCATTTTCCAACAGGACTTGGCACCTGCACACAGTTCCAAAGCAACCAGTACCTGGTTTAAGGACCATGGTATCCCTGTTCTTAATTGGCCAGCAAACTAGCCTGACTTTAACCCCATAGTTTTTCTAGAAAGCCCATGGGGTATTGTGAAGAGGAAGATGCAATATGCCAGACCCAACAATGCAGAAGAGCTGAAGGCCACTATCAGAGCAACCTGGGCTCTCATAACACCTGAGCAGTGCCACAGACTGATCGACTCTATGCCACGCTGTATTGCTGCAGTAATTCAGGCAAAAGGAGCCCCAACTAAGTATTGAGTGCTGTACATGCTCATATACTTTTCATGTTCATACTTTTCAGTTGGCCAAGATTTAAAAAAATCCTTTATTTGTATTGGTCTTAAGCAATATTCTAATTTTCTGAGATACTGAATTTGGGATTGTCCTTAGTTGTCAGTTATAATCATCAAAATTAAAAGAAATAAACATTTGAAATATATCAGTCTGTGTGTAATGAATGAATATAATATACAAGTTTGGAATTAAATAAATCAACTTTTTGATGATATTTTAATTATATGACCAGCACCTGTATATGAACGGCCAAATCACAGCTGTGCTGATATAAAGCCATATTGCATTGCTACTTGTGTGATATTGCTCATATATATCTTTTAATCAAGTCAAGTCAACTTTATTTATGTAGCGCTTTTAACAATGCAGATTGTTTCAAAGCAGCTTTACAGTGTTAACCAGGAAAATAATGCAGCATAATTTTATTCAGCCGTATAGCCGTTCTGGAGAAAATGGTGATGTCATCAGTGTGGGCTTTAGATCAGTAATTAGATCAGTAATTTAGTTTATGTGGTTAATTTAGTTTAATAATTAGATTTATTTCGATGTTTAGTTGAAAAATTGTGAAAAATGTAGTGTCCCCAACTGAGCAAGCCAAGCCAGAGGCAACAGTGGCAAGGAAACCAAAACCCCATTTTAATCATTTGTTCGTATTGTAGTGCTAGTTTGTATTTTTTTGTTAAAGTTGAAATTATGAAATTAATAAAGTGAAAGTGAAGTGACGTGTGGCCAAGTATGGTGACCTATACTTGGAATTTGTGCTCTGCCTTTAACCCATCCAAGTGCACACGCACAGTAGTGAACACACACACACCGTGAACACACACCCGGAGCAGTGGGCAGCCATATTGCTGCGGCGCCCGGGGAGCAGTTGGGGGTTCGGGGCCTTGCTCAAGGGTATCACCTCAGTCGTGGTATTGAGGGTGGAGGAGAGCGCTGGTTATTCACTCGCCCCACCGACAATGGAAATAAATAAATTAAAAACAGATCCTGCCATACATGCTTGATTTCCAATATGGCATTGTTGCTTCAATATTTCTCTCATCTCTCATTTGGCAGTTTCAATCACAATCCAAATTCATTACAATGACATGTATCAATATGTGGCATATTGTGATGTTGTTGCCGAAAACCCAGTCCTAAAATCAGCTTGTTCTTGTTGACGCTGCAAAAAACAAAGTCAGCCCATGCACTTGATATAGTTGAGCAGCCATGTATGCAGTCATGGTACATTGACTTTCACCATTAGAATTTTCATAGCACAAAAATTATTCAGTGTGACACGAAAGAGTTCATTGCACTGTCTACAAACTTTAAATACAATTCTTAATGGTGCTGGGAATGACAGACTCTTAAAGGGATAGTTCACCAAAAGATGAACATTCTGTGATCATTTACTAACATTTATGCCATTACATACATGTATGAGATTGTTATCTTCCGTTGTGACATCAAAGGTAAATTTTTCAACATTTCTCCATTTGTATTCATCAGAAGAAAGAAAGTCATACAGGTTTGGGACAGCATGAGAGTAAATAAACAATGGAGTTTTTATATTTGGGTGAACTATCCCTTTAAAATGCAAACTAACAACGATTATAAATGCTCATCCATTCAATTTTGTGAAAATAGACTATTGTAGAGTGTATTGGTATTTCCTCTTTTTCTGTTGGTTACTTCCTAAATCGTGTTTTATTGACATTTCTCTGTTAATACAGCTGTAAATGGCGATGGTCCTTTTCTGCTGGTAAAGATTTATCTTCTGCTTCTCTCTCTCACACACACACACACACACACACACACACACACACACACACACACACACACACACACACACACACACACACACACACACACACACACACACACACACACACACACACACACAGGTTGGGTTTTCATGTTTTATGGGGACATTCCATAGGCGTAATGGTTTTTATACCGTACAAACCGTATTTTCTATCCCCCTACACCTACCCATCACAGGAGACATTCTGCATTTGTACATTTTCAAAAAACATCACTTAGTCTGATTTATAAGATGTTTTCCTCATGGGGACCAAATAATGTCCCCACGAGGATGAGGATTTCGGATATTGCCATCTTTCACACACTCACACACACACACACACACACACACACACACACACACACACACACACACACACACACACACACACACACACACACACACACACACACACACACACACACACACACACACACACACACACACAGCAAGGATAATAGACTCCCTAATTTCCTTTCCCATACTGATGTGAAAACTGTCAGCTCTTTTTATTCCTGTGGAGGTGCATTGTGGGAGCTCTACATGTCTATGTAGAAATATCTGGTACTTTTAAAAATACCACTCCCACCTATGACCTTACATTGCATTATGCAGCCTGACTCCTGTACGGATCCAGTGTCCTGTGGGAATCACTGATAACCTGTAAGCTCTCCATTCAGGTAGAAGATGAATGTTTTAATCATTCAGGAAGATGAAAAGCAAAAATGTCAATGTTCAGGTGTGGTCTGATGCACATGCCTCATATTTTGTACAGTACAGTATCTAGAGCAGTACAACCCACAGGGCTTAAATGTGAGCAGGTTCACATACAAACACAAAAACAAAAGGTGACAAACTGCTCTGGTTCTTTTTGTGTTCACATTAGACTAGGGTTACAAGTGAAGTGTAAGTGGCCTTTCTCTTTCATATTAGATCCTGAGATTTCAGCTCTAGAAATTTGACAATACATTTCAGGGCCACTCCAAGAAGGATGACGAAAGATGGAACATTTTTCCCTACTCAAAGGACAGCTGTGCATTTGATAAGAACATACAAGAAAGCAGACCTACAAAAAAAATCTGATTCATAAAATCAAGAAGTGTTCTACCATGAACTACTTAACAGAACAATTTACATTTATACAATTTAAGATTTTAAATAATTACAAAAGTGGTTCCCAATTCTAGACATGGAGTATAACATGCTAAATGCACATCTAATATGTGACCCTGGACCACAAAACCAGTCATAAGTTGCACAGGTATATTTGTGGCAATAGCCAACAATACATTGAATGGGTCAAAATTATTATAAATTTTAGTAGTAATATGCATTGCTAAGGACTTTATTTGGACAACTTTAAATGCGATTTTCTCAACATTTATATTTTTTTGCACCCTCAGATTCCAGATTTTCAAAGAGTTATATCTCGGCCAAATATTGTCACCCTTGGTTTTGTGGTCCAGCATCACATAGATCCTATTTTTATGTTATTTATAATATGTTATTTAATAAAATTTTTGCATTGTTTATGTTAGTTCACAGTGCAACTAATGTTAACAAATACAACTTTTGATTTTACTTTTTTTTATTAACATTATCTAAGATTAATAAATGCTTTAGAAGTAGTTCATTCTTAGTTCGTTAACTAAAGTTAACAAATTAAACCTAAAGTGTCACCATTCGTATAAATGCACTTGAACACATTATATACAGTACACAAAATAAGCGCTTTTGTCTTTTAATAAAAATGCCTCTGAGGCATGTCATAATGTGATCAAATGGCTTTAGATAGAACATTGCGCCATCCTACATCTTAAAAACTAGGTTATGAACAATTTGTGTGAGGTTTAGAAAAACCTATAGTGTTAAACTGTGGCTGAAGCGTGAACGTTGCAACCTTGAACATTGCATTTTTGCAACAAAGTTGCACTAAGGTGAGATGCTATGTGAGGGAGTACACTACACTCATTGTTTGTGTGCGCGTTAGCATGCACTATGTAAAAGGGTTGGTTTGCGGCTATCTCGGATCAGAGAAAAGGTCACACCTGCTCGGAAAGAACAGACACATTCTCAGAGGGACCTGTGTATAAAAAATAATTATGCAAAAGACTGGGTCTGTTCGAACAGGGGGTGGGTGGGCAATTAGGAGGGAAAAGCTTAGCTTTGTCTCTTTCATCAGTTTTATATTCAATAAGTGTCACATTAGGCAGGCAACACCTGTTAAGGCAATCTGGTGTCCCCTAGGTGTATTAGCTTGTAGCGGTTTAAACCACACTGAATACTTGAGCTACTGTATACTAATATAAAGACTTCTGTTTTCAACATTGATAATAATAAAAAAAAAATCTTGAGCAGCATATCAGCATATTAGAATGATTTCTAAAGGACCATGTGACACTGAAGACTGGAGTAATGATGCTGAAAATACAGCTTTGCCATCACAGGAATAAATTACATTTTAAAATATATTCAAATAGAAAACTGTTATTTTAAATTGTAAAGATATTTCACAATATTGCTGATTGTTTTGGATCAGCCTTGGTAAGCAGAAGAGACTTCTTTTAAAACCATTGCAGAGCTATAACTTTTGAACGGTATATATTAGTGTATAATAACATTAGTATTATTAATCACACCTAACATGAACATTTTTATTATAATTTTTATAGTAAAACAAACAAGACTGTATATTTTAAATTTTTTCTCAATTTCTAGGGATGAAATTAGTAAATATAGTTATTCAACATTACAGTATAATTGAAAGCATCATTTAAATAAAAATTAAAAATACAACATTTAATTTAAGTAAACTTTAAACAGTTTTTTTTTATTATTGTTTTAGAACTATGTAGCCTTGTAAACGGTGCTTTAAGATTTTCAGCTAGGTCTGTGAAATATACAGAGAAATTGATTAAAGCATCTCAAAATTAATGTTTTAATTTTGACAGCCATAAAGCATGGAACTCACGTTAGATATATATATATATATATATATATATATATATATATATATATAATAACTGTGTGTGTGTGTGTGTGTGTGTGTGTGTGTGTGTTTGTTAATACTGTAACATTCAAAAAAAATGCCATACGTTTATGAGGACATTCCATAGACATAATGATTTTTATGCTGTACAAATTGAATATTATATATCCTTAACCCTACCCCTAAACACAACCCTCACTGAAAAATATTCAAAAAAACATAATTTAGTATGATTTACAATCTGTTTTCCTCATGGGTACCCAAAAATGTCAAGGTCAAAGATCACTGGCATCCCCATCCTTGTGGAGACAGAACACACACACACACACACACACACACACACACACACACACACACACACACACACACACACACACACACACACACACACACACACACACACACACACACACACACACACACACACACACACACACACACACACACACACACACACACACACACACACACACACAGGGGTGTTTTTGTGAAATGTGGGGACATTCCATAGGCGTAATGGTTTTTATACCGTACAAACGATACTCGGTTACTTAACGTAACCTCGGTTCTCTCTAGAAGAGGGAACGAGTATTGCGTAAGTTCCTTACGCTACGGGAAAGTATTCTTTCTTCGAGATTTCTGAAAAACCCAAAATTATCCTTAATTTTGTAACATTGTCAACGCAGTGCGGCAGCCTGGCAGACCATAGCAGGCTATTCCAGCGTGCTATTGGCTGCTCTGCTGGCAACTGCAGCAGCCTATCGGTGAGCCCGCGTGACGTGGCGACCAATGAGGGCGCTTCGCGCCCACCTGGCTTCATTTGCCTACAGGTGGGGCGTGGCCACGTGTATATAAGCAGGGCTCACGGGCTGCATATTCGGTTTTCGTAGTTCTGAAGCGTAAAAGCCCGCGGGGCGCACGGCAAGGAACGCAATACTCGTTCCCTCTTCTAGAGAGAACCGAGGTTACGTTAAGTAACCGAGTATCGTTCTCTTACGAGAGGTTCTCTCGTATTGCGTAAGTTCCTTACGCTACGGGAACATATTGTCAACGCCGTGCGCGCCTCGCGTACAGCATATGTATCCCAGGGAACCGGGGACCATAACACTGCTCGGGCAGGGTGGCCGGTAAGGAAAACGGGCCACCACATCTACAGACACTTCATTCGAACTGACGGGTGGTTACAACGGGTGGTTACAACACCCTGTCCCATGAATGAGGGAACGGCACCTGCCGGTCTCCTTCAAATTCACCACACCTTGTCTCATGAATGAGGGAACGGCAACGCCGGTCGCCTTCAAATTCACAATATTTTATTATATGAGTGAGGTAACGGCACCGCCGGTCACCTTCAAACTCACAACAGCTCGTCTCGTAAATGAGGAAACGGCACCGCCGGTCTCCTTCAAATTCACATGAGCCTAGTACCGAACTTACTACCAGTATGTGAGCTATGTCTGCGCAGAATCACTGGGCAGGACCAACAGCCCTATTGAACTGGTAACACTTTCGCCTGTAAGGCAGGAACTTCCAGATTGTAAAATCTCACGAACGTAGACGGGGAGGCCCAGCCTGCCGCCATACAGATATCGTGGATGGAAATCCCTCTGGCCCAAGCCCACGAAGAGGCCATGCCTCTGGTGGAGTGTGCTCTGACACCTAGCGGGCACTGCAGGTGTTTGGAAGCGTATGCAGTTGCAATCGCGTCCACTATCCACCTGGAAAGGGTCTGTTTCGAGGAGGCGAGACCTTTAGTGCGCCCACCAAACGAAACAAATAGCTGCTCAGAACGCCTGAAGGCGGCGGAGCGTGTGACATAAACCCTCAATGCCCTGACAGGGCAGAGGAAATTGCCACCGTCCCCCTCATCGGATGCTGGCAGAGCCGAGAGGGAGATAATCTGCGCCCTGAAGGGAGTGCCGATCGCTTTGGGGACATAACCATGCCTCGGTCTGAGAATGACCTTAGAGTCATTAGGACCGAACTCCATACACGTCGGGCTCACTGAGAGCGCGTGTAGATCCCCCACGCGTTTCACTGAAGCCAGAGCTATCAGGAACGCGGTTTTTAGCGAAAGGAACCTTGGTTCCACAGTCTCGAGCGGTTCAAAAGGATGGGCCTTCAGGGCCTCTAGGACCAAGGCCAGATCCCATATAGGAACCGATGGGGGCCGCGGGGGATTCATCCGTCTGGCTCCTCTGAGGAAACGGATGATGAGCTCGTTCCTTCCTAGCGTGCTACCTAGCGTCGTCTGAGCGAACGCTGCTATAGCCGCCACATACACTTTGAGCGTGGAAGGGGACCTGCCCAGTTCCAAAAGCTCTTGGAGGAAGGAGAGCACCCGCTGGACCCCACATTGCTGTGGGTCCAATCCCTTGGAAACACACCACTCAGTGAACACCGGCCACTTAGAACTATATAACCGCCTCGTCGAGGGGGCTCTAGAGTGTGAAATCGTGTTCATAACCCCTTCGGGCAGGTCAACGGGTATCCGTTGGTCACCCATACATGCAGAGACCATCGCTCTGGATGGGGATGCCAAACTGACCCTCCTGCTTGAGAGAGGAGGTCTGCTCTCAGCGGAACTGGCCAGGGGGGTGAGTGCGACAGCTTCACCAGCTCTGGGTACCAAATCTGGTTCTCCCAGCGCGGCGCTATAAGGAGCACCAGGCGGCGCGTCTCCCTGATTTTCGCTATGACCTGGGGCAATAGGGAAATCGGCGGGAAAGCATACAGCGGGAGGCTGGGCCAAGGTTGGGACAGCGCATCCTCGCTTTTGGACAGAAACCTCGGGCAGCGGGCGTTCTCTTTTGTTGCAAAGAGGTCGAGCTCCGCTCTGCCGAATAGGCGCCATACCAGCTGGACTGTCTGAGGGTGCAGGGACCATTCTCCTGGGAGAATGAGGCCCCTGGACAGCTTGTCCGGGCCCACATTGAGGTGGCCCGGTACGTGCGCAGCTCTCAGCGAGCGCAGCGAGCTGTGTGCCCACACGAGCAGGCGTTCTGTCAGATTGCCCAGACACCTGGACCTGACACCGCCCTGCCGGTTCACATAGGGCACCACTGTGGTATTGTCCGACCGGACCAACACGTGGTGTCCTCGTATAAGCGGGAGAAACTGCTTGAGCGCGTTCTCTACCGCTATCATCTCCAAACAGTTTATGTGTAGGAGCTTTTCCCCGCTCGACCAGAGGCCCGAGGCCGATCTGCCCTCGAAAACGGCGCCCCAACCCGTGGTGGAGGCGTCCGTCGAGATGACCTTGCGGTGTGAGATGGCTCCCATCGTCACTCCCCGCTGGTACCAGTCGGCTACTAACCAGGGCTCTAGGGCTGAAACGCAGCCCTGAGTCACTCTGATCCTGAAGCCTCCGGACGCCCAGGCTCTGTGAGGCACTCGGGCGTTTAACCAGCATTGCGGCGGGCGCATGCGCATTAAGCCCAGCTGGAGCACAGCTGCAGCTGAGGCCATACGTCCCAGCATCCTCTGAAAGAGCTTGAGAGGTGCGATTTTGCCCGGCCGGAAGTACGCATCCATGCGCCGAACTTGGCGCGCGCGTTGGGGTGACAGGCGGGCTGACATTGCCACAGTGTCCAGATTCAAACCCAGAAATGAGGTTGATTGCGTGGGCACTAATGAGCTCTTGGTCCAATTGACCGTGAGCCCCAGGCTGTCCAGATGGCTGAGCAGCATTGCCCTGTGGGCGAGGAGCTCGGCCTCTGACTGCGCCAGGATGAGCCAATCGTCCAGATAGTTCAACACTCGCATCCCTCGACTTCTCAGGGGAGCGAGGGCCGCGTCCATGCACTTCGTAAATGTACGGGGTGCTAGTGACAGGCCGAACGGAAGGACGGTGTATTGATAAGCCTGGCCGTCGAAGGCGAATCGTAAGAATGGCCTGTGACGCGGCGTTATCTTGATTTGAAAATATGCGTCTTTCAAATCTAGGGAGATTAGCCAGTCTCTCGGGCGAATATGCGCGAGGATCTGCTTGGTCGTGAGCATCTTGAACGATCTTCTCATAAGAGCTTTGTTCAGACGCCTCAGATCCAGAATCGGTCTGAGCGACCCAACCCTTTTTGGCACGAGAAAATACCGGCTGTAAAAGCCTGACTCGCTCATAGAATGGGGAACCGGTTCTATAGCCCCTTCGCACAGCAGTGTGGCTATCTCCGCTCGAAGTAGATGTGCTACTTCCTCGCTCACTCTCGTCTCCGTACGCGCACAGAAGCGCGGAGGGCGGCGAGCGAACTGCAGAGTGTAGCCGTGCTTCACTGTTTTCAGCACCCATTCTGATACACCTGGAATGGCTTCCCACGCTCTCGCGTGTGCCACACGGGATAGAACGGCCTCCGGGCTCGAAACGCCGCGCTTTGCGGGTTCGACGGCCTGTATAGGAGGGGCGGGCGCAGTGCGCGCGCTCTCTGTGCTGTGGGCCAGCCGATCGCTCGCGATGGCTGGCCGCCCTACACACTGTATCTCTGCCGCTTCGAGCAGGGAGTGGCTTGTGTGTGGCCTTACACTCGTCGTTCCGGCCACCTTGGGCGGAGAACAAATGGTGTGTGGCGCGGCGCATGGCGCCGGGGGCAGAATGTTCGCGAAAATGTGTGAGCGCGTTTGAGCGGGCACAACTCTTACGCGTGGAACATGACCGGTTAAGAGTGGCTGTGTGACAGCGCGTGTGGTGATTAGGCGTGGGCGCAAATAAGCGGACACGTGACCTAACTCTAGCACTCGAGCGGCCGGTGGCCGCTTTATGTGAGTGAGAGACACGGGATTTGTGGTGCTTGGGTGCAGGGGTGAACACAAAAGTGGGCACGTTTACTGCATTTGAAAACACATACGGCGTGAGCCGTGCAACCAGAAAAAAGGCAACTTCGTGATTTCTCTGGTTCGTCATAAAAACGGCGGTTGTAGACAGGCGAGAGGGCAGTTTTGCCGGCTCGTTTGCTGCGTGAGAGCCATCTGCAGCAGCCACAGGAGTGGGGGCTGACAGGAAGAAGAGTTTTGACGGTGGTCCGACCACGGCGGGACTTAACCGTCGCTTCCCCCCTCTGCTAGGAGGACTTTGGAGGGGCTACAGTTGGAAACAGGCGAGAGGGCGAGTTCGCGGGCTCGTAGGCTGCGTGGAAAACATCTGCAGTAGCCACAGGAGTGGGGACTGACAGGAAAAACAGAGTTTTAACGGTGGTCCGGCCGCAGCGGGACTTAACCGTCTTTTCTCTCCTTATGTATAGACGTCCAAAAATACTCGAGCACCACGTGGTGCGAGTTAGCTTTCTGTATGTAAGAAAAGCTGGCCGCGAGCCCGGGGAAGCGGACAATAAAACATTTTTATCTGCCGCGAGAGCTGGGCTCGAACTCGGGTCTCCGGCGTTTCAGCCGCTGATTTTGCCACTGTGCTACCGGGAGGCACACAATAGCGTTCAGTTAGCGCGAGCATACAGCAGTACGTCCTCGTGCTTGTTGGCAGTCGTGCGTGCATAAAAGACAGGCTCGTTACTGCAATAGTAATATTTCCAGCCGCCTGAACTGGAGAGGGGGCTGAGAAATGCTAGAGAATGGCGGTTCGTCCGGCCACAGCGGGACGAAAACACCCTCTGTTAATTTCCCGGTGAGTGCGGCGCGCGCACGTGCGCGCGCGCTGAACGTGCTCGTGACCGAGCGCACTCACATTCCTTGTGAACGGCGCAATCTGCGCGGTCCAAGAGGGGGGAGTGCGGGTTCGTTGGAGAGCATATGTCAGCGTCATGTCTTATGACGGCGTATGTTTGCTGGCGTGCGTGTCTTAACAGGCTCGTGTACAGCAATATGAACAATTCCAGTCGCCTGAACTCATGAGGGGACTGAAAAATGTGCGCGAGGGTGGAACAGCTCTCTTGTAACGTAAAGAGAGCTGCAGGACCGTGCATTTCTGCCATCCCTTGTATATAAGCGGCGCATCAGCGCGGCATGAACAGAGGGGGGAGGAGGCTCGCTCCGAGACCGTTCATTTCTACCATCCCTTGCAAGCGGCGCGGTGGCGCGGCTTGAACAGAGGGGGAGGAGGCTCGCTCCGAGACCGTTCATTCCTACCATCCCTTGAAAGCGGCGCGGTGGCGCGGCTTGAATAGAGGGGGAGAAGGCTCGCTCCGAGACCGTTCATTCCTACCATCCCTTGTAAGCGGCGCGGCTTGAACAGAGGGGGAGGAGGCTCGCTCCGAGACCGTTCATTTCAACCATCTCTTGTAAGCGGCGCGGTGGCGCGGCTTGAACAGAGGGGGGGAACAGCGGAGTGATGTCGTCATAAAACTGCTCGAGTCGAGCCCGCAGGGTCGACATAGAGAGTTCCTCACACTCGGGGCATTCGCCCGCGAGGAGTGCGGCGGCGGCGTGGTCACGGCCCAGACAGAGAGCGCAGACACATGGCGGTCTCTGGTGCTGAGCTGCACGTGGCACGAGCCGCAGGTGGAACGAGGCGTTTTGATAAAAACGCTCGTGCTCTTTTATGAAACGTGTGACGCAACGGCGAGAACACGTGCAATGAAAGGATATAATGCTGCCGGATAGCAGAGCAGGCACGGATGGCTGAAGGTGGCGCGATGCTGCCGGCTTCTCCAGGCGCTGTCCTCTGCTTGCTCGTCTGCACGTTCACGGCGGCGGGTTCCAGATCCAGCGATGCGAAGGGCTTCGCTGAAGAAAAGAAAATCGAATATGCAGCCCGTGAGCCCTGCTTATATACACGTGGCCACGCCCCACCTGTAGGCAAATGAAGCCAGGTGGGCGCGAAGCGCCCTCATTGGTCGCCACGTCACGCGGGCTCACCGATAGGCTGCTGCAGTTGCCAGCAGAGCAGCCAATAGCACGCTGGAATAGCCTGCTATGGTCTGCCAGGCTGCCGCACTGCGTTGACAATGTTACAAAATTAAGGATAATTTTGGGTTTTTCAGAAATCTCGAAGAAAGAATACTTTCCCGTAGCGTAAGGAACTTACGCAATACGAGAGAACCTCTCGTAAGAGAACCGTATTTTCTATCCCCCTACATTGCCCCTGCCCCTAAACGTAACCCTCACAGAAGACTGTGCAGTTTACTTTCTGTGAAAAAAACCTCATTCTGTGTGAAATATAAGCATTTTGAAAAGTGAGGACATGGGTAATGTCCTCATATTTCACCCTCTTTTTGTAATACCTATGTCATACCCATTTCATTATATACATTTGTGTCCAGATATTTCACAAAAACATGCCCCCCCACACACACACACATTTTGTCTCAGCATGAGCAAGGTCCATATGAAACCCCCAAATGGAAACTGAAATCAAGACACAACAACTCACTCAAGTTTCGTTACATATTACTCAACTTTAAGGCAGACAGATCTCAGACAGTGATGTAAAATAATAAAAGAATAAATAAAACGAAATATTTACATTTGCTTAAAAAAATGCAAGTGGTGCTTGCCTCTGCAAAACACCATGATGGATGGTTGCTAAGCCATTGAAGAGTATCGCTGTGTGGTTGCTAGTGTGTTCTAGTTGTTTTCAAGGTGGTTGCTTACTGGTCCAAACAGGGGTAGTCTATCATTCATATCTGTAGAACAAACAGTGTTAGTATTTAATTGTAAAATCTGTATCTGTAGGAATCAACAGAACTCCAGCAAGAGAGCAGTCAGAAAGAGCGATGCTGATTCATCTCAGCACTTTAGAGTGCTGAGTCGAGAGCTATAATAGACTCTTGGTGAGCTGTAAGTGCCATTGGGAATGTGCGCCTGAGGTTGGGTATAAATTTGATTTAGCGTTTTGTGAGAATGAAGAGGTTGAGTGTACACGTGGGTGTGTATTTTATGGTATAGGTATAGTGTCTATCAAGAGCGAGCTAAGATAAATCTGTATGCATCATGATAGCAGTAGATGAACATTGGATGGATGTTTAGTGAGAACATATTATAGCTCAGGCCATGAGGTAAGTACAGAGCTATATTTTGTCTTAATGGAAAAGGCACTAGATGTCGAGCAGCAATGCGGCGGTGTCTGGAAGGTTGTCAGATGTATTTAGTGTCAGGTTAGCTGATTGAGGGTCTAAAATAAAGTAGGCCTTGATTCAGCCCTGATCTGCTTTTTTTTTATGAGCCCATACAATAGATGACTTTTGCTCCAGCACGTGTGCTAGAAATGCATGCGAGAATATGACAGAAAGAGAGTTAGAGGCCAAAGGAAAAAAGAGCTTGTCATTATATTAATAAAATAAAAAAATGGCAATATGTGCTGGTCTCTATATCTTAAGGTATACTCAAAATAAAAGGATTACAAGGAAATATTAAAAGGAGTTATTTTCACTTTTTCCATGAAGATCTGTTGCACTCTTGCAGTCACGCATTGCATAAATACTGTGAAATCAATGCCGTGCAAGCCATGAAATGTTACTGGGGTCACAGGTGTGAGAGGCAGGATGATGTGGGAAGTGTCAAGAGACTTAAATATGAGCATGAAACCTCTGGTATCAAACTCTCCATTTAAGTCTTGAGTGAGAGAACAGTAGGTGTGTGAAGCAATCACACACAGGACTCTCAAAGGGAAGAAAAGAAAGCATAAAACTATCAAAATGACAGTATTTAGAGGAAGGGAAATAAAACATTCAAACCCTGGGAAAAGATAATGGGCACTTTCCACAAACAGGGTACAAAATAAGGCAACAAATCTTAAAACTGAATGTGTTTTGTTTTTTTTTTCAAGAGAGATGCATAACAGAGAATTCAAGAAGTCAAACTATACAATAGCTTGTTTGCAGTAACGTGGTTCTGATAACGCGCAAAATTCAGATGGAGGGCAGGAAATGAAAAACAGAATGGAGTATCGAGATGGAGTGAAGTCCGTACTGTGCTGGTTTAGAAAGCTAAAAACAGAATATCACAACATATGTTGGATGTGATCCTTATGTTTTGAAAAGGATACATTTTTCTACCGAATTTGAAGACTTGCCTGCCATCTAGATGGTAGATATAGAGAATGTGAAGCTGCCGTCACGCCGTGTTGAGTTCTGGTCCGGTTTGTTTATATCGTGCTGCATTTCTGCTAGATAGTTTAGGGTAGTATTTTGATTTTCTATCGTAATTGTGAAAAATGTCACCATTGTAGGTCATTCATGCTGCATTGAGAATTGCCATAGGAACTCAGATCGCTCAGGGAGAAAACTGGACAGTGTAATGCACTTTTCTGCCTTTTCTACGTGTAAAAACAGGTTGAGGAGGTGACAGAAGATAAATCTAGTAATAATGTCACTGATTAAACCCACTGCCTATCACTCAATAAAATAATCACATTGCTGAGTATTTAAAAAAAAAATTATTTTGTTTTTATTTGTATGATTCTCACTCGGCTTGTGAATTAGCAGAACTTGCCCTGTTTGGACACATTTCTATCATATGATGAGACTGAAGCAGCAGCGAGTGCACAGCGTGTGACCAGCTTTTTTCATGGTAACCAGATCAACATTGTGAACCGAATTATTCAAAACTTCAGTGAAATCATCAAATGAACATGCAATACAATAAAATATTTATATATTATATTCTCTTCCCTGCAAACGATACCAAGAAAAATGTGAATATTAAGTCAATATTAAGTAAGGTAAGCCAGTATCCGTATTAAAGGAACAAACCGACTTTTTGGGACTTTAGCTTATTCACCGTATCCCCCAGAGTTAGATAAGTCCATACATACCATTCTCATCTCCATGCGTGCCATAACTCTGACGCACCCACCGCTAGCCTAGCTTAGCACAAAGACTGGAGGTAAATGGCTCCATCTAGCCTACTGCTCAATAAGTGACAAAATAATGCCAACATTTTCCTATTTACATGTTGTGATGTGTATAGTTACGTCGTGTACTAAGACTGACAGAAAATGAAAAATTGCGATTTTCTAGACAGATATGGCTAGGAACTATATTCTCATTCCTGCGTAATGATCAATTAACTTTGCTGCCGTACCATGGGTGCAGCGGCGCAATGATATTACACAGCACCTGTATATAACAACATAACGAACGTGACAACCTGCTTGCAAAGATAGAGTGCTGGGGACTATTTTCAGGCGCTGTGTAATATCATTGCGTCTGCATGGTACGGCAGCAAAGTTCCTTGATTACTACACAGGAATGAGTATAGTTCCTAGCCATATTAGAAAATCACAACTTTTCATTTTCTGTCGGTCTTAGTATACGATGTAACTATTAGGGATGTACCGAAATGAAAATTCTTGGCCGAAGCCGAATAATAATAAAACACTTGGCCGAAGGCCAAAGCCGAATACCGAACGCGTTTCTATAAAAAAAAAAATTCATTATTTTTCTTTTAAGTTTTTCACCGTTGCATACATTAGCTTTTTTTTACTATTTTGTCTTGCTTTTAAAATAAATGACACTTTTTTTTTTTTTTTCAAAACTACAATTTAAAAATATTTATTTAACAATGAACATTTTTAGCATTCCAGCAGACATTATACAAACAAAGCACAATATAACAAAAAAAAAAAAAAAAAAAATTGGCCATCTTATCTTAGGCCTATTATGCCTCCAGGTATCATAATCAAATCATAATCAAATTTTGTTTGATTGTTCATGAGAGGTCTTGCAAGGCTGTATAACTCAGCACTGAATAAAAACTCTGGCGGTTTGAGCAGTGAGTGGAGTCTGACTAACTTAAAACATATTGGCCATTGCATGTACAAGAGATCAACAACTGTCACCGCTGCAGAAACACATTGTAAATGGATACATTTGACGTTCTACAGACACAAATATGCACTGGAGCATTTGCCAATATATTATTACAGTATCAACTGAGGGTGCTCTTGCTTGCATTTGAGGGTGCTTAGACAATTTAACAGAACAGAACAGACACTTTTTAAGCCTTGTTTATACTCGACGCGTTTGATTTATACTCCATGTTTTGATTCATATAGTGAGTAATCTGCATTTCGCGCCACAGCAGTGACGTCACATGCAAACAGCCTATATATTTTAGAGAAGACCTGAACATGAATCAGTTGCCTCCACTTCAAGTATGTTCCCTTTAAACTGGAGCTATGAGCAATTAGCCAATGTAGTTGTTACATGCTAGAAAAGGCTAATCTGTTTGCAACTGCCTCCAAGGGACAAAAGAATACGAGGAAAACCCATGAGTGTGTGAGCGGACATGTCAGAACTCTGCCCGTCCTCAAACTCACCACCTCAGGCTGTATTGAGTGCGCTGACATGAAAGCAATCATGCTAACGTCTCACCCTGTAGTTTCATGGGTGGAGGATAAATAATTTAATCAGCTGAACATATGTCTCACCTGAGTTTTCTCGTGCCTGCTATTGTTCTGTCTTGGCATTTCTCTCTCTTGCTTGTCGGTTCTGATTCTTTGCTTCAAATGGAAGGAGGCACAGCAGCCATGTTTATCTAGAATGGTCCCTAGAATGGTCGAGCAATGGTTTGGAAGCTCATCTATCCTCTTTCTGCCTTTGGTATTATATAACTGTGGGTTGAACCTGTAATATCTGTAGAACAAGAAGGTATAAAAGGAACTAAAAATAAAAATAATGTCATCATTCACAAACCACATTTTTAATGTGCATGACCTTCGGTATGAGCGCTTTTACGATACCTTCTTTTTTCTCCTTTTTGGAGTTGGTCTCTAATTATTTTCATTGAATGGAAGATTATCTCAGAGATTGGTAAATTTGTCCTTTGATGCATCACGAAAGAAAGTCATACCAAAATGATACCTAAATGATGACAGAATGTGTCCTTTTTTGTTAAGGACTAGTGGTCAATGGATATGGGTTTTTCAATGGCGGCTGCCAATTATTAGATATTGACCGAAATTGACTTTTTAAAACCAATACCAATTATTTACATGTTTATGTGCCCGATATCCGATATACAAAACCAATATGCATTTGTTTTATTTCGGTTTTTGACAATTATAACAACAGCACTGAACTATACTAAGAGTTTTATTTAACACGTTTTGAATACTGTAATTTCTTAATTTACTTGTATACAAACCAAAACACGCTTCTAATAACTTAACTTCACACTTAATAATCCCAGTTCTATGTTTTTGTTTATAACAACAGCATTAATTTCAACAACAGGCTAATGTTTTCAAATTGAGAACATACTGTAAATAAATGACTGGGGAGTCTTATCAAATCCTCATAAATATACAGTAATTGACTACCTATGGTACCTATGGCAGTCAATGGTTGCTCTCTCTGCTTTATTACAAACATTCTCCTAAATATCTTCTTTTGTGTTCAGCAGAACAAAGAAACTCATAGAGGTTTGGAACAACTTGAGGGTGAGTAAATGATGACAGAATTTACATTTTTGGGTGAACTATCCCTTTAAAAGGTTTGTGTTGTTTGATAGGCTAAAGAGTGAAGAGAATGGAAGACATGTTAACATTTTAACGAGTGGATTGTGTTAAAAACTGCATACGGTGGCCATGCTGAAGTCAACCCGGTGACTTCATGAGAATAATGATGAGCATAGACAACAGAGATTACGGGCAACGGATTACGTGACTCATTGAGTTTGTCTCTATTTTTCAGTTTAAACAACATATAATTTATCTTACATATCTCATTTGTGCAATAAAGGCTGTTAAGTTAAATAAAGCTCATTAAATAAGGGAGGCCAGTTATTTTATCTTTTAACACTGTTGTTGACTTATCTCCCCTCAATTCTCAAAACGTCCACAAGATGGACACCATTTATCTGTGAATCCGATATTACAAAACCGATACCCGATTATGGGAAAATGTTTAAATATTAGGGATGCACCGATCAGATACTCTGTATCGGCATGGGCGTCGGAAGCAGAAAAAATGTGGGTGGGTCCTCTCTCAGAAAAAAAAAATTACTGCAGTAGATGCCATTTACATTGTACTGTACAAATATATGGCCTTGTTTGCTAAACGTCTGGTTGGGAAAGACCAAATTATGGAAATCACCTTATCATTGAGAGTGGAGAGTTGTAGGGGTAAGACGCATGGCATCAAGTTTTGACGCAAATCTACCTGCAGTTCGAATCCGCCTTTTGCCGAACTCACTCCATTTTCCCATCACATATCAGATCGGAAAGGCATTTATTATTTAAAAAAATGAAGAAAATATTAGAAAAGTGTAAATAAAGCATCTAACAGGTGTTTCATAATAAGTGTTTGTCGGTTAGGGGTAAGTAAACAGACATGTGCTGAATGTTGGAGACGATAAAAGTGAGTGGGTCCAATATCATTGATCTTAAAAAGTGGGTGGGTCTTGTCCCACCCACATACAATGGTTCCGAAGCCCATGAGTGTCGGTATCGGCTCCGATACCGCCATTAATTGCCGGATCGGGTATCGGTCATTATAAAGCATCATCAACGCCTAGTGCACTATTATAAGTGTTCTGAAGCCATTCCATAGTTTAATGTGAGGTACAGATGAATATTTAAGTCATTAAATTCAAATTCACGTGAATGCTTCCCTCCGCTGCAGCTGCCAGTCATTCTCCATTCAGCTTTCAAACTGCGTGTCGCGTTCGACAGTCAACACAATGAAACTCTCTCCAAGATGATTCAATGTTTCTGTTATTATGCTTGATCTGTAGATGATGGTCTATGGTTTTGCATAAAATGACTTTATCTTGCTGGAGTTTATTGCTGTAAATCGTGTTCCTTTCTACAGCGTGTCTGTTAGAAATTTTTGTTGTAATGTTTTTTTTTTTTTGTGCTGCCATGGTTATTGTTCTCTAATTGTGATCACTGTGTTTTCCACAAAATAAAGGTTTTTGTTGAAGTACCTTGGTATTTTGTAAAACATGCTAGCAGAACAATGGTATGCCCACAGTTAATCTTCCTTCAAATTTCAAGCAATGGAGATTAACAATCAAGTGTTTCAAAAATGTTCTTTAATTTTGATCTCCACTTTATATATATACAGCTGTGGTCAGAATTATTGGCACCCCTGGTAAATATGATCAAAGATGGCAGTAAAAATAAATCTGTATTGTTTATCCTTTTGATCAATCATTAAAAAACATTAGCAAAAATCTAACCTTTAATTGAAGCAAAAGAATGGAAAGTCGGGGGGAAATCACATTATGAAATAAATGTTTTTCTCCAAAACACGTTGGCCACAATTATTGGCACCCCTAGAATTTTTTACGAGTAAAATATCTCTGAAGTATATTCCCATTAATATTTACATTTTTAGCACACCAGGTTGACTAGGAACATGAAATTGTCTAGCTATGACTTCTTGTTTCACAGGAGTATAAATATGAGGAAAAACAAAGGCCAAATTCCCTTACTCATCACAATGAGTAAAACCAAATAATATAGTTCTGATGTGCAGCAAAAGATTTTTGAGCTTCACAAAATAGAAAGTGGCTGTAGGAAAATAGCTAAACCATTGAACATCCCTATTTCCACCATCAGGGCAATAATTAAGAAGTTCCAATCAACTAAAGATGTTACGAATTTGCCTTATAATCGGCCGTGGTTGGATCTTCCATTAGGACAATGACTATGTTTACATGGACAGCAGTAATCGAATTATTACCCTTATTCTGAATAAGACAATAATCTGATTACAGTGTTTACATGAGTTGCTTTTAGAATATTCCGTTCATGTTCCCGTTTTACATGTTATAGAACATAGCTCGATTAATGGCATGTCATTACGTCCCCATGCCACGCTACGCTGTCTGACGTCCAATCATAGCGCGACTTTCGTGGGTTTGTTCAAATCAATGGGCTCAGGCAACCCGCTGTAACTTTACCTGCGGGTGTCGCTGTTGGACAGTGTTACTTTATAAAAACGAGTGATTTATATATATTTTATATATATTATACAAATATTTATATATATAATATACAGATTATATATATTTACGTTGTTTTATTTTTATAATATTATATATTGTGTCTTTCAGGTTTTTTTGAAGAGACACTGCCCATCTTGCCTCCTTCTTAACAGCCTACATTTCGAATAATAGCTTTGATTAATGATGAAAATTAAGGTTTCAAAATCGTGATTGTTTGGATTGTTTTTTTCTGCCATTGAGCCACAGGTATTCACTGAATGGCCATATGGCTCGCGAGCCTAGAGGTTCCCGACCGCTGTTGTTAGCAGACAATTATGAATCTGGGATTACAGATAAAAACGTATTGTATTTTACTTTTACAATGAGCAGAATTATTACAACACAAATAAATATAGAGGAGGCAGTGTCAGAATGAGCAGTCAAGCAAGACACGCACCAACCATAGCAACACGGCATGGCAACGACATTTTAGACTGACAGATATGTAAAAGATAAAAATAAAAAATTCTAATTTTATTTGTCACAATATTATTGATGATTGTTGAGAGGGGCACTTTTGATACATTTTTTAAAAGGGTAGGCTCAAGCCCCCAAAGCCCTCCCCTCTGCACTTACCTGGTGTGTGTGTGTGTGTGTGTGTGTGTCCTGTCAAAAAATGCGGCCGAAAACTCCTACACAGCGTTAATAGTTAGATTAAGGTATGTACATGTCTACAATGCACTTCGATGATATGACTAAAATAGGCATACTCCACATGTCTTAATTCAATTTTTGTTTAATTCGAGTATGGCTTTAACCGGATTAAGGTCATTAGAAATCGATGTTTACATGGTAGTTTCTTAATCAGAGTATGGTCTTAATCAGATTAATATCGGAGTATTGTTGTCCATGTAAATGTACTGAATGATTCAAAACACACAAATGTGTCACTGAGCACAAAATGAAGATTCTGCAATGGCCGTCCCAGTTCCCTGACCTGAACAGAAAATGAGAGGGGTGAACTGAAGAGAAGAAGCACCAACATGGAGCTGGGAATCTGAAGGATATGGAGAGATTCTGTATGGAGGAATGGTCTCTGATCTCTTGTCAGGTGCTCTCCAAACTCATCAGGCATTATAGGAGAAACATCAGAGCTTATCTTGGCAAAGGAGGATGCAAAAAGTATTTAATAAATGGGTGCCAATAATTATGGCCAACGTGTTTTAGAGTGTGATTCACCCCCCACTTTGAATTATTTTAAGAAAAAGTCTCTCATTATCAATGTTGAAAACAGTTGTGTTAATCTTTTAGATTAAACAAATTATCAGGATTCTTTGATGAATAGCAAGTTAAAAGAACAGCATTTATTTGAAAAAAAAAAAAAAAAGTTAATGCTGGATAAAAGTATTCATTTCTTTTCAAGTTTTCCTTTCAAGTAATTTCAAAATTACAAGTCAAAAGTTTTAGGTCAGTCATGTATAAAGAAATTAAATTTCTTAATATCCTTACAATTTTAACCAAGAGATCTCTTAATTTTGTGGATTTGTCGCAGCTGGTTCCATCCCTCTGTAACTCATGGCTGCCACTTTCAGACTTTCTGAGCCAAACATCTTAAAGTCACAATAGAGACAGAGCCATGGAGCTCTGGCTGATCCTGGCACCTCATCCTCCTTCTTTACAACCACAATGGAGGCTCTCACTGCATCCAAAGGCTCTTTTCTAAGCAGATCTGCCTCTTCTGACATCCCTAAACAATGGAGGGCAGTGATCTCTGACAGTGTCCCACAGGGCCATCATCTGATTAAAAGGAAACAAAGGAGATGGGTGACCTCCGTCCAAGCATCTAATCTTAGAGCCACAATAAAAGCAGGCAATGTTTTGTTCAATACTTGGTTTCTCGAAATCTGACAGTGCTAGCTATGGATGGATGAAGCTGGGGGTGTACCTGAAGAAGGACTGCAGAGACTGGACCTACTCCAAGCCTGTGCTACAAAAAAGCTGATTCATTATTCTATTAACAGCCTGGCAAGCAACCAACTACAAACTAGGGATGCTTTTTTCGGTTAATTTTCCCGACAGACAACCTACACTAAATATTTTTCACTTAAATAATTGACAAATTAAGATGACAAAACGAAAATACACTGAATCCGTTTGAAGCTTTGAAGAACCGGAATAGTTTTTTTTCTTCATCAGACTAATAAAAATAGCAGGCCTATCTTAATCCACAGCTTGACAGTTTTTTTTTTTTTTTTTTTTAAAGTAACATGTGGGTGGGTTAGTCTGGAGCGCAGCCTGTTGACAGTTAGGCACGTGACAGAAAACACCCTCTCAACAAGGCTCAACGCTTCGCTAGAGCGGCCAGCCTCGGGAAGCGCCTTTCATTTGCTTTCCACCGGTCAAGAGCTTGTACTACTGCTGTATTTTAATACCGCGTAGCATTTTTGCAAGTAACTTCGTCGCCCTTTCTTTCTAAATGGTCCCTCACAGTAGGCCTACTACTTTCCTATTGCTTCATTTTGCGAAATATGTCTGTGTAGGCACGTGTGGTTGCACGTGTCGACGCCACCCGTGAGTTAACAAATATAGCATACTTTTATTTAACAATGCAGCCAAAAAAAACAACAACTTAAAAATAAAAAACTTTAAACCGTTTAACTGATAGTATTAATCGGTCAAAATCAACTTACTTTCGATTAACAGTTAAACGGTCAATATGAGCATCCCTACTATAAACACACTGAAGTGCCAACACAAAGGTCATAAACACTAAATACACACATCCTAATAAGTTTATCTGTGAGTAACTGCATGTTGAACGTTGCTATGATATGGAGTGTGTGGCAGACAGTGTACAAAAATGTTAACATCACAGCATTCTTCTATTTGATGCAGGTCAACACACATCCTGTTTCCCCTCTGCACCACCGGGACAGCAGTCAGCTCATGCGGGCTTCTGTGGAAAACCTTTGCTGTGACAGCAGCTTCAAAGCAAATATGCGGTGCAGAAAAGACGGTAAAGGGAATTCAATGCATCTAAGCCTTTTTCTGGGACTTCATCAAGTTTTAAATACCGCAGCATGTATATCTCTCACAAATAGATCTTTTAGTCTGGCCATGCCAAAGAGCAAAGTAGTAAGTCTGGACCTCTGAAAGAAGATAGTGGATGCCCATCTTAAAAGTTGCGTCCTAGACAGACTGAAGTTTGCACATGATCATTTAAAACAAGGGTGTGAGTTTTGGAAGTCTGTGCTGTTGTCTAATGAGACACAAATGTAGCTTAGTTTGGCGGAAGTTTGGTCTTTGTTCTTTTAAATTAATTGTACTATAAACACTTTGGTACAAGTCATTCTCCAGGTTTTGTTCGATTCTATAAAGGGGGCTAATAATTGTGACCTTAACTGTATCTATTTTCTAAACAGATCTTATTGATTTTACTGGGAACGATTCATCCATGAATTAATCTTTTTTTATAAACTCGAACTTCTGGTGAAACAACGGACTTCTCTCTGGTGATGTATGCCTGATCTATTAAAACGTTTAGCCCACATAAACCCCATCCAATCAACGACCAATGGAACCAAGTCTCCGCCCTTTTTTCCTTTTTGCGTTATATCACGATTAAGCGTTGGGCAAAAAACAACAACAACAACAACAAAAATAATTTTACATTTTAAAATTAGAAATGCAAAATGGGCTACCCAAACAAAACTTCTGAACCTTAGTGCTTGTGATGCGATCACTTAAATGGGTCCACGCAGTAGCCGCATCAAGTAAAACTGATTTTCAATCATTGGCTAATCTTATCAAACCATTATGTAATATGTTTTTTGCCACAGAGCTCTTTTGAGATAAGACAGGAAATAGTGCATGCAATGAAAAAGTATTTTTCAGTAAGCTCACAGTACACACTAATGTCATATTCCATGAAAAGCTCCATCAACCTTGCCATATGAATACGAGCATGTGAGTACTCTTGACAGAGATGCCATGAGCTGACTTTATTGGTATTTAGGGAAGAAAGATCCTATAAGCACCGTCAAGCAAACAAGCCCCTCAGCCATCATTTCCTGAAGACTGCTATAAGCTGTTGCTAAGCAACTTGAGCATCTGCAGCAGGGGCAATCCTGGTAAAATACACAGGCATTCAAATATATAT
The DNA here is from genome assembly GCA_023566225.1 of Romanogobio albipinnatus. Lineage (NCBI taxonomy): Eukaryota > Metazoa > Chordata > Actinopteri > Cypriniformes > Gobionidae > Romanogobio > Romanogobio albipinnatus. The sequence continues at coordinate 36,041,870 of CM042249.1, forward strand.
ATAACTTCAATGGTTCAGTAAACAAAACACATCTGAAAAATAAAGTCAGCATCACTACAACTTGTTGTGCATGTTGATGCTTCTATCCAGTTTGTTGTTACTGATATCAGTTATTCCTTTTGAATAAATTTGCAAAGTTGTCACAAATCTGTTTTTTGCTTTGTCATTATGGTGTATGGAATGTAGATTGAAGTTAATAAAAAAAATAAATAAAAAAAAAGTAGCTTAACACAAGGCAGCAACATAAAATGTGATAAAATGAAGGGGTATGAATACTTTTGCATGGCACAGTATATATATATATATATATATATATATATATATATATTTATATGTGTGTGTGTGTGTTTGTTTTGCGGTGCACAATTGGACAACTTTACCTTATTTTTATTATTCTCAGGCAAGGAAAGTTGAATCTGACCTAAATTATAAGTCCTTTAAAATACTTACAATTGGACAGAAGACTTCTCTGTGGTCTGTTCTGGCTCAACATCATAAATCAATGCCCCAGGAGGCAGACTTTATTATAAATAGAAGTAAATGTATTGATTACAGTCAGTATCTCTAGCAGTACAAGTATCTTACAAATACTCTAATATAATATAAGTATTAAGTATAAGTATTAAGTTCAGGTGCCAGAGAAACTCTTTGGGTGCTCATCTGATGTCACTGTTGTCGTCACGGATATTTAAAGATAAATGAGTGATTTCCCCAAAATGAGGTCATCTAGACTAGGAATGCCCCCTTTAAAAAGGCCTACCTTATGTGTTCTTCTCCACATTTGGCGAGTTCCTCTCCTCTTGTGAGCATTACTTTTCATGCACAGTAACATACTTCATACATACAACTTAAAGGAGAACTCCGGTGAATTTTTAAGTTAATCTTGATCGTTATACCTTATAAAAAACAGATTGGTGCTTGCAACACGGAGCTGTTACAGTTAATTCCCAGAGCTCCCACTCAGCTAACACGGCAGCTATGGGGGCATATACATAAAGAGTGTCTTTGTGCCTCTTAACAGACACAAAATGCAATTAAAATGTCTGTCCAACATGAACAGGGCCCTTACATGACAACGAGATGCGTTTAGCAACTTAGCCATTGTTAAAACTCACCGAAATAGTGTTTTAGACGGCAAGCTGTAGTCTCGCTGAAGTCCCGTGAGAGGGGACAAACCAATCCGTTTTTTTTTTCTATAGACAGTACTCACAAAGATCAAGATTAACTTAAAAATTCACCGGAGTTCTCCTTTAAAGTTGCTCTGAAACATGTTTTATTCTCTATTTTGAGCATTCAAAAGATATTTGTAGAGTGATATGTAGAGCGGCCTCATCCTTATCTCTTTGATATTTGTGTGCATGTGTTTTGCAAAGTAAATGTGCTGAGGTCAATGCAACACCCACGTAATTTGTTTGAGGTGTGTGCTGAGTAAAATTTGTGATCAACAGCCGGTAAGATGGTGGAGTTTTATGCATCACTGTTACTGATGTTGAGATGAATTGTGTGTGTACAGGTTTGGCTATACTGGTGAGGGCCAAATTGTTGAAAAAGTCTTCATTCAAAACATAAAAAACTGACTTGTGAGGACATCTGAAGTTTTGTGTAGGGGTTACCTTTAGTTGGGATTTAATAAATAAACCTAAAAGCCACTGCATCTGTTTTCACAAGTAGAATGAGACCGACATGTGTGTGTATGTCTGCTTAAATGCCTGAGTGTTCTTTAATTTTCTAAACTAGGTAAACATGAAGGAAGTCTGACTGTCATCTAGATGTGCTGTTTATATCTATCAGAACATTTCAAAATAAGGAAACGCAATGAAGACAAATAAGATACAAGATGTGAAAGGTTTTCACGTCAACAGAATAGTAAATGACAGCCTTATCACATGCACATACATCTCCTGTCTGCCATCAAAGCTTTGAAAATACACACTCACATATCTTTTTTTATCAGGAGAAAAATGTATGAGGATATAAAAATGTAATGCTCAAAGAGCAAGATGTTAAATGCTAGTTTCAAATATGTTTATTACAGGAGTATCTGATCTTACCTAACATTCTAAAAAAAAAGAGTCCTGCAACTCTGTTATCTGAATATTCATAGATAAAATTTAATTTTAAACACTACTTATAATATGATGACCCAAATTACTGCACCTATCTCACCAATATAAACTAACATTGGGTATTTTTTACCCAGCAAGAATGCATTATATTAATCAAAAGTGACATTTAAATGGTTACAAAATATTTCTATTTCAACTCGATCCAGGGGGAAAACAATCAATTAAAAGGTAACTTCAGTGATTTAGCATTAGGCTTTGTATCAGTAGAAACCCGGTAGTATATTCAAATGATGGTACTTTCCCCCCTCATATCCCCTTGAGACGAGAGAATTATGCATTTTATTTCTGGAAAAAATCCTCAGATGACGTAAATATCGCCATTTTGCGACATCAGAGGATTTTTTGGCCAGAGGCTAAAGACTACAGCCACTAGATGGAGCTGTTCCGCGGATTATCAACCCGCCCATAAGGGGAGAGATCTCACGCACAGAATGTAAGACACAGACGGCCCGAACGGACAATCATAACGGAGCGTGGTGCAGAGCAAAGTGAGTGTTTCAACTTTTCAATGAATTCCTGTGATAGTTCAGCTTTCATATGCAATCTGAAAACGTGCCAGACTGGCGCTTAATGTTACCTCAGCTCTGGCTCAGCTCTTCATGATGAATGAAATCTGACACTGCTGCGTCTGTGCCGTGACCTTCGTTCGGCTCACTCACACTTTATTGAAAAGACACGTTCAGTTTTTAATTGTAGTGTTTATTCTCTACCTGAACGAAATGATTGTATTACTATGAAGATCAAAACAACGTGGGTATGGAGTGGCTTTGTAGGGCAGCAAAGCAAGTGCATTCTGGGAGTTGTCTTTAATCCACATGAGACAAAAATACATTTTCTGTATTTTCTCAGTCTAGAAGGCACCAAATTCAGAAATAATTTCACATTTCTACTGCATAAATGACACAGTTTACATACAAAGCGTAATGCTAAATTACTGAAGTAACCCTTTAAGCAGCACAACTGTTTTTAATTCAACATTGATAAAAATAAGAAATGTGTCTTGAACACCAAATCAGCCTTTTAGAATGATTTCTGAAGGATCATGTGACACTGAAGACTAGCAATAATGGCTGCTGAAAATGCTGCTTTGCCATCACAGAAATAAATGACATTATTTCAAAATATAGCCGCAAGAGGCAATCATCAGGGTCCAAGCTCCAATGGCCTATGTGAATGATTAGTAATCCAACTGAAACGTATCTTATGTGGTTTTTATAGCAAAGTCCACCTTGAACCTTCACTGAAAGATTTGGTTTTGAAATGGTATGATCAAAAAATATATGTGGTTTGTGTGTGGACTTTTAAATTTAGAAGAAACACGTGGACAAGGCTACTTCAAATAGATTTGCAACTCATTTGCAGCTCAAAACTTTATTGATCTAAAGCATTTATCTCAAGGCCTTTTTCATCTATATATATATATATATATATATATATATATATATATATATATATATATATATATATATATATATATATATATATATATATATATATATATATATATATATATATATATATATATATATTGCATTCTAAACATGCTTGCAGTTTAACACAAGTGTTTATTTAAAGAAATATTATAAATATTGTTGTGGGAAACGTAAAATTGTCTCTACGTTTTGAACGAACAGCAGTTTTTTTAATCATGTCTGGCAACTTGAAAATGTGTTTTATTGGGGTCTAAAAAAAGCTAAACCATTATTGATCTATATGCATTTCACAGACTTCTATGTACACTAATTATATAAAATCTATACTGTCGATACACCATAGTTATACAAATTAACTAGATCAATGCATTTAATTCCATTCAAAGGGATGGAAACTGATAGAAAAACATTAGGCTTAAAGGTTTTATTTTTCCTATGGCTTCATCAATATCACAACCTTCAACCTTTCAGTTGAAATGGCTGATAGTTTATAATTCACTGGTAGACTCCCATCATCAATTCATAAAACTAAGCATGTTTGCTCCGAATGACTAGCTCTCCATCTGTACATTGAGAAGCACGACATAGGCATAATGGATCATATCAGACACATATAAAAAATTGTATCTGCTAAACAGTTCAATAGATAAGCTGAACTTGTGCATTTGATGTTAAAAAGTATATAAATGTTTGTTTGTTTTTTGTTGAAAATGACAGATGTTTTTTACTATGCTGGACTATCCTGCTAAATTTGGGGCCTCTGCGATTTATCATCTCTGATGCCCATACACGTTTAGGGCAGAGAACTAAGGAAGAAGAAGAAAATCAGTACGAACGAACACAATAGCATTCCTGCACCTTCAGTGCTTGGACCCCTAAACATTACTGTTTTACTGCATTTAGATTTTTTTTAATCTAAAAAAAATCTTACAGACCCCAAACTTTTGAACAGTAGTGTAATTTTCATCTAATGGTTTATACTAATTTCCATCAATCTCAACTAGTGATGGAAATAAATCATCCCAAAAAAAGTAAATGAAAATACCTCTTTTAACCTCTTTTTTTTAAAACTTTTTTGTATCCTGTATGGTATTGTCATTTACCACTTTGGCATGAAAGAGGAAATTCAAAAAAAGATATAACAAATGTAGACTGTAGTTAAGATCCTTTAAGAGGAAGTCACCATGTTACCATGTTTAAGGATGTAACAGTTTCAAATATATTTAGTCAACAAAATTCAGCTTTGAACGCTATATTAAGCCCAGCAGGATAGACCATTTGACAAAAAAAACTAAGGCATGCTTGTCAATACCTTGCCTCAAAGGTCTTCTCATTAGTTCTCATGGCAGGAGTCTAATGCATTTAGCAGGTTTGGCCTTTCCTGTGAATTGTGCTTTACGCTCTTATTGAAGATCCTTTAAGAACATTAGAAAGAAATCCAGGTGCTTCTGGAGCGAAACCCTGAGTTTCATGCCGTCTGTCATCATTTCTAACACTGAGAAAATGGAGAGCCACATTTTGAGTGTCTATCTTTAGGAAGAGCCTAATAATGAAACTCTTGAGCTATGAGATGTGACACATTTGCCCCCTGACTGTGTGATGGAGGGAAGAAAGAAAAAGAGAGAGAAAGAGAAAGGGAGGGAGGGAGAGAAGAGTGTTCTGAGGGGGTTTAAGTGGAGTGAGGCTGAGAGGCTGCTGTCATGCTCTAGTTGGCCAGTTGAAAAATGGTTGAGACACGTTTAAGAGGGTGAAGATGGGGGTTTGTGCTGGGATTCTCCTTCGCTGAGCAGCAGCTCTGAGTCTGGACAGACACAGCAGCGGTAACAGGGCTGACTCACTCAGCCCACATGCAGAAGAACGATTATTCATCCAGAAAGGAATATTAACGACAGCCTCAACTCAAAACTGCCAGACCTGTTGCGAGCACTCAGAAGAACATATGTGGAAACTGTAAAAATAATTCATCAGATTCATATTCAGATATGCAAACATATGGGAAGCACACTTGCATCCATCCTACTGGATCGCTGAATCTGAATGTAGACTAAGACTACGGAAATTCAATCGCACATCACAGAAGTCCACAGGCATATTTGGCTAAAAGTCTCAATTTAAATAAAGTCTCTTTTTACACTCTCACTAAATTATTTCATTTGTCTACTAACAGCATTCAAAAGTTTTTAAGATTATTCAGCAAGTAAAATACATTTATAATGTTACCTTTCTATTCATCAAAGAATCTTAGGGAAAAAAGTTTCCACAAAAATATTAATTGGCACAACTGTTTTCAACATTGATGATAATAATAATAATAATATTAGCATTTTAGAATGATTTCTGAAGGATCGTGTAACACTGAAGACTGAAGTAATGATGCTGAAAATTCAGCATTGCCATCACAGGAATACATTACATTTTAATATATTCAAATAGAAAAAACACATATTTTGAATTGTAATAATATTGGATAATATTCCCGTTTTTACTGTATTTTTGATTAAATAAATGCAGCCTTGGTGAGCATAAGAGACTTCGGAATAGTAATGTTCATTTTTAATTCTTTGAAAGTAATGAAAATTTCCACATCTCATCACACCTCATCTTCTGGTGAAGAATTGTAATTTACCTTGTATTTTTTTAATAAAATGGCCTTTCTATGGTTAATTTCACACTATTTAAAGACAGACTTTGTGTCTCCACTAGGGTTGGGTACCGAAATATTCAATCTTTCGCGCTTTGGCTGGTGCCGAGCCAGAGACAGATGCGCTCAGCGCTCGTCACATATCACAACTATTCTGTGTTTTCAACTAGAGTAGACTACCTCTACGTGCGTTTTTTTTACAGGCTATGGTGACTATATGAGGACACGAACGCATAAACCGCCACTTCATGAGAACTTACTGTGTCATATAATGAACACTGACACTCAAAGGTGTTCACGGCTACCCGTCAAAATAAAAGTTTGTTTTAACGTGAAGAAATGTTCTGAATATATTAAGCTACTGTTGTACTGCTACTGCCTACAGAATATTTAGCTATGTCTCTATGTAATAATAATAATATGTCTCTACTTATAATAATTATGCCTAGAAGGTTATAAAGAGATTATTTTCTGATTAATACACTCCAAAAAAAAAAAAAGGTTCTATATGGCACCAAAAATGGTTCTTGGCTCGTAATCATAGGGGAACCTTTTTAAGTGCTATATAGCACCAATTTTGGTGCTTCACCGGTTCTTTGACTAAGGTGCTATATAGCACCGCTACCATATACAGAACATGTTAAGATATGGTGCTATATAGCACCAAAAGTGGTTCCTCTATGATTACGACGAAGAACCAATTTTGATGCCATATAGAACCTTTTTTGTGTATATATTTTTAAATATTCCTACATTTATGTTTTTTTATACAGTTATATTGTAAAACTAAAATACCTTTTTCAGTTTGCAGTGTTAGATTTGTGGCTGCATTTGAAGTTCTGCATCAGATACACATTATATAGTTAACTATATAGTTTACTCTATTCTTCTCCCAGTTCAGCGGTCACTTACTTTCATGTATTTCTGAAAAAACTAAATAAAACTGATACAGCTGTCATATAGCACTATTGCGGCTGCTGTGTGTCATGTGAGAAGCATGACGCATTGCTAGGGAAACAATAAGGCAATGCGTTCTAAAATATTTAGCCAGAGAATATGATCATATTTCAAAATAATGCTGAACCTTGAAGCTGGTTTGTAGCATACCAAGAATACCAAATATACTTTGCTGTTATTACTGTAACTGTTATTTAGTGTTAAATTAGGCCTATTGTAGTTTCAATCGGCTTAGGTTTTACTGTGATTTTGTTAAGTAAATTGTGTTTTGTATCTATTTATATTTACATATTTAAGTATACTTTAAACTTTTAATAAATTGTTCAATTTAAAGATAAAAAAAAAAAAATTAAATACAATTTTTTTCAATATTTAATTTTTAATGTCATACGCCATTGTTTTGTGTCTTTTTTTATTTTTAAGTATCAGTTCAGGCACTGTTTAGGCATCGGTACCATTTCACAAGTATTGGTTTGGCACCGGTATTGTAAAAAAACCCAACCCTAGTCTCCAATACCTTCCACTGTAGAAAACTGAAGCCAAAATATCCCAGAAAAGGCAAATGTCGATTACGTCATTTGGAGCCCGAGTCTGCGCAGTAGTGATCCTAAGGTGGAGCGGCGGAATCAAAGGTCTCACCCACACTCCCGCAGACTCAAGCGCAGCTTTCAATCAAGACATTACAGCCAATTTTTATAGCATCAAAAACCAAACTTATTGGAAAGACTTCAACATACGTCAGCAATTTTGAGCTTGGCTCACGTCCCCATTCGATTACAGTACATTGAGAGGGCGTGATTTATGACCTGCAGTCAGCCACCAGGGGGCGATCAAAATGTTCTGTCTTCACTTGTGTGTGTCACACTTGATACTATTAGCATTTATGTCTCCAAAAAACAAAAACAAACGATTAATTAAACAAAAAAGCTGTTATTTACTTTATAAAAATAAAAAAAGTGCCTGAACTTGAAGAAACACATGAACATTTTTTTCTCATGATATTACATCAATACAAAGGGTTTCAACCTTTACAAACCCAGAGTCCCACTTATCGAGAATGTTAGCCAACCTTGGTACCCCCAAAATGAAGAGGAAAAAAAAGTTTTTCTCAGCAACATTTTAGTTAACTTTCATGAATTACGTTAGAGAACATTCTGTCCTCGAATCCTTATAAAGCAGATTATGTACCAAATTTAAAAATTGGACATATATATAATATTTGTAGTTTTTGCAATAAAAAATATATATATACAGTGAGGAAAATAAGTATTTGACATAATCAAACAAAAAAAATCCAGAAATCACAATGTATGATTTTTTAACTATTTATTTGTATGATACAGCTGCAAATAAGTATTTGAACACCTGTCTATCAGCTAGAATTCTGACCCTCAAAGGCCTGTTAGTCTGCCTTTAAAATGTCCACCTCCACTCCATTTATTATCCTAAATTAGATGCACCTGTTTGAGGTCGTTAGCTGCATAAAGACACCTGTCCACCCCATACTATCAGTAAGAATCCAACTACTAACATGGCCAAGACCAAAGAGCTGTCCAAAGACACTAGAGACAAAATTGCACACCTCCACAAGGCTGGAAAGGGCTACGGGGAAATTGCCAAGCAGCTTGGTGAAAAAAGGTCCACTGCTGGAGCAATCATTAGAAAATGGAAGAAGCTAAACATGACTGTCAATCTCCCTCGGACTGGGGCTCCATGCAAGATCTCACCTCGTGGGGTCTCAATGATCCTAAGAAAGGTGAGAAATCAGCCCAGAACTACAGAGGAGGAGCTGGTCAATGACCTGAAAATAGCTGGGACCACCGTTTCCAAGGTTACTGTTGGTATACACTAAGACGTCATGGTTTGAAATCATGCATGGCACGGAAGGTTCCCCTGCTTAAACCAGCACATGTCAATGCCTGTCTTAAGTTTGCCAATGACCATTTGGATGATCCAGAGGAGTCATGGGAGAAAGTCATGTGGTCAGATGAGACCAAAATAGAACTTTTTGGTCATAATTCCACTAAACGTGTTTGGAGGAAGAAGAATGATGAGTACCATCCCGAGAACACCATCCCTACTGTGAAGCATGGGGGTGGTAGCATCATGCTTTGGGGGTGTTTTTCTGCACATGGGACAGGGCGACTGCACTGTATTAAAGGGTTAGTTCACCCAAAACAGAGGGAATGAAACTTGATGGCCCAGAATAGTAAGTAAAAACGTCATTTAAGGAGTCCAAATGACTACAGTGGCTCTGTATTAAGTCTATCATGCGACGAAAATACTTTTTGAGCGGAAAAACAACAAAAATAACGACTTTATCCCACTATTATTGTTGTTCAATTTGAGCCTCTGACGCCACGACGCATGCGCGAAAACGGCGTTCTTCTTCTACTACTATTAATCTCAGTTTTCGCGCATGCGTCGTGGTGTTTTTCCGCTCAAAAAGTATTTTCGTCGCATGATAGACTTAATACAGAGCCACTGTAGTCATTTGGACTCCTTAAATTACGTTTTTACTTACTATTATGGGCCATCAAGTTTCATTCCCTCTGAAAGCCTATGGAGGAGTGAGACAGCTCTCAGATTTCATCAAAAATATACTAAATTATGTTCCGAAGATGAACGAAGGTCTTACATGGTTGGAACAACATGAGGGTGAGTAATTACTGACTTTATTTTCAATTTTGGGTGAACTAACCCTTTAAGGAGAGGATGACCGGGGGCCATGTATTGCGAGATTTTGGGGAACAACCTCCTTCCCTCAGTTAGAGCATTGAAGATGGGTCGAAGCTGGGTCTTCCAACATGACAATGACCCGAAGCACACAGCCAGGATAACCAAGGAGTGGCTCTGTAAGAAGCATATCAAGGTTCTGGCGTGGCCTAGCCAGTCTCCAGACCTAAACCCAATAGAGAATCTTTGGAGGGAGCTCAAACTCCGTGTTTCTCAGCGACAGGCCAGAAACCTGACTGATCTAGAGAAGATCTGTGTGGAGGAGTGGGCCAAAATCCCTCCTGCAGTGTGTGCAAACCTGGTGAAAAACTACAGGAAACGTTTGACCTCTGTAATTGCAAACAAAGGCTACTGTACCAAATATTAACATTGATTTTCTCAGGTGTTCAAATACTTATATGCAGCTGTATCATACAAATAAATAGTTAAAAAATCATACATTGTGATTTCTGGATATTTTTTTTTAGATTATGTCTCTCACAGTGGACATGCACCTACGATGACAATTTCAGACCCCTCCATGATTTCTAAGTGGGAGAACTTGCAAAATAGCAGGGTGTTCAAATACTTATTTTCCTCACTGTATCTCTACAGACCTGCAGGACCTTCATGGAGCCCTAGGGTTTAAAAACCTTGGCTTTAGAACCTTGAATCGATATTTTACTTCTTTGAGGCACTGTAGTGGACATCAGTGAAGTGAGCCACATGAGAGAGATTCAAACTTATCTTGCAGATTCCCTCGCTCACATAGACATGCTGAGCGTCTCTCTTCTGTTCGGCCCAGTTTTAATCTCAATCCAGTTATTATATTGTGACACAATGCGATATACTGAATTGCGAAATGTGTATTGCAATGCAACACCTAGCCATAAAGTAGACAGTTGTTCACCACAGTTAAACAGCACATATGTAGACCAACACATGCAACAGAGACAGCTTACCAGACTGGGTATCCTATAAAAAGCTTAGCTGGGACATGCGAGGACGATTCCCTCCCCCTGTAACACAAGAAATAAATATTCACATCACTGACACAAAATAAATATTCTCCTCTTTCTCTCTCTTTTTTTTTAGAGTCAGCAGGAAAGAGTTCTCAGACAGGGGTAATTTGTCTTTTCCTCAAGGGTATTTATGAAAAGGACTGGAAGGCACATGCAAGTGTCAACAGTAAAACTTTTGAGGTGAAATATTGTATGTGAGAGATCCAGAACCATCCATTGTTCCTGACTGGTGCTGATGTGGACGGCTCAGTTTATTGACACCCACAACAGAGAATGAATGGCAGCATCAGTTGTAATTAGTGCTGGGCAATAGTAATATAATAATAATATTGTACACACAATTGAAACCCATATACCAGAATTTGAAAATGTTTCCGATGCCTCAGAAAGGCCTGAATAGCCAGAAATGACATTTCCTCTCTCAAGATCCATTAATGTACTAAAAACATATCAGTTCATGTGAGTACAGTGGTTCAATATTAATATTATAAAGCGACGAGAATATTTTTGGTGCGCCAAAAAACTAAATAACGACTTATATAGTGATGGCCGATTTCAAAACACTGCTTCATGACGCTTCGGAGCGTTATGAATCAGTGTATTAAATCAGCGGTTCAGAGCGAAAGTCACAAACGTTTCAGCAGATTGGCGGTTTGACACGCAATCCGCTACAAATCATCATGAAGCAGTGTTTTGAAATCGGCCATCACTAAATAATTTGTTATTTCGTTTTTTTGGGCGCACCAAAAATATTCTTGTCGCTTTAATATTGAACCACTGTACTCACATGAACAGATTTAAATATGCTTTTAGTACATTAATGGGATCTTGAGAGAAGAAATGTCATTGCTGGCTATTCAGGCCTCACTAAGCCATCAGATTTCAACAAAAATATCTTAATTTGTGTTCTGAAGATGAACGGAGGCATGAGGGTGAGTAATAAATTACATTTAAATTTTTGGGTGAATTAACCCTTTAAACCTGTGTCTTTGGGCCCTATCTTGCACCCAGCGCAATTGACTTTGTACACCGACGCATGTGTCATTCCTATTTTGCACCCGCGCAAAGCGCGCTTTTCCCTCCACAGAAGCACGTCGCTAAACTAGTGAATGAACTTGCGCTCCCTGGGCGGTTCAGCGCAAAAAAGGAGGCGTGTTCCGGCGCAAACAATCCCTGGTGCTATTTTGCTGTTCCATTAAACAATTGCGCCACTGACCAGAAAAAACCTAGTCTAAAGTCAGTGGCGCGTTGTTCATTATGCTATTTTAAGGGCGCATGCTTGACCATATAGCGTGCACAACACGCATACACTTTGCTCATGTAATCTACACAGATGCAACAGTTATTTTTGCAAATCATAAATTGTTACACTAAAAAAATATTAACACATGAGATGACGGAAATCATTGTGGTGTGCCACGAAGATGTGAAAAAATAGGCATAAATCTAGCTTACAAATTATTCAGGCTAATTATTTATTTAACCGACGCTTTTTGGGGTGGGTTTCTCCCATCCCCATACAACACAACTTCTCTGTCTTTCACTGCTCTTACAAGAACATCAGTCTCCTCGGCTGTGAACCGCTCCTGGCGTGCGCCTGGTAAATACGCCATAATAATAGCAATCCATAATGGAACTTGCGCACCTGCTTTTAAAGGGAATGTTGGATGACGCTCTGATTGGTTTATTCACGTTACGCCCAAACCACACCTATGAATAATGTAGCTACTTCAGACCAACCCATTTTAGATTTGCGCCGGGCGCAAGAGCCATTTATCCCGCCGGGAAAATAGCAACAGCGCCGAGACCCGCCCACAAAGTTACTTGCGCTTTGCGCTTTGACACTTGCGTTTCAGATCGTTAAAATAGGGCCCTTTGTGTGAATGAGCGCCACAGTTTCGTCTACTATACACATACTAAAGCACACTGCATGACGCTTGTAATGTTTTCAGCATCTGCCATCACACTATATGAGGACATGAACTTCATATGCAGAGCTGATCTGAGAGTTCACTTTACAAGCATTTCACAATTTCAGTTGATAGAACTATCGTCATATCATATACACACAGAAACTCAAAGGTCTTCAACGGCAACCCTTCAAAATAAACGTTTGGTTTAATTTGAAGAAATTATAACTTGCACAGCAGAGTGCACTTCTTCAAAAAAACAACAACAACAACAATTTAAACATTCAATTTGCCCAAAAATTAAAGGCATTACTACATTTTCATTTTATAACATTTTAAAAGACTAACTAAATTGTTAGTTTTGATTGATTTGATTACCACCATTTATGAAAGTAAATACCATATATACCATGAAACCGACATGTACAATGATGCAGATTGTTGGTTTTCCTAAAGTCACAGTTGCATTTAAATCTTTTATTCATTCATTTGTATTTTACTCTGAAGCAGAAAGGGGCTTCCATAAAACAGTCAACTTGACCTGGCAGCGTTTTTATTTTTTACCGTAGAGCTCCGTATTTGTATATTGGCAATAAATAACACTTTCTTTGTGAATTGACAACTGCACAAAATACTTTTACATGGCAACAGTTAGTGAAGATATGAATATGCATAATTTAGATACAATTTTGGATAAAAAAAAAAAAAACCAATCCTGATCTCATATGAGGACAAACCATTTCCCACAAAAGGGAAGTAAAGGGATTCATATTTGATAGCACAACACTCTCAGTATCGAAGAGGGGAGAGTCGATCACAAATCCTGTGCTTGGAGCATTAGAGCAAAGAAAAGGCGATGCTATAGTTATGTTTTATTAAATGCTCTCTTCCAGAGTTACCACACATATGAGATGCCGGTGCTTAATATTTCAGTGCCAGACATTGGAATTCTGACTGAGGAAGGGGAGATGTGTGGATCCTGTCTCCACAAAGTCCAATCGGAATGATTTATGAGCGGTTTGGTCATTGGCATCCCAGTCAGCTGCACGGAGGGCATCCGCCGCAGTGTCTGTTCTTATATTATGGGATGGCGACAAATTCTTTGCACAGGAAAAGTGGCAATTTAGCCAGAGCCTAAAGTCTATTCACAATATATGTGACGCAACAAAATAACATAATTTTTTACATGATTCACACCAAATGCAATGATGGGTTTTAGTCTATCATCTTTCTTTCTGGGATTTTCTCTTAAATAATGGGTTTGCACCTGTTTAAAAAGTGAAGGCCTTGCGGCCCTCTTCTAAGTCCAAACTTTGGTGACGTAATGCTGCAGGGACTGTCTGGTAGAAGTCTGCTACAGAGCATCAGTGCAGAACAAAGCACCCTTCTGAAACCTAAAATGACAAATGGCACACCTACGGCCTCATGGACTGCACAGGCATTGTTGCTGATGGACAACTAGGAGTACCACTTAAAAACAAACAAACAAAAACACCCAGAAGAAATCAGTTGTCACTATATGGATTTAAAAAAAAATTATTATGTATAGTTACATTTTAAAGCTGCAGTCCATAACTTTTTGCGCTGTAGCTGTTAATGAACAGAACTGCATTCGTCTTGTGGAAGAACATTGCAGCCGGAGCTACTTCTCTCTGTTTATGTCTATGGTGAGTCATGCAGGGACTGTGCTCCTCCACAGCGGTTCCTACCAGACCGGTCTGAAATAGTCCCAATATAAACACTTATTATAAGTGCACCATAATGATCCAGGGTGAGACAAAAACATGGTTTGGAAAATGGATTCATGTTGTACATTCTCATTATATCATTTTTGTAAATCATGAACACAAAAAAAGTTACGGACAGCAGCTTTAAACATTCATTAAATAAAATACAAATAAAAATATGTCTATTTATTGATTGTTGGTTTTTTTTTATTTCAAACTATTTGGGAAAAAAAGATAATTGATAATTTTTTCTATTGGTCAGCGCACTTACACTATATTGTTAAAAGTTTTGGCACACCTGCCTTTACATGCACATGAACTTTAAAGACATCCCATTCTTAATCTATGGGGTTAAATATGGAGTTGCCCCTTCCTTTGCAGCTATAGCAGCTTCAACTCTTCTGGGAAGGCTTTCCACAAGGTTTAGGAGTGTGTGGAATGGGAATTTTTGACCATTCTTCTAGAAAATGAAATTGTTCAAAATGTCTTGGTATGCTGAAGCATTAAAAGTTATTTTCACTGGAACTAAGGGGCCAAGCCCAACCCCTGAAAAACAACCCCCCACACCATAATCCCCCCTCCACCAAACTTTATACTTGGCACAAGTAAGTCAACCGCCAAACCCAGACATCAGATTGCCAGACGCGTGATCCGTCACTCCAGAGAACACGTCTCCACTGCTCTAGAGTCCAGTGGTGGCGTGCTTTACACCACTGCATCCCACACTTTGCATTGTACTTGATGATGTAAGTCTTGGATGCAGCTCTTTAGCCGTGGAAACCCATTCAATGAAGCTTACTACGTACTGTTCTTGAGCTAATCTGAAGGCCGCACAAAATTTAGAGGTCTGTAGCTACTGACTCTGCAGAAAGTTGGCGACTTTTGTGCTCTGTGCGCCTCAGCATGCGCTGACCCCGCTCTGTGATTTCATGCAGCCTACCACTTCATGGCTGAGTTGCTGTTGTTCCCAATTGCTTCCACTTTGTTATAATACCACTAACAGTTGACCGTGGAATAGGGGTTGAACGACATCAGATTTTTAAAAGTCGACATTTATGTGATGAAAGTCGAGTTGACTAGCCGCTGATCACATCATTAATGAACAATTAAGCCTGAACCTTGAGCTGAGACCTAGTGCACAGATGGCATATGACAGCGCGGGCCACACGGTTTTTGCTCCTACATAACAGCTTATTTTTTATCTGTTCTTTTGTCTTCATCTGTTCTTTTGTCTTGTTGTATATTTCACACGGATTTCTGTTCATTCTAAATCAGATAACGTTACAGAAAAGATTACATTTATTTGAATGAAGAAGTGAGAGAGTGAATGCGTGTTAATTAATTCTACCTGGCAGCATCTCTCTAATAATGAAGCTGTGAGTTTTAGTTACTAAGAAATATATGATAGAACTTTTCAGTTTCTAAGCTATTTTATTGATAAATCACAGAACAGTGTTGACAATACATTTCTGCGCTATTGAATGATCATGCATGTGCGTGCGATCTGCCTGTGATATGCAAGCGACTGTCTATGTGTGTGCGTTACAATGCAACACGCATTCATTTAGAACAGCGATTAACTGACGTGTACAATAAGCTGTTTAAAACATGAATTCACTAGAGCAATATTTAGCATCCAGATGGTATAATCAAACATGTTTTATGGAGAGGTCTTGGAGTATGCATTTATTTGTCTGTCATTTATCTGTTTGGAAACAGAGCGTAAAAATGGACTTATCCTGTTGCGCCATCTATAGGCCATGATCAGCGACTATTTAACGTCAAGCTTAAACATCTGTTCTGAGTTTCTCACACCACAGATAAATGTGTTATTAACCACCAAGCCAAATTTGAATCATAAAAAATCCGCCAAGTACATAAAATAGCTTATCAAAAACTTGAAAAAATGAGCAGCATTCTCTGCTCTCAAACGCTGGGGGTGTGTCCGCTCGCTGTCAGCGCCGAAACCACACCCAGTCACGGGAAAGCTGCCGTAGCACACAAGACAACACTCACGTACTGATCACGACCATATATGATCACGACGCACCAGATGTCGGCGGGACGGGAGGATGAAGGTCTGGGCGGGGGATAGTCGGTTCTGCAGCGGATTATCAGTGAATCCCAGTTGTCTCCGGTGAAAGTTTGTAAAACTATCCGGTGTAAAGTCACTGCAGAGGCAGGTGTTGGTGGTGATCCTCAGCTCTCCATCAAGGTTGCTGTTCACAAAATTAATCCACCTCTTCTTGATCATCGTTTTTGTTTTATAAGTTGTAGGCTATAGTAACTAACAGTACTGACAGTAACTCGCGATCGAGCGGGCGAACTGATGTGAATGTGCTCTAGTTATGATCGTATTAGGGGAGGAGCCAGGCTCGGTGGCTCCAGTGCGTCATCGAGCCACCGTTTTAGCCCCGCCCAGAAAATCCTGAACACAGCAACGGTGAAAAACTGTTTAACGGTCTAACTTTTGAATTCAGTACTACACAGTTCAGTCTTTGTATTGTGTTTCAGCAATACATTTCTAACATTTCTAACAGAATTGCCTTTACAGGGACTTTAAAGCGTTATGGCAGAGCATTAAAGTCAACTAGTCGATTAGTCTGTTCATCCTCTACCGAGGAATATTTAGTAGTGAGGAAATTTCACGAATGGACTTATTGCACAGGTGGCAACCTATCACGGTACCACGCTTGAATTCACTGAGCTCCTGAGAGAGACCCATTCTTTCACAGATGTTTGTAGAAGCAGTCTGCATGCCTAGGTGCTTGATTTTAAACACCTGTGGCCATGGAAGTGATTGGAACACCTGAATTCAATGATTTGGAGGGGTGTCCCAATACTTTTGACAATTTAGTGTACCTTCTGAGCAAATTATTGCTGGATCAATGCAGATTGAATTTTGTGAAGGGGTTCAGAAAGATGCAGTGTTTGACTTTCAAACCTGAAATAAATACCAAAAATTCGGACATGTAAATGATAGGTTGGAGATCTCCGTAATGCTATGAGTCTAGTTATATTTAGATGCATTTTGGTGCATATGCACAAAACAAAGTGCTTGTCATCAGGCTCATTACAAACACTGACTCATGAGTAGAGTTTTTAACTGCAAGTCAGCAGTCTTCCGAGATTAAAGGTGAAATGAAAGGTGACGTGTCAGTTGGCATGTGATGGGCGCCACTATAATATGTTTCTATTCATACTGGGCAGCAGCTGCAGACTAGCACTGTCTCTACAAGCACGCAGGGATGGGGCGGCGGCAAACCGCAAACAGTCCTGCAGTGTAAATGTGTGTGGACCTGTGCCAGGTATAAGCACATACACAGTTACACACACACACTGTGAACTCGCTAGAGGTGGTAGAAGCACAGATGGGCATTTCTGGATGGCTGCATCTCCTGGAGGGGTCAAAAGCAGAGGGAGGTGTTGGCAGGCCTGTAATGCTGCTACACCTCACAAAACACTCACACTTTCTCAAACATATGCTGTCACTGAAAAGTGTATGTGAAAATGACAAGAGATGTGCAATGTTAGACAGCTAGCTAGTCAAAACTGTATACGGTGTGATTGTTTCTGTCCTCAACAACAGCTGCTTGTTAGATTGTTTGATGTTATGATTGACCCCTGAGTGACCCCTCAACAGACTGTGCAACATCAACTTTTTTTTGTCACAATTCACAATACACATTTATACTGAGTGGTACACACCACGTTACAATTACTTTAATTATGAGATTCCAACTTGTAAAATGCGTTCACGTCCTTGTAGAATTAGTAATTACAACTTGTAAACTGACTTGTCCAAATGTAGTTAAGCAGTTATTTCATAATATTTTACAATTCCTGTAATTGACTATTGTTAATTTCTTATTGGGCAAACAATCTGAAATATACAAAAGACATACAACACAGTTTAATTCAGCTACATTATTAATGTCCTTCATTACTAATGTTTCTCACTATGTGTTCTTATGTGATCTTGCATTCCTGTGTTCTCATCCTACATCATCATCATCATCATCATCATCATCCATGGAAGTTCAATTCCAATACTCGAGAACCCGGATGTGTTCTTGATAACGAGGATGCATAGAATGCAGACTTGAGAGAATCAAACCGTTAGAAATCCCAGAAGACGCTGCGGGTGGAAAATGTACGGAAGCCTTTAAATAATGTTTCTTGAGGTGCACTTATAAATGTTAATATGATTTTTACAATAAAAAAATTGTCATAATTTAGAAATAAATGGCTATTTTCCATCCTGATTTTATCCCTCTGATTTAAACGCTGTTTGAAGGGGCGTGTCTGCTGAGAGACTTCGGTGCTTCACTGCTGTGATTGGCTGACATCTTTGTAATGAAATAAGCACTACATGTGGAACCCTCTCAAATACTTTTACTACATTTTTACTAAGGGTGGAACGGTTCTCTGTAAAAAAACGAACCGTACGGTTCTCCGCGCTCGGTTCGGCATGCACTTGCACCGCATCTCAAATCTGATGACTCATCTATAATATGGTTTGTTGACAATAATAACGTGCAAAATAGACAGACAGAGTTAGGTTATTGTATGTTTCTGTCGATGGATTCCCAATACATTACAATAGAGATGATCAAAAAGTGTGGACAAAACAGTCACTCTTGTATTCGAGTGCCGTCTGCTTGAACATGACTCACTCAGTCATCATGCCGTCATCACCGGGTGTTGATAGCGTGCAAGCACAGGCGAGACCTGAACACCACACGTTGTGTTTAAACTAAACTCATTTAAGCCTTGCCAATTTAACCATTCAAGAGCAAGATGCGAAACAGAACTTGCGCACGCTGAGAGGAGATTTGTGTGTGTGCACTCATCGGAAGCCACGCACATGGCGCATCGCAGATAGCTGGCAAATACTGAGTTTTCCTGCTGTCTGTGTTTTTAATTACCCTGAACTTAGCACATACCAAACCGTACCGATGTGATACAAACCGAACTGTGAGTAATTTGAACCGTTCCACCCCTAATTTTTACTATTACTATTTACTATTACACTATTACTATTTACTAATTAACTAATTGTGAAGTGTGGATTATTGCATTATATTTAGATCTGTTTAGCGCCACATTCAGGCTTTGAAACATGAAGTGCTCAGTGCTAAAGCTCAGCGCTTTAATAATCATATTAGGCAGTATCGCAATTTATGTTTTTCAATTGCCAAAATGCAAGACGCCTTAAATGATCATTAAATTGCTTGTTATACCATTGAAGGTGTTGAAGACTTTTTATGATCTTACATTTAAGAAAACTGATCTGCAGGGATTGTTTATTCGCACGTGTCCCAAAATACATTTTGCAGTTTGTGAGTGAAATAGTCGCACTGTCGAGCACTGCACATGGAAGGTTGCCATGATGAGCATTGAGCAGATGACAGACAATGCAGTTCTCTCATCATTGCAACACGATTTCTGCACTCTCACAAATGCTTTCACCACAACTAAAAATGCAAACAAAATGTAAATAAGAGATTAATTGTGTAGTGTAAGAGCGTCACTATGACACTTTTGGCAAGTGTCCAGATAAACTCGCGCTATGTGATCGACAGCTTCAGTCACTATAAAGAGAGCGTTCTTTGAAGTAGAAATATAGGATTATTCATTATGAATTGAACTGTCATTACCGGTTACAAACTTACAGTTTGCGGGGTCCTTGCTGGTTCCTGAACAGTTGGCACAGCCTGATCTTTGAGCAAACATTTTTGGGCAAAGCCAGTATTGTATTAGGACTTATTCTCAGCAAAATACGTTAAAAATAAACTGAATCCATTTTTCTCTGACGTCGGGATTGTTTTGTTTCGCTTATGGCGAATTTCACTGAGAAAAAAACTCATTGTATTATATGTCTGTCCTAATATACTTTCACACAGTATTTTATGGAGGTCTAGCTAAACTCTTAAGCATTCAGCATGAAAAACCGTTGTGTTTTTTTACTTTTTAAATACTTCTTATTTTAAACATGGAGAAACGCTCTTATCTATTCCTCTGTTGTTGCTTTTCATTAGATTTGCATGGTAATTTGAAAGGCCAGAAATATTTGTAAATACGAATATGAAAATAAAGTGAAATGAGCTTAATACTGCAAATAATATACAGCCTACACCAGGGACTTTGCATCCTTGAGGTCATCTGGAGCACTCCCTACAACACTGCAATGAGCCCAACATTTCTGACACTGCCAGGACTCCATTGAAGGCTAGATTCACCACAAAGACAATCAATCTGTGTTGGAAGTCACACTAAGCAAACAAAGACTTACCAACAAAAGAAATCGTTTAGGATCTGCGGATGTTGTCTAAGATAGCAACATCTTAGCAATATTCCTACAGTGAACACCCACCCTTAAGATGAAGTTCCTGAGTGCATTTCCGCGTGTGTCTGAGGTCCTACACACAGACAAACTGGTGATTCCAAAGAAAAAGGAAGTGGAGAGAAAAAGAAAAATGCAGGGTAGACTGAAATAGTCTGAAACAAAACTTTGTTTGGTCTCATTTCTCCAAACGTCGCTCTCTTTCTCCCACAGACACAATCACACATATTCATTTCTGTCAGTTCTCTTGACTTTTGTGGCTTTTAGTCAGTGTCCATTAGCTTTGAAGCTATCTATATGCTAGGTTACTCCTACAAGTTGACAAAACAACCTTTAGCAAATAAATATGTTCTCTTCTGGGAAAAATACTGATGACTCAGCCTGCACTACACAATTGTTTGTCTAATAAAATGCTCCATAGATTGCAAATCACCCACCCACCTGCAAACCATAGGCCATTTTTGACATAATTAAAGCTTGCTAGCTTAAAAAAGAAGTCCAATTACTTTCTATATGTTCCAGCCAAGCTTCCTGTTGCAATAGGAATTACATCAACACAAAAAATAACGTGATTTAATGGGGTTTTAAAAGAGAAAATTCTCAAGACTGGCAAATGAATGTTTAATGGCTGTGAAGCAAATGCTGAATAGAGCAAGTGTGCAATATTTTAAACAGGGCATAAATTTCCTTTCAGACTGTGTAAGAGGTGCTGTGCCATCCCTTAGAGCCCCGCTGGCAGTCCAGATCAGGAGTTAAAACATGGAGGTGGGGGTCTTTTGCATAATAATAACATGATAATATGGATATGCAAGAAGCCAGTGAGATTGACGGTTGTGAATGTAAGAATTAAGGTTGGCGAACATCATGGAGCCTTAAGCTAAGCTAGCGCACAAAGCTACATACAACATGCATGGACACACATATACTCTTCACGTACTTAATTGTGAGGCTAACTTCATGCTAGGGGTGCACCATAATTTGATAATTTGAAAATGGCATTATCGGTTTCGGGCCGGAAAAAAAAAAAAAACAGTCGAAAACGTAAACCGAAAATGAATGTCACACGCCCCTCCCATCTGTGCGCAAGCGCTTAGGTTTCACTCACGGTCACGTTTTTAAAAGAAGCCATTTTCGGCTTCAGTTTCGGCCCAGAATTTTCATTTCGGTGCATCACTACTTCATGCTAATAAAGCTGCTGACAGTGTAAAATTAGAACACCAGAATATTTATGCATGGCCACACGCATACACTCACATGCACATGTTCAAATGTTTATTCTCCAGTTCCTGGATGCATATAGTAGCTATTAGGGCATGTGAACATTATGTTAAGTGATGCTCGTAAACCCAGTGCTGGTAGTTGCCCCAAGGGCTGAAAAGCAGGGTGACATAGAAGAGGAAGCTGTGGGGAAGGGTGTTAAAGAATAAACTCAGCTAAATGTGGTTTCTCCTCAGGCTATGTCCACCAATTTGTTCCATATTCATCTGGCATTAAGGCTGGCTGTTAAACCACTTTTGTTAGAGATTCGGCACTTGTGTTGTCTAAAAATTGGAAAAATGCAGTTTGATAGATCAATGTTCATGGTCAATGTTAATTTTGGTACATTTAGGGGAAAAAAGGGGGAGGGATCCTTCTCAACGGCCGTTTAATAACATTGTTAGAGAAATACTAGGGTTGACGTTCACACTAATTGCTTTTTGTTTTTGGTTGTTATACAAGAGCAACTGCTTGGAATAATTCATAATTACAAATACATTTATTTATATACTTAAAAAAATAATCTTATATTATACACAAACTGCTGGGAATGTTTTTGCTGTCTTTACTGTTAATTGCTAATTTAACAAATTACACAATTACTGTAAAAGATTCCTTGTTCAATCTTGGGGGTGGCACTAGATAAACTTTAAATGTGTGGTGAGGCTTAATCTCAGTTCTCTCATTATCATGGCCTTCAGGTAAGTGTTTAATCTCGGGTGACTAGATCAGCTAGATCAACATAGTATTACTAGATCAACTTGTTTGACTAATGACAACAATACTAGGTTGTCTCTCAGCATGAAAGAAGGCAAAGCAACTATGAAAGCTGTTAGAGCTCAAGCATTATTGTAGTTGGACTCGCTTTGTCATAATCATAGCAAAATGTTCTCATGATCTAAACAAAAACTTTTTGACTGTTGACTTTTTTTCTACATCTCGACAAAAAAAAGATGTGTTTTTCTTGAACTGAGGCTGCTACAGCGATCTGTCACGCCACATTTAAGACAGCAAAACTGGCATTTATTGTTTGAATTTCGTGATAAATGGAGGGAATTTGAAAGCAGAGACTTTGTTTCTTATCAGAGGTAACAAAGCTTTTGGCAAACTATGTGTGATTCATAAGTCCCTTTCACATAGAGCGTCGATTCCAGAAAATTTCATAAAATTGCTACCTTCAGTGTGTGAACCATAGACTGTAAAAAAGATGGACAACATGCCTTCACTCTCTTCTGTTGAAGTGAGTGAAGCCACCAGTCTCCAAATATGGCGCTGACATCTTGGGTATATCAAGGTCCCGCCCACACTAATCGACAACTTTTTGTGAAATAAACAGTTATGGAAATGTAGAAATTAAAGTAAAAGCCCCAATCTCCTCCCAAAGTTCCCGATAAATGTCTGTTGGTGTCTCGGTGATTAGATAGGGCTGTGTATTGCATTTATAAAGTGAGACTGCATTTATGCGTTATCACATTAACTTTGACAGCAATAAATTCTACACAAGAAACATTTTCTACACAAACAGTCGGACACGTTTTTCTGCCTTCTTTTGATTAGCAGGACACAATCGGCTGATGCCTGATAATGGCTTTAATCAGCCTCTTAGTGCTTGAAGTACATAATAATTATATAATTAGAAATGTGTGGTGTTACTGTGCGTTCACACCGCCGCCGACGAGAGCGTCAAACTTCGCTCTGGCCGCCCTGCCATCAACGCTTTTGAAAGATTCGTGGACGCGCTGCCGCTCTGACGTAGATCGAATGCTTGGTCTTTTTTAAAACTGCATTTAAAGGGGCTGCAAAGCAAACAATCATGTTGATCGGCGTTTGTGCAGACTGACCACAGGTAGGGTATAACTGTATAATATAACCTCATGAGATCATTTAAATGTGAAAGTTTAAAAAAAGCAGATCGATGGAAAGAACTTAACAATTATAGTTACATGTTTGCTAATGAAGTAAACCAATTAAAAGCCATGTGTGTGGTGTATAAATAATGTTGCGCGTCTTCTTATCAAACCCGCCGCACCAGCAGTGATCAACCTCGCCTCTATTTTGCTGGGGAACTAACGCCGCATTCACACGGGGCGTCGGCGTCAACGCTTCTCGTTTACTTTGAATGGGTGACGTCATGCGTTGCCGAACTGAATTGTGGGTTCCGTCGCGGCGCTTCACTCGCGTTGCAAGCGGCAAAAGTTGAAGATTTCTCAACTTTTCAAGCGCCAACGCAGGCGTCATCCAATCAGATCACCCTATGCAAATATCCTAGAGCAGACGCTAGCCAATCGCGTTCGTTTAAAACACCGGTGAATGAAGAGTGAATGAAGAGTGAAGAACGATCTAAAATGGAGGAAAAGCTAATCATTGCGGTGGGTAATCACCCGGTCCTTTACTACCAATCATTATTTACATACCGGGACACAAACTGGAGAGACCAGGCCTGGAAGGAGGTGGCAGAGACGGTTGGAGAATCTGGAATGTATCATGCTTGTATTCCGTCCGTGCTCTGTTTATCATTGAATGACAGGCAGCATATCATATCATATCATATCATGTGTGGTTCAAATAGGCGCTATCCCCCAGCCAAATGAGGAATCAAATATTAAAGTGATCAGTTTTCATACACAAAATAGTCTCACAGACTAGCTGTCAAAAAAGGCGCTTTTTTGTGTTGCGTTGTGGTCCAAGCGGCAAGTATGTGATTAGCTGTTGTCACTATGACGGTCGCGTCAGCACCAAGCTTCAGCCACGCCCTCCGTCAAGCGTTGACGCCGAAACCCCGTGTGAATGCGGCGTAATGTGGTCAGAACCAAAGTTTACAGCACTGCGTTCTCTGGAATCCTCTCAAGCGGAGCACTTCTATATTCCCATTGGTTGCCGCCGAACCGCGTCATAGCTCATTACCATAAAGTTGACCTGATTTCAACTCTCCTCGACGCCCAAATCGTCCAAGACGCGCCGCGCCGCTCTCACCGGAGCTCTCCGCCGGGCTCCCATTGAAAATGAATGACTTAAGGCCACTTTGACGCTCTCGCCGGCGGTGGTGTGAACGCACAGTTAAGGAGAAATGAACAAAAGAATGCTTAGCTGACTTCTGTAAGCATGAGGCCCCACAACGACAAAATATGCACACCAGTTATCTGATAGAAGCAACATCATTCATATAATAAGGACTAGATAATAATTTTTTTAAATCAAAAGATCAATGTTCTGTTCAATAAATGCTGTCAATCCTTACAGATATTCTTGAGTGAAAATGGTTTTCAATTTCTCCGAACAGATTTCTCTAATGGTCCGAAATTCATGTTTTACAACAGCAGACCTAAACAAGCAGCTAAACATGGCAGACCTGTACCTGCAGAAATTCACAGTGTCAGGCTTGATGGTGCTTGCACATCCTCACCCTCTCCTCGACAACTCCCGACTTTTCTTCACAAGGGTGATGAGTTTCAGCATCATTAAGCCCTTAACATTCTGCACTAAATTACTGAGTGTGTTGAAATATAATTTAGCTGGCGGAGAACTAGGCATATTCAGTGTTCAAGAAAGACTCAAGCGAACCAGCAATTGGTAATTGTTGATTTGAGGGTGTGTTCATGTGCGTTTGGGAGAATCTGTCTGACAGATGGTTGTCACTACGTTCTGGGCAGGGACTCAAAGTGGTTTTGAGATGGTCAGATTGATCTGAAGGCAGTTGGACAAGGCTGGTCGGACTGAGCTGCACAGGCAAAACGGCCATGAAGGATCATTACTGGTCTTGAGGTTCATTCAGGCGTAAGGCAGTCATCTTTAGTAAAATTTCATGACAGATATTTTAAACATACATTATAATCAAGACATCGCTAACAGGTCAAAGTAAAATATTAACGAATATATAGGAAAATATAGTATATATATATTTAGTGAAAGAGTTCATTTCTTTAGGGACTTCTAGAACTGTGGACACTGAATGACTTGCCTGAGGTAAATGTAATGCGTGACATTGTTTACAAGCTGTTTTATTGGTGTCTTTCCGCCATTGAAACACTGATTGAGCGATTACATGAGATATATGATACGTTTCAGAAAGTTGTATCTTTCAACATACTTGTATATGTTCATTCATGTTTATTCTGTAACTAGTAATAAAGAGGAAGAGATGATCGAGTTCACTGTGGCGCCTATACAGTGATCTTTCACGCCACATCAAAGAGCGTCAAAACGGCATTTATTATTTGAATTTTGCGATAAAATGGACAGAATTTGAAATATGACACTTTGTTTCTTATCGAAAGTAACAAAACATGGAGCTTATTGCGATTATTGGTGGTTAGGCTTTTATTCGTCGTGTACACAAGACATTTTACGGGAACCCTAATTGCTATTTAATCAAATATCAAGGAAGAAAATTTGTTTTTTGACATAAGGTAAAGTGAGGTCAACCTCAACAATGGAGCAGGGCTGGGCCAAGAGAGTACCACAGTACATACCATGGGTGGTGCATCATGGTTTTTTGGTTCAGTTTGAATATTGTTACACCCCTACATATAAGTATGTGTATTTAACATTCAAGCTTCATGAGCGCGCGTCTCTCAGACAGCAATGCTTACAAACGCATTCAAATGATAAGCTTTCGTGACCGTGCAACACAGCAATGTCCCTTGAGCTTAAACGCGATAGATTGGTTGACAAATTTCTACCGGTATATCGGCAATCCCTAATGTTGGTGCGAGTTATATATGCGACACGGTCAGATAACTACATTGAACAGAATAACTGACTCATCTACTTTTCAAACCCTGAAACAACAAAGAAACATGCAATTTTAAAAGGTGTCAAAATGTTCCAGCCCTTCAGATCAAGGCATCATTCACATTGTTTTCCTGACTTCACGGCATAAACAAACCTGTCATCTGCAATTTTATCATGCATGAACTAGTCAACATCACTCCGCTGAGGCTTTCAGAGCAAATAATGCACTTGGACATCTTTATAGAGGGAGGAGAGAATGCAAAAATATGTTTGCCTTTTCAAGACCATAGCTTGAAAGCAGAGTTTAAAATGAAGAGCTTGAAGATCAAACCAAGACTCCAGAATTTGACTATGCAATGAGAATACAGTGAAAGAGTCCTCTGTGCTCTATAGCATGTGTAGGAGTTTTCTGTAGGGCGCATATAAACCCCTGTAAGACAATTAATCAGAGACCAAAGACAACAGGCTTTTGTCTTGGCTTGAGACATGCTCAAATTGGCACTGCAAACAACATTTACATTTACACATTTGACAGACACTTTTATCCAAAGCGACTTACATTGCATTCAAGGTACACAATTTACATTTTTTGTCAGTTCTTGCTTTCCCTGGGAATCGAACCCATGACCTTGGCATTGCTAGCACCACACTCTACTGTTTGAGCTACAGGAAAATAATTTAAAACAATTAACTGCAATGTGCAATGTAACAAGCCGATCATAATTCCAGCCATTTTTCATTTATCTAATATACTGTACCATTCAACATTTTAGGGGTCTACAAGAATTTTTTTATTAATATTTTTTTTTCTACAGGGATGCATTCAATTGATCAAAAGTTTTAAAAAAAAGTATTAAGCAGCACTGCACAACTGTTTTCAACATTGACAATAAAAATCTTACATGAAGACCAAATCAGCATTTTAGAGTGATTTCTGAAGATTAAAGTAATGGCTGCTCAGCTTCTCAGACTTCTTTCAAAAATATATATTCTATTTATAGACGGTTTCAATGGCAACAACATAAACAAACGTTACTGCGCATGCACGCTTTTCCGGTAGACGTCCGCAAAGAATCAATAACAACAGAGGCTGCGTTATCTTTCTTATGCGTTATCATCTTTTGTTTTAATTGTGCAACATTATGTTAATTTATATGCTTTTATTGTTTCAGCATGTTTATTATAAATAATCTCCCATTTCTGTCTGCAATATAGAGTGGAGAAAACACCCCCCTTAAAGGGTTAGTTCACCCAAAACTGAAAATCCTGTTATTAATTACTCACCCTCATGTCACTCCAAACAGTAAGAAACTAACCCTAACCTTAGAAAAGAAGAAAAATATCTTGATTTGTGTTCCGAAGAAGAATGAAGGTCTTTGGAACGACATGAGGGTGAGTAATTAATGACAGAATTTAAATTTGTGGGTGAACTAACCCTTTAAGGACCGTGTAATGCCGTTTTCTGTACAGTATCCTATATAAATCATGCAATGCGTCGGAATAACATGTTTCTTTGTTTCATAATATAAGATTAATGTTGGGAAACTTAAACTTGTAGATTAAATACCCTACTTTAGATTGAATGTATATGAATGCATCACAAACATCCTGTGCTCTATGGACACTGCCATTAATAGAGGATAAAGCGAAAGTTGTTTCAGGAGGCCTATTACATACCTAATTTAAATATTTTGCGTGAAACATAAATCCGATCAGTTATCCAGATGGCAGTCACTTGATGTGAACAAATGTAAACGCGCTGTGTCCTGATTGACTGATGATCTGATCTGCTTGATCGGATCTCTGTGATCGCATGCTAATGTCGAGTGTAAACGCAGCCAGAATAAGTTACCTCTAGAGTAGATTATTTCTGATAACAAGCAAAATAAATAAGTAAATTACATTAGACATACAGTCTAAATTACATTAGATGCTGCTCTCGTATGCAGTCAGACTGGATATTTATGACGCTTTCAAGGCTTTTTAGTGAGTCGCACAGTTTTTGCGCTGGTGTCATATGCTCTCTGCTTGATCATTAATATTTATATCATGTTATCCAAGAATAGTACATTAAAAATGTGTTTCTACTGAGAAGTGCGCCATACTATCCACTAGCCAGACCGATAAACAAACACAGACCGGAAGTTAATTTCGGGCTAGGCGTGTAACCGTGGCAACGCGCATGCGTCCAATGAAACTGTCTATATTCTATAAAATAATATGACTTTACATATAGACATTAGTGGCAGAGCACCACAGAAGGACCAAAAACAGCAAATCAGACATCTTCATCAGGCACATGACGGCTTATGTTTTGTCTGTTCATCAAGATAATGAAACATGTTTCTTCAAGTGTGTTATGCATCTAAGCAACAGCAGTTCTTGTCAAATGTCAATCTGTGATTACAAGTCGCCCACTACAATTGCTGATAGATGAGCACAATTACCGCCACTGCTCAAAAAGCACCTGCATTTGGGTGTTAATTTCACACCCTCAGCCACAGAGCTGTGCTCTGAAAGTTTAGTTTAACCTTAACTAAATGAAAATAAACCCCCCCAAAAAACTGTCGTTCTGTATTGGAACTAAAGCAAAAATTTCTCCAAGGCACATATGTAATGGGCCACAACTCTTTCTGGAGGAAAAAAGACAAACAAAAAACAGAGTGATGAATCGTGGAGGAGTTCGGCGACGCAAGTAACTCTTGACAGTCTGATCCATTGCCGAGGGCAAGAATGTGAAATGGAAAAGTTCTCATCAGGAGTGGAGAGGCCTTCTTCTAAGGAAATAAATGGCACCCGCATCTCCAGCTCACGGAGAGGAGACAGAGAGATAATGAAACGGCAGGCGGATGTTTATCGACTTTTATGAATTCTATTTGATCTTGCTTCTGTCGTCACTTGTTGGCAAAAACACAAAACTCCCTTGTGCCGCTGGTTCTGAGGGTGGGCAGGACAGCAGAGGGAATATGACAAAGAATGCAAGCAAGCAACAGATGGGAAACAGAGTGGCCAATTACCCCGCGCTGTAAAAATCGCTGGGTGTGCGGCATGAGAGGAGGAGATGAGGTGATTCATTCAGACAAATGATACCTCTCTCACAAGCTGCCTCCTGCTAGAACACTGTATATGTCACGCCAGGTTTCCAGCTAGCATGCAAAGTAAAATGTAAGCGAATAAATGCAACATACAAACCACAGAAAGGAAGCTGCTAATGAATAATGTTGAGTGATTTCAAATAAATGTTGTAGTGCCGTGCGGTAGGCCACAGGCGTTCAGAAGCGTTTGCGGAGCGCCTCTGTGATTGTGTCCCAAGGGCATTTCAACTGCCCTGAAATTCTATTTCCCAATGCCGAAAAGCCTGTTTATGCGCGACTGTTAATGCTCACAAAAGATGCTCTGATCACACCAATAAACCGTGCAAATCACTGAAGCACCGAAACATCCAGTCGCACCAAACTCGAGCATGCAGTGATGCAGAGTGTGTCACTAGGCACGCTGATTAGCATGGATGTCAGAGGAGCACTAAAGAGGGCAGTGGCAGGTCCTCAGCAAAACAGACCCCATACAGTACTGCTGTCTGCATCACTTATGAGCATTCATTCATAGACACAATCACAAATGTTGAAAGATTTTTGCTCGATCCCAATCACTTCCTTCCTTGGATCTTTTCACTCCTTTATTATGATCTCAAGGTTTTGTGACTGAACAATGACCAAAGATCACCACTTTACAACATATATTACACAGTTTCAACAACGCGTTCATGGTTGAGCAATAAGGTCGGCCTGTTGGCATATCTGGCAGGTGTCGTTTATTATGTGCATGTGTTTTTGTGCCTTGTAAATGTAAATGTTTGGTTTTCTATGATGTCTATTCATCTTGTAAGAATCAGTTAGAATGGATTGATAACTATAATTATCAACCCATCACAATATGCCATTGTTTTCCAGCCAACATGTTTATGAATTAATAGATGTCATGCAGTTAAATTATATCTTACTGCATACTTTGCATGTACTGTTGCAAGTTAAAAACGTAATGAATGTGTTTTGTAAAGGAAACTTTGAACAGAAATTCTAAATGATTTTCTTTTCTGTAAGGATTAGCTTTTAGCATATTTATAAGGGAAAATTCAATTTGGGACTTAAATTTAAAAAATGTCTAGATGTAAAATGTAATTGTCTGAAGTCTCAAATAGCTAAAATTCTAGGTAAAAACATGTTGGCAGACATAGTTTTGCATTATCTTTTTTTTTTATATACATGGTGACGATGCTTGACTCGATGATGTGTTTGATCTTAATCTAAACAGATTAAGCTTATTTTCTGTTTTCTTGTCAGTACTCCTCTTGCCAGTCAAATCTTTCGACTCTTAACTAAAATCGAACACAAAAATATTGGGTTATTTTTTTCTACCCAAATCCTGGGTTGAGCGTTTTGGCTCATTTTGGGATTATGTTTTTGTGTTACCCAGTCCCTGGGTCAAACGTAACAACACAGTGTTTAAGTAGTTTTCGTGTTACCCAGATCCTGGGTCAGATATAACAACCCAGCGGTTGAGTTATTTACAGGGGCACGATGTGAGTCCTACACAAGTGTTGTGTCAGTCTTTTCGCATGATGAAAGCACCTGATGCCTTGCATAAAATTGTATGATTTTATTCTAAAAGACAGAATATAAATACTTACAGTGTCAGAACAATTTACCTTTAGGGCTACAACAGCTATTCACTTTGTACTTTTTTTTTTACCATTAAAAGGTACATATTAGTACCTTAGAGTAGCAATATGTACCTTAAGGTACTACTATGAACCTGGGTTTTTCACCCAGTGACAAGCTGTTGTACCCCTAAAGGTACCATTTAAAAAAAAAAAAAAATTGTGAAAGTGTAGGATGTTAAAATAGGTCCTCACAGAGCTGTTTGCTGTTTGTTTATGGACAGGTTATGGAGTTACAGCATATTTCGGCTACAAGTGAAACATGATACAAGCTCCGACACAATATCCAGCACCATTACGGTGAAAAAACGGGATAACAGAGACTGGTCGATTGTACTCTAAAAAATGCTGGATCATGTTAACCCAAATTTGGGTCAACTATGGACAAACCCAACCGTCGGTTTAATTTTTTTAATTACATTTTTAACCCAGCAGTTGGGTTTGTCCACATTTGACCCAATTTTGGGTTAAAACAACCCAGCATTTTTTAGAGTGTACACTTGAATTACTTCTAAATGTTTGATTTTTACTTATAAATATTTGTTAAACAAGCTTAAATGTAGGCAATATGTATTAAAAACAATATAAAATATGCTATACCTAGTATTATAGTAAAAATGAATCAAAAACGCTTTCCTGTAGCTCAAACAGTAGAGCATGGCACTAGCAATGCCAATGCCATGGGTTCGATTCCCAGGGAAAGCAAGCACTAACAAAATGTAAAATGTGTACCTTGAATGCAATGTAAGTCGCTTTGGATAAAAGCGTCTGCTAAATGCATAAATGTAAATGTAACCCATCATGCTGGTTAAAATTAACCCAACATGTGTTATATCCAGTGATCTATATAGATTGCTCATGACGTCATAAAATTTGAAGCCGTCGCACCGTCATATTGGTATTCCCTAATAAGCTCACACATTCTATTGAATCAATAGGAAATTTATGATTTTACTAAGAAAACATTGCCTAAGGAGACACCTTTATATTTGAAGTCTCCCTGTACATTCTTACAGCACAAACCGTCCTGAGCAGGGACATGGTTATTCGTTAAAAGTCGGGAATTTCCCCTGCTTATTAAAAAGTTATGTTCATATTCATTACAGTAGTGAACATCAGCTCGGTGGGCGGACGAGACACTTCAGCGTATGTACTACAAAAGTCAAAGCGCGCATTTTGAAATGGGAGTAAAGATTTTTGCCTTGTAACCTGAAATCACCTTGTACTGTTGTGTTTATGTAGTGCTGTAGTATTGTTTTTATTCATACAGTAGGCTAACTGCAAGTTTCAACAATGTCGTTATGCATTTAGAAGCAGACAGTTAATGATTTAAAAAATGGTTAAAATGAATAATTAATTCAACAACATGGCATACGTACACTTTACTCATATGGAAACTGTAAACACCATACATTTGCGCTGTCTTTAAGAGTCTGAAATAGATGTTGCTCAATCAAGAAATAAAATACATGCATCATCGCTTATTCAGACAAATAACACTGCGGCAAACTTTGAATTGGAATACAATAGGAGTGCAATATAGTAATAGAGGCTTGTATTAATATTCATTGTACAAGCTATTCTAATCAATTTCTGCAGCTAAACACAGATATGTGTTAATGTATAATGTTTTCCATAATTACATGCATAAATAAATATATTTTGTGTTAGTTCAGTAACGTTACCTGAGTCAGGAGTGTGCTGTAGACACACCGATATTAACGATTTCAATTAATATATGACTCATTCTCTCCGAAAAGACCATAAACATTACTGATAACATCTGAAGTAACTATTCATTTACATACATAGCCTATACCGTAAAACTAATCCTATGAGACTGAGACGCTGCAAATCGGGTGATTGTAGGTCAATGTTTTGGCTGCAAGTCAATGATGCCCTCTGTCGGTAGGGAATAGTAAGATGGCCGCTCAAACACTTCTGGTGGCTTCACCACCTGACGGCTGTTTAGAACTGTCATGAGCAATCCAGTCATTATATAGATCAGTGGTTATATCCTCGATTTCGACTGTATATAGCCTACTGTACATTTAAGAAAAAATTCGCACTATTTTAAACTTTTCTTGTGTTAAATTATATTTGCTCGCATTCAATAATATTCACTTGTGTGTGCTTATATAAGTATCATTACAAATATTAGGATGTAAGTTATTAACGTTTTAAAATGTCACATTTAAAGAAATCTAGTGTCTAAATATGTATTCAAATGCAAAACCTACAAGTAAGTAAGCAGTTATGATCTGCAATACTTTTTTGTGCAACTAGACTAGGCCTACATGTATATTTATTAAAGAGCCATTCAGACACATAGTGGGTAATGGCATTACAAATGAAAATTATTTTTTGCATTGGAATTCTCTATTTTAACCTTAATTACTACACTAATTGTAATGTAAATAATTCAAATATTAGAAGAAAAAAATTTAAGTGGTCATTAATGGACCATAATTATTGCACAAATAGTATTTAGTACCAAAAGATCTCCTCAAAATATTCAATAAATATTTATATTTATAAATATTCCCAGTCACGTCGACTCTGTCTTCTTCCACCTTATTCTACGAACTTTGTAACACATGTAATGTACCATTACAGCCGTCGAGATGAACGAATCGTCAAAGTGTGGATTATAGCATTATTTTATGATCTATTCCTATCACATGAAAGGCTGCAGTGATGAGCATTGAGTACACAGACAGTCTGTTGATCGCGTGAATGCAGTGATCTCGTCATTGCAACACGTTTTCTCTCACAAAATGCTTTCACCACAACTAACAGCAAACACGACGTCGACATGAATACAGTAAGAGCTTCGCTGTGCTGCATAACAGCGTCATTCATTATAACGGCAGTTTGGGCAAGTGTGCAGATACACTCGCGATGTGTGATTGACAGCTCCGGACATTATAAAGAGTGTTCTTTGATCGCTCTCTGTAGTTGAATCACTTAAATAACGTATTTGTTTCATGCTACTAACAGAAACGATCGTTTTAGTCACTGGCTTGATTCACTGATGCATTATGCTTAGGGCATCAAGACAGCGATCATTAAACAATTTAGAAAGAAAGTCTGAGTGAACTTGAATGATTTGCTAAACATCAGAAATCACTGATCACAGATCAGGCATTAATGAACACTGTTACTCACTGTTTGTCGCGGTGCTGTCGAATCCATATTGTAAAGTCTGTTTGTAAAGCCTGTGCTGACATAAACTGAATCCATTTTCTCTGAATGCTCTGGGTGGGCAAAGCAGAGGAAGGGGAGGTAACAGCTTGTCTGAGCTGTCATTTTCTCAAAGGCAGAGAAAGACAGCCAAAACTCGGTTTACACCCATCAAAATTTCTATCCACTTGGGGACCAAATACAGGCTAGGGGAACTCATATTAATGTTAAAAAAACCTCATAAAATGAAATTTTCATGCCATGGGACCTTTAACATTAATGTTAAGCAATGTTGCATCTCCACCACTCTCCATAATAAAATGATACTGTAAATATTGTTGACGTAATAATCAATGCACACTATGCTGTACTGTTTACCAAAGATTGCTGCAAGTATAGTGAAGCTGTTGTCTATCCTGCTTAAGCCATTCAAATGTATTGACACCGACAGCGCTCGTTTGTTTAGAACTTTTGAGAGCTCCATGAACCACATGACCGTGCCAGCCGCTGTGAGATGAAAGCATGTCGCAACTCTGTTTTTCAACGGCTCTGGCTTAAACTCTTATGCCACATTAGCGCCAAAATGCTATTTATTGTTTGAATTTAAAAGCTCAGACTTTGGTTCATATAAAAAGCCAGGTTTGGCAAATTGGCTTGAGATTTACTTGGGCAGAGTGAGAGCGTGAGGACAGAGCCTGAAAAAAACGCATGGTTCACGCCAAATGCCGGAGAGTTGGGCAAATGGAACGCACCTTGTGTGTGTGTGTGTGTGTGTGAGTGAGAGAAAGAGAGCCAAGTGAGTGACAGAGACGGAGGGAGAGCAGGGAAAGGAAATGCAGCTTATTAACAAAAAAAAATTGTTAATAACGACACGCAATATGTGGCGGCCGATGTTGATTCTGTGGCGCACCACCACGGATTAGTCTATGTGTGGGAAACA
This sequence comes from Romanogobio albipinnatus, assembly GCA_023566225.1. Classification (NCBI taxonomy): domain Eukaryota; kingdom Metazoa; phylum Chordata; class Actinopteri; order Cypriniformes; family Gobionidae; genus Romanogobio; species Romanogobio albipinnatus. Next base: position 36,077,575 of record CM042249.1, read on the forward strand.
CTGGGCATATAACCAGCTATACAACTATGCATCATCATATATCAATGTACACTTTAATAAAATAAAGAGTCTTGCTGAACAAATACAGTAAATTCAATTCCAATGTCCACTAAATCTTAAAATGTATTCTGCTTGTGAAACCAAAGTATGTTGTAGTTGGCATGAGTGGCAATCCCACTCTTGATCCCAATTAAGACAACCTGTGCCTTTTCAACACAAAAGGGCTTGCCACAACACTATGAGGATTAGCGAAAAATTAAGTCGACAAATCCACTGATCAGATTATCTCTGCGAACAGGATCTTCTCTGCCTTACACGCCTCTCACTGGCACAGGCTAATGCTACTCCGTGGTGTCTAAACTGAAGTCGATAACCTGGCTCAAAGATGCCTCTCCACAAGCAGTCGATTTTTTAAAAGTGATTGAGAGAAGGAAGAAGGAAATGGACATTGCAACAGAGAGATGAAAAGAGTGAAAAGAAGGTTAAAGAAAGGGCAATGTTACCAAACAATACATAACCTGCATTGTAAGGGAAAAGAAAAAGATACCGCTAGGCCGTACTTTTTTACCACTGTGCTGCTCAAAAAAGATGGAAGTGAAGAAAAGGACAGAACCCAGAATGTGACATATCTCTGCTGTCTCTCTGTCATCAGTGTCACATGAGTTGTACTCCTCTGGCTTTGTACCAAATTAGCATTCGACTCATCCTCTGCCCTGTAAATCGCTACTAAAATCCTCCGGCAAATGATAAACATTGTGATCATAGCACTTGAGTATACAGATTTCAAGTTTCAAATGGCCAGCGGTTACATGGCCTTGCCTTGCAATAGTTTCTAAGGAATAACTGATGCATGGGCACAAAACTGCAAGTAGCATGTTGACATGCAAACTGATGCAGCTGAAGTATAGCAATATGAAACCTTTAAAAATTAAAGCTTTCGGTGACAACCTGGGTTAGCTTTCTGTCTCAAACCCAGTAGCAGTTTGCTGCAGTTTTTGTTCTGTGTAGGCGGCCCAGCTGAGCCGAACCCCTGGGCTAACAACTCTACTCAGTGGGTGAGGGGCAGCTGGGCTTCTAGCCAAAATGGATAGCCGAGATTCGCACATAAAACCAACAACGAGCGACAACTTAAATTTGTTCAATTCAACCTATGTAAATAGCAATGGAGAGAAGCAAATATTTCACTAGTGCTATAAGTGCTAAGGTTCAAACAAGAAGGTGGGGAAGGTTCTTATCAGACATTCCCTGCCTATAATATTCCATAGTACACTTGTTTTCAGCTGAGTGGGGAGGCAATTTTCAGAGGGCAGAAATGAAAGAAAGAGAAAGAGAGAAAGAGACAGCAAGAGAGAGGGGGTAGACTGGGACTTACAAAAGTGCACTCAATACATCTGTGTCCTGTGAGGTATGGACCATCTTCTTTTCTTCATACCCCAATGGCAGGAGACAGAATGGCTAAGTGATTGTAGATACTCTGAGCCAGGATGGCATGTAAACCAAGTGATGGTATAAGCTAAAGTGAAGGTTCTGTGTATTACCCACCATGTATCCTGCAACTGATAGGCAGTATCATGTAATCTAAGAGAAACTGTTAAAGATATCAATCAGCACAAGGTGAAATCCAATCATGCCAAACCCCATCAATCCTCTTAGCATGACAATCCCCCATCCATGCTTTGTGCATAAAAGGGATGACAACACTTTCGACATGCAGACCAGCTCGGACAATCATCATCCATAGGCATGCTTGAGCTTGACCCATCTCAACCTGATGACTCTTGGGGGCTAGTAAATGAGATGCCATAACCCTGCAAATTGTGTTTGTTTAATAAGATTTTAATAGACATCCTGTCTGCCCTCTGATCCTACCTCTGTTGCTTTTTATGCATATCTCCACCCATCGCTGTGAGTACCGCAGAGATGCTTAATTGTCCCAGAGAAGCCGTTAGCGTTCCACAAAGCATTAGGGATGCCATTGAGTATGCTCCAGTTGAGCTGAGACAGCAGTCTCACTCAGGTCAGTGCTGAGCAATGCAGACTACAGGACTCGATGCCTCAAAAATGCTTCCATCATCCTTACCTCAGACATGAGTCCCCTGGGTTTTCAGCCTAAGGCCTATTTATACAGGACTAGTTTTCCTAAGAAGGCAAGGTGTAAAAAAACAGAGGGGTGCATTAAATCACTATTTTTGGTGGGATCTGTTTCAAGTAGCAGATGATTGATTTGAATGGGAATGACATCTCTACTCACTCAGATGGGAGTCTGGATGTGGGCTTTATAGAAGGTACATGCATCATGAAACCCACTGAAATAATTAAGAGCTAACTTTTTTTTACAGTACTTGAGCCAACAGCAGTTTCATTTGCCAAGAAGTTGGCAAAAAGATCTAAATCCATAATAAAGGTGCAGTAGGTAGCGGAGTGAGATATTTCGCTTTACTTCAAAGTAAACGAAGAGAATCAGTGAAAAATAGTATTCCACAATGATTTCTATCCAGGTGGGAAAGATTTCTTAAGAGGACCACAAAGTTTGCAGAATAACATTATGTAATTTGTTACGCAAGTGAGAAAAAAAACAGACGATTACAGGAAGTACATCTGTGAAACTCAAATTTACCTGACCTCTATTAGGGAGTGTGTGCCAGAGGGTGTGTTGAAGTTTGATAGGACATAACTCTGGTGGGACAAGGTGTGTTTGCTGGCACAGAAGTAGGGTGAATAATAATAGCAAGCCAAATACATTATATTCTCTTGTAATTCTGACAGTCATTGAGCAAGGACCTGCAGAAAAAGTACCTGGCTTCTAAGACGGTTATAGTCTATTTCTGTTAGGGCTATGCTCAGAATATCGATACAGCGATACATCGTCATGAACTCCTGACGATGCACGTATTGATACAGCAGCTGCCGTATCGATACTGTGTGCTTTTGAATGTAACCAACGCGACACGAGCAGCAGTGCAAGACATTCACAATGGAGAAGAGGTTTTCAGTTAATGAATGAACGGAGCATTGCAGCCTCACATCCATTAAATAGCAATACTCTTTGTGCTTTGTTGCTATTGATATAAAACAAAGTCTCGGATTTCAAATTACGTCCATTTTATTACGAAATTCAAAAACATAAATACCGTTTTGGCGCTGTGGCGTGAGATCGCTTTGGCGCAGCTCAGCTCTAGAGAAGCAGCCGCGCGCAGCACACGTGAACAGATCTTCTCTTCTGCATTAATACTTAATACCAGTTACAGCGCGAAATAAACATGAATGAACATCTGAACGTGTGTTAAAAGATAGAGTACAACTTACCGAAACCCGTATCATGTCACATGGAATCACTCGATCAGTGTTTCAAACGCAGAAAGGCGCCAGTAAAAGCTTGTAAACAATGTCATGTAACATTTACCTCAGAAAAAAAATATATATCCAGTGTCCATAAACTTGTTAGTCAGCTAGAAAAATGTACTCTAGAGAGGAGCATTTTGCTAAATATATGTACCATATTCCATATTCATTATAATTTGTAATGTTCTTTAATATTGAATGCATGTTTGAATTAACCTGGCAAGTTTTTATGACAGTCACCATTTAAATGTTTATATTTAAAAAAAAATGTATATGATTATGTAATTTGTAAAGTTAATATTATAACTTTATTATTATAAAAAAAAATATATGATTATATGATTTGTTTACAAATCAGCTAATTTTTACATTTCATATTATAGTACAACTGACTCCCATAGTTTACAGCATTAGCTAAGAGATTTGTTTTCCCAAATTTGTTTTAGATTTTAGATGTATCATGGGATTTGTTTTACATTCCAAAATTTGCCATGTATTGTACCTTATATATATATCCAAAGTTTTTTTTGTGACAATTTATTTATTTCATTTAACTCTTTTTTTTTTTTTTTTTTTTTAATGACAAAAACAAAATAGTTTTTCAGTTATCACAACTATTCTAACACTGGTTATTCAATAAACAGATATTACTGTTACTAAACTCTGTTCAAAAGAAATTTGGTAACACTTTAGAATAAGGTTCATTAGTTAACATTAGTTAACTTCATTTGTTAACATTAACTAATAATGAACTGCACTTATAAAGCATTTATTAATCTTTGTTAATGTTAATTTCAACATTTACTAATGCATTATAAAAAACTTATTAACATTAGTTAATGCACTGTGAACTAACATGAACAAACCATGAACAGCTGTATTTATATTAACTAACGTTAACAAAGATGAACAAATACAGTAACAGATTTACTGCTTATGGTTAGTTCATGTTAGTTAATACATAATGTTAACTAATGATCTTTATTCTAAAGTGTTACCAGAAATTTCATTCCAAATTGATCCATATCGTGATACGTATCGTATCGTGACGTCAGTATCGTGATGCGGCGTATCGTATCGTGACATTGTTGGTGATACACAGCCCTAATTTCTGTAGCTAGTTTTTCCCCTTTTTCTGAATTAAAGTAACCTTGGCCTCATTGTCTGCACATAGCTCAAGCAGAGGACACGATTATTAGTTCTCAACTCTAAACAAGGGTCTCAGGTAAGTTTATTGAGACCCTACGGTCTGAGAGAGTCTACCAACTGCTTTGCATAAGTGCATTTGGCACAATCGCTCACGTTCATCTGTCTGCTATGGCAAGGGCATGAAGAACTTTGGGAGAAAAGCTGTGTCGTGTAACAAATTTCCCTTGGTTTAAATGAAGCCCTGCGGTAGGTAATCATTGACTATGATGACTGCAAATGCACAGCTTCCAGGGAAAATATGCCCATTTAATCATTCAGACCATATGTTTGTGCAAAAACAAAATTTTTCTGCAGGGGTCAAACAAGGTCTGTTGTCTGTGTAATCCTGACCCTTCCTCTCCTCGGTTGTGGGTGAAGGCAAAGCAGTTCCCCTGCAGCTGCCAGAGCGATGCTCCACATTGCAGTGTGGTATTTATAGCCGATGAAACGGCTCCCTGACGTTGGCCACTGTCAAGTCTGATGGGCGCAAAAAGCAGTCAGCCAAGAACCTACCAGCAAAACACACACAAATGCACAAGCATGCACACACACTGACTTTTATAATCTCCAAAGGGCTCTGAAGAATGACTCACGGTCCCCCTTGTCCTGGGAAAGAGAGTTAGTAAAGACAATGGCTGGAACACTCTTCCTTGCAGGCCACTGCCGTTAGCAGAATGGGGAAAGAGTGAGTGCAAATGTTCATCATGTGGAAAGCTACATGGTCTGCCATTAGGATCCCTGCCAAAGACCTCATCCATGTGATTATCCCACCCCACCGCAGCTACTTGCTTCATCATCCATCTCATGCAAACACTCACACCTGCACTTGTACATGCTAGTCCCTGACGCCCAATCCCACACCTCTCTGCCGTTCCAATCAAAACCTATTGGGAGAGATTTTCCATTGCTCAGAGGCAAACTACACTATCATTAAAACTGATCAGAACCTCTTTATCCCTGCCCACATTGCTATGGAAACTCAGCCAAGAGTAGTCACCTGATATTGGCAGAATAAAGAGATGAGCAAGGGGAGTGGGGGAGGGGAATGAGAGTCCCTCCACTCCAGTTTGATCCGTGATTTTGAGCTTTATTACAGCCCCCATCCTGACCTTCGCTTCATAGCATGGGGCGAATGTATGTTAAAAAAAAGTAGCAAAGCCCTGCACTCTATTACTCCTCCATTCAATTTCAATAAAACAAGCATAAACCAGAACCGTCTTTCCCTGGGTTAATAATTCTTCTTCATAATTCATCCCAGGAGACAATTATCTATCGAGGGCATTATTAGATTTCTCAGTTCATTACTCAAATGTGACAAATGTGACAAGACAGACATGCATGCAGATGATTTCCACTAGGCAAATTGTCCTGTTACATGATCATGTGACTATTGCGACATGTGCAGTCACCACATAAGTGTCATTAACTTGAGCAACACAAAACAGAACCTACATGTTCAAAGGTAGCTTGGGATCAGGTTGGAAGGTGAAACTACACATTATGGAAATCCCATAACCACATATTAGGTTTTCAAGTTAATGTTTCACGACCATAATTGTGTGAGCAGAGTGAGTCAGTGCAAAACACTCATGGAGCAGAAACTGCAATAAGACTCCAGGGGCCTATGACAAATTAATGCATTTTTATGGGTCATTTGTGAGAGTTGTGATTGAACAAATAGAACTTAAATGCAAGATTAAAAGCAAACTTTCAACAAGATACATGATCGCACAATACTAAACACTTACATGGATCTAAAGGTTTATAAAATACTGGAGTAAAGATAAACTTCACTTGGTAAGATAAAGCCACATGACATCCTGATATATTCATTTTATAACAGTCAAATGTTTTTGTCTAAATATGAATAGCCCCCACCCCACCCCTAATAGACAAGAAGAGGCTTAGTAGACCAAATTTGTATTAGTCGGTTAGTCACAGAAACAAAGAAAAAAACTCCACCGGAAGTGGCAAATCCTCCTCAAATATGGCTTATTATTTGAAACAGGTAAGTAGTAGCAATAACTCTGTGGAAGTAATTCCCAGAAAAATCCCCTGGCTAAATTAACCTCCCCTTAGGGAAGCTACCAGGACTGCCATTGGCCATGGTTGCTCTGAAGAACCTGGCAAGTAAACATAGCAGATTAGTATCAAATTCATTCTCTGTTTGTCTGACTTCAATGAGAAATGTGAAGGAGTGACTTCTACCTGACCCTTAAAACTGGCTTTTGTTGGTGTAATCTAATGTAGTTTTTTATTTAAAACAGTGAACCACTTTTCCAGATACTTAACAAAACATATTCTCCAGTGTACTTCTTTAAACAATGGAAAACTGCTAGACTGAAACCTGGTATTTATAATATAGCTATAAGCTAAGATATTTACATCAAATGAAATGCTCACATTTTTTGTACTCTGCTGTCCATCTTTGCTGATATAAGACCAAATGTAATGCAAATCAACTGATACAAGACAAGATATCTACCTAGAAACCTATAAATTATCATGGCAGATTTAAAGGTGCTCTAAGCAATGTCACACGTTTTTTAGGCCAAAACATTTTTTGTCACATACAGCAAACATCTCCTCGCTATCTGCTAGCTGCCTGCCCCTGAACACACTGTAAAAAAAAACACAGTCCACCTAAGCTCCACAAACTGCAACAAAAACAAACTGGTGCAGGCTGCACAACGAAGCACAACAAACAGTGCTGCCAATAGCCGACAAGAATGATTTCCACCCCCAAATTTTTTTGTGCTTCGTGGTGCAGCCTGCACCAGTTTGTTTTTGTTGCAGTTTGTGGAGCTTAGGCGGACCGCTTTTTTTGTCATTGCATCATTATGCAAATGACAAATGCATTATGTCAAAGCAATATTAAAGAGGTATGAATATTGAGATGTTGCACTTAAGTCCAAGTACTGTATATGTAATAACCAAGCGGCAACCTCCCGCAGTTTCTCTTGACAACATGACATCATGACTTTGCGTAAACATACACACCACTTTCCAAAGCCAAATGGCGTGTTATCTGTACGCATTTTGAGCTATATGTATGTCTACATACATATAGCTCAATACATATGTCTACATACATATAGCTCTGTGTATGTCTACGCCGTCGCCGTGTGATTCCGCGTGTATGTGTACGCCAAAACGAAACATCACCTCCGCGTGTATGTCTACGCCGTGTGATTCTGCGTGTATGTGTACGCCGAAACGAACCATCATCTCCGCGTGTATGTCTACGCCGTGTGATTCCGCGTGTATGTCTACGCCGTGTGATAACGCGTGTATGTCTACGCCGTGTGATTCCGCGCGTATGTCTACGCGTGTGATTCCGCGTGTATGTCTACGCCGTGTGATTCCGCATGTATGTCTACGCCGTGTGATTCCGCGTGTATGTCTACGCCGTGTGATTCCGCGTGTATGTGTACGCCGAAACGAACCATCATCTCCGCGTGTATGTCTACGCAGTGTGATTCCGCGTGTATGTGTACGCCGAAACTAACCATCATCTCCGCGTATATGTCTACGCCGTGTGATTCCGCGTGTATGTCTACGCCGTGTGATTCCGTGCGTATGTCTACGCCGTGTGATTCCGCGTGTATGTCTATGCCGTGTGATTCCGCGTGTATGTCTACGCCGTGTGATTCCGCGTGTATGTCTACGCCGTGTGATTCCGCGTGTATGTCTACGCCGTGTGATTCCGCGTGTATGTGTACGCCGAAACGAACCATCATCTCCGCGTGTATGTCTACGCAGTGTGATTCCGCGTGTATGTCTACGCCGTGTGATTCCGCGTGTATGTGTACGCCGAAACGAACCATCATCTCCGCGTGTATGTCTACGCAGTGTGATTCCGCGTGTATGTGTACGCCGAAACTAACCATCATCTCCGCGTATATGTCTACGCCGTATGATTCCGTGTGTATGTCTACGCCGTGTGATTCCGCGTGTATGTCTATGCCGTGTGATTCCGCGTGTATGTCTACGCCATGTGATTCCGCGTGTATGTCTACGCCGTGTGATTCCACGTGTATGTCTATGCCGTGTGATTTCGCGTGAATGTAAATGGATTTATAAACATACTAAATTATGTTTTTTTGAAAATGTAAAAATGCTGAATGTTTCTTGTGATGGGTAAGTTTAGGGGCAGGGGCAGTGTGTGTGTGTGTATGTGATGGGTAGGTTTAGGGGTAGGGGCAGTGTAGGGGATAGAATAAAACGCCATTGATAAACACGCTAAAAAGCGATTATGCATCTTGATAGCATGCCAAAATGGCATACGAATTGGCGTGTCATACATACGCCATTTCATGAGATCAGTCTGCTCTTGAAGTCAATACGGAAGTGACATAAACTGCAATTTATCGACTGGCCACTAGGGACAGGCTCCAGAAGGGAGCAGAATCTCATTGAGCCCCATGTTAAAATGCCCAACTTTACAGCAGAATAAAACATGTTTACCGCCTGGTACAATTTGTGGTTTTTGTCTATACAGCTAATTTTGCCCTTCATGACAACTGTGAGGGGGGTGAATTTTTTTAGAACTAATTTGTTTACATTATATAAAGCATTAAAGTTCTGCATAATTAAGGGCGTGGCCACTTCGAGTGACAGGTGGATAGCCATTTATCTGCTGTCTGTTAGTCATCACGTCACTTCAGCTCCGCCCACGTCCCGCCTTTTTGCCCATTTTCTGTTATCCGGGAGTGACGTGCTGCCAAGATGACAATGGCCAGCTCAACCCTACTTTACGCTTCAAAACTGCTCATCAGAATCCTATGGGGGACGTCACGGACACTACGTCCATATTTTTTTTACAGCCTATGGTAATAACACACTTGACTATGAAAGCTTGTTATCTGTGTACACTTGGAAACGCAGGGACTGGGCAGAACATCTGTAGAACACATTGATTTTACAAGGCTCTTAAGTGAGGCAAATGTTTTCTGAGCATCGATTAAAACAGCAGACGACATGACGGGAGATAAAAACCACAGAGTATCCTTAAAAGAGCGAAGCCAAATTGTTATATGATGATAATTAATGGTGCCATCCTGTACTGTGTCTAATGCGTGTGATAGGAGTAGTAGATTAAGTAAGGAAGAGTACTGGAGGAGACAAATAATTCCTGTGCCTATAAGTACAAATATGCTGTCTAGGTAGGCAGTTCACTTTCTTAAATTCTGATCCCAATGCAGTTTAGAAACATTACCTTCAAGCTATAAAGAACAGTGAAAGGACTTGTGGGAACGGTGCTAAGAAAAAAAACAATCATCATAATAATAAGTGGTTTGTATTGTTGTAATAACAGGCTGTGAAAAATTAAAATGCCATCATCCTTTACACATTCACACAAGTCCACATGATTCATGCACTTTATTTAAAATAAGTCATCCATTAGCTCTGTATGAGAAACAGACCACTTTTTGAGAAAATCATTTAGATCTTTTTTTTTATGAAAAGATAAACCAATCAAACGAATCACTTATTCACAAATCGTTCCATTTTCTTCATGAACATTCCATGCAGAACTAAGACGGATGTCATGATTTTCAGTAAATAATTTCATTCTGTTCCTCACACAATTGCTATATTTTGGCTCCAAAACACATAATAGTGTATGAGTCGTGTGGACTACTTTCATGATATACTTATTCCAATTTTGAGACATTTTCAGTCCCCATTTACTTTCTTTTGATGGAAACTACATTCTTCAAAATTTCTAAGTAAAGTCATACAGGTTTGAAGGAACCAAAAAAGTTATGTAAATTCAATTGTGTGTTGTTAACTACTTCTTTAAACAATTTGTAGTGCTCATAAGGGTCTAAAAGTAAACACTCCCGATGTCTGCAGTGGCTTCATGTTTACTTGCCTTTCTCCTTTCTCCCCACATAAACATGGACACGCTACTGCTGTGGGTGTTTTCTGCTAAATGTCTGTCTAACATACCGGACATTTAGGCTTCACCACTTTAACAGCCCTGATACAAACCATGTATTAATTAGTCATGTAAATTTGTGTTGTAGACCCGTTTGAGCTATATGGTGTGGATTCGCTGAAAGTAGGCTTCCTCTATTTGGCACCGCTACAATCATTCGTCTTCATCTCTCCCTACTAACTTACATACCGGTATACACATTATACATTGTGCCGTGATCGTAATGGCTAAAAAATGACTGTCTGGCAAGAGCATACCTCGGTATCACGGCGCGAAAACACAATGCACTCGAGCTGCAAACCTGACCGTTATTTTCACCGTTCAGCAGCCGAGGAAGCTAGCAACAGGCCGGGATGGAGCGAACTCGCCGGCGAGAAAAACGCCGTTTTCCTTAACGTAATGCGGTCGTATATAACGGCGACACACTTACCTTTATTTGGCACCGGCGTACTTGTATCTCCACAGCGCGTATGTTTTAATGAAAGGGATGCTTCGCGAGTCGTGGCGGAAACAGGAACTGGGGAGACTGACTGCTGCTGTCTGAATTCTCACTGCGGGGCTCTTGAGGAGGCTGCTCGGCTGTCACCGGGCTGCACTGCGCATGCGTGTGTCAGATCACCACGATACAAGTGCTCCTCAGCAATGATACAATTTCTTGGATCTCATTATTCATGATTTTACCAGCGTAATTCGACTGATTTTCTCCATGCAAATGTGACACATATTCATCCACTAATGACACCGCAGACAAAGCAATTTTATGCGAACGATCGTGTGGGATTGTATTAAAAAAAAGCCCACTATTATGCAAATATGAGACACTCTCGGGCTAGTACAGATTAATAGATATTACATTTCTAATTAACGTCCAGTCTAATATCAGGCTCGAAAATCTAATGTTCAGTGTTTCTATTCTGAACATAATAGACTATTAACTATTGGACATTGCCTATTTGTCACTGTTTATATAGATTTTTTAAAGGTGTCCGTGTTACAGTGTAATTATTCATTTAAGCCTACTGAGTAATAATAATTAACTACATGTACTTACTATAGGGTTTGGTTTAGGGTTAGTTGCCTGTAATCATGTATAATTTATGTATAATTTATTTATTTATAAGTGTTACTAAATTTTTATATTTTTATACACTTCATATTCACATTTATATTTTGCTCTCAATGTTTTATTTTTTTACTTTTCTCGACTGAATTTGTGATTATCATAACAACACAATATTTACATAGAAAGCAATGATTAAGTATTTTAACATATAAAAACAACTATAAAAAAACTAAAACAAATATAAAAGTTAAACAAACCGCTTTGGTTTATAGAACCCCATTTCTAACACATTAGAAAAAGTTAAATGATGCTTAATTACTGTACAAAACAAAAAGTTATAATTATGAGATAATCAGCAATTATGAGTGATAACTGTGAGATAAAAGTCGAAAGTATGACATAATTATGACTACTTTTAATCTCATAATTATGATTTAACAAACCATGATATTTTTATGTGTCAGAATTGGGATGACATATTGGTGGTCAGACCTGACTGTCTCTCATCTTGTCGTGTGTCATTTGTTTTCTTTCTCGCAACATGGCCAAGATCAGTGTTAGGGAACGTTACTTTTAAAAGTAATGCATTACAATATTGAGTTACTTCCTAAAAAAGTAACCAATTGCATTACTCAGTTACTTTGTATAGAAACTATTGCATTGTGTTACTTTTTCTCACCCATGCTGAACTTGCTTGTTTGTTTTTTAATAACAAAAAGTTATATTTTTGGCAAAATTAACGCAAAGGCCCTTTCAGACCAAAAGTGCAAATGCAAAAGCAAACATCTGTACAGTAGAGGGCGCAGCTCAAACAAATCTTTCAGCTGTGGTACTTCAGTTACTGCAATTTAAAAAAAAAAGAAACAAATGTGATTTTTATTTAAAGTAATTTTTGCTTATTAGTATGGTTGAATTGAATCATTAGTGGTCAACAGCAAATGTATTGGTTAATAAAGTAAGATTAAATACATATATAAGTATATACATAAAGTACATTTTGAGAAATACTAAATCTGTTTTTGTGCAAGGGAGATGAGTAAATGCATGTTCACATTAGTCTAGAACTAGTCTACAATATGTTCACACTGCGCAACGCCTCCGCACTTACTCACGATTTCTCTCAACATGGGGACAGAAGAGATGTCAGTCAATAAATGTGAAAAAAGTAACTTGAGTTACTTATTTAAAAACTCAGATATTTTATTGTAAATACTAGTTGAAAAAAGAAATCTGATTACATAACTTGCATTACTTGCAATGCGTTACCCCCAACACTGGATAGTATATGCCTACTGTTTAAGGCTTTTATTAGTTAAATTTAAAGAGATGCAGGATTTGGAGAGATTATTACAGTGGTGTTTTAATGAGGATTTTTTTGTCCCGTGATTGGGGGGGATTTAAGGCCTGGTCACATTAAGAATGATAAGAATAAAGATAGGTCAATAGTTTATACACTTCTTCTCAATATTAAAGAATAGTTTAAAGAAGAAGAGTAGAAGAAGAGTAGTTCACACCACAGAATACGATAACGGCACAGAGAAAAGATATCATTGGAATCACTTTCAGAACGATCTTATCCAGCTGATAAAAGATAAAAACACAGCAAATCAGAATCCACCCTGCTTTCAAGAGCTCAAGCTTTTAAATCGAGACAAGCACAAGCTTAGAATAAGCTTAGAATAATATCGTTATCGTTCTTGGTGGTCTTTTGCTGTGCTGCATGTTTTTGTGATAATCATTTGTTGATGGTTTTCTTGTTACTAATACTGATTTAATAAAGGTATGGGTTAAATCTCTCTCTCGCTCTCTCTGTCTCTCACACACACACACACACACACACACACACACACACACACACACACACACACACACACACACACACACACACACACACACACACACACATTGGGTTTTCTGTTATATGGAGACTTTCCATATACATAATAACAAATTACATAAATACTATTACATAACTATATATGCTATCCCCTAACCAAACTCCTAAACACAACTCTCACAGAAAACTTTCTGCATTTTTACATTTTCAAAAAACATTATGATTTATAAGCTGTTTAGCTCATGGGGACCAAAAATGTCCCCACAAGGTCAAAGATTACTGTGTATGTCCTCACAACATAGGGTTTACCAGGACCACACACACACACACACACACACACACACACACACACACACACACACACACACACACACACACACACACACACACACACACACACACACACACACACACACACACACACACACACACACACACACACACACACACACACACACACACACACACAGATTGAGTATGACTGTAATCATTGTTACATCACTCCCACCCAGTGGTCTGACTGTGGAATCACACCGTGATTCTGTGATCCCTATGAACTTGAACCAGTACAGCAAGACAGTATCAAAATGGAGCCAAATCGTACATGGAATTACATTAGTATTTAATTTAATGGTCTTTATATGGTAAAAAGCCAAAATATGTCTAAAAATAAAAAAAAATTATGTGTAACATTTATTCATAGTTTTTTACACCATTTATTAAGCTTCCTCCGAGAGTTAGTCTTTTTGAATCAACTTACCTGTTGAAAGTTAGATTAGGCTACTGCCGAGAGTGCCGACGGTGGGTCTCCCTCCAAGCAATTTACGAGCGTTGCCATAGGAACGCTTCGGCTTTTGCCACCCGGAAGAACGTCTATTATTGTCGTGACGTCATGGTGATTATTGTAAAGATGTATTATTTGTACTTTTGCTATTTTCAGCATTTTTCTATTTTCATTCCAGCGATACCGCGAATCATTATTAAGTTATTAAGTCAATATAATTATTTCGTTATCTATTAATATGGCAACGCGACCAGCGCGATGGTTGTGTTGTCAGGCAGATTCACTGCTCGTGCTCGTTGGAAACAACATCACTTTGCGCACGCGCTTTGTTCCATAGCAACCGTAAAGAACAACATGGTGAGTTCCCATCCTGTTTGTGCCTTTAATACACTGTATTATGCGACGCTAATGGTTACATAATGCATTGTTCTAAATAAGGAAAACAAGCGTTTGCTGTTTATAAAGAAAAGAGGACATTACTCAGGCTGCAAATACAAGCTGCTTCAATAGTCATCATCACTTTAGTCAGGCAGTTACAGCAGATAAACATTTAACGTTAGCCGCCTTGCTAGCTGTTAGACATTAGCTAGTTAGGTTTTAAATATGCAAAGTTATTTGTTTATTAGGTATTAAACTTAGTATTAATATTAGGTTAAGATGTACAAATTGTGACAGACTATAGATGTCCCAACGTAATGTCTAGAGGATAGTGAGCTTGTTGTAAGTTAGCATCTGTTCATTACTGAATGAGCTGGTGATTTTAATAACATATACGTTAGTAGCATATTTTTAAAGATCCAGAAAATTTATTTATTTATTATTGTTTTCGGCTATTCGTTTTTTTTTTTTTTACATTATCTTACCTTTCCGTGAGTGACCAATCAATCAAGTTATTATGTTATGTGTTTCCAGGCAAAAGCAACAACTATTAAAGAGGCCCTGGTGAAATGGGTAAAACATTTATTACAAATTTTGTTTGTAGATGAACTTTTTCCAAGTTTTAACCCATTACGCATTCTTAGAATAAACTGTAGGTTATTATCTGTTTACTATTAATCATGTTTATTGATTTCACTTGGTTGTTACAAGGAGGAGAAAACAGGCGAAAAGGCGAGCGAGGCCACGGCAGTAAAGATTTATGGTCAGATCCCTCCCATTGAAAAAATGGACGCATCTCTCTCTAATCTTGTCAACTGCGAGTGAGTCTAAATATACATCTCCAATTTTTACTGTTTTCTTATAAACCAGCTTCCATGTGTGTCAGATATAATAACTCCCTATTATAACTTCATTGTATATTCTGTCCTGCCTAGGAGATTATCCCTGTCTACAAACTGTATTGAAAAAATTGCCAACTTGAACGGACTAAGTAAGTACTCCCTTTAGATGCAAAACTGTCAAGTGCATTCGTCATGATCGCTGAAAGGCTTATTGCATTTCTCTCCCAGAGAACCTCAAGATATTGTCCTTGGGGCGGAATAACATCAAAAACCTTAATGGACTTGTAAGTAAAGTAACAGAACAGTAATGATAACTTGAAGAATTTAGAGATAATTGACACACCTTATCTGACCCCCACAGGAGGCAGTAGGTGATACTCTGGAGGAGCTGTGGATCTCTTATAATCTCATAGAAAAACTGAAGGGAATTCATGTCATGAAGAAACTCAAAGTGTTATACATGTCCAACAACTTGGTCAAGGAGTGGGGTGAGCATGGAAAATAGACTCTCCTGAGAGTCTGATAGCAGCTTAGTCATGGTACTTAAAGGGATAGTTCACCCAAAAATGGGTCATCATTTACTCTCCCTCATGTTGTTCCAAACCTGTATTAATTTCTTTCTTCTGCTGAACACAAAAGATGATATTTTTTTATTTTGATATTTTTCAACCAAACAGTTGATGGACACCATTGACACCATAGTATTTGTTTCCCATACTATAAAAAGGCAATGGGGTCCATCAACTGTTTGGTTAACCATTATTCTTCAAAATATCTTATTATTCAGAAAAAAAGAAATTCATTAGGGTTTGGAACGACTTGAGAGTGAGTAAATGATGACAGAAATTTAAATTTTTGGGTGAACTATCCCTTTAAAGGACGAGGATTTCATATTTCATAGGCTGTTTGTTCCTTAGGTGAGTTTCTGAAGATGGCAGATCTTCCATCATTGGTGGACCTTGTCTTTGTGGGGAACCCATTAGAAGAAAAGTATGCAGGCGCTGATGGCAACTGGATAGAAGAGGCTACTAAGAGGCTTCCCAGACTTAAAAAGCTAGATGGTAAGTGTCATATCTGTTAAAACATGAAGAAGAAAAAAAAGTTCATATGTTAAAATCAATTTTCATTTTTAGGGAACCCCGTCATTAAACGAGAAGAGGAGGAAGCTGAAGGGGAGAGTTAATGCAATTTCATTTAATATTCTAAAGCATTTTTATTGTTCAAACACCAGCATTTTTACTGTTAAAAAGTTTGTACAATATTTGCATTTTTTTAGGTGTATTTATTACAAATTAAGATAAAAAAAACTAAAAATCCAATTTCTTGACCTTTAACTCTTTCTGAATAGATTTGAAAAGCACACACTTGACCCACGTTTTGTTAGCCTTACAGCACAAGTGGCGATACATAATCATAATTTATGGGTCGTGCAGAAGGACATTTTTGATGGTACTAATTACTTACACTGTAAAATAATTGATGCGTGCCATTGTTACCTCAAATACTTAGTTCTACTATTTCTATCCCTTAAAAATCACATTATTAATTTAATATAACTTGTATTGAATAATATTTTTGTCTTGAATAACCAGTTAATTTACATATTACCACATGATGGACATATTAAATGTTATAGGGCCCTATCATACACACAGTGCAATGCGGGGCCAGGTGTGACGCAAGTGTTTTTTGCTAGTTTCAGCCCAACGCAGTTATCATTTTCACATCCTGCACCACGTTGTTTAAATAGAAAATGCATTTGCACCCATCTGTTCACCCATGGGCGTGCTGGTCTGAAAATGAGGTGTGTTCAGGCACATTGTTGGCACGTTGCTATTTTGAGGCAACTGAAAATGACTGCACCATTGACCAACTGAAACCTGGTCTAAAGTCAATGGCACAATATATTTTTATTTATTTATAGAGCGTGTTCCAAATATGCACCTATAGATGGGTCCACAACGCATGTACACTCTACTTATTACACACACAGGGACACGCAGCAGCTCACAAACATTTTTTAATATTAAAAATTAAAGGATTCCTCTCTGGAGAAGTGTTATTTCTTTCCGCTCGCAAATTCCACCATGTAAATAGCGAATCTGCCATGATGCAAGCACAACTGGCTGTTAAAGGGAATGGGAGATGAGACTCTGATTGGTTTATTGCAGTTTACACCCAAAACACACCCATGACTCATTACGGCTGTGTCCGAAAACCTAGGCAGCTGACTCATTACCTCATTGCCTTATCAGACAATGACAGCGTTTGTGCATGAAGGCACCTCACAAAACTGACTTCTTAGGCAGTGTAACTTAACCGTTTAATGATCTACAGCAAAATAGAGAGAGCTTTGGTGAGAACTAAACAAATATTTAATTACTACATTAGTACTTTCTCGCTAGAAATGACATCAGAATTGAAAAATGTTGGTAAAAAACGTACATTTACACACAAACTGACCAGCAAACGCAACTTTCGGACGCCATCTTTTTTTTCCAGCTCAACTGTCACAGAATGGAACACACAGGATTGTGGGATAGCAAAATTTGTCAAATAATCACATTTAGACAAGTTCAGGCAGTTAGACACCATGCAAATCTCATGCACTCTTTTTTTTTTTGGAAAAACTCTAATCTTTAACTTTTACTCACTCATTAAAACACATTGCACTGTGATGCACTTATATTAAAGTTAAACACAACTACAACACAGTTGTCATCTTTTACACACAACAATGATCTGAAAGCATTATTTGATTTTTGAGCACAGATCAAATGGATTTGAGGCATTGTTTTTTTTCCCCTGAGAATCAGATTTTCTCTCAATGCAGTTTGAAGATTTGGTTTTGTGTTTAAGATTTTGAGAAATTGGGTGATGGTTTGGAGAAATTTGTTTTAGCAATTCAGAAAAAAGTTAATGACAAACTTTTTGACATTGTGCTTTTCAGGGTGACCAATAACTGGTAAAATGCAAGCAAATACAAAACTGGATGGATAGATGCACCAAGGGTATGACAGGCTATTACCCATAACCTCTTTAGTGGTGCTATGCTTTTGTATGTGTCTATTAGGAGGCTGCTTTAGAAATTCTATGTATCTGAAGTTTATTAATGACTAAATAAAAAGGACCATTTTAATTAAATGCATTTTCTAAAAAGCATATTTTTTTTGTAATAATTTACAGTAAGCAAAACCCCTAATTGGCAGTTATTCTGCTGTCATACAGTTTCATTACTGTATTGTTTACACATGTACTGAAAGCAAATTGCACATTGAGAGCAATTAAACACTTTGTAGCATGTCTCCATAGAGTAACTTCAGTGTACCGAGGCCAAATAAAGAAACGTAAAAGACTTATTTTCCTGTTAGCAATTTTATGAATGTGATTTTTAAAAAAAATTGTTAAATTTTTTTGCATGTTTTTTCGACCCCTCTATGTGTTAAGTTTTTATTTTATTTTATTTTTTTACTGTTTCTCTATAAATAAAAAAAAAACTTTTTGGTCCAAAAGTTATATTGCTATATTTTCAATTATTATTCATAGATGCAAACTCTCCTCTAGGTGAGGAGCTCACTCTTTTTTTTTTCTTGTTTTGTGAAGAGTGATATTACAGGGTCATAAAAAATAAATAAAAAATGAAAATAAATGCGTGTTCTGTGTGACCATGACAACAGCAATAATTAGGCTGTGCCAAAATATTAAATCTGCTGGAGTACAGTAGGCAGGAGGTCTGAGGAGTATGGTAATCGGCCATCCAGTAGTGCTGCAGAGAGCAAGAGGGTTGCCTTGGAGGAAGAAAAACGGGCAAGGCTGACACATGCAGCAAAACACAGGAAGCGGGCCCTTGAAATTATGGTGGCTAAACGTCAGAAGAAATAGGGTTTAACTTACGAGGCGGTGTACAAAATAGCCCATATTGAGGCATTTGTAACCAGTGGGATCTTCAGTTTTGAGAGTTAATAAAGAAGCTTAGATCAGAATCAGAAATTGCACACACAAGGAATTTTTCTTGGTGCTGAAGCTTCCAGTGCACATATACAATACAAACACAACAAGAACATAGTAATACAAATTCTAAGAATAAAAATATGAAAAATAGTATAAAAATATAAGGTCACAGTTACGTTTAGTCAGAATAAACATTTACAGATTATGAACATATTTACAGTTGATTATTTAGGTTGATACAGTTGATAGATGATTTCCAACATACATTTTATCTGGTTGTCGTCGTCTTGTTTTTGTTTTGTTTATGTATTCAGCCCCCACATCTTTTTTTGTGTTTTATAAATGGTTGTTTTGCCCTGCATAAAACACAAAACTTTTTTTTTTTTTTTACCTCTTACCTGTTAGAATTAGTTTTCAGGCAGATGCAAAGATACTTAATAGTGACTAGACATGAGCATTAAAAGTAAATATATAAAAATATCCTTGGAGAATGTTTTCTCTATCCACGCAATGTTCTCACCTTTTTTACTCACCCATTTGCATCCCTGATTATTATAACATATCACGTTATCATTAATATTATATGGGCCCTTGCATTCAGGGGACCAACGACAAGCATTTAACAGCAGGGGGCAGTAAAGTTCTTTAAGAAGTCAAGTTGTACACAATCTTAACTGTTTTGTTCATCTTACTTTACCACTTTACGCCTAGCAAAAAATACAATACATTTTGTTTTTTTACCTATGATGATTGATTATTATTGTGTATTCAGTTCATTACCCAGTTATCATAAACGTTACATAATCACAAAATATGAAGAACATGTTCTTGTTCCTCTTCTTTCAGATCCTTTGAGAATATTTTTCTACATTTTAAATATAAAAGGTATCATGGCGCGGAAAATAAAATAAAAATATAGCTACATAAATAAAATATACAAATAAATCAAGAGTTTTGCAGTATTTTTTTTCTCTCCAAAAATATACATGTAACATTTCAGAAGATTTAGATTTATTTAAAACTTTAAATAATTCCATAACATCATAAAACATTAATAGAAATGTTTAACATCAGGTACCGTTATCGTAAGATGAGATCATATAAAAGAAGAAGAAAAAAATCACATATTAAAGAGAAAGAAGGGGAAGAAACAAGTAACAGAAAATGGTACATGTGTACTCAAAATAAAGAGGAGGAATTTAATTATTTTGTAAATGTCCATAGTTCTTAGTCCTTGTAAGGCTTCAAAATAAATCTTCATGTCATTTAACTCTAGGCGAGCTGGAAAATGAGCCTATTTTCAAAAAAAGTGGAGTGTTCCTTTAAATTAGGAAAGAACAGAGTTTTGCACTGCAGTATTTCTGCATACTGACTTTTAATGCGGACGCCATCGTGGTGGGCTGCCTACAATTCCTATTGGTCAGGATTCACGCCAATCATGAAGCGCGCCAAAACAGCAACTAATCAAAACGGCGTAAATATCAAATATCCCCCAACTAGGAAGTGGCTGTTGCCTAACGACGACCGTCAAGGCTGTCAACATACTAACTACTACACGAAGAAAATGCAGCGCGAAAAGAGTGTTAAAGTGAAAGAAGTCATCACTTCTCTGTGTAAACTACTGGCTAGGTTAAACGTCGAGTCGATACCGACAGCCGAGGCTTTCAGAAGAGCCAAATTCAATAGAAAAGATTCGGTAAGATCTAACTTACATGGGTGGCTATTTCTTTTATTTCCTAGTGCTTGACTTGTATAACATAAGCAGCTTAAATAAAGTATTTATTACAGTAATACCATGTTTTTGTTTATGTGTGTTCATGTTTTTCTATCCCACTGGGGACTTCAGTTCAAACTGAATGCACACAGGCTCATGTGGACTCGTGTCCTGTGGGGAGCTAAATTGAGGTCACAAGCTTATAAATGTAAATGTAAAAATGCAGAAGGTTTTCTGTGATGGGTAGGCTTAGTACAGTTTGGACAGTATAAAAAAAACATTACGTCTATGGAGAGTCCACACAAAGATAGGGAACCAGACGTACACACACACACACACACACACACAGACACACAGTCAAACCAAAAATGTATTCAGACACCTTCAAAATTTCTCACATTATCACAGTTTATTCGCTATAGTTTAGAAAATGGTAATACAATATGACAGAACTCAGAGTTAAACTATGTCAGGACAAATTCATCTTGATAATGTCAGATACATTTGATAGAAAGGTATGTAATGGATTACAATCAACCAATCAGCTGTAAATTTTGAGTAGACAATTAGATAATACCAATTTAGGTCAACCAATTTTTGTTCAGTCTGTGGTATAAAAGGTTGCATTAACAATTAAAGAAAAAACACTTAAGCAGAACATGGTTAGGTCAAAGTGTCAGAATAACTTTGGTCCCAATTTTTTTTTAATCAATTTTACTGGTCAAGTCCACTGTATGAAGAATTTTTGGGTATAATATGTCACAGTTTACTTTATTTTGCTATCCTCACTTACATAAATTAACTATAGTGTCCTGCACCCACTAGTAAAAAAATATATATCTGGTGTCTGAATAATTTTTGGTTTAACTGTATGTGTGTTACCCTCTGATGCCCTTATTGCACTATGGTACCACTTC
Source organism: Romanogobio albipinnatus (assembly GCA_023566225.1). Taxonomy (NCBI): domain Eukaryota; kingdom Metazoa; phylum Chordata; class Actinopteri; order Cypriniformes; family Gobionidae; genus Romanogobio; species Romanogobio albipinnatus. The sequence continues at coordinate 36,099,535 of CM042249.1, forward strand.
TTTCTCCCTTTCTTTAATTTGATTTAGGATCATTGGATAGATAAGTCATCGTTAACTAGATAAACCTTGCTTCGTGTGCTCAAAAATATGCTTTGTTTTCAGGCACTGGACATGTGGAGTTTGTTAAGTAAGCTTCTGCAGAGAGCCTTTGCACTGGATTGTGCGTGCCACTGCCAGGACTCTAAAGACTTTGGTAAAATTAATCATTGCCCATAACATCAGTCCATGTGTGATACATTATTGTTTGTACAACCAGCAGTGTTGTGCTTGCAGACATGCAGCTGCTGTTTGTGAGGAGTGCTCTGTGGCACTGTGGCTATGGGGCCCCGTGGGTGGTGGGGCCCCGGCCACCCAGTCACATAGAAGAGGTGGGGAGCCGAGATCTGCTCCTGGCGTTCGGCTGGGTGCTGTCATCTGGGAATCTGCTGGACGTCCAGCTGGCAGAGAAGGTTCACCAGTTAGATATGCTCTCATCTGCACCAACGGTGAGCCCTTGAATTTTGGTGATCTGATCAAGGGAGGGATGACTAATTCATTTTAATAGTTGTTTTTCCTCTATTGATGCCAAACAATAGTATTTAGTAAATAAAATATCAAATGTTATTCTATATAAGGCCAGCAGAGAGCAGATGTACACTGAATTTTATGCAGAGTGATGCCCACCGACTGGTTATTCTTTAAAAAAAAAACAGTGTTGTTATTGAAATCATTTTAGCAGCCTCTTAAAAACAGTACACAAGACTGAGAACCTAAACCATTAACTTGTGATACCGTTTGCTCTTGGTTGACTAATGTAATTGACTTTTCTAATAAAAAGCAATCATGAATGGAACACAATAATAAAATCCTGTTTGTTTTTAGGATCAATTTTAAAGCTGTTTTAGTCCTAAAACTTTAATCTAATGGAGACTTTCTATGCGTCAGTTTAATCTGTTCAATGGTGCTTACTAAGTCGAGCATCTCTATTGCTCATACCTAGGGTTAACAATATTAACCTTAAATATACATCAGCCTGTAACTTGAGTGAAACCCCGAATGGTATGGCATTTTAGATTTGTCACCTCTTTTGGCTAGTAAGCTAGAAACCACTCAGAATACCCTGATCTTTTTAATTACATTTTTTTTAAATGGAACAGAATGAATTACAATCCGGTTTGATTAATTAAAAAAAAAAATCCATTTAACATTTATTATTTGGTTCAGTCAGTGTTTCCGAACCTTTTTTGTCTTGCACACCATCACAACCTAACATTACAGTAAACCATAAATGTGTTCTTTCTAACTTTCTAACTCTAACAGTTTTTATTTGTATATTAGTATCATCAGTTTAATAAAATGCCAATTATAACAAAAAAAAGAAGCAAACTGGGTGAAAAATACAGAATCTATTATTTAATACCAGCATTTAGACATTGTACAGAACAAAAAAAGGAGTGTGGCATTGTTCTTAGAACAAGTCCTGCACACATCTACATCTGTATGGTGTCTTTATATATGTGCACATAAATCAGCATATTGAGCAGAAAATCAGCATATCAGAATGATTTCTGAAGGATCATGTGACACAGAAGACTGGAGTAATGGCTGCTGAAAATTCAGCATTGCCATGACAGGAATACATTACATTTAAAAAAATGTTACAATAGTAAACAATTACTTTGAATTGTAATAATTTCACAATAGTACTGTTTTTACTATATTTTTGATCAAATAAATGCAGCCTTTGTGAGAGAATTATAAAAATAAATAAAAAAATCTTACCGGTAATGTACACTCACCTAAAGGATTATTAGGAATACCTGTTCGGAAAGAAAGGTGATTTAAGCAATTTTGAGCGTGGCATGGTTGTTGGTGCCAGACGGGCCGGTCTGAGTATTTCACAATCTGCTCAGTTACTGGGATTTTCATGCACAACCATTTCTAGGGTTTACAAAGAATGGTGTGAAAAGGGAAAAACATTGTTGTCTTGTTGAAAATGAAAATGTTGAAAACGAAAATGTCTTGTTGATGCTAGAGGTCAGAGGAGAATGGGCCGACTGATTCAAGCTGATAGAAGAGCAACTTTGACTGAAATAACCACTCGTTACAACCGAGGTATGCAGCAAAGCATTTGTGAAGCCACAACACGCACAACCTTGAGGCGGATGGGCTACAACAGCAGAAGACCCCACCGGGTACCACTCATCTCCACTACAAATAGGAAAAAGAGGCTACAATTTGCACAAGCTCACCAAAATTGGACAGTTGAAGACTGGAAAAATGTTGCCTGGTCTGATGAGTCTCGATTTCTGTTGAGACATTCAGATGGTAGAGTCAGAATTTGGCGTAAACAGAATGAGAACATGGATCCATCATGCCTTGTTACCACTGTGCAGGCTGGTGGTGTAATGGTGTGGGGGATGTTTTCTTGGCACACTTTATTTTCACTTTATTGGCATCGTTTAAATGCCACTGAGCATTGTTTCTGACCATGTCCATCCCTTTATGACCACCATTTCCCATCCTCTGATGGCTACTTCCAGCAGGATAATGCACCATGTCACAAAGCTCGAATCATTTCAAATTGGTTTCTTGAACATGACAATGAGTTCACTGTCCTAAAATGGCACCCACAGTCACCAGATCTCAACCCAATAGAGCATCTTTGGGATGTGGTGGAACGGGAGCTTCGTGCCCTGGATGTGCATCCCATAAATCTCCATCAACTGCAAGATGCTGTCCTATCAATATGGGCCAACATTTCTGAAGAATGCTTTCAGCACCTTGTTGAATCAATGCCACGTAGAATTAAGGCAGTTCTGAAGGCGAAAGGGGGTCAAACACAGTATTAGTATGGTGTTCCTAATAATCCTTTAGGTGAGTGTATATACTGCTATGGTTGTCATCCAAACAATTGCTAAAAGCAACACTTGCAATTTTTTTTCTTTTTCCTTAATTTAAATGAACATTTAAAAGCCACAATATGTCATTTTTTCACCACCAGAGGTCGCTTTTTCAAAACACATGCGTAGCTTGGTGATGCCTTGATTTCGCTGAGAGCTTTTATGGGGATAACCGCTACCCCTTCTTCCGTTCATACGTATGTGGAGTAACGCAGCGCTGTTTTATCATATTAGATACATTTGAGTGTGTTGAAAGTTATGTTATAATGCTACTCTATGTGTTCTCTCTGCGGCTACTATGAGACATTTGTTGCACTCTGTAGTAAGATAGATCGATATTAGGCATGGTAAAACATGGTACTCGCTGTAAATCAAGAAAACGAGATTAAAACAAGACTAACTGTGTTGAGCTATATAAGAATTAATTTCCTGTTGATGAATGTATCCAAACAGTTGCTCACATGTCTAATAAAACATAATATATTAAAGCGTCTTTGGTGTTTCCATGGTTTCTACAAAATAAAACAAATCGAGGGAAACGTGGGTATGATGTCATTGATTGGCGGTCCGTGTCCTGTTAAAAATTGTTTATTGTTACAGCAACGCCTATAGCTGCTGATGGCTTGGCAATGCAACGCATGTTTTACGAACACCAGTATCCAGTCTTGTAGTTGATATAAACTTTATTTAAGTTCCTGCAATGCAGACACTAAATTAGTTTTAGACAATGATGGTGGACAGCCAACTTCCAGTGTTTGTGTGGTAAAAACTGTATACGTTCCCTCCACCAAGCCTACTAACTCTGTGTAAAAAAAACACCTGTTTAAAAACCCTCCAAATACTGCTCCCACCTGGTGACAGCCCAAAATACATTTACATTAACACTGGCTCCTACATTTGGGATAATGCAAGTTCACAAGTCAAAATATATAACATTGTTCTATAATTTCTACATGTTCTACATGTTTTTGGATATTTTAATCAAAATATCTTACATACTGTGCCTTTAAGCTGTTAATTACTGTTAGTTGTTAATTACAAAATACAAAACAACAATTTTTTCTAAGTTGTGATTTCTGTTTTATGGGTTTAACAAGGCAAAAGCAAAATCTCCCCTGAAAACAGTTCGGGGTTCACGTCTCCCTGGGGTTAAATCATAAAACCTTAATCTACTAAAGGTTTTCTTTATTGTAGGATTTGTATGTTTGCCTCCAGATGTTGTTTCAGCTCTAATAAAATTATGCTTGAAAGTTATTATGATTTTTCCTAATATGTTTGTAGACATGTAAGATCCCCCAAGGTCTAATACATGGACAGGATGATGTTGTGACATGTGGACCAGGAGATGATTGCACATTGAAGACGGATCAGGTACTACAGGCACTGCGGTGGCAGCATGGGAAACTAAGGCTCCAATGGAAGAGCTTACTTTCAGCCCAGGAAGAGAGGTCCAAATTCACTCATAGGGCAAGTCACTAAACACATTATAATGATGAAAAACAGCATATTTGAATGTAAATGCAGAAATGAAATAATATCCTGTGATCTTTTTTCTAGGTTATCTCCAATATCAGCCCCTCTGCTGTCTGTCAACCTCATGTCACTGGTTCCCATCAAAGCAACACGACATCAACTGCACTTGACAAGGTGATGTGAAAACACTGGAATATTTTAATGAAATATCGGCATGAGGTCATGTAGGTCTTAGGATTTCTGCATTAAACACTAGGCAAGTGTTATGAGTTCAGCCCTCTGATCATTATTACATGACAAGTGACACCTTTACTAAATTAGATTCTCTCCAGAGATTTCTCATCGCATTTGTATTCCTTTGGTGTATGTTAAGTGCTTCTATCCGTCATCAGAGCATATGGTGATCAGCGCTCGATAATAACCGCCGTAAGATAGGTAACAAGCTCATTTCAATCGGCGAATGATTGCATGCAGCTGTCAATGTGTTTTTCATTCCCTGGCTTATTCTGGAGAGAGCTGTAATGAAGCATCCAACTCGTATGTACCCTGTTCTTTGGTGTGACAGATTGACAAGGTGGGAAATCCTGCTTGTTTGAAGAGTGTCGATCTTGATCTTTAAAGTCAAAAGGCCCACATTCTCCTGTTCCTTTTCTTTTTCCTTTGCTCTTTAGAGGCTTTTTAAGAGTATTTTTTCTCAGCAAAAAAGTCTCTCTTCTGACATCTAACGAAGGGGCTGTTTTTGTCAGGCAGGTTGTTTAGAGTGTCTTAAAGTGTGAAAAAGGACAAGTGGGTATAGAAAAAGTGAGTGAAAGATGAGAATAAGAGACATTATGTGAAAAATACATTATGAGTGTGTGTGTTTTATAAATGCTGCTTCCTAGGTCTTGGATTCCTTTTTTCCTAATCAGAGGAATGTTTATTTTGAACAGCCATTGTGGCAAATAGAAGCAAAATGTTTAGTGCAAGAAGTAGCAAGGAGAAATTATGTTTTTATTTATGAGAATCCATTAAAACGTAATAATACGACACAGCAATATGTAGCCATTTTCCACAAAAATATTAAACGGCACAAGCTGGTTTCAACATTGATAATAAGAAATGCTCTTGAGCACATTAGAATGATTTCTGAAGGATCATGTGACTGAAGACTGAAAGTGATCGCTGCTAAAAATTCAACTTTGAGATGAATTATATTTAAAAAATCAGAAACCAGGTATTTTTTAATTGTATTTCACAATATTACTTTTTTTACTGTATTTTTGACCAATTAAATGAATGAAGAGCAATCAAATTAATTAATTTTAATAAAACTAATTCAATTAAAAAGCTGTTAAGCAATGATGTTATGGACAATGTTTTGAATCGACTAATGAGAATGGACGGTTGTAAGAGCTGATTTGTATAAATGACTAAGGCCCAATCCCATTTCTACCCCTTAGCCCTTCCCTTTCTCCTACCCCTTCGTTTTGCGCGTTCACGTGAAAGGGTAGGGGTGTAGGGGTCGATTCTCTTTTGGCTGGAGTGGTAGGGATAAGGGGAAGGGCCAGATAGCCCTTCAAATGAAGATTTTTCAGGACCACACTTCGAACGAAGGGGTATGAGGAGTTTCTCTCCACCGACTACCGTGCTGCTAGAATGTCTGTATGTTGCCACTCGGGATCGATCACTTGTGTGTCGCCTGGCTGCCAGCTTCTCCGTAGCACTATTTGAGTGATTTGAACACATTAATAATAGTTACAAAAATATATCTGGTCATCCTTTATAACGTAGTCGATATTTACATCACATATCGTCTGTAAACTCTTGCGTTACCAAAGAGACGACTGACTTGACGTATAACATTATCGCAGCACCACAGTAGATAACGAAACAATATTCATACCTGCCGGCTTGGATCAGCACGGAATGGAACGGTTAATAAACAAAAAGAACAGTTTGGCCCGATGGAAAAGTGGCTTCACTAGTCTTGTATGTTCTGTATCATTCTGTATCATCTTAAGAAACTCTGGCTCATACATTTTTGAACTGAAAACGAGTGCCGTTTTATTAAGTCCAAATACAGCGCAAAACTTTGAGTAATTTGTTAAACGTGCTCGTGCCTGATTTTTGTTAGATATAGCCTACGCACTTTACTGCGGTTCATACTGGTTAAATGTTACAGGACACTAATAAAAGAAACGGGGTATGATGACGTGTGATGATGTGTAATGGTATTGTAGTGGTGTCCCATTTCTTAGGGGAATATTTTCACCCCTACACCTTGGCACTCTGTTTCAAGGGGCAAGGGGAACGGGTAGGGGAAGGCGAAGGGGTATAAAATAGAATTGGGATTGGGCCTAAAACTCACCCCTATTGCCATTTTGCTACTAAGCTTCAAAGTTTACTGGCAGTAAAAGCTGTCTCTAAACCTGTACACTCACCTAAAGGATTATCAGGAACACCATACTAATACTGTGTTTGACCCCCTTTCGCCTTCAGAACTGCCTTGATTCTACGTGGCATTGATTCAACAAGGTGCTGAAAGCATTCTTTAGAAATGTTGTCCCATATTGATAGGATAGCATCTTGCAGTTGATGGAGATTTGTGGGATGCACATCCAGGGCACGAAGCTCCCGTTCCACCACATCCCAAAGATGCTCTATTGGGTTGAGATCTGGTGACTGTGGGTGCCATTTTAGGACAGTGAACTCATTGTCATGTTCAAGAAACCAATTTGAAATGATTCAAGCTTTGTGACATGGTGCATTATCCTGCTGGAAGTAGCATCAGAGGATGGGTACATGATGGTCATAAACGATGGACATGGTCAGAAACAATGCTCAGGTTGGCCGTGGCATTTAAACGATGCCCAATTGGCACGAAGGGGCCTAAAGTGTGCCAAGAAAACATCCCCCACACCATTACACCACCACCACCAGCCTGCACAGTGGTAACAAGGCATGATGGATCCATGTCCTCATTCTGTTTACGCCAAATTCTGACTCGTATGTCTCAACAGAAATCGAGACTCATCAGACCAGGCAACATTTTTCCAGTCTTCAACTGTCCAATTTTGGTGAGCTTGTGCAAATTGTAGCCTCTTTTTCCTATTTGTAGTGGAGATGAGTGGTACCCGGTGGGGTCTTCTGCTGTTGTAGCCCATCCGCCTCAAGGTTGTGCGTGTTGTGGCTTCACAAATGCTTTGCTGCATACCTCGGTTGTAACGAGTGGTTATTTCAGTCAAAGTTGCTCTTCTATCAGCTTGAATCAGTCGGCCTATTCTCCTCTGACCTCTAGCATCAACAAGGCATTTTCGCCCACAGGACTGCCGCATACTGGATGTTTTTCCCTTTTCACACCATTCTTTGTAAACCCTAGAAATGGTTGTGTGTGAAAATCCCAGTACCTGAGCAGATTGTGAAATACTCAGACCGGCCCGTCTGGCACCAACAAGCATGCCACGCTCAAAATTGCTTAAATCCTAAGCAATTTTCCCATTCTGACATTCAGTTTGGAGTTCAGGAGATTGTCTTGACCAGGACCACACCCCTAAATGCATTGAAGCAACTGCCATGTGATTGGTTGATTAGATAATTGCATTAATGAGAAATTGAACAGGTGTTCCATATAATCCTTTAGGTGAGTGTATATTACATATTTAAAAAAATCTGATTGTATTGTTTTTGTGTAATTGCACAGCAAACCCTGGTTCAGTGTTAAGAAACAAATCTTTTCCCTGAAACCGTGCCATGTTGCACCTTCTTAGGAGTGCTATGTACAGTCATACACATAGATAGTCACCCGTGTAGCAGGCATGAAATTGGCATACTGACACTTCATTGGTCAACTTAATGCCATCACTATTATGTTAGATGTATTACGAGTGTCCAATTATTTTTGTAGGGCTCACTTCTCATGATGTTAGTGTGTGTTAGCCAAGCGCCCATGAGCAAAGATTTCAGATTGCATGTCTGGGGGGTCTTGACTATAATACTAACTAATAAGTTTTCTCAGTTATTCTAGTCCTTGGACTGTCACTTCTGAGTGTGTGAAGTATACAATGTGGGATGTGTTCAGACACTGGCTAATAGATCTCTCTTCTCAAGCCGAGTAAGTTATGGTGGGCAGCTCAGGGATCTCTCCCTCCCCATTGCCCTTCAGCCTGTGTGGGGTGCTGAGAGGAGTTATCAGCCTAAGTCCCTGGAGCGCTTCTGTCTAACCGCAGAGACGTGAGGTATTAGCCGAGCTCCTACAGGGAAAAATTGCCCCCGAGTACAGATCAAAGCAGCTGCCAAGTGTGCACAACACTGTACTTGCACTGTAGGACACTGGGTTTTATTGTTTTTAAAATAGCGCTACCCTGCGTGTAATCAGGATTTTTTTTGTTACGTTTTATTTCAGGAGCTGGAGCGGATACAAGCACTGAATGGGATTCTGGAGGCGTATATGGATTGGAAACTCCACGAGCATTTATTCTGGTGCTGGATGGTATGTCTGTGTTCCATGCAGGAATTAATTTGAGATTCAGACTCGCGCTCCTTTATTTAAAATTCAGTTTGTTCACGCTGTCACATCGCTGTTCAGCCCCAGGTATTTATGCATGGCCAGTTCATTGAGACAGATGTGGGATATTTCAACACTACCAAATTAGCTTACTCCGAAAAGTTACCAAATGAAGCTAAATTGAACTTGTATAGTATTTGTATAAAGTGTTGTAGAGAGCCATACTGCCGGTCTTCCCGCAGTAACCTTGCCTAGCTTTGAGTTGTCACTCACAGTGATGCATGGTTGCTCCAGGACTTTGAATCTGGCAGACAAGAGCCCTTACTCATGCTGGCCCCTCTCCAATTTGAAATGAAGTTGTAAAGAAGTCTCCGGCTAGCAGGAGTGGGTCCTGAGCACTTGGCAGGGTTTTCATTTTTCACTCTCATTGTGAATTTTGAAGTAAAAAGGGATGTTTTAACTGCTATTCAGTAAGAGTGGTGAGCTCATGGGTGTCTTTGAGTTGGACAAATGGTGGAGGGCTTTTCTTTTCTCACTTCCAGCACATTCCACTATTGAAATAATTACTTTACTCTCATAATTATGTTGTACCTCAACATAAGTCGATATAAGATGCACAATCAGAATAAAGCGCATTGTGAGGTTTCACTGAATTGCAATAACTACTATCAAATTGAGTTATTAATTACATTTTTTGTGACTTTTACTGAGAAATTCAATCTAGACTTTTAAAATGCAGACAAAAGTTCCCCGGTCCAAAGAAGAGGAAATAAAGGAATGGAAAATAAATAGCATGCCCACTGCGTCAATGGGAAATCTATAGTCCTTGATGAAAGCCAAACATTTTGGGGATGGAGTGTTATTTGGGCAGGATTGTTTTGTCACTGTCCACACAGTGATGGAAGCAGCTCTTAAGCTTCAGATATTGGTTGAGCTGCTGTTGATTAGCACAGGTTCTTAAAGAATTGATTTTCTTTGGAGGTGCTCACACAAAGTCTGACTTTGAGAAATCTGGATTGGCTACCCAAAACACTTGGATGGTTATTCTGAAGTGTTGGGACATGTTGTAGCTGAACAACAAGAAAACGATCAGTCGTGCTTGCTGTTATTATTGCTCATACGTAGGGTTATTAGTTTATTCTAAACTCTTTTAAGGCCCATTCACGCTAACACCGTGGCCTAATCAGATATAATGCAACAAGAATACAGCGACAAGCAATTTGTCTGTCCATACCAGAGAAAATGTATCAGAAATAACAGCCAATCACAAGAGTGTCTGGTGTGTTTCCTATCAGTTTGGTCTTACTTCTATAACACAGCAGTCACAATCTAAGTTGCATTACTGTACAATGGCATACATTGCTGATTAACTACCAAAGTATGATGCATTGTTGGAGAGATTAACTTGCAAGTCATGGCTGTTTCTCGAAACTGTAGTAACTTTACCACACCCATCATTCAAACTGTGTTGGTTCAACATACGATGTTGATGTCACAATCAACATCATGCAACACTAACTTCTGCTTATTTATCGGTTCAAGATTGGACTATTTTTCTTCTCAGTTGTCATGCTTTATTTAAAGATGTCTTATCAATTTCGGGTTCCGTTTTGCATGATATTCCAGAGGTCCTGGGGTTGCCCTTCAAAAAATGGTGCTTGCTTTCTCTTGACAAACTCGACTATCAAGACTAATTCAATTTGTGTGGAATGAAAGGTATATAGACTGTACTGCTTATTCACTTTCTTATTTAGCTCAACAGCATTAAATCTCTAACATGAAATGCTTCTAACCACAGGTTGAGAGCTGTAGTTCCAACTTTGCTTGTTGCTTGGTACTATGATTTCGGGAAATACGGAATCGCTAACAATGGAATATGCGACCATAGTTTGCTTATGTTGCTTTTGGAAAATGCACCCCAGATCCATGTAAAATTTTGGTTTGGGTTTTTCTTTTGTTGAAATTCACCCCAGTGGTGGATCAAAGAACCTAATATTAACCTAATTAATATTCATATGCCAGGGAATATGCATCCACCTTCCTTCATATCTTAGCTCTAATCCAAATTAAACACCTAAACTAAACCAGCTAATCAAAGTTTTAATAATTACTAGAAACTTCCAGGCAAGTGTGTTGGAGTAGTAACTAGGACCTAAGAAGCCAGCCCTCCAGGAACAGGATAGGACACTCTAGGCATCCTTATGATAACTATGAGTGTACATTATGAATTTTTGGAGACAAAATCTGTGGATCAGCACTTGATAATACAGTGGTCAGTAGATGTGTGTGGTTAAAGTGGAGAGAACAGAGACGTGGGTCTTTAGGAAGTTTTGTTCGTCCACAGGCATCTTCCCATTTTTTCCACTCCTGTTCTTGTCACTAGGAAAGCAGTGAAGATGTCGCTTCTCCTGTTTCCCTTCGACTGAAAATGACAGCCAAAAGCCGCACAATGTGGCATCGTCTAAGTTTTTTTTAATTGTGGTAAAAATAGCTACAGGTAGCGGCAGTTGCTCGCCGAGTGCAACTGCTTGATGTCATCGACTGCACACCAAAACAAAATGGCACCCCCCTTTGTCCATACTATATATAAAATGATGTGTCTTTTTGTTTTTTTTACTTGTATGGGTTTTCTACTACATATTTCACTAAGAGACATCTTTTAAGTTATATTAAGCCTTACAAGTTTTAACACCAGGGGTTCCCTTTAAAAAAAAAAAAAAACTGACAAACAACAAACTACACCGTATGCATGTTTTGGTTGTAAATGAGAACCTTCTGAGAAAGTCTTCTGATAGCTCTTTAGTAAATGATTCCAAAGAGATATAATTCTTTTAGCAGAACTCACTGATCTGGCATGGCTTGAGCACAGTGCATCTCAATTGATGCAGAAGTGTTTCCTGACAGACCTGTTGCACTCATGCCATTGTCTTGGTGCAGGACAGTGTAATCGACAGCTCCCTCGCCGATGTGTCCGAGATGGAGCCTGCCGACTGGCCACCTGGGGAGCGGGCTGTCATGGTGAGGTGTCCCCACGGCGACAAGACCAGGAGAGCAGTCAGACAACTTGACAAGATGCTGCTAAGGCTGCAGACAGAACTGAGAGCCAGAAGAATAGAGCAGTCCACTCTCACACTCACCTCACAGGTAATGACCCAACAGTAGGTGAGATCCACCTGTATAAGTGCAGACGGGAAGGCTTCAACTTATAATAAGGCCAGGATTTCACTGTGTGAAGTTTTACAATTCAAGCTCTTGTCAGTTTTGGTGCTTGAGATGTTGACAGTCTAAGGTTTAAGATTTATATAAACTCAGTCACACATTGATGTGTTTATCACATCATCCTTTTATTATCTGTCCCAGCAATACACAAAAAAAGTGACAAAATGGTGATAAATTGATATTTTTGTGCTAATTATGTTGTTTATTAATGACCTATTATTATTATTATTAATAGTATTATTTTTGGGGTTTCCATAGGTTCCAATTCTCCAAGGCAAATGATTTGTTCTGTGCATGTGTAACATGTCTTATTACCTGTTCAAAGGTTCTACCAGCAGACTTCAGAGGTGTCTTAATATCCCGATAATGAGGGAGGATAGTGCTAAAAGAATGATAAAAACTAGGTCATCTCATCATTGCATTCTTTTATTGCCTGAATAAATTACACTTCATTCGATGTGGTGGGTCCGTTGGATAATTAGGTGGTCTTTGTGATGTGGTAAAACCACAGATCTAACCTATTATGATAAATGGCCGCCTGCTATGGCTACGGTCTTATTCTGAATGTCTGAGACTGAACTTACTTCACATGAATTCTAAACACATTCCTTATGATGCAAGAGATATACATTGAGATGTGCTCCCATGTACTTGATCATCTGGGCTGCCGCAATACCTTTCATTTTGATATTAGTATCTTTTTGATGTTTGATCAGTATTCCAGTCTGTTGAGATCGTCAGTCTTAGCAAGCTCTCGTTCTCATTAGGGGAGACTTCAGGGGGCTTCTCGGCTCTCTGAGAGGCAGCGAATGGAGGTGGAGAAGAAGGTTGCAGGCTCTTTAGAGGGTCTACATCTTACTAACACCTCCGCAATCACATCAAGTGGCTTTTTGCCATGTCTCCAAGATCCACAGCCCACAAAGCCACCTCACAGATTCCACAATGGAGAGCCTGGCCTGGCAGTGACAGCTTGGAAGCTCCAGGCATCGACGGCTCTGGCCGAGCTGAGGGAGACGGAGGCTGTACTGCAATGGCAGCTGGAGGGATTGAGGCAAAATATGAGAGTGGACTTGCAGACAAAGGCCAGCACAATAGAGGGGGTGGTCCTCATCCCACCAATTAAGAGATAAACACAGTTTTTGTGTCATTACATGCACTTGCATCCTGACATAAAACTGGACAAAACAAGGTGAACATATTATAGTTTTGGTTTCCTGCTTTTTCTGTGGAATTCTAAAGAGAGAATATTTTTTGTATTTAAATATGCCTGCTGCAATGTGAATGTCTGTCTTTGGACAATAAAGAAACTTTATTCAAGGGCATTTCGTCTATACTTGAATCCTTGAAATGAAAAAGATTATTTTGATTACGGAAAACGCATCAAGCCATGCTCCGAAAAAACAACTCTAATGATTCCGACTCAACTAAAAGGCTGACCCCTTATTACTTTTGTGTACTTTGTGGAGTGCTAGAGGAAATGGAAGACATTTTTGAAATATTTTTTTTAATGCCTGCTACTTCTGTGTGCTACTGAGTGCAGAACGGCCCACAGTTTCCAAATTAGGTCATTCTTTCTGTTGCTTTCAGAACCTGTGAAAGTTAGGATCGAAGTTTGGGAAAAATCAAACCCCAGTAATGATTAGCAGCTTCCTGCTGAGATCCAACCCCAATTTTACTGAGCGGTTCATAACATGAGAGGATTTCGCCTTTTCAAGGCCAAGTCTGTTACTACCAGCCAGTTGGTGTGGTCTCAATTACATTTGGAAAGCTCTAAACAAACTAGGTGTGAGAGATAACATGAGCTGTTGGGCAAACTAAAGAAGCTGGCACAGGCCACAGTATTAGCTGATTAAGAAAGTCATTTCCAACACTGATTTTCATTAGGATTATACGCGGAAATCCTAATCTAGACGCTGTACAGAGCATGACGAGTTCTAAAAGGATTTTCTCTCCATTACCTTCGGCCTGCTTATCTAGGCCAGAATTGCTGTTTACAACTGAGGGAATGCAAACACACAGACACACATTTCCCTGTTTGATGTGTGCTCTAAATGAACCAAGACTTGTGTAGCTGAAATTCCAGGTTTTAATTATGCTGTATTGTCAAGAGGGTCAGCCAATGTCAAGCCAAGAGCTGGTGTGGGTGGGTTCTTTACCACCTGCAGCTCTCTGATGAATGTTTCAATAATTAGATGCCGCAGGTGTGTGAAACGGGTCTGAGTGACACATTTTCTTTTTGGCATCAGTGTTAATAGGTTGCTTATTTTACACTTGTGTAATGTTTCTGCACTGCATCTGCAAGTAGAGTTTTCACTCTACTGGTTTTTGTAAAACTCATAATGATGCAGTAAATCAGCTCTGTATTTTACACTATAGGCTTTTATGAAACAATATAAAATAGTGATCGACTTGTCATCTTTTGGGGTCGCAATTACTTTACAATTACACCGTAGTCTCAGCTTCAGATGGCAATCAAGCCGACCACACAGTCCGTTCACTGACTGTTTAATGCATATTGCAGACAAAGCTGGAAAGTACTTTCTCATCTGGCAAGCTCTAATCTGAGCGGCTGATTTGTACTTCCCTGATTAAGTGCACACAGGGTTTTTTTTATCAGTCTGCTTGGAAACAAAGTGGAAATCTGAATCTCCCAACGTTTGCCAGGTTAGTGACATCAAATCTTTAAGAGATTTTTGTTTGAAGCACTTTAATATCATTGATATACGATATAGTTTACTATATATGCTTGTTGTCCCCGTTTAAAACTAGATTAAAGACGCATCTCTTTAGCCAAGCATTCACATTATAATGACCTTTTATACTACAGTTAAATCGGAACAAAAGCATTAAGTAAGGAATAATTGACGACGGGCCGTTCAATTATTAGAACAATAATGCACACCCGAGGTGGTGATGCGGTCACGACGCGAAGCGGAGTTTAGCTTTAATAATTTGTCTTTTTTAATGTTTTTTTATATTGTCAAGTTTTTTTATCTCTGTATTTTATAAATTTTTTAGTACTTAAAGTAAAACTAAATGAAAAATTTGATTACGTTTTTGTATATTTTAATGCTTTCAAGTAATGAAAATGTTTTTCAAGCAATTTTATTTAAAGTAAAATGTTTTTTTTTAATGGATTTAGTTTTAGTTAACGCTAATAACCCTGCTTAGTAGCAAGTTATCTAGATATCCATGAGCACAAATTTGAAATGTGTTATTAATGTACTGATGGCATAACACTTTACTTAAAGTCTTTATATATAATGCATTTTAAGAGTATTTTTAATGCATTAATTATGCCTTGTAATGCACCTTATAATGCATTGTATGATCTCATGAATAATTGTAATACTAATAAGTATAATATGTTTTAATACACTGTTACAGCTTTAGAAAGCATTATGCATTAAAACACGACAGACAGACAGTTTCAGATGTAACAAGGAATCTGCAAATATGAATACCTTTCATAACGCATTCATAGCTACTGCATTTTACATAATCCAAAAATATTTACAAATACTTTTTGGTTAATAGAATATTGAATTAATGGAATAGAATAGTGGATTTTAATGTAATTAATTATGTTCAGCTTTATCCCATTTATTTAACACATTTACCTTATTTCACATAAATGTTTCATTCTTCCATGTGATATCAGGTGCCATCGCTTTATCCAAAACTAAATTCTATCATAATTTAATCATTACTGAATCAAAAACAATGTTTACACTTTACAACCAATACATCCATATTGTATGTACAGTATGTGTAAACACTATGCTCAAATTAAGTGCTTACAAATCCTAATGGCTATTGGGATTTGTAAATCATTTACCATTTGGATATAAATATGGTCCCTTGCCTTATTGCCTTAAATGATCAAGTGCTGGCTGTAATATTTCCTCCAATAACTTTTATAATTTATGTCTGTTATCAAAGGAACTACTCCCTAATGTGGAAACCCAGAAATCACAGTTGGCTGTCTGTGCGGAAGCTCAGCACATGTCTCATATTGGCGTTGCGCTAATGTGCTGCAGATGCAGGCCCAAAATCACTGCACTGTCTGTTAGTCCTCTCAGTCAGAAGCCTTATTAGACCTGTCCCTGCAGGTCCAAAGTCATTCTTCCAGTACACATCCAAGCCAGTCCTAGCACTCTTTACTTATTACAAAACGGCAGATTCCATCTGGGGATGAACATGATACTGCAGTGCCACAAATGAGAGCGTGGCACAGACAGACAGTGTTTCCAAAGGCACTGTGCCTAATGGATGGCGACAGGGTCAGTGCGGCACCGCTGCACACTCCACCGCCGCTCATTTAGACAGGAGGCCATTAGAGAAGGCGTTGCCGTGATGGCTCCGAAAGGCACTCTGCTGGAAAGAGACTTGAGCCATCCTTCACGGAGTTAGAGCAGACCGCTTTACCCTTGAGAACCCTGATGTACAATGGGGCCTCGCTAAGTACCCACAGTGCAGAACTACAGAGCGTTTTGCAAGAATCGCCTTGGTATGTATCTTTTTAATTGGCTAAATTGTGTTTTCTCTTGCAGACGGGGCAGAGGGTTCGAGGGGGCTCCGAGTTTTCTTGGAGATCTGAATGGTGTGTGCAAGCAGGGATGCATCAGACTAATTAATGAAGCCGAGGTGTTTGGTACAGAGGGATGATGCCTCGCTTTCATCTTCTTTCAAATACAACACAAAAGCCATCTAACCGGCAGTGGCAGATATAGTGACAGCGGAAAAATGAAGAGTTCACCGCAGGCGGAGGGTTTGAACCCCTCATAAAACATGGAGTACAGCAGCCTCCGCAGCTCAGGGACATAATGCAGATAGGAAAGTACTTCGGGGTGGAAAAATGTTTATGAGTTCATCTAATACAGGTACAGAAAGCCTGATTTATTGGGAGATGCTAGCATAGTAATTCACCGAAAATCTTTTCTGAACATGTACCTCCGCTGATGTTATAGTGCAAGGGGTTTACAAGGGGGACACGAGAGAGTGCTAGGGGTACGTGAAAACTTGAGAGAGAGAAAAAAAGACATTTACGAAAGTAATTTTTAAAATTAATGTTTCCGCTTAAAATATTATTGCATGCAAAGAAGAACATTATTTTGGTTGTGTTTCGGCTTTGCGTGACTGTGGATGAATATAGTTATCGTACTGTTCATAAAACTTTCACTACTAGGATGAAGAGATATAAGCAGTTTAGATGGAAAGGATCTCAGGCTGACAAGCTGAAGACTTTAATGAAGCTATATCCATTAATAGGCACAATATGTTCTTGTAAATAACACTACAACAACCTATAATGAAACAACCCATAATTATCTACTTCAAAGTAGATAATGCTTTACAATTAACTCCGTTAGAGAGCTACAGTGGGGAGAACAAGTATTTGATACACTGCCGATTTTTTTCAGGTTTGGCCACTTACAAAGCATGTAGAAGTCTGTAATTTTTTATCATAGGTACTCTTCAACTGTGAGTGACGGAATATAACACAAAAATCTAGAAAATCACATTGTATGATTTTTAAGTAATTAATTTGCATTTTATTGCATGACATAAGTATTTGATACATCAGAAAAGCAGAACTTAATATTTGGTACAGTAGCCTTTGTTTGCAATTACAGAGATCATACGTTTCCTGTAGTTCTTTACCAGGTTTGCACACACTGCAGCAGGGATTTTGGCCCACTTCTCCATACAGACCTTCTCCAGATCCTTCAGGTTTCGGGGCTGTCGCTGGGCAATACGGACTTTCAGCTCCCTCCAAACATTTTCTATTGGGTTCAGGTCTGGAGACTGGCTAGGCCACTCCAGGACCTTGAGATGCTTCTTACGGAGCCACTCCTTAGTTGCCCTGGCTGTATGCTTCGAGTCGTTGTCATGCTGGAAGACCCAGCCACGTCCCATCTTCAATGCTTTTACTGAGGGAAGGAGGTTGTTGGCCAAGATATAGTGATACATGGCCCCATCCATCCTCCCCTCAATACGGTGCAGTCGTCCTGTCCCCTTTGCAGAAAAGCATCCCCAATGTTTCCACCTCCATGCTTCACGGTTGGGATGGTTTTCTTGGGGTTGTACTCATCCTGCTTCTTCCTCCAAACACAGTGAGTGGAGTTTGACCAAAAGGCTCTATTTTTGTCTCATCAGACCACATGACTTTCTCCCATTCCTCCTCTGGATCATCCAGATGGACATTGGCAAACTTCAGACGGGCCTGGACATTCGCTGGCTTGAGCAGGGGGACCTCGGGTGCACTGCAGAATTTTAATCCATGACGGCGTAGTGTGTTACTAATGGTATTCTTTGAGACTGTGGTCCCAGTTCTCTTCAGGTCATTGACCAGGTCCTGCTGTGTAGTTCTTGGCTGATCCCTCACCTTCCTCATGATCATTGATGCCCCTCGAGGAGAGATCTTGCATGGTGCCCCAGACCGAGGGAGATTGACCGTCATCTTGAACTTTTTCCATTTTCTAATAATTGTGCCAACACCAAGCTGCTTGCCTATTGTCCTGTAGCCCATCCCAGACTGGTGCAGGTCTACAATTTTATCCTCTAATGTCCTTATACAGCTCTCTGGTCTTGACCATTGTGGAGAGGTTGGAGTCTGTTTGATCGAGTGTGGTCTTTTATACAGGTAACAAGTTCAAACAGGTGCAGTTAATACAGGTAATGAGTGGAGAACAGGAGGGCTTCTTAAAGAAAAACTAACAGGTCTGTGAAAGCCGGAATCCTTACTGGTTGGTAGGTGATCAAATACTTGTCATGCAATAAAATGCTAATTAAATATTTAAAAATCATACAATGTGATTTTATGTTTTTTTGTTGAAGTGTACCTATGATAAAAATTACAGACTCTACATGCTTTGTAAGCAGGAAAACCTGCAAAATCGGCAGTGTATCAAATACATGTTCTCTCCACTGTACATATGGCAATTTATCTGTTCAATAAAATATCTTACTCCCCAGTAATAAAACGCAATCTTCGCGATGCTTTTACAACTTTTCAAATCCCTCAGATCTCGCCATCTCCGGAAAGCCGAGCTAATGTTGATTCTTGTCTTATTACGAGCTCTTTCGCAATCAGGACTCTCCTTTGTTCTGGATTTAGTTTAAAATTAATTTTGTTAATTTTGAACAACAAAGTTACATAGTGCACCTTTAAATGTTCCATGTATATTTTTTACATTCACATTTACCAAAGTTGACTAATATTTAAAGAGGTAAATCTATTATGCAAAATTCACTTTTATAAGGTGTTTGAACACAGATTTTTGCCCACAGTGTGCGCAAACAACCAGTTTAATGGTAAAAATCCACCCAATACTCTTTTCTTATAATCCCCATCAATCATTATAAATCTCTCATAACGCACAATTTCATATTTTCCACTACTCTTACGCAAGAGTAGGGAAACCCCGCCCATGACTGTTAATGATCTGCCCTTTTATGAGCATAACACCCCTGAGTGAGAAGCACAGAGACCGTCATTTCTGCGCCAAAAAACATT
Source organism: Romanogobio albipinnatus (assembly GCA_023566225.1). Lineage (NCBI taxonomy): Eukaryota > Metazoa > Chordata > Actinopteri > Cypriniformes > Gobionidae > Romanogobio > Romanogobio albipinnatus. The sequence goes on from CM042249.1 coordinate 36,119,111, forward strand.
AATGTTCTTTTGTTGGATGTGCCAATGAACATAAGAGTCTCCATAGACTCCCTGCATCCGAGCCACTAATGACACAGTGGTTGAATTTCATTTTGGAAGGAAATGTGCGAAACATGAATTTGTTTTTATATATTTGAGCAAATCCTTTTACGCATGATTGCTTTAACAACAAGGGTCAGCAATGCTGGATTTGCGAAAAAGTTGTTTCGGATGGGTCAATACCAACACTTTGTGCTCTAACTTCATATCCAGAACAAGTAAGGATGGCACTTCATATTTTGTGAATGTTTGCAAATTTCCTTTCTGAAATAGCTTTCTGCAATGCTGTATGGCTAAAATGGCTAAAGTTACCAGTATCTGACTGTATTCACAGAGGGCTATGTAGTTAGTTTTATCCCGAAAACGCTCATCGATCATAAACGCACATTTATTATGCTTTGTATAGTCAGGTGACAGACTTTTTTTATGTTCCCAAACGAGCACCTATACAACAATTTATAGATTAACATGATGGTACATGAGGATTAACTCCTCAGTTGTAAGTCGCTTTGGATAAAAGCGTCTGCTAAATGAATAAATGTAAATGTACATGCTAGCCGATGAGTTGAATCAACATAACTCCACAACAACTAACGTTACATAAATGTATTCACTGACCATTCAGAAACGTCCAGTGAAATAATGTTATAGATACATTACCATTCAAAAGATTTTAATTGAATGTATTAAAAGCCATAAACACTGTACATTTGTTACAAAAAATCTATTTCAAATAAATGCTGTTCTTTTGAATTTTCTATTCTTTAAAGAATCCTAAAAATGTATGTCAGTATCCACAGAAATATTAAGCAGCACAACTGTTTTCAACATTAATAAGAAACCAGATTATTGATTTCTGAAGGATCATTTGACACTGAAGACTGGAATTAAGATGCTGAAAATGTTGCTTTGCCAACACAGGAGTAAATTATATTTTAAAATGTATTAAAACATAAAAGTTATAAATTGTAATGGTAACAATATTTACAGTTTTTACTGTATTTTGAAAAAACAAAACACATGCAGCCTTGCTGAGCATAAGAAACGTCATCCAAAACCCCAAAAATCTTCTTAAATGATAGTTCACCCAAAAATGACAATTAGCCCATAATTTATCACCCTCAAGTCATCCTAGGTGTATATGACATTCTTCTTTCAGACAAATAAAATCGGAGTTATATTACACAAGTCCTGGCTAATCCAAGCATTAGAATTGGATTCATAGTTGCTCTGTTTTTGAAGTCCATAAAAAGTGCATCTGCCCATTAAAATAACATGCTCCACGCGAATAAAGGCCTTCTGAAGCGTATCAATGCGTTTGTGTAAGAAAAATATCCATATTTAAAACTTCATCAAGTAAACTTTCGATCGACCAACTCCCCTGTTCAATTTATGGAAAAATTGTTGAAAGTGCCCCTGCCGATCGGAAGACTAACGCGACCAGGTACACTCGTCATGACGTCACGTACGCATCTTGAGTTTCACTTTCAACATTCAACACTTTTCCATGGAAGGCGGTCGGTCGAAAGTTTACGTGATAAAGTTTTAAATATGAATATTTTTTCTTACACAAACCCGTCGCTTCGCTTCAGAAGGCCTTATTAACACCCCAGAGCCGCGTGGAGCACGTTATTTGATGGACAGATGCACTTTTTATGGACTTCAAAAACAGAGCATCTATGAATCAAATTCTAATGCTTGGATTAGCCAGGACTTTTGTAATATAATTCCGATTTCATTCGTCTGAAAGAGGAATGTCATATACACCTAGGATGACTTGGGGGTGAGTAAATTATGGGCTAATTTTCATTTTTGGGTGAACTATCCCTTTAACCCCAAACGTTTGAATGGTCGTGAAATATATTGCAGAATGTTTTTAACATAAAATTAATTATTTAAAATTATTTCACATCTCTTATTTTTTCTTACAATTATTTCATTTTGTTGTCTATACAATGTATTTATAATGAAAGTTTATATTTATCTTAAACTGCATGCATTTGATTTCTATACTGTCCATGAAAATACTCTTGCACATAGTATGACCCATATAACCTCACAAGTGGGGCTGTATTCAAGGCTTCAAACTCCCCAGAACCAGAAGGCGTAAAGTACATTATTAAAGCACTGACCCAGCAACCGAAAAAGACTATATCAGGTCTACATACTGCATGTTTTGTATTGGTGCAGTAGATTTATGGTGATGTAATTATCTATTCTTTATTGATCACGGTGGGAAGGTTTCCTCACAGACGCCTCTAATTGTCACATGTCTGTTTGGTCTTTGTGTTGTGATTTGATTCTGTCACATGTTCCTTTGTCTAATGCCAAGTTCAGACTGCCCGATTTTCACTCGCCGACAGAATATACATTTTTAATTTTGAGTGAAGACCTTAAGTTAGTACAATGCATATTTTTTCATGGGGATAATTATTTGGAAGTCATTTATTTATAATTATTCATTATATGTAATTATCAATTTCCCCAATTGAAAAAAAAAAAAATTACAGGGAAGGAATTGAGATGGAAGCAAATTGGACAGGTGTCCGGTGTGCTGTGGAAAGTGAGGACCCATATGGAGAGCAGCAAAGCAGTGTAGTTTATAAAATTAAAAACACAAAATAATCAGAAACTATTATGATAATACTGAGTCACTGGAACAGGACAATGGAGAGACATCCACCACGTCATTTTTCGAGTAATTATCCAAGAGACTCTTTAGTCCATCAGTTTTAGTAGACAAAGCAGTTTAGAACAAACTAAGGTGATGTTGTGTCTGTAAGAGACAGAGTGACTGCTAAAGTGGTGGGATCTTACCCCAGGGCACATCAATGGCACATATAAGAGAGTGCCAGGGAACAGATAGCATAGCCTCTGAGCGCTAAATCAATAGCCATCACAATGGCTGGAGGATTTACAGCCGCCCATTGATCCCTTCTGTAACTCCTCAGCAATCCTCAGACCAAAGCAGCTGAGCGTCAAAGACTGATCATGTTTAGCCCAGAACGTGGCCTAGAGGGATCTAAGATACAGACCAGAGCAACAGACTGCTGAAGATAAACAGGACGGATCAGAATGGACTTGAGTAAAGCTCTTAAGCCAGTCAATTCGCTCAGCGGCCATCCTGGTAAGACCCCTGCCAGTTATGTGCTAGTCATGCCAGTACAGCTCTTGTCTATTTGAATGGAGTTTGACTGACATTTTAATAACATGTCAAATAACCATTTCATCAATTCTCATAAAATGTCCTGCTTATTTAAGGTTGCTCCAGCGACTGCACATGGATGTTAAAGATACAAAAAACAGTGTGCACTGTATACACAATATTTTAAATAGTATGTGAAACAAAGAAAAGACAAAATACTAAAAAAGTGCATATAGGCAACATTTTTCAAACTGGAGCATGCTACTGTTGTTCATTAATTCTTCAGTTTTCATGCCTCTTGGAGCTGCATCTGCAGGATTTAGTTTAGAACAGATATACTTCCACTGTGAGGACCTTGAATGGGTGTGAATAATGGAGATTCTGTTTGCTACGTATGTTTTGGCTATGTATTTCAGTACAGTATTTCTGTCTGACCAAAAGAAAGATTCATCCAGATGGAACTGCAACTCTGCTTTCAACATCCTATCCAAACGTACAGGTAGGACAGCTGCTGCTAATTCAAGTCTTGGTATGGTCAGTTGTTTATGTGGCGCTACTTTGGCCTTTCCTAAGGCAAATGCTGCATTCACTTCTCCTTTGTCATTTAGGAGTCTAAGGTATGACACCGCTCCGTACCCAGCCTCACTTTCATCCGAAAAATTGTGCAACTGTGCAAATTGTGCAATCTTTGCATGTAAAGCATATGCTCATGCTAAAGGTGTTTAAAGGAATCAACTCATCAAGCCATCTTTGCCAACTTAAATCAATATTCAAAGGGATCTTTTCATCCCATATAAGTTTAAGCCTACACAGATTCTGCAGAATTTGCTTGGCAGAAAGAATGATGGGTGACAGAAACCCCAAAGGATCATAAATTGAACTCACAATAGATAAAATGCACGTCTCATAGTTGAGTGTTTTTTGATTGCCATACTCAAAGTGAACGCATCCTTTTCTATGTCCCACTGAACACCCAGAGCTCGCTCCATGGGAAGCTGGTCTTTACTGAGGTCCAGTATCTTCACTGTCTTGGCCCTGTTTTCCTGAGGAATTACACTGAGAACGGAAGGGTCATTGCAAATCCATTTGTTAAGTCGAAAACCACCCTTGCTACACACTTCTGTTAGTTGATCATACAGAGATAAAGCTTGGTCCACTGTATTTACAGCTTTTAAACAATCGTCAACATAGAAATTCTGCCTGATGGTGTTAATCACATCTTCGGCATAATCATTTTGGTTATCATCAGCTGTCTTTAGCAAGGTAAAGGTTGCACAGCTTGATGATGCGGCTTCTCCTCACCCATAGTTTTCAGAAGTATTTTCATTTTTCTTCCTGCAGCATTTAATTGGGCCATCAATTCTTCGGTGCAAAACGTTGCAGAACTTCCTGAATCAAGGAACGCATACATCTGCACAACTTTGGTTCCCTTACTCAATTTCACATTGTAGCATCTGGAGTCTCTCTCTCATAGGATCAAAGACTAGTCGAGTCCACTATAAATGCCAGGGGGCTTTCAGCCGCATATAACTTAAGTCCTTGGTGCCAATGAGTCTGAGGTAGATAGCACCTTTGACGGTTTTGGGGCTCGACTGAGACATTGCAGAGTCCTATCAGAGTCTATGTCTATAATCCTATCCCTCCCCATGAAGAGACTTGAAGACCCATTGCAATACACACACACACACACACACACACACACACACACACACACACACACACACACACACACACACACACACACACACACACACACACACACACACTTCTCTTTATGTAACTTGTAATTAAACCATACCAGAAATACACTCACCTAAAGGATTATCAGGAACACCATACTAATACTGTGTTTGACCCCCTTTCGCCTTCAGAACTGCCTTAATTCTACGTGGCATTGTTTCAACAATGTGCTGAAAGCATTCTTTAAAAATGTTGGCCCATATTGATAGGATAGCAGTTGATGGAGATTTGTGGGATGCACATCCAGGGCACAAAGCTCTCGTTCCACCACATCCCAAAGATGCTCTATTGGGTTGAGATCTGGTGACTGTGGGGGCCATTTTAGTACAGTGAACTCATTGTCATGTTCAAGAAAACAATTTGAAATTATTCAAGCTTTGTGACATGCTGCATTGTCCTGCTGGAAGTAGCCATCAGGGGATGGGTACATGGTGGTCATAAAGGGATGGACATGGTCAGAAACAATGCTCAGTAGCATTTAAACGATGCTCAATTGGCACTAAGGGGCCTAAAGTGTACCAAGAAAACATCCCCTCACACCATTACACCACCACCAGCCTGCACAGTGGTAACAAGGCATGATGGATCCATGTTCTCATTCTGTTTACGCCAAATTCTGACCCATCTGAATGTCTCAACAGAAATCGAGACTCATCAGACCAGGCAACATTTTTCCAGTCTTCAACTGACAATTTTGGTGAGCTTGTGCAAATTGTAGCCTCCTTTTCCTATTTGTAGTGGAGATGAGTGGTACCCGGTGGGGTCTTCTGCTGTTGTAGCCCATCCGCCTCAAGGTTGTGCGTGTTGTGGCTTCACAAATGCTTTGCTGAATACCTTGGTTGTAACGAGTGGTTATTTCAGTCAAAGTTGCTCTTCTATCAGCTTGAATCAGTCGGCCCATTCTCCTCTGACCTCTAGCATCAACAAGACATTTTTTCCCACAGGACTGCCGCATACTGGATGTTTTTCCCTTTTCTCACAATTCTTCGTAAACCCTAGAAATGGTTTGCGTGAAAATCCCAGTAACTGAGCAGATTGTGAAATACTCAGACCGGCCCGTCTGGCACCAACAACCATGCCACACTCAAAATTGCTTAAAGGATTAGTTCACTTTTAAATAAACTTTTGCTGATTATTTACTCACCCCCATGTCATCCAAGATGTCCATGTCTTTCTTTCTGCAGTCAAAAAGAAATTAAGGTTTTGGATGAAAACATTCCAGGGGTTTCCTCCATATAATGCACTTCAATGGACTCCAAACGGTTCAATGTCCAAATGACGTTTCAGTACAGCTTCAAAGAGCTTTAAACTATACCAAACGTTGAATAAGGGTCTTATCTAGCGAAACGATCAGTTTCTGCGAGAAACCGAGCAGTATTTATGCTATTATTTTACCTCTTAACAGACGAACGTGATCATCTCTGAGCTCAGCCATTACTTCCGCCAAGTGAGGTCAAATACGATCATGATCATAGATATATCGATCGTAGATGCCTCATTCTACCGATCCGTGCAGGCGCTAATGAGGCATCTACGTATACACTATGACCACGATCGTATTTGACCTCACTTGGAGGAAGTAATGGCTGAGCTCAGAGATGATCATGCTCGTCTGAAAAGAGGTAAAATAATAGCATAAATACTGCTCGGTTTCTCGCAGAATAATCAGCAAAAGTTTATTTAAAAGTGAACTAATCCTTTAAATCACCTTTCTTTCCCATTCTGACATTCAGTTTGGAGTTCAGAAGATTGTCTTGACCAGGACCACACCCCTAAATGCATTGAAGCAATGCCATGTGATTGGTTGATTAGATAATTGCATTAATGAGAAATTGAACAGGTGTTCCTAATAATCCTTTAGGTGAGTGTATATATGATGCTCCCTTTCTATATGAATGTTGACCACAAAGTATATATGTATGTTTGTGTGACGTTAAAGTTATCTTGAATGCTGAAATTGCTCTGTAAGAATATTTCTGCTTGTGTGCCTTCGAACCGAAGCATGTTTGATATGTAAATGTTTCTCTTTCTTTGTCTTAATCAGCGGTGCCCAGTATATGATTATGAAATGTATGATTAATACAGTTAAGCTGCGTTTCCACCGCAGGAACTTTCCCCAGGAACTAAAAACTTTGGGGTGGTACTCGGTGTGTTTCGACCGCAGGAACCGGGGTCTAAATGAAGTTCCGGGTAAATATTTCCCCCTCCAAAAGGCCCTGCTCCCGAGGTAGTACTTTTTCAAAGTTCGGGAACTTTCGGGGGTGGGACTTGGGCGCTGAATATGCTGATTGGCTGAGCTAACGGAGCATTTTATTTCAACCGACATTTTTCAAAGTCTTTTGCGAGTTTCGTTCTGCGTTCAGTAAATATCAGTCTTGCTCTTTCTGTCCGATGGCGCGTGTTCATCTCAGCAATCGCACGGTTAATGTCCGTAATAGCTGATTATAACGTTGTCTTATTTTAAATCTAGCTTTACGAGCTTTCAGAATACGCTTTAGTATCAGTGCTTGTCTCTTTTCCGCAGTTTAGTTAATGACCTATTTAGTAAACCAATACATAACCAGCAAAAGCAGCACTGTTTGCATCTCCTCCATACTTCTTATTGTTGCAGACAGTGTCGCGCAAAAATGATTACTGTCTAACGCTGAACGCTGCATTAACTCTGACACATCATAAAACATGCAAAGTGGGTCATTAAGCAGAGACAAAGAAAACCTTGTCCTGCCTAAAGTCCACACCTATGATTGGCCAGTTCAGGAAACATGGGCGTATGTTAATGAGCCTTAAAAACACAGGACAGGACTTTGGGCTCTTCTCTCTTGTCTTTGCATCGCTCTTGTCTGCGCATCTTCCTCCCGTCACGTCAGCGCGGCTCACGGGGCTTCGGCCCCAGCGCGGGCAGCTCAGCCAAGCTGGTTGTTTCCTTTGAAGATCAATGCGCTCCGCAACATGGCCGGCGGCGCACTCCGCGACACGGAACGGAATCAGAGGAATTTTGAATCAACACCTTAGAGGTTATTCTGTGATTATCTAATATAGATATATATCCATAGTTAATTGCAATAAATTGTTAACCATATTATAATATATATATATATATATATATACCCTGCTATTTTGCAAGTTCTCCCACTTGGAAATCATGGAGGGGTCTGAAATTGTCATCGTAGGTGCATGTCCACTGTGAGAGACATAATCTAAAAATAAATAAATCACAATGTATGAATTTTTAACTATTTATTTGTATGATACAGCTGCAAATAAGTATTTGAACACCTGAGAAAATCATTGTTAATATTTGGTACAGTAGCCTTTGTTTGCAATTACAGAGGTCAATTACGTTTCCTGTAGTTTTTCACCAGGTTTGCACACACTGCAGGAGGGATTTTGGCCCACTCCTCCACACAGATCTTCTCTAGATCAGTCAGGTTTCTTTCTTCTTCCTCCAAACACGTTTAGTGGAATTATGACCAAAAAGTTATATTTTGGTCTCATCTGACCACATGACTTTCTCCCATGACTCCTCTGGATCATCCAAATGGTCATTGGCAAACTTAAGACGGGCCTTGACATGTGCTGGTTTAAGCAGAGGAACCTTCTGTGCCATGCATGATTTCAAACCATGACGTCTTAGTGTATTACCAACAGTAACCTTGGAAACGGTGGTCCCAGCTCTTTTCAGGTCATTGACCAGCTCCTCCCGTGTAGTTCTGGGCTGATTTCTCACCTTTCTTAGGATCATTGAGACCCCACGAGGTGAGATCTTGCATGGAGCCCCAGTCCGAGGGAGATTGACAGTCATGTTTAGCTTCTTCCATTTTCTAATGATTGCTCCAACAGTGGACCTTTTTTCACCAAGCTGCTTGGCAATTTCCCCGTAGCCCTTTCCAGCCTTGTGGAGGTGTACAATTTTGTCTCTAGTGTCTTTGGACAGCTCTTTGGTCTTGGCCATGTTAGTAGTTGGATTCTTACTGATAGTATGGGGTGGACAGGTGTCTTTATGCAGCTAACGACATCAAACAGGTGCATCTAATTTAGGATAATAAATGGAGTGGAGGTGGACATTTTAAAGGCAGACTAACAGGTCTTTGAGGGTCAGAATTCTAGCTGATAGACAGGTGTTCAAATACTTATTTGCAGTTGTATCATACAAATAAATAGTTAAACAAATCATATATTGTGATTTCTGGATTTTTTTTTTTAGATTATGTCTCTCACAGTGGACATGCACGCTGAGTTGGTAACTGAGTTATGTCATTATAAAAGTAATTAATTACCAGGGAAAGTAACTACCTTGTTACTTTTTTTTTTCCTTCAAATGTTCAAATATGTCAAATAACTTGGATGCCCCCAATATTAAATATGTTAAATGAATGAATTGGACACTAAATAGAATACATTATTACAAAACATTGTACATTAATGTACACTATTGTAATGTTGCTGTGGGACAATGTGAGAGACACCTATCCAATTCAATACATTATTGTAAATATTATCAGTAGACCTACTATAGTGTAATGTGTAAATATTATCAGTACTACATCTTTGGTAGTGGAGCTTGCGTTATCACCTGGGTTTTTAGCCACTAATTTTGTGGCGGCATGTGATGTGATGATGTGAGGTGCTTCATTAGATTAGAATTACTTGCCACCAACATGGAGAGACTCTTTTTTCCTGGGCATAAGTTGCACGTTACATAAACATTCTTACCTTTCACCTCAATGAGGGAAAAGTAGCGCTTATACTTCCAGACTTGCCATCGCAGCCTGTTCGGATGAAAACCGCTTCAGTTATAGTAACGCCGCATTTTTTCTCAGTAACGCTAACGGCGTTGTAACGGAAGAAACAGTAAGTTGTTTGATTGCTCGTTACTGAAAAAAATAATTCCATTAGTAACGCCGTTTATCTATAACGCCGTTATTCCCAACACTGTATATATTGCATAAATACCTAGGTTAGGTATTCCCCTTTTTGGGTGATTTTGGAGATTTATGATTCGATTATAACCTGTTATGATTAATCATAAATCCCTATATTAATACCCATAATTCCCTATTGAGCAAAATTTAATTTAATAATATATGTAGGCCTAACCCTAAAATGCTACAACATTGACAGGAACTATATATAGAGTACAATCTTTTAAACCAGCCCCAATATACTTCCTATCTTTCAAGGAAACCAACGCACTTGTAATTTGATCTTTTGAAAAGACTTTAGGGGTTTGGTCTTTCCTTTGAATTTCCTTACTCTCGATTTGTAGAATGGTTGGGTGACGTTGATGACAAATCTGACAATTTTTGCGGTTTTGCTCATATGCCCATGTCCTAAACATTCAAAACACAATCCCTTTGCCTTCATAAATTCCACTTTTTCTTTGTTAGGTTTACCTTTGAATACATCACAAACTTCCATTGTGTGGTCTTTACCACAAAACATGCATGGCTTTTCCACTGCATTTGAGGCAGAATGGCTTAATTTCAGCTTGTCATTCATCTTTTCCGTCACTGTAGTAACTGTGGTAGCAAAACTACTGCCTCCCCTTGCAGATTTGATACTGGGCAGTTGTTACTTTAGAGATTCCTCGTCTGTCTTTTGGGATTTGTGTGTCGCCAAATACAGGATCCAATGCAGATTGTGTCTGTCTTTCAATGAATTTAAGAAGATCTTAAAATTTTATTTTTCTGTTGTGACTATCCTGTATGCTGCAAGCAATTGTTCTCCACTTGTCGCGAAGCTTGAAAGGCAGCTTGGAAACATTCGTTCTCAAATTGGCTGAATTTTCTAGCTCCTCCACAAAATTTACTTCTTGCATATTGTTAAAACAGCCACGAAGAAAGAGTGCATATGATCTTAGAGCTGGGCCATCCTCTGCTCTCAAAGCAGTCCAATTCAAAGCCTTTTCCATGAAAGCAGATGCTATCTTTATACTGTTACCAAAATTCCACTCAAGTTGCTCATTTGCATCCTCTTACAGGATCCATGTGCATGTAACTGCACACCAAACTTTTGGGTTGTCCAACTGTAAATTGCTCTACATAAAAGAGTCTGTCTTGCATACTGTTTGTCTTGCTTTCGATACCCTGTTCAAATGCTTTAATGAAGGATCTGAATTGCTCCACCGAACACAGGAATTTCCCTTGTTGGAAGAAGGGATGATTGCTGTTGCTTTACCAACAAAGCAGTTATTTCATTTTGTTTTTTCAAAATGTCTGCAAGAGTTGAATTGTCCAAAGTAGATGAGTCCCTTTTATGTTTCTGAATTTTTGGCTCAACGCTTTGATGTATTTTAACTTTTTTTCTCTTGTTTATCTTGATGAACCTCGGGTGTTCTTGCAGGTACAATTTATTCAGTAGATGGATAAGTACTACTGGTGTCAGACTTCCTTTACGCTTTTTTTTTCTTCATTACGCTTCAGCACTTCCTTTTATGCTTTTTGAGCTCATTTGTTTCGAGGAGTGATTCAGATTTTAGGAAAAAAACATTTTTTCATCTGCTACAGCTGTTTCAGGTTCCAATGCAAGCTTTTACTTTTTTGCTTTTAATTTAGCCTCCTCCATATCTAAAGCATGCATTTTCTCCAAAGTTTGGGCTTTAGCCTTTAGTGCAGCACGTTCAGCTTCAGCTTGCAGAAAAGGAGAGGCACTCATTTTGCTTTTAGATTAACTACTAGATGATTTTCGGGAAGTTCTTTTAGAGGCTTTATTCGTGGCCTGAGATACTACACTACCATTAGGCCCAACAGCACCTTCCAAGACATCATAATTTGGACCCATTTTTACCCATCCATGTTTCAATCTGTGATGGTCACGGAATGACCGAATCTCTAATCTGGACTATATATGTATAAATTAACTCTCTCATACGTGCACGCACACACACACACACACGCACACAGAGACTGTTCACTGACATAAGAGTTTATTATGATTACCTATCAAAAGGAGCTAATGAAATACCTGTGGTTATTGTGCAGTATTGTTTGTCCCATGATTTTAGAGTTCCGACGGGGAAACAGTGGCGGGAATCTTCGGTTCCGCTAATGTGGGGACTGTACCATTTAATAATTGGGCGTGGATGTTTCAGGGACAATGCGGCCGAGTTGCTTCTGTTAGTATTCCTGTTCAATGCATATTAAATGAGATCTGTGATAACATAAGAGAAGATTTATTTATTTTTAATGCTATGTCAACATGTTTCTCCTAGACTCTATATTTATGGGGAAAATGTGTAAAGTGTTGTATGTGAGTTCGTCCCTCCCCATGGGGTAATGGTGCTGGCCGCCAGTATAAATGTGTGTGTTTGTTTAATGGAGTTAAGTGTCCTGCACACTGTGCGATTTTTCTAAATCCTCTGTGAATGTTGCTGTCAGACTGTATGAACATGATCCCCGATGTAATACATGTCACACTATAGGATCTCAGTTGTCATTATGTCAGACTGTACGACAGTCAAACGCGAAAAACGGACGCAAGCAAGAGACTCGTACGGACTGAGTTTTACGTCATCAATCCGTGACATGTTCGGTAACGGTGAGCCACATTCACATACACAACGGTAGCGTTTAACAAACAACAAAAACAAGCGGTGGCATTTTTTATTAACCTGACTCTTTTCGACATGTTCCCTGTTGTGATTTGATGTTGTCGCACAAAATGCGTCATCAGGTTCTGCGCTCCTATTGGTTCTTGATTTGACGGTCATCCTAGGAGAAGTCACACTGCAGGATTGCGCCTCAAATCTTCTGACACTGCCAGAATTTTGTCCAAGATAAAATTTGTCATTAATTTTAGTCATTAATCGGTTGTCGGTGCACTTGTCAAACTAAGGATCAAAGACTTCAGATTTTAGCCTAGGATCAGACATATCTTTTAGGATTTCAAAATTTGTCTCAGGTGGCCAAATCGTGGCCAAAATCGCACAGTGTGCACCCGGCTTTAGTCGGTGTTGGTTGCTGCAGTGGAGAGTGTGGCTTGAGGGCTGCAGGTATTTTCTTTTTTTGTATTCTTTGAGGAACTTAATTTTTGAAAAAGATTGTATTTTGCATTATTTGTTTGGATTCTAATTTGGATGTTTATTTTATACTTATTTTTCTAGTTTATTTCTTTTTTTCTGGTAATGTTATATTTTTGGGGGTTGGGTTATTCCTACTTTTCATGTTTAAATAATATATTTATTTATACTTTAAACCTTTAATTTGGCCACACCATTTTTTTTTTTTTGCCCATCTGGGGTGACCGTTACACAATCCTATTCAGAAATTCCCTGAATAGAATTAATTTTGGCTCATACCAGTCTACGTGGTCAGCCTCCTTTTCACCATAATCCAACAAACTCTGAACAGACACTTGCAATTCCATAAAATCCACCAACACGGTTTTAAAAGTTTCAACATGTTTAGCCACAGCATCTTTATGTTCACCAGCTTCAATCAAAGCATTTATTTCGTTTAGCTTTCTCGTCAAAGCTCCAAGCTTTCCTCTGCTTGACGTGAGCAACTTAAACAATTCCCTTTCTTGCATAATCACTTTTTCAGCAACATCATCCATTGTCCATCAAGCATAAACTTCACTTCTTGGCTCATCAAATCATGCTTGTGCAATAACTCCACTGCTGTACAATATTACGCTGCATCAGCGTTATAAATCAGCTAAATCAGCAAAACTACATATTCCTTTTTTAAAGTTTTTTTACTTTAATGTGTCAGCCATTTGTAGTAGGCCATGGATTCAGGGAACAGTGATTAAACTTTTTGCACGCACTCCAGTCCACGCCGTCTTCATTTCAAAATTACAAAAAGTGTTATTTCAAAAGTATTTCTAAATTAATTCCAACAAATGAAAATTCCAGCAAAAGAAACAAAGCGTGGTCAAAAAACTGTGAATAACCACCATCCCAAAATCCAAACATTTGTTCTTTGTCACTTCCTATCCCGCCCATACGCAGTGACATATACCTTACCTTCAAAGGGAAGTATACCTGGGTTTCACCCGCATAAAAATGGTAAGGAATATTATGCTTTCGAAAGATCGAGCCTAAAGGGAGCAAGTATACAGCGAGAACAAAAGCGGGCCCAAAATAGATCCCTGTGGTACACCACAAGTAAATGGTACAGAAAAGGAAGAAAAATGTGTGACCTCTACAGAAAATGTTCTATCAGAGAGATAGGATTTGAACCAATTCAATGCGGTGCCTTGAACTATACACAGGGCCGTTTTTAGGCATAGGGAAACTAGGCGGTTGCCTAGGGCGCCATCAGTAGGGGGGCGCCAATAAGCGCATATCTGGCACTAGATGTTTGTGTGTAAAGGGTGTCACGGCCACCCTAAAATGTTATTGCCGTCCCCACTAGTTCCCCCACACTATTGGATCAGAGAACTGTCAACCTGATGATTCCTATATGCCATCAGACCAGAGTAGGCTACTGTCAAAAAAGTTTGCGTTTGGAGCGCTCAACAACACCATTAGATCAATGAACTCGGTCAATGCTTTGGCAAGGTAACACTTTTTTTTTAACCATACAATAAAGCTAAATTCAAGCTAAAGGCCAATTAAAGTAACGGGTACAAATCTGTATTTTGTTAGGGCAGTATTTGTGGCAGTCTAGAAATCACGCTGTGAATGGGCAGATAGCATTGCTCGGTGTGTATGTTAGAGGCAAAATATAAAATCAAATCAAATCAAATCACTTTATTGTCACACAGCTATATGCACAAGTGCAACAGCAGGTGAAATTCTTGGAGCATTCTTCAGCATTTCATGATGAAGTGAGTGTGCAGTTATATTTTGACTTTCTAAAGCTTTCTTCTCTTAATTGCAACTCCAAAATGTTTTTGCGCCAATGCCTTGTTAAAAGAATCAGTGTGTTTTGTAATTGTCCCATATAAAACTTTTGTGGCCAATTTAAAAATGGTATAATAAACTGTGCAAATTCACAACATGAATACATCCTTTATTAAATCACGTTGACGAATTTAACGTATCGTTACGGATGGTGTTGAATGCTCAATCGATTCATTCAGTTCTAATAGTGCTTAATGCAAGCAGTGTCGTACACAGAGGGCAAAGTGTTGCGTTATTTAAAGGGGAAGTTCATGCATCAATGAGTAACAAAAACAACACTGAATCAGTATTTATTCTTATTACTTTCATGTGAAATGTACTAATAACACATAATTATGTAGTTATGTCTGAGAACAATTTCTTAGCAACTAGGGACTGCACAAATATAGGCTATATATTATAGGTCTAGGGCTATACAGGCATCTGGCTATTAATTTGAATACTTATTAACAAATATATACAAATATAATTTGGTATGTATGTATTTGTTAATTAATACCAGTAATACCAATGTGGCTTTTTAAAATTTGACCGGGGGCACCAATAAGGATTTAGCCTAGGACGTCAGAATGCCTAGAAACAGCCCTGCCTATACACCCACTCAACCGTTCAAGCAAGATAGCATGGTCAGTGATGTCGAAAGCTGCGCTGAGGTCCAAAAGGACCAGAATTGCACAGTTACCTGAATCCAAAACTATCAAAAGATCATTCAACACCTTCAGCAAAGCTGACTCTGTACTGTGATATTGTCTAAAACCAGACTGAAACTTGTCTAATAAGTTATTCTCACTTAAAATTAAAGTCAATTGATGAAAAACAACCTTTTCCATTACTTGTGATAAGAATGGTAATTTTGAAATTGGGCGAAAGATATCCAAAATTTAAGGATCTGAACTGAACTTTTTACCAAGTGGATTCACTACTGCATGTTTCAGAATTGATGGAACAGTGCCTTGAGATAGGCTACTATTTATTATTGTTAAAACAAAAGGATCAACGACACTCAGGACTTCCATAAGGAGACAAGGAGGCACCACATCCAAGGAGCAAGAGGAAAGCTTCATTTTATGGAAGACATCCACAAGAAAAGAAGAATAAATAAGCTCAAACTCAGTTAAGCAGGTTGAACATAGGTCCATAACAGATTAATTCATATCAAATGATGATCACTTTGTCGAATTTAACGCATTTATGGATGGTGTTAAATGCTGAATCGATTCATTCAGTTTTAATAGTGCTTAATGCAAGCAGTGTCGTACACACAGAGGGCATAGCATCGCGTTATTTAAATAGAAAGTTCAAGCATCAAAGAGTAACAAAAACAACACTGAATCAGTATTTATTAATAACACGTAATAATTATGTAGTTATGTCTGAGAAAAATTTCTTAGCAACTAGGGATTGCACAAATATATATTATATAAGCTATAGGGCTATACAGGCATCTGACTACACAATGGTATTACTGGTATTAATTTGAATCCTTATTAACTAATATATACAATTATAATTTGGAATGTATGTATGCATTTGTTAATTAATGCCTGTAATGCCAAGGTTGCTTTTTAAAATTTGACTGGGGGCACCAATTAAGATTTCGCCTAGGGCATCAGAATGGCTAGAAACGGCCCTGACCGCCAGACCCGGAGATCGGCTGAATGGACTCAAATGGAATGGACTGTTTAACTCTAGGGGAGTTGGAAAATTCAAAAATAATGTAGTGTTCCTTTAACTAAAAATGATACCTACGGCATAATATAACTGATGTTAACTATCTTAACCTTATAGTTTTCATGTGGCGTACCAGGTACCTTTGTAGGAAGGCCCACCTGACGGACAAAACATTTTTCTCCATTGCCCACCAGTCATTTTTACCAGCTTTGGAAGTACTAATTTAATATATAAACGCAAAATATACAAAATATAAACGCAACACACACCATTATAAAGAAAGCGCTTAAGCATTTAGCACATGAGTTCATATTCTGGGTTCATCTGCTCACCTGTATATAGTACTGTATGTCTCATCAATAAAGTGTAGCCTGTAATGAATTTGATCTTTTAATATCTTAAAGGGGCTATATGCAACTTTTTCCCCAAAATAAACGTAACAATAGCCTTTTTATTTTACCATTTATGAGTCAAACATCTCCTGATGAGCATACTGACACCTTGTCCGCTCACAGTGGGTGCACCTATAAGCCTGTATCCTATTTTTCCTATTTTCTGGCGGGTCGTTTTTTCCCGCGCTGTCTGCGGATGTGACGTCACCACCGCTGCGAGAGCGAGCAGAAAATAAGAGCAGTTCTGTTTTTTGGCCACAGGTGTCAGTCGTGAGTTTAAATTTCAGAAAAACGCATATAGCCCCTTTAAAGAGTTCTAGAGTTTTAGAATGTCCAGCTGTTTTTAGTGATTGAAATACTGCAGTAGGTGCTGTAAATGGATCACAAGTGCCCAAAACTTGCATTTTGTTCACACATTTTAGTTTTTCTTCTTTTGAGATTTGATCTAAATATTTGTGGCTTGAAACAGATGGAACATTGACAGGCCTGTGCTGCAGTGGATGTTTTGCCCTTCAGGTCTCCGAGCCAGTAATGTGACTGAAAACTATATGAATTGTAAAATGTCTCCTTGACCTTAATGTATAATTCATCAAGATGAATGTATGTCAAATGTAATATTTTACATTTATTTTTGTGTAAACATGTCTAAAGTTCTATCAAATAATGAAAGAGAACAACAGTGCTAATATTACTTATGGTTCATTCTTTGCAAGCACATTGGACTGTGGGATACATTAATTCATATATGCTGCATGTTTTACAACATTATTGTCAAATAAAAACCAATAGATAATTTAATTTTACTAAATGCTTTTTTTTTTCATATAAAAAAATACCCCTCAGGCTTTGGTGACAAAAGCAATGCAATCGATACTTCAGCTGGCTAGTTGGGGATGACACCGGGAAGATTTATGGCTCAAGACTCAATCTATACAGTATATTTGAGAAAAAATCTATTTGGACTTTGTTTGTATCAGGAGAGAAGTGCCCAAGGGAGAAATGTGATTATAGGAGACAATCTCTGTGGTGCATGCGGACAAGAAAAGATCCAACTGTGTTTCCGCCATAGTGAGCATCAACAAGGCCAAAGGCGGGCAAGAAAACAGATTGGAGCGAGTTTTGCTTAGGGATATTTTCCTCAAGCAAAACACCAGGAAAGATTGTTGTTTTCAACATCGGTAGGCATCCTAAATTGCCCTCATGCAAAACCAGTCATGGTACAACACAGCGTGTTTGTGCCTTCTAGCACTTTCATGTGTGATATGTACGCTGTATTATATTGGCTTTCCCTGGTTTTTTTTGGCTTCTCATAATAATATCCGGCTGCAGCCCTTTGCCACGTTCCCTTCACCTGAGCTGACAGCCTGTCCTCTAATATACAGTACACAGCAATAAATAGCATTCAACGTACTCCCCCAACCCCAATGGCCGTCTGTCATCTGCTGAACTTCCTCTATCTCTTCAACAAACGCCCCTAAGCGGTCATAAATACCAGTGGGGTCAATAAAGGCTCAGCTCCTAGCATCAGTCCTGTATGCCGTATAGGGTGAGTGGGGTAAGATAAGCCACTTGTACTTTTGTGGTCCTCAAGATAAGAGAAAATTATAGGCAGAAGTACAATGAGTATCTAAAGAAATTTCAGGATGTTTCATCACTTTAAACGATCAGAATACATCTATGACAAAGAGTTCTAAAAATATGGCTGGTTATAAAAAAAGTTCATGTGGCTCAATTTACCCCAGGCTATGGATAAGTTGATCCGAGTCAGTGGGTAAGTTGCACAATTTGGGTGTAAACTAACCATCTAACTAAATCTGAATCAAACCCATGTGAAATTTTAAAGATCATTTACCTCTTTTAAACACTAATTTTATAATCAAATGTCCTTTTACAAATAAAGCTAACTTAAACAACATAAACCAAATGAAGTTGCAATTCCAGTATCTTAAATATTTTGCATTTCTGAAACAATATGTTGAACACAAGTTGTAACCTTACAAAAACAGAATAAACAGAGTTTTTAAAAAGCTGGCTCAATTTACCCCACAACATTTGGCTTACTTTGCCCCATAGCTACCATTTTGGATAAAACTAGCTAGCTTACCAATTCAGGATAATATTTAGCTAAACGATTTGCATGGTTTTATACATTGTTAAAATCACCAATATGGATCATACATATTTTTAGACCTGGCAAATAAGTTTGGATGTAACAGCCATTACATCTGTTATGCTAAAATTTTACTTTGACAAGCCAAAAACTGTTTTTAAAGTAAATGTGTGCCTTCCACTTCTCCCATTTTTCTCCTTTTCACAGTCTGGCAGAAATAATGGGTGATTCCAAAATATATGGTCATATGAAAATAAACGTGTACAGTTGCCAAAATAAAGGGGGTGGGTCAACTTACCCACTGGCCTTACCCCACTCTCCCCATTTGTGTGTGAGAAGAAGCCTCCTTACACTCCCTTTCACTTTATTTGCTCCTGTATCAACTTGGCGTACACACTATACTACCTGCTGATATATGCCCTATTAATGCTCTTGTCTAGGATGAGCATAAAACAATTTGGACAAATGAAACTTTTTAATGAAGAACTAAAATCTTTTTTCAATTAACTGGCTGAACTATGACTTTTCATTTCTTCTGTTCTTCCATTTTTGGTTACACTTATGATCCCCTTTAGACAATCAGTTGACTAAGTAGAGTTGCACTTACATGTCAACTAACTCTCATTAGAGTATTAGTAGACTTAGAGGTAGGGGTAAGGTTAACAGAATAAGGAGTTAGGATTAGTAGAATAAATTGACATGTACTTTTCAAAGTTACTTATAGTCAGTAGAATGTCTGTTGGGAGACCATCAAAATAAAGTGTTAGCAGATATTAAGCAGACAGTTTACTGATACTCTAATAAAAGTTAGTTGACATGTAGCGGTCAACGTTACTTATAGTCAACTGAATGTCTAGAAAGGACCATCAAAATCAAGTGTTGCCAGTTTTTAAAGGTACACTACAGAACAAGAACCTCTCTCTAGTCTGAGGTTGAAATGTAATTGAAAGTTTCACTGGCTCATGTTCACAGTGCATTCCAATAATAGAGTTTGGTGCTAACATGTTGCGAAATTAAACACATTACTCTAACAAGCATACAAATGCACAGCACACAAATATTGTGTGGAAAATTTCTATTTTTAATTAGGTTCAACTATTTTTAGAGCTTTTTTTTATTGAAGTACAGTCATGGCAACATTTCTCAGATTCTTTAGAAATGTTGGCCAATATTGATAGGATAGCATCTTGCAGTTGATGGAGATTTGTGGGATGCACATCCAGGGCACGAAGCTCCCGTTCCACCACATCCCAAAGATGCTCTATTGGGTTGAGATCTGGTGACTGTGGGGGCCATTTTAGTACAGTGAACTCATTGTCATGTTCGAGAAACCAATTTGAAATGATTCGAGCTTTGTGACATGGTGCATTATCCTGCTGAAATAGCCATCAGAGGATGGGTACATGGTGGTCATAAAGGGATGGACATGGTCAGAAACAATGCTCAGGTAGGCTGTGGCATTTAAACAATGCCCAATTTGCACAAAGGGGCCTAAAGTGTGCCAAGAAAACATCCCCCACACCATTACACCACCACCACCAGCCTGCACAGTGGTAACAAGGCATGATGGATCCATGTTCTCATTCTGTTTGCGGCAAATTCTAACTCTACCATCTGAATGTCTCAACAGAAATCGAGACTCATCAGACCAGGCAACATTTTTCCAGTCTTCAACTGTCCAATTTTGGTGAGCTCGTGCAAATTGTAGCCTCTTTTTCCTATTTGTAGTGGAGATGAGTGGTACCCGGTGGAGTCTTCTGCTGTTGTAGCCCATCCGCCTCAAAGTTGTGTGTGTTGTGGCTTCACAAATGCTTTGCTGCATACCTCGGTTGTAACAAGTGGTTATTTCAGTCAAAGTTGCTCTTCTATCAGCTTGAATCAGTCGGCCCATTCTCCTCTGACAAGGCATTTTCAAGGCATCAACAAGGCATTTTCGCACACAGGACTGCCGCATACTGGATGTTTTTCCCTTTTCACACCATTCTTTGTAAACCCTAGAAATGGTTGTGTGTGAAAATCCCAGTAACTGAGCAGATTGTGAAATACTCAGACCGGCCCGTCTGGCACCAACAACCATGCCACGCTCAAAATTGCTTGAATCACCTTTCTTTCCCATTCTGACATTCAGTTTGGAGTTCAGGAGATTGTCTTGACCAGGACCACACCCCTAAATGCATTGAAGCAACTGCGAAGTGATTGGTTGATTAGATAATTGCATTAATGAGAAATTGAACAGGTGTTCCTAATAATCCTTTAGGTGAGTGTATTTAACCCGCAAGGCAGTATGTATTTTAAGACATCAGCCATATCAATAGTATGTCTGCTTCTGCAGTCCATTCGAACAAAGATTCAGGAGCATTTCTCAGAAGAGCACGTAAAGGTTCCACCTCCGTGGCAAAGTTTGGGAAGAATTTACTGTACCACAAGATCAATCCAAGGAATGAACGAAAAGAAGAGACATTGTGTGGGGTAGGAGCATCGACTATATCTTCGATGTGAGCAGTATCTGGTAAGATTCCTTCTGTTGAGATCACGTGGTCCAGAAATTTGAGGGAAGTCTGGTTGAATGTGCATTTCTGTATGCTCAGTGTCAAACCAGCATCTGTCAGTTTCAGTGTGAAGAGTTGTGTCATATTCAATCTGTGAAGCGATTAAGCAATAAACTATTATATCGTCCAAATAGTTTCTCACATCAGGAACACCTTTTAGCACTGTATCCATAATTTTATGGAAAGCTGAATGAGCTTAATCTAATCCGTAAGGAACACGACCGAATCTGAAAAGACCCTTATGCGTAATGAAGGTAGTTAAGTCACGGCTGTCAGCATGTAAGGGTAGTTGATGGTATGCGCATGTTAGATCAATAGTCGAAAATACAGCTGCATCCCTCAACTCACTCAACAGCTCATCCATATGGGGTAATGGATGTGTGTCAACTATTAGTGCTTTGTTCGGTTCATGAAGTTCAACACGAAGTCTAATTTTTCCTCCTTTCTTTGTAGTGACTGCTATTGGTGAAACCCAGGGGGAGGCATCAATTAGCTCAATAATACCTTGATTCAGGAGGAATTTTAGTTCCTCTGATACTGCATTTACACACAGAAAATGGAAATCACCAGAGTTTTTGTTGAACTGGCACTGCATCATCACGAGCTTTGACCTTGAGCTTTGACCTTGTGCATGAAGCCTTTCACACACCCCACGGGCTCAGCATTTGCAACACTGTGAACTGAAGCAGAGATAGTAGAAACTGTAACAGTACAGTCATGGTTAATTGTACTAAGTACATCCATGCCTAATAAGGCAGATCCGTTTTTTACAATGTATAGTGGAACGGTAGCAGACACTCCATGTAATGACACATTAGCTGTGAGACATCCTAGAACTGGAATGTGACCTCATGTACGTGACCAATTGAACACTCAGCGCAGAAAGTGGAGATGTACTGAAATAATAATGCTTGTATGCAGTTTCTGGCAAAATCGAAACTGCAGAGCCTGTATTCACAACAAACTCGGTCTCCATAGACTGGCCTGTGTCAGTAGAAATGCGCACACAATACTTAATCCTGTCATCAGAATTTACACAGTTCATATTGCATATTTGTACTTCGGGCAGAACTGCACGAATGGATGTTGTCGAACGGCATACTTTCGCAAAATTTCCTGTTTTGCCACATGCATTGCATTTAGCTTTAGATTCCGGACAATTCGATGCATTTGCAAAGTGCTTATTAGAGCCACATCTATAACAAGTACGCTGTGACGTAGTAAGCTTACTCGGTTTAGTTTAAGGTCTGTCTTTTGTAGTCAATCGGTAATGAGAAGTTTTTGAACTAACCACCTGTACCGGAGCAATATCTCGAAGTAAATTCGCATTGTGCAACGCTTGCTCAATCTGGCATGCAACAGTTATAGCAGCCTCCAATATAGCGGGCTGATCCATTAGAAGTTTCTTGTGCACTGTTGTAGCTTACGCCTTCTCGATGAGCTGATCCCGAATAATTTCTTCCTCTACTGTACCATAAGCACAATCGACTGCCAATTCTTGTAACGCTGAAGTGTATTGTGTAATCGTTTCATCTGCGCGTTGAGCTCTCTGTCTGAACTGGTGACATGCAACAACCACGTTGACTTTCGGAATGAAATGTGCTTCCAAAGCAGACATTGGAAGCACATTCCGTCATAAGTCGTACCCGTATTTTGCAAAAATGTAGAAAATACGTTGTCCTTCTGTCCCCAAGCAATGTAAAAGAAATGCGCGTCTCCAAGCAGGTGTCCAGGAATCTCCTGACACTTTAATAGCCAGCATGTAGTTCTCAAAGATTCTTTTCTACGTGCAGAAAGGTATCGTGGATCAGAAGCACATGGCAGGAACGAAGCAGGTGTGGGAAGACTCGCCATCGTCGCCAATTGTTGTATTCAGGATTCGTATGCAAGTAAGCAGTTAAGTCTAGGACATAAGTATATAGACGATGTAAGTAGAATGATTTAACTTCTTTACTTCTCATTACTTCACAAACTCATAGACCCTTTTTTGTCGACGTCACAATCAGTGCTTTAAGTTGGCCGGTACGCGCCGGTACTCAGTACCGCCACTTCCAAATATAGCTCTTGAGCGTACCGCCACCTCTCCGTGCGCCCAGAACGTGCTTTTAGCGTACCGGTACGCTCATTTGCGAGCAGAGACTACATTACCCATACACCCTTGAGTTTTACAAGTGAAAAGCGCATGCGTCGCTTTTGCCGCTGTCAGTGTCAACAACTCAAAGTGGTCCGGAGAGGGTGTGTGAAACGCCACGTGAGACTGGGTTGGAAACGCGCAACCATAGCTGCTCGTTTAAAATCTATACACGGATTTCTCGGCGACGTCATCACTGCTTGCGCACGCAACCGAGAGGCAGAAAGAAGAGACCTCCCGTGTTGTAGGTTAGCAGCGGCGTGTCTGAAAGTCAAAATGCCAAGGAGTTGCTGCGTGGTTAATTGTACCAACAGAGCCAGTGCTTATTAATAACTGTATCTGTGATGTTTGATTAATTGATTACATTACTAGCCTGACATGATCATTCATACATGTATCACAGCAACACTGCAAAATTAAAGACAGACAAACAGATCCAACTAAAATCCCGTTTTATTGAGTCAGCAGTTATACAAACAATAAGGAAAGCTTCAATACTTAAGGTTGTTGCAGTAGCGGACCAGCTCAGCGATCTGTCTTTCTGCCTCCAGGATGCGCACGCACCCTGTAATGTTTGTAAACAGGAAACCCGTGTATGGTAAAAATACAAAGCACTTGTGCCGCGGACGAGGACGAGAGTGGCACCACTTCTACCGATGACAACAGCCGCATGTTGTAGCTGGGTCGTTCCTGTTATACAGTGACTTTTCTGTCTTTATGATTTACTTACTCATATTTTCTATAAAATGAGTCACATAAGAAAAGGCTTAAATTATAAATGTAGGTCTTCTTTATCACTTAAACAGATATAATAGGTATTAAAAATGCTATTTTGTATTTTGCACACCTTTTTATTGATATATGCATTCAATTTTATCATGTCCTCAGTGCAAAGTAATCAACTAGCCTATACAACTACACAACCACTATAAACCATGAAATGATGAAATATTCAAAATACTCAAAATATTTTTAGATTATGTTATAGCATAGGCTAAACTACCTCTAGTTATACATATAAATCATGTGAAACTATAGTTATTTTTATTTTTTACAATTGTCTTCATTTACTGTGTCCCTGAAGTCATCTTCCTGTTAGTATGTATTTCTCGACTTCCAAAAAAGACCACAATTTCATTGAGACAATTTTCAGGAAATTACATAATTAGTTTTTCCTGCTGGAATTCAACCGTACAAAATTAAGTAAGCTTCAACTCTCACCTCTACCTTTTTTTGTAGTTTTTGAAATGTTATCCTGCTTGTCCCACTCTTAAAGTTCCACCCTGTTAGGCTCTGTTATGAAGAATGTTTGTCCGGTCAAAAAAATGTTAAAACATATCTGACATAGTTATAAAAGTTCTGTTTATCTGTAAAAGGTTAGTTAGCTAAACGTTGATCCCTCAAAGAGCTACGGCTAACTTATCTTAAAAATGTCCACCCTGTTGATTCCGCCCTGTTAGATCTATTAACTTAACAGGGTGGAAATTCTAATAGAATAAATCGTATTTTGTGTATATTGCAAATTCTATAAACACATATATGCATATATAAATATTATATATAAAACCATGTTATATAGGTGCAGTGGCAAATCATGCAGGACAATGAGGGAAAACTCATCCACCCTGTTAGGCAAGTCCTTCTTAAATAATAATTTGACAGCAACGTTAAATGTTTTGCATACTTAGGTTTCATTTTGGGAGGTGAGGATCATTAACAGCCTATACAATATATGTTTTTGAACACATTTTTTATTATTTACCATCCTGTTGGCAAAAATGGGTACAAAAAGTACCTGTTCTTAATAATCAAGACATTTTATTCATCAATAATAGTTTTGTTATTGTTTCAAGAATTTAAAAAAAATACCATGATGGCATAAGGGACATATACTATCCAAGAAAAACTTATTGTTTAACTTTTACATTATTAACATTTTGTGATAACTATGTATATGTCCCTAACAGGGTGGAACACCTTCACGGCCCGTGTCTGAACAATTAATCTACCCATAATTATTATTTTTTTAGTCCCTGAGCTTGACCAATATGTATTCCGACTAGTTAAACATGTCACCATTTTGGTAGAATGCTAAAAGCATGAAAATCATGTACTTTTTTTTCAAAAATTTATGAAGCCAAAATGTTACCGCATACCAGGAATGACCCAGCTATAGTTTCTAACTGTGTTGCTATTTGATTAGAAAAAAGAAAGAAAAAAGTGAACATTGGCCTGCATGGTAGCCTAATTAGGTGCCGTCAATGGTCTTGCTTTGTAAATAAACCCTTATTGTAACAAATTATATATTTACACAATTACAAGAACTATATGTAAGTTCTAAGGCTGAGAACAAGTTAGAAAGAGCTTTAAAATACGGACCTTCTTGAATTATTGACTAAAAAAATCCCCCCATAACCACGCCCCCAACAAAGCCCCGCCCCCTCTGGTGAGTACCGGCACTTTATTTTTTCCACTTAAAGCACTGGTCACAATCGTTGTGCTTCACGGCGTTAGCTGGAGGCAAAACAAAGGGAAAACTGGAGGCGACCAATACAAACCAGCACAGTCGGAGCTCCAAAAGTCATCTTGTTGTGTTTTTGGGTGCCAGAATCGATGGAGTACAGGCTCCAAATTTTTAATTTTACCGCATACCTGCTGTTACTGCCAGACAAAAAAACGACGACAGCTGTGTGGTTAAACGCAATAAAACGAGCGGACTGGAGTGAGTGTGCCAAGCGCTGGCTACAGTGGCTAGGCAAAACTTTGGATCGTATGACACAAAACTCATCTGTTAAATCTTTGTATTTTAAGTCTTGTAGGCTACATTTACGTTCCATTTAACACATAGTTATAGGCATCTAACGATTTAAACTAAGCACATTCATGTTTTCACCATGAAGTAAACGTATTACATTAAAAGTATTTAATGTGAATTAAAAAAAAAAAAAATGCTATTTTAAATAAACCTGTATATAAATATCATTACTAATTTCGGCAAATACATTTAAAAAATTTAATTTATCTCCTTAAAACTGCACAACTGTAGAGTAAAACATTAGGAAAAAACTAACATGATTTTTTAATAAAATCACACAGAGTACCCAGAACAGCTGCTTGCATAAAGTTTAAAGTAAAAATAAGCATTTGCCTACTCCGCCTGCCGTGGGCCGGCCCTGGGTGTAGATGCCAGGCTACTCAACTGGAGGTAATCCTATCAGATTGTCCATCCATTGAGTGAGCGTGTATGGGTCGGTCAATCTGGTTCCATCCGTTATTTTAACTTTTTAAAATAATAGTCACGGTCCTGGACAGAGAGTGACCTTACATATTCAGATACAATTACTCTAGTCATTGTTTAAAAACAAGCTCACCTTAAAAAAAAAAACTTGCTGGCTAGCATTAGTGAAGCGATTAGGGAAATCGTTCTTCCTCCAGCTAAGCTCCGCCCACAAAAAACGTCACAATGTTTACTAACTGAAAAAGAGTCTATAGGCCTTGTCCCAAATGGCACCTTAAACCCTCACGGTCTTCCTCTGAGTCTGCACTTTCACGACGTAATGCTGCTTTGACTGCTGGGAAGAAGTCCGCTGCATAACACACCCAGTGCGGGCCTGGTAGAAGAAGTGCGAATCGAGGGCGCATATCGACCTCAAAGGGGGCGCTCGCGAGCACCCTTCTGAGACCTAAAATGACAAATAGGACACCCTGCGGTCTTGTGGACTTAAAGGGTTAGTTCACCCAAAAATGAAAATTATGTCATTAATTGCTCACCCTCATGTCGTTCGACACCCGTAAGACCTCCGTTCATCTTCGGAACAAAAATTAAGATATTTTTGTTGAAAGCTGATGGCTGAGAAAGGCCTTAGATAGGCCTCCATTGGCATTCAGTACATTCACACTCACAAGACCCATAAAAGGCACTAAAAACGTTGTTACCATGTCCATCTTACTACAGTGGCTCTACAATCATTTTACGAAGCGTAATAAAAACCCTTTAACGGACAAGCACACACACAGCCACAAGACCAAAAGTGCACATGTGCCATTTGGGACAGGGCCATTTTAACCATGACTATTGCGCTTGTCCTTCTTCTTCTCTCCCTTTTCTTCTTCTCCCTCTTGCACTCACTAGCACCCTATAGTGCAATTACACAGAACACAACAACGCCCATGAAAACAGAGCATTCCATGAGAGAGGCTCAAAACCAGGATAGAAAATAGCCTATTACTTATTCATTATGATTTTGAATGTAAAAACCACGTTAACGACATAAGTTGACCTCAGACAACGGTCTACATTTTTTTAAAAGCCAGTTTCTGATCCCTTTAAAGTCTGCATGAAAATGATTTATTTTCTAAATGCATGTTATTGATTTTGTTGTGAACAGTTAATTTAACAATGAATAATTATTTTTTAATCTATAAATTTTTTGACCTTGTCATTCTTAATTAAGGGACTGTTTACACTACACCAAACTAAATACGGAAAACCTTTTATGCGTTTTGGCCGTTCATTTACATGACAACAGCGTTTTGGCAGTCTGAAAACGTCAACAACAAAAACGTGAATTTGTGAAAACAGTGACGTCATGTGCATACATGGTGTAATTCCTTGTAAATGAGGATAGTTTTTACAATGGTGTCGTCTGTACATGAAAAAAGCAAAGAAAAACCTTTGGTTTTTAGTTCTGTCAGAGTAACATGTGAAAGCCAGCTTAAGTCACGTTTCCACCACAGGAACTTAACCCAAGAACTAGGGACTTTGGGGTGGTACTCTGTATGTTTTGACTGCAGGGACCAGGGTCTAAATTAAGTCCTGGGTAAAAATCCCCCCTCAGGAAGTCCCTGCTCGCCAGGTAGTACTTTTCCAATGCAGCTGTACTTTGTTAATTCCAGATGATTTGACATGCCCCTGTTCATTGTGCAGGAATGGGATATGATCCTAATCAATTCTCAGCTGATGTTTTGTGTTTAGAAAGTATCATTCCAGTAAAACAGTGTGACAGCCTCTACTATGGCATATTCCAGGAGATTTAGCATAAATGCATTAGCAATATAAGAACGGAATAAAACACCTTAATTCACATAACCCCTTCAAAAAGTAGGAAAACAATGCTCCAAAAACAAATGTACCAGAGGAGCATCCTAAACACCTTACCTCTTATTTCTAGATGAATTAAATCTTTTCACATGGTATTACAGCAAAGACAAAGCAAGAGTTCATGGCTGACTTGCTCTCAGCCCAGAGCTTCTTTATTAGCAGAGTGGAAATCTCAATGGAGCAGGTCATAGAATTCTTGGAAGTCACACACGAGAGATAACATCTGTCCCTCACTCTTCAGTGTTTTTTGAGAGGTTTATCCAAACAAGCAGTGCTCCAAATGCTATAGACACACATGAAAGGCAAACACTTTAACCCCAATCCCTAAGAAGCCGTGCCTAAAGGTCCAGAAGAACCATGACTCTGATCTCCAGGATGATCAGAGGCATTAATTGGACCAAATACAGAAGCTTTGGCCTTCTTCTGCAGACATTTTAGAAGAATAAGGACACAAGAAAAAAAAAAAAAAACAGAGACCATTATCTCTCAAAAACTCTAAAAAGGAATTAATGGACCAGTGTAGCACAGTGTGTTTCCACAAACCATTACCACCTGCTTCTGTCATCACACTTCAATGCAAGTGCAAATTCAGTCAAATTAGCATCTTAATTTAGTACAATAAAAAAAATAATGTGATAAATTAATGTATTTATTCATGGTCCCTGAATGTTTCTACCACCGGAGCAATTCAAGCTTGTACCAGTCTTGTTATATGCGATCCTTGTTTTTCATCCGCAATTCATTAAATTGAATTAATCTGCTTGTTAATTACATTAATTGTCATTAATAAGCAATCATAATTAATATGACTGCATTTTAAAATCAATTGACATCTAAATTTATTGTAAAGGTCACAAGTTGTTGCATGATTAAAGGCAAAACATATTACATCCAAATTTTCCAACAATGTTTAAATCTAGAGAAATCAGCTGTTTTAAACATTGAAATGGCTTTTGTCATTGTGTCTCCTGTCAATGACATCTTATCTGTGCTTCCCTCGTTTTACTATTGTAGAACGCGTGGAGACACCATATACGCTTTAATATGTGTTTAATAGACCTATTTTGTGTTTGCAAACAGCGATGACGTTTTTTGTGGGTGGCAGAAAATTACAGCTCTGCTGTAGCAATCTGTGGAAGCCACGGAATAAAAGAATAAAAATAAAAAAAATTCACAATTCTGACTTTTTTTTCTCTTGCAAATCCGAGTTTATATCTCACAATTCTTAGAAGGATCAACAGAATTGTGAGATACACTCGTTATTCTGTCTTTTTCCCTCAGAATTGCGAGTTTATATCCCACAATTCTGAAAATATGTAATAAACAACATAAGATATAATGTAGAACTTTGAGGATGACACTTTTGCTCAAATTCTGCAGAAATATGATTTCTCTCATACATATAAATAATTAATTTTAATATCCAAATCAAATTCAAGTGTTATCCTGGTATAACTTAAAACATTCCATATTCTTCTTACAATATAATATATCCGCATCTGACTATAACCCCCATTTTGTTCAAGGAAAAAGATCTGAATTTGCCCTCCAACACATATTTGCTCCAGAAACAAATACAACTCCAAAGCCTGCCAATCTGCCAAAAAGAGGACATGTTGAGACCCTGGGGGAAAGAAGAGTATTTTTACTCAGAAACGGGGTAAATATTTACAGTTTAATAGGCTATCCACACTTCCCTCCCATTAGCCTAACGCTCTCATAAGTGCTGACGCCCTGCTTATTTATCAGAGCAGGAATCTGCCATGCAACTCGCTGGGAACTCTGCTGATATTCAGCACTTTTTCGCTTCCTCTTCAACGGAGTGGAGGTTCCAGCTCTATTAATTTGCTTTCTTTTAAATACTTGTTATGATGAATGCTCAGTTACATGGTGTTTTCCACCTGAAAAAGTCCAACGTAATGGTGGTTGGACACTAACCACTGCTGTCAAATGGTATATGGCCTTTTCTGTAGGTCATCTATTGTATTCCTATAATGCTGATAGAGAGCTGACAGGCTCAGCTCTTGGGATTAATTAACCCTTTGGTGCTGTTCGTGTGGTAGTCAAAAATGACCAATTTTTTTAATGCAATGAATGTACAATATTTTAATTCAATAATGTTTTTTTAATGTAATATTTTGTATTTTTAGGGGGAATTAAGTTTATGGACTAGTTATGATCCATTTATTACCTGTTAATCACTTATTGAGCATAGGCCTGAAAATGAAATGTGTAACTGTGTAATTTTGAAGAAGACACTTGATAGATTATTAAGTGACACACACACACACACACACACACAATATATATATATATATATATATATATATATATATATATATATATATATATATATATATATATATATATATATATATATATATATATATATATATATATATATATATAAATTATTAATTTGAAGTTTATTATTACGAAAAAATGCTGTTTTAAAATGTAATATGTAATATATATTTTCCAAAACATATTTTTCTCTAAACAAGTTAAATATAAACAAGTTGTGTTCCAAATTTGAAACAACCTTTCTGTGAGATTTTGTTCAGGATGAAAATCGATTTCCATTCGTTGTATTTATACTATTGAAAGTGTATGCTGGGGTCCGCTCGGCAGACGTGTTCCACACATGCGCAGTAGATTGGCGCGTACACTTCCAATTTCACTCCACAAATTATTGCACATCTTTATTTTGTTTTAACCATGGATTGTAGAGTTGTGGTTAGCAATGGACTTCTTCACACAGCCTCTCTTCAAATTTGAAGTCCATGTTGTTTTTCCAGCGCAAAAAAATGACTAAATTTTTCCATCAAAAATGACAGAGCAGCACCAGACGGGTTAAATAAGCTCACAAACAGCCTATTTGAACATTTCATTTCTATCCTTTCAAGTCACTAAGAGCAACCTACTACAACCAGCTGTGAAAATCACCCAATACAGTATAATGTGGAAATATCCTAGGTTACTGAAAAAGTAATCAAGGCTTTTGTTTGCTGTGCCAGGTTACTTCAACTAAAAACATCAGGGAAATATTATTAAACATACATCAGCTCAGGCTCTAAATGTGCTAAATAAAACTGATAAACCAAGTGGAATGGACCAATCTGTCTGGTTTTCAGTTAATTATACTTTAATTATACTTTAATTGATTTCAGCAGAAAAATAACAAGGGAAAGGTAGCTCTGTGCTTCCTTTTTTTTTTTTTGTTGCTTGCCTTCACTTATAAACATATTTGGCGTGTCAGACGATGTCAGTTAATGAAGCATTGTGGAATCAAGGAGCTTGATTCAATTGATTTCACTGCAGGAAGCTCTAAAGAAAACACAACACCTTACCCATGAAAAATTACACCAGTTGCTCTGCCTGATTGAAATGAGGAATGCAAATTGAAACTTCATGCATGCAAGATGTGTAATTAGCATAACTAAATACCCAGAAACTGCCGGAAGAAGCCTGATTTTGAACAGAAATAAGTTTCGCTTTAAATCTTCAAAAAACCTTTGCAAATGCTAACTGGATTCTGGATTTTTATCAGAACATCCTGTGTTCAGCCCTGTTTAGCCCATAGCATCTGTTTAAAAAAAAAGTGTATTCTAGATTAAGTTTAAAGGTGCACTCACACTATGAAGAATCCAGTCACATCAGTAGCCTAAAGGAGGTCACACACCGGCCTACAAGTACAGCACTGCTCCACACCACGTCTTTAAAATTCAACTCATTGTTTTCTATGAGTGTACGCACCTGCGGCGTACATCAGCATCTGTTTGTGGCTCCCAACTACAACTCCGGAGCTGTTCAAAATCTTCCCACACCACAGAGCGCCACTCACATAGCTTTCCATTAACTTACATTAACAATGGATTTGGGACAAATATGGCGTACATAATGAATGCTCCCTAGGCTAGATTGTGTAATGTGCAATTTTCAGCAAAACTTCCTTTGGCTTGTCTATATGCTTTACATAGAGAACTATAATAATGTAGATCACCTTTTCTCTTTCTGTTTGCACTCTTTTTTTTAAACTTCATACTCAATGCCACTTTGTTCATTCTTGAAATTAACTTTTGCCTGTTTGGTGATTAGATTCACTGTTTTGGACTGCCGCCTTGAACTGAACATGACGTATCTGGTGTGTGATCCTTCTCATCCAATTCAAAGCAGCTTTACATAAATTGCATGCATCTACATTACAATTTAGAGGGATATGTTATCAGAGGTGACTGTGTCAAGTAATGCATTTCAGAAATGTACATATACAAATCACGGCTTTAGCTAACAATGTATTAATTTAAGGCAGAAACAATCATCCAGTGTGTGACCTGCTGCTTTATTTTACATGGAGCAGGTTGCCTCATTGGGACAGCCCTTTTGCGACCAGTCAAATATGATCATTTTTATTTCCATAATGTCATTTATTTTTTTGCAACAGAATATTCAACGAGAAAATTTTTTTAAGGAAGGGACTTTATCCATTGAATTGGATTTGATTGGATCATGTGGCATATCAAAATTGAGCCATGTGATTGCTAAAACTAGCTAGTTGGCAATTGGTTAATATTTTCAGAATAACATGCACCAATGAATCATTCACAGTAAGACCAGGAATGTGCTTTAGGAAAGTAAATAGGATCAATTCTGGTTTCATGTTGACTTTGACGTCAAAGGTCTATAAAATTGAGCCGCTAAAAAGAGTTTTTTATAAATTAACCACAAGGATTGTGATCCCCCCTCCTCCCTCCACTTTATATAATATTTAAATGGGTATCATGAGGTTTGCTGGCCAGTGGATGTGAACGGTGGCTGGGGGTGACAGAAATGTTAAGCACACACTTAAGATGCAGAGTCATGTTGCGAGAGCTTTCGGAGTTCAGGTGTGAAGTGCATTGTAAAAAAAAAAAAAAAAGTAAGGCTTTCTGACTGACGGGTCCCTGGTGATCCCAGCTCTGTCGCAGCGTAGGTGAAATCGCCGCAAGTGTGACAGAAAGATCAAGGGTGATGGTGAGGGGGATTAAAAACAAATGATTCTTTCTACTCCTCTCTGTTTTAATGTGATTCAGCTGCGCACTGCACATCACTAAACCAATGGAATGATTCACCAAAGCAATGTCAATGTAATTTCACCTCCACGACCGCAATTGAACTGAAGAACTTTGAGTCTTGTGTGAAAAAAGTTCTCATTCTGGATTTAGCAACATAGTTACAGATGGCCATGCATCATAAAACGTTTCTAGACGTATTAACGACAAGTGTGGCTAATTGGAAAGCTGCCAGGTGTAATTTAGCAGACGTCTTTAAAGAGCTACATTAACGGAGTGCAATAACAGTGTGACATAATTCCGACATGCGATCAATGCTGTGATGTGCAGTCAATTTTGCGAAATGAATGGAAATTGAGTCTGAATGTTAACAAACCTTGGACCTCAAAAAAAGTGGATTATCTGGAATAATGGGTCACCAGTTTCCAGCCCATTAATCAATTCATTATAAAAAATATAACAAGAAAAATAAGAAAATTATGCCTGTTTTCCCATTCATTTTTTGTAAAAATTGTGTAGGGTCACTAGCGACCCGAGGTGTGTAACAGTATAAGTATATTATTTTCTGCACACTAATAATTTAATCTTTGATGAATATGTGCAAATGTCTGATACACAATGATGAAGTGACGTTTCACTCATGGTTATTGCAGGCAGAAAACAAAAGAATAGGAAGTATCATCAGCAAAACTTGAAATGGCTCAGTGATTTACTTCAGAGCAAGTACTGAACACAATCAAATATTAGTGTCACTGTCACTGTCACTTGATGGTGGATCTGGAGAAGAAGCTGTCAGTGTTCAAAATATTGATTTTGAAGATGTTGAAAATTATAGTTTTGAACATACCGTATTTCCTCAAATAAAAGCCGGGGCCTTTATTTACCTGAACTGCAGAAGGTCACCGGCTTTTATTTGAAGCAGGCTTTTATTAGGGGCAGGCCTGTATTTCGAATTCCATCTATATATATTTTTTTTTATTGTTTTAAATAAACCGTTTTAAATGAAAAGCGATAGCGTTCCAGAGGACAGATATCATCAGGGGCGCGGGAAGTGGGGTGGTTTCAAAGGATTGCAAATGCAATGCAAAATTTTGTTCATTTTATTTATTTTTAGAATTTAATAATTTAAAGCTCATTCCGCTCAGCACCGCCGCTCAACCCAGAACTCCCTTTGTGGCATGCTGGATCAAATATAAGTCTATCTGAAATAAATAGTAAGGGCTGCCCCTGACTAAAGTTTTTTTTTCCTTTTCTAGTGAGCTAGTTCATTTAAGCCGTTGATCACGCTGTGCCGCCATATCCGCCTCCATGTCATTGTCTGTTATAGGCTATTTGCTTGTTATTTATTAAATCCGGGCAATTTAGTTGATAAAACATACATTAAAATTAAGATCCAATTTATACAAAACGAAATTCATTTTAAAGAAAGGCTTTTCTGATATATTTGTTGTTCTTTTGTGTTTTATAGACTCGATATAAACACTATAATTTCGTTATTTTTCTAACCCAACTAATGCGCGCACTTTTCTCAATCCGTTATGGAGCTATTCAATTTTGATTTTGCATATTGTTTTTTAAACGTTCGTTCGTGTAGTTCAAATGACCACTTTACAATATTTCAAAAGCATAATTTATTTTGAAGCCTATGCTGTTTTCTTGTACAAAATAAAATATTTTAAGTTAAATGCAGAGTAAGATGTGTAAAAAAGACAAGAGGCTAAGAGATTGTCAAGATCAATATTTGTGTAGCCTGCCTGACGGTATTTTCACAGACTAACACACGTCACATCTCTCATAGACTACAGTATTTAAAATAGCATATATGCATCAGTTATATTCTCAATTTAATTTACAGAGCAATCCCTGCAAAGTGTTTAGGTTAAGTATAGAAGAGACCAGGATTAGTGTGCGTCGCACTCGCAAGACTTGCTGGGGGCACAGCTGGGGGCGATGGTTACGATGGTTTCGCTCCTTCGGCACAACCCTACTGTACATTACGCTGAACTTGAATGCACATGAAATGAAAGGAAATCATTTTTCCCCGGCCTTAATTTGAGACCGGCCTTTATTTGTTCGTGCTGGCTACGCCCCCGGCCACTATCAGAGGCCCGGCCTTTAATTGACTACAGGCTTTTATTTGAGGAAATACGGTATATTTGATTGCGAATCAAGCCAGATGCTGAATGTACTAGGAAATGAGCTCCGACGAGGACAGTGATGATGGTATAACATATCTGCTCAAATTGAACCCATCCAAGCTCCAAAGGGTAACAAAATGTGCTTTTATTGTTACTCTAATATCAGGTGAGTTTTATATTATCGTGACAGGTAGAGATCCATCCGTGTTAGATAAACCCGGGTCACTAAAGACCCAAATATGTAATAATGATTGCCGAAACATTCGTGCATTTAAGGGTTAAACAAATGAATTGAATGATAAGCTGATTGATTAGTCTTATTATGTGGCTATCTAGAATGCTTGATTCTGATAAAATATTTCTGAATAATCTGGGTAATTCTGTGTAACTGACCCCTCGTCATATATTTTTACTGAGAAAATCCCCCAAATTACAACAATTTAAGACATTATGTCTGCAGATGTCACAATTCCCTGAGTTTATAGTGTTCTTGGACTTTTATTTTGATGTTCTTGCTGTGCTTGTGTTCAGTTCCCGTGGTTTAGTTCCTGTTCCTGTTTCATAATCACACTGTGTACGTTTGTTGGCCAGAGGAGAACTGGTCCCCCGACTGAGCCTAGTTTCTCCCCAGGTTTTTTTTGGAATTTAGGTTCCTTGCCACTGTCTTACTTAGTTGGGGACACTTAATATTCAACAATATTATTAATCTGACTGTTCTGACGCTGTTGTGTGAGATGAAACATTATAGATGAAATTAACTAATTTAATACTTGGGGATCTTTACAACAGAACTGAATCAACACTGAACTGACTTCAGCTGAACAACAGCCAAAATACATAATTTACCTGTTATCACTGTAAAGCTGCTTTGAAACAATCTGTATTTTATAAAGTGCGATACAAATAAAGGTGACTTGACTTGACTTTCTACACTCACCTAAAGGATTATTAGGAACACCATACTAATACTGTGTTTGACCCCCTTTCGCCTTCAGAACTGCCTTAATTCTACGTGGAATTGATTCAACAAGGTGCTGAAAGCATTCTTTAGAAATGTTGGCCTATATTGATAGGATAGCATCTTGCAGTTGATGGAGATTTGTGGGATGCACATCTAGGGCACGAAGCTCCCGTTCTACCACATCCCAAAGATGCTCTATTGGGTTGAGATCTGGTGACTGTGGGGGCCATTTTAATACAGTGAACTCATTGTCATGTTCAAGAAACCAATTTGAAATGATTCTAGCTTTGTGACATGGTGCATTATCCTGCTGGAAGTAGCCATCAGAGGATGGGTACATGGTGGTCATAAAGGGATGGACATGGTCAGAAACAATGCTCAGGTAGGCCGTGGCATTTAAACGATGCCCAATTGGCACTAAGGGGCCTAAAGTGTGCCAAGAAAACATCCCCCACACCATTACACCACCACCACCAGCCTGCACAGTGGTAACAAGGCATGATGGATCCATGTTCTCATTCTGTTTATGCCAAATTCTGACTCTACCATCTGAATGTCTCAACAGAAATCGAGACTCATCAGACCAGGCAACATTTTTTCAGTCTTCAACTGTCCAATTTTGGTGAGCTCGTGCAAATTGTAGCCTCTTTTTCCTATTTGTAGTGGAGATGAGTGGTACCCGGTGGGGTCTTCTGCTGTTTGTAGCCCATCCACCTCAAGGTTGCCGTGTTGTGGCTTCACAAATGCTTTGCTGCATACCTCGGTTGTAACGAGTGGTTATTTCAGTCAAAGTTGCTCTTCTATCAGCTTGAATCAGTCGGCCCATTCTCCTCTGACCTCTAGCATCAACAAGGCATTTTCGCCCACAGGACTGCCGCATACTGGATGTTTTTCCCTTTTCACACCATTCTTTGTAAACCCTAGAAATGGTTGTGTGTGAAAATCCCAGTAATTGAGCAGATTGTGAAATACTCAGACCGGCCCGCCTGGCACCAACAACCATGCCACGCTCAAAATTGTTTAAATCACCTTTCTTTCCCATTCTGACATTCAGTTTGGAGTTCAGGAGATTGTCTTAACCAGGACCACACCCCTAAATGCATTGAAGCAACTGCCATGTAATTGGTTGATTAGATAATTGCATTAATGAGAAATTTAACAGGTGTTCCTAATAATCCTTTAGGTGAGTGTATAGCTAACGTTGTTAGTCACCATACCATGACAACTTATCACCTTCATCTGTTCCTTGTTATCCTCTTGTTATCCAGTGTATTCTATTTATACCCCTGTGTTTCTGTCCTTGTTTGTCAGTCATTGTCCTTGTTGTAAGACTGGGGAAAACTAAGAAATGGCAACTCTCTGAGAAAACAAAGGTTTTTTACAGGGTTGTGCAAAATTCAAATAGAATATTTTTATTTTAATAAATGAGTCAAATTTTAATAAATGAGTCAAACATAAATTAAATTGACAATGAACCACAGAAAGTTGTATTAGAATTCAAATTGGCATGACATTGTGGAATGACGAACTGGAAGAATATATTGAAATGCAATTCAAATTCAAAAGGCTTTAAAAAATGTTCTCCAAATATTTCAAACAAAGCTTTGTCAAGCCAACATTCAAAGTCTGTGTTGACAAATTTTGCTTTTAGTGAAAAAAAGTGGGTTCTCCCTGGTCAGAGGGCCCTGGACAACATTTCATGCTGTCTGTCATTGTCCTTGTTGAAAAGCTGTTATGTCTCCTGTGTTCCCTTTGTCATCATGTTTGGATTATTGCCATCGGCTCCTGGTTTGGATAATGTTTTATGTGTTCTTAGAATAAAGACTGTTTGCTTAAGACTATCTCACTACCTCACTATCTCCTTGTCTCTTCTACACCCTGACAGCTAATTAGCGGCTTTAGAAGATACCTTATAGATCATTTTGTCCATCATATTGCTGAATTTTAATTGAGGTGAGGGACATGATTCAGAATTGCCATTTGAATTTGAATATAAGGTTGTATAATTAAAGGGATAGTTCACCCAAAATTAAAATGTTGTCATCATTTACTCACCCTCATGTTGTTCCAAACCTGATGAGTGGCTTTCTTCTGCTGAACACTAAAAATATTTTTAAGAATGTTGGTAACCAGATGGTAGCCATTTACTTTTTTTTACTACTATGGAAGTCAATAGCTAATATCTTTAAATCCTTTTTAATTTGAATTGCTTTTCAATATATTCCTTCCAATTTGCCATTCCATAATGTCATTCCAATAGGAGTTATAATACAACTTTCTGTGGTTCATTGTCAATTCAATTTATAATCAACTAATGAATTAAAAGGGAACAAGTTCTTCAATTTTAATTTTGCACAACCCTGGAAAATAAAAAAAAAGGTCAGTTTTTTTCACTTAATTAACATTAAAGGGTTAGTTCAACCAAAATTGAAAATAAAGTCAGTAATTACTCACCCTCA
This sequence comes from Romanogobio albipinnatus, assembly GCA_023566225.1. NCBI lineage: Eukaryota > Metazoa > Chordata > Actinopteri > Cypriniformes > Gobionidae > Romanogobio > Romanogobio albipinnatus. The sequence continues at coordinate 36,158,445 of CM042249.1, forward strand.
TGTTGTTCCAACCATGTAAGACCTTCGTTCATCTTCGGAACATAATTTAGTATATTTTTGATGAAATCTGAGAGCTGTCTCACTCCTCCATAGGCTTTCAGAGGGAATGAAACTTGATGGCCCAGAATAGTAAGTAAAAACGTCATTTAAGGAGTCCAAATGACTACAGTGGCTCTGTATTAAGTCTATCATGCGACGAAAATACTTTTTGAGCGGAAAAACAACAAAAATAACGACTTTATCCAACTATTATTGTTGTTCAATTTGAGCCTCTGACGCCACGACGCATGCGCGAAAACGGCGTTCTTCTTCTACTACTACTAATCTCAGACTTAATACAGAGCCACTGTAGTCATTTGGACTCCTTAAATGACGTTTTTACTTACTATTCTGGGCCATCAAGTTTCATTCCCTCTGAAAGCCTATGGAGGAGTGAGACAGCTCTCAGATTTCATCAAAAATATACTAAATTATGTTCCGAAGATGAACGAAGGTCTTACATGGTTGGAACAACATGAGGGTGAGTAATTACTGACTTTATTTTCAATTTTGGGTGAACTAACCCTTTAACAATTGGCAGCTCTATTTAAAACACTACCAAAATTACCTTCAGAATAACCAAAAGATTGAAAAGGACACTCTAACAAAGAAGAACCCTGACATCAGAAAGTAGTGACATTGGGTAGCACTGTCAAGATCTAAGTACTTCTCTGTCAGCCTAAAGGTCACTTTTGTAGATCTCTTGAACGTGGCCTGGCACCAAACCCAAAGCCCGCCTATAGCCTCGGGCAGCCCCTGAGCAGTGCGATGGGACATGTGTTGAATACATCATGAAGGTCCTAATGACTGTAAAGAAGGCTCCATTACCTGGGAGTCTGTGGGAGGCTGATAATTACCAGACACACTGGCTCCCATCATTACCCTTACTGCTTTAATACTTCACGCATCTGTTCTTCCCCATATTAGCATTCTCTTTGACTCCAGTAGCCCTGGCCATACGCATTTACCCTCTAAGGCAATGCCCGAGCCATCGGCGGTGCTCATTTAGAGTGTTAGATGATTCTTCATGCGGCTAATATGAGAATAGTTTTTAATGACCTGGGTGGAGGAAGTTGTTCTGCCAGTGCATTGCTCCCTCTTTTACCAAACAAAAGCCCCACCTTCATTCTTAGCCTGCAGTTCTGCCCCCCTGGATAGTGGACTAATTGATGTTTGTTTTTTCTGTCTTTGGAACTGTGACAGAAGGACAAATGATCTTATTATTATGTAAATTGCCCTGCTATCTCATCCCAGTAAAAGCAATGGCCTGAGCTTGAAGCAAAGAGAGTGCCTGCAGTCATTGCTCGATCAAGCTGCTCCAACTCGGCCAAGTCACGCATGCAGAGAAACCCTTGCCGAGAGCTCACTGCGGGAGTCCGCCAGGCTCAGCAAACATGGTGCGCACGCACACACACACACACACACACACACACACACACACACACACACACACACACACACACACACACACACACTCCGTCTCGCAATCCCTCTAATTCATGAGCAACAGAGTGGAGTGAGTCAGAAAGCGTACGTGAAGTAAACAGGGACATCTACGGCATATGTACCGTGACGGAAATGAACGAGCTTCTTTGACACTCCAATTAGGCGTGGAATGGTGCACGGGTGAGTCTGACTAAATGAGTAACAGGGGAAGTGTGACCATAATCAATTCCCTTATTGAAGATGATGTGAATAATTCTCTGCTTAGAAAGCACTCAGAGCTCCCAGAGGATCCACACATTAAAGCCTGGCTACAACTGAGATGAAAACGAACATGCTACTGGAAAAGCTGCGCTAACAAAACTAATTACAGGCAGATTTCAAAGGCTAGTAACTAGCTAGACACTCTGCCTTTCTTAAAAGGTCCCCTCTGAAGCTTCTTTTGTCTTGCTGTGTTGTCAACAAGTGGTTCATGAGACCTAAAATGGCTCCTCAGTGCATTCATTGGTGGGTTGAACATGTCCAATTAGAGCTTAGTCCTGACCGGCTCCCTGTTTGATTGTGGTACTCAGAAAATTGGTCCCCAATTCATATGGCAAAATATCTAAGCAACTAAGGCTGCAATAGTTCTCTTTTTGCATTTCCGCTTTTTCGGCAAAATTCATTTACATTGCTTTCCCATTTCACAACCCTTTTGAAGTGGAACATTTTCAGTGTGTGGTGCTAAAAGCATTCCGTTTATCAGATACAAATTAACCTTATTCTGGCAATGCTTTATCACGTTGTTTGTTGTACATATTGTGGCAGTTTGGAAATGAATGTCCGGTGAGTGGCACTAAAAGGTCAGTGCTCTGTTGCGTTTGAAAATAACATACCACCTACATTAAACCTTACTCTAAACCACTCCAATAGTCAGGTGCAAGCAAACGTGAGATAAAAACACATTTGTGACTTTTACAGGATCGTAGCTGAGCATCAAAGCTGTACCAAGAGAGCTATACAAAGAAGGTGTGATACAAACGTCAAAATGTATTAGTTCACAAATCATGCACTACTGCTAAGTGTTTTGTGGTCATAAGCCTATTGTGCAAGGAACTGAGTGAATAGAAGCCCTTATTAATCAATAATCTGTGCAAGGTTGCTGGTGTTTTACTGCCACTAGTGTTCGTTTCAGCTGAAAACTGTTATGTTTTTGATATTATGCTATTAGCTAACTACATGATTTATATTATCTTAGAACTGTAAATTTTTGACATATGGACATTACTTTGATACAGTCACCTCTTAAACACTAAATTGTAATGTAGAAACATGCATTTTTCTGTAAAGCTGCTTTGAAGCATTATGTATTGTGAAAAGTGTTATACAAATACATTTAAACTGAATTAAATTTAATATTTTTGCAGTTTTGCAGAAATGTAGGTAGAGGCATGTTTTTTTCCAGTGAGCCTGGGTTGCATTCACTATATTGCCAAAAGTATTGGGACACCCCTCCAACTCATTAAATTCAGGTGGTCCAATCACTTTCATGGCCACAGGTGTATAAAATGTGCACCTAGGCATGCAGACGCTTCTACAAACATCTGTGAAAGAATGGGTCGCTCTCAGGAGCGTGGTACCGTGATAGGGTGCCACCTGTGCAATAAGTCTTTTTGTGAAATTTCCTCACTACTAAATATTCTGATCAACTGTTAGTGGTATTATAACAAAGTGGAAGCAATTGGGAACAGCAGCAACTCAGCCACGAAGTGTTAGGCCACTTTAAAAAAAATCACAGATTTGGTGGAGGGGGGATTATGGTGTGGGGTTGTTTTTCAGCGATTGGGCTTGGCCCCTTAGTTCCAGTTAGAGGAACTCTTAATGCTTCAGTATACAAGACATTTTGGACAATATCATGCTCCCAATTTTGTGGGAACAGTTTGGGGATGGCCCCTTCCTGTTCCAACATGGCTGTGCACCAGTGCACAAAACAAGGTCCATAAAGACATGGATGAGCGAGTTTGGTGTGGAGGAACTTGACTGACTCAACCCGATAGAACACCTTTGGGATGAATTGGAGCGGAGACTGTGAGCCAGGCCTTCTCATCCGACATCAGTGCCTGACCTCACAAATGCGTTTCTAGAAGAATGGTCAAAAATTCCCTAAACCCTAAACACACTCCTTAACCTTGTGGAAAGCCTTCCCAGAAGAGTTGAAGCTGTTATAGACGCAAAGGGTGCATGGCCAACTCCATATTGAACCCTAAGGATTAATAATGGGTGCATGTAAAGGCAGGCGTCCCAAAACTTTTGGCAATATAGTCTATATAGCCTAATATATAATAATAATAATAATAACACAAATCCTGCCTTTTTTATGGTGTATTTGCAGTTTAATTTCAGATACTTGCCGCACTGCTTTGCTCATGTGATGGTGTTAATATTTTATGGTTAAGACATATGGGGCCCTATCTTGCACCCAGCGCAATTGACTTTGTACACCGACGCATGTGTCATTCCTATTTTGCACCCGCGCAAAGCGCGCTTTTCCCTCCACAGAAGCACGTCGCTAAACTAGTGAATGAACTTGCGCTCCCTGGGCGGTTCAGCGCAAAAAAGGAGGCGTGTTCCGGCGCAAACAATCCCTGGTGCTATTTTGCTGTTCCATTAAACAATTGCGCCACTGACCAGAAACAACCTAGTCTAAAGTCAGTTGCGCGTTGCGCGTTGTTCATTATGCTATTTTAAGGGCGCATGCTTGACCATAGCGTGCACAACGCGCATACACTTTGCTCATGTAATCTACACAGATGCAACAGTTATTTTTGCAAATCATAAATTGTTACACTAAAAAAATATTAACACATGAGATGACGGAAATCATTATGGTGTGCCACGAAGATGTGAAAAAATAGGCATAAATCTAGCTTACAAATTATTCAGGCTATTATTATTATTATTTATTTAACCGACGCTATTTTGGGTGGGTTTCTCCCATCCCCATACAACACAACTTCTCTGTCTTTCACTGCTCTTACAAGAACATAAGTCTCCTCGGCTGTGAACCGCTCCTGGCGTGCGCCTGGTAAATACGCCATAATAATAGCAATCCATAATGGAACTTGCGCACCTGCTTTTAAAGGGAATGTTGGATGACGCTCTGATTGGTTTATTCACGTTACGCCCAAACCACACCTATGAATAATGAAGCTACTTCAGACCAACCCATTTTAGATTTGCGCCGGGCGCAAGAGCCATTTATCCCGCCGGGAAAATAGCAACAGCGCCGAGACCCGCCCACAAAGTTACTTGCGCTTTGCGCTTTGACACTTGCGTTTCAGATCGTTAAAATAGGGCCCATGAAGTATGTTTTGTGTATGTGCACTGTGAAATAGGCCATAGATAAGTAGTCTTAACCCACTTTCAAAATGAACTCAAAATACTGTAATTAAAGAGGCTAACTAGTACACAGTGCTCCAGGACACTTCAGACTGCTTCATTAGATTCCTTACAAATTATTGTTATGCTTTCACTGGGTTTAAAAAAAGCAGTGGAAATCTCACTGAATAATATATTATTAATAATTTAGCACACAAAACATACTCCACATATTTTTGGAACATTCTGGCTTTATGTATTTTTTATACATTACTTTCTTTACCTTACGTAAAACACAAAAATATTATAAAACTGCTATACTACACACACTATATTCATGTCTTCTGAAGAATCGCTTTGAGTAAGGAACAGATCAGACTATAGCTCTCCTAGACACATTCACGAGAGAAATAGAAATGTCTGTTTCATGAATTAATTGTCTTTTTGAGTCAAATCTTCTCAATTAATCATTTGATCCAGTTCATTAAACTGGTCTGAGTGATTGTAGTTCTCAAGTTCAACTCTCTGACTCAATGACCTGGCATCAACGGCTGTAAGCCCACTGGAGGAGAAGATTGTCAGTGAATGATTACTTAAATTAGACTATTTCTTACACAAAGCAATTGTATGACTTCAGAAGACTGGAAATAAAGCACACCCATTGTATGGATTATGTTTATAATACATTTATTGTGTTGTTGCTTTATTTTTGAATCTTAAATTGTATGTTAAGTGTGACCGACTACATTTCCTTTTGTTTTGCAAAGAAAGTCATACAACTTTGAAATGACACGAGGCTGAGAAAGTGATGACAGAATATTACTTTTGGGCTAAACAGTCCCTTTAAATAGGGACTTTTTTTAATTTATTTTTTTTACATTTGCAGCAGAACAAGTGCCTACAATTGCATGCAGTTACTCGTGGGATGGTGGGCCTGGAAGTCATAATTACTTATTTATACGCAAATGTAAACCACCAAGGAATTTGTCAGTCATTACTGTGGTTTTCATCATTGTGTCTGAGGTAATCTCATATTACTCCACAATTCCTCAGAAGGACACAATCTTTTTATGAGTTTAATTGCTAATTAAAAACTACCATCTGAAGTGAATCACTCCATTACCGAGAAATCGTGTTGTTTTCAATAAAAGACGCAGTAAGTCTTCGGACAAGAAAAAAGGCTGGATCGTTGTAGATTTTAAAAGTTTCTTAAAACCAATTTTAATGTCGTATTGCAGGACATGTATAACCCTAAGGAAGAAGATTCATGTAATTTATTAAAATCTATATAAATATATAAAAACATGGGTTAAAAGAAGACTTTATTGGTCAATTTCCACATCAAAAAAACTATCAAATTAGTTATGCATCTCAAATCCAGCACTCAAATCAGAGTCTCACAATCAGACTAATGTTTATGTAAGGAAAATAAATCAACACCACCTCTTTTCATCTTCTTGGGAGATAATAACATTCATCTGGATGAATCTACGGTATTGTATCTCCAGAGCTCTGAGCAAACTTTCATGAGAATACAGGTCCTTGCCTCCATTAATGAAGGGCTAACTTTGCATATATTCCTCTGTTACAAGATGAAACATCGCATGAATATTCAGTTGCTCTATTTATTTTGCAGCGTACTGTAAAATGTGATGTAGGTTTAGTGAATCCATACTGGCATATTAGAATATAGATGTATAGACTATCATGACTCAATGATGTGCAATTGTTTTTAAGTGTTTTAGTTTTTATTGTTATTCTTTTCTGTAAACCTGTTCCCTTTCGTTCAGTCACTCCGAGTAACGTCAGTAACTGACGAATGGGGGTTTCGCTTAGAAGCCAATCGCCTTTGAGCTCTAACAAAACGAGCCAATGGCATGAAAATGCCATGGGTCTGTGGAATTTGCATAATGCAAGCCCGCCCAACCGCGTGGGTATAAATGGCGTTACATAGCAATCTCGCATCATGTTTCTGCTTCAGAGCCGACATTACAGCCTGAGCGTGTTTACCTCTTTCAAGACGAGCAACTCCCCAGAGTGTTGGTGTGACGGCACGTTCCAGCGAGACTCATATTCCTGTCTGATCTGTGCAGTGATTAGCATAGCGTGCGTTTCTCCCTGGGCGCTTCAGCATCTCTGCGCAGCAAAACTCCTCACAAAAGAGTGCAAGTGGCACGTCCTTTTCAAGATGGCTCGCCCTTGCAACGTGACTCATGTTTTCACTGCGGGAACATGATAATCTCAGTGTTGCGGTCGAGACTCAATGATCTCCGTAAAGGAGAGAGGGTCCCCTCTACCACACCCTAATCTGTTTCCACCCCGTGTGGGACCACTTTGGCTGGTGGTCAGGGTGACTTGAGGGTGATGGTGTGGAACAACCCGACGAATATTCCTCGGGCCACACCCCCTTCTAGCACACTGTTACCCGTGGTGCTGTCTGTGGATGGCGCTGGTGTTTCCCATCCTGGGCCCAGTGTGTCATTCTGCGCGCCGGCGGAAGATGCTATGTCGATCGCCGCATCACAGGGCGGGCTTGATACCTCCGAAGATGAGGATTCGGCTGTGTTGCCTCCTTCGGGAGCACCAGCATTGCCCGAGTTGGATCCGGAGCTGACGGCCATGCTCTCCTGGGCAGCTGAGAGCCTCAGGCTTGCGTGGAACCCTCCGCCATGTCCTGAGCGCTCAAGGCTGGACGATTGGTATCTGGGGCGGCCCACGCCGAAGGCGCCTGCCAGCCTCCGATACATTTCTTCCCGGAAGTGCATGAGGAGGTGACGAAATCGTGGGAGTCTCCCTTGACTTTCCGCGAACGCTCGTCATCGACCTCCGCCTTTACTGCCCTTGACGGTGGCGCGGTGAAAGGGTACACTGGGGTGCCCCCTGTCGAACGGTCTGTTGTGATGCAACTGTGTCCGCAGAGCGCTTCGACATGGAGTGGTGACCCTAAGCACCCGTCCAAAGCCTGTGGGTTTACGTCTACTTTGGTGGCAGAGACCTACAGCTGCGGGCCAAGCCGCATCCGCCTTGCATGCCATTGCTGTGCTGCAGGTCTACCAGGCCAAGGTATTCCGTGACATGCATAAGGGCGGTACTGACCCTGCTTTAATGCGAGAGCTGCGTGCGGCCACTGACCTCGCTCTACCAGCGACGAATGTGATTGCGCGCTCTCTAGGTCAGGTGATGTCCACTTCGGTGGTCCAGGAGCGCCATCTATGGCTCAACCTGGTTGATGTGCGGGAAACTGAGCGGACCCGGTTCCTCAATTTCCCCATATCCCAGGCTGGGCTATTCGGCGGGGCGGTTGAGGATTTCGCTCAACAATTCTCAGCCGCTCAGGAGCAGACTGAGGCTATCAAACATATCCTGCCCCAGCGGTCCGCTGCTGCCTCCACCCAGCCGCTGGCTCAGGTGCCTCAGCCTGCTCCCCGCCGAGGCCGCCCTCCAGCAACTCCCGCCCCTCCCGCCCGGCCCCAGCAGCAGCCTTCACCCGGGCCGGAGCGAGGAGGACATTGCAGGATGACGACCCCACCTGTCTCAGCACCGCAGCCCGCTTTACGGCGGTCAAAACAGCGGTCCTGACACAGGCAGCTCGGAGGTGATGTTGATTCTTCCTCAGGAAATGGTAGCAGGACCACTCCTTCCCCCGGTGGAGGGCCGGGGGAGAGTCTTTTGTTTTCCCAAGGAAGAACCAAACACACTTCTGAGCCCCAAGAGGGCACGGCTGGCAGTGCGCAACGCCCACGAGCCTCGCCACTCTCAGCCCCCTCTGTCGCCAGCCCCCAGGCAGACGAGACCACAGTGGGACGCTCGTCCTCCCCAGGTCTCGTCCGCCAGGGTGCGGAATTTGACCACGCCCACACCTCCCACGCCTCCCACGTCTGGGCCGGTCATTCCACCTCGCTGCCCCATCGGGGGTATGCCTGTGGTTCGTATGACCCCGCTGGTTTAGTTTTTGGACACGTGGCTAGCGCTTCCCAATCTGTCCAGCTGGCTCACCCGCACCATCACGTTCGGCTACGTGATTCAGTTCACGCGGTTTCCTCCCCGTTTCCGGGGAGTCCGCTATACCATGGTGGGTGGCAATGGGTGGGTGGTCTGGGCCTTCGGGTCAACTGGGAGAAGAGCAAACTCTGTCCAGTGCAGAGGATTTAAATCGGTATAGAAATCGACTCGGTCGCCATGCATGCTCAGCTCACGAGCGAGCGTGCACAGTCTCTGCTGACTTGCCTTCGTCAATTCGAGGGCAAGAGTGCGGTTCCACTGAAGTACTTTCAGAGGCTCCTGGGGCATATGGCATCTGCAGCGGCGGTCACGCCACTCGGTTTGCTTCATATGAGACTGCTTCAGCACTGGCTCCGCGATCGAGTTGGGCCAAGATGGGCATGGCAACAGGGCACGCTGCGGGTCCCAGTGACTCGCGCCTGCCGTCAGACCTTCACCCCGTGGTCGAACCTCAGTTTTCTATGGGCAGGTGTTCCCTTAGAACGAGTTTCCAGGCATGTTGTTGTCTCAACAGATGCCTCTGCCACGGGCTGGGGTGCCATGTGCAATGGACATGCTACCGCGGGCTCCTGGAGAGGACCCCAGCGCACATGGCATGTCAAATGCCTCGAGTTACTGGCCGTACGTCTTGCCCTGCACCGCTTCCGAGCCCTGCTGAAGGACAAGCATGTACTAGTCCGTGCATATAGATCTGTTTGCCTCCCACGACTCTTCCCATTGCCGCTGGTATTATTCCCTGACCGAGGGGACTGTCGGCATGGATGCACTAGCGCACAGCTGGCCACGGGGCCTGCGCAAATATATGTTCCCCCCAGTGAGCCTTCTCGCACAGGTCTTGTGCAAGATCAGGGAGGACAAGGAGCAGGTCCTCATGGTCGCCCCGTATTGGCCCGGCCGGACCTGGTTCTCGGAACTGGTACTCCTTGCGACAGCCCCTCCCTGGCCTATTCCTCTGAGACAGGATCTTCTGACTCAGAAACGGGCACCCTATGGCACCCGCATCCCGACCTGTGGAACCTACACGTGTGGGTCCTGGACGGGACGTGGCAGGTTTGAGTACCCTACCACCTCAGGTGGTGGCTACCATCACTTCTGCTAGGGCCTCGTCTACGAGACAGGCCTATGCGATGAAGTGGATCCTCTTCGTCACCTGGTGCTCTTCTCGCCGAGAAAATCCCAGGAAATGCCCGATCGGGTCCGTGCTCTCCTTCCTCCAAGAAGGGTTGGAGTGAAGGCTGTCTCCCTCAACCCTGAAGGTTTATGTGGCCGCTATATCGGCCCATCATGACCTAGTGGATTCCAAAACGGTTTGACAGCACGACCTGGTCAAGTTCTTAAGGGGGGCGAGGAGGCTAAATCCGCCTCGCCCTCCTCAGATGTCCTTTTGGGACCTCACAGTGGTCTTATCAGCCCTGCAGAGAGCTCCCTTTGAGCCTTTGCAATCAGTTGAGCTTAAAATCCTGTCAATGAAGGCAGAGCTCCTGGTTGCATTGGCCTCCATCAAGAGACCCTACCCTCTTGATGGAGGCCAATGCAACCAGGACCTGCAGGCATTTCCGGTTGATGAAGCGTGCTTGGAATTCGGGCCGGCCGATTCTCACATCATCCTGAGGCCTGGTTACATTCCCAAGGTTCCCACCACTCCCTTCAGGGACCAGGTGGTGAACCTGCAAGCGCTGCCGTTGGAGGAGGCAGACCCAGCCTTGGCACTGCTCTGTCCAGTACGCGCCCTTCATGCTTACGTTGGCCGGACACAGTGTTTCAGGACCTCAGACCAGCTCTTTGTCTGTTATGGTGGGTGGCAGAAAGGGAAGGCCCTCTCCAAGCAGAGGTTGTCCCACTGGATAGTGGACGCCATTGTCCTGGCTTACCAGGTTCAAGGCATGCCATGCCCCCTTGGGGTGAGAGCACACTCCACTAGGGGTGTTGCCTCCTCTTGGGTTTTAGCGTGTGGCGCTTCGCTGACAGACATTTGTAGAGCTGCAGGCTGGGCGACACCTAACACGTTCACCTGCTCGTGTACTCGCCCCAAATGGCCAGTAAGTGGACAGTCTCAGGTGTCTTCGCTTGCTGTGCCATTCCACTCCATGGACTGGGTACGTGCGCTATTCTACTCAGATGAGCTTCTCAGCAGGCCCTGAGCTCCTCCAGCACTTCTGATGTCGACGCCAGAGTGTTTGCCAGAGTGGTCAGCTTTCGCGTTCGGCTAGGTGCCGCCGTGTGCATGGTTCCCCCGTTGGGTAACCCCCACATGTGTATCTCCATGGTAAGTCTCTCTGAGCATGTGTCTTCCCTTGGCAAGACACCTTGCCACGCCTGGGGTTTAAAATGTTTTCCACCTGCGGCTGGATACCCCGGTATACTCCATATGCAGTTCCTTGTAAAGGTCATATGTGTATTTGTTAAGCGCCTCTGCCTTCGTCTTCAGGCAGGATATGCAGAGTCCGGACCCTCAGATTGCGAGCTACGGATGGGGCCTATGCCAAAGTACTTTATTGCTTGCTGGGTTGTTAATAAATGGATAATTGTCACAGTATTTATTCTCCCGAGTCTTTTTGGTAGAACTGACGTCTTGACCAGGACACTCCTGAGAAAGAGATTTTCAATCTCAGAGAGATTATCCTGGTTAAATAAAGGTAAATTAAATAATAATCGCGGAAGTTTTGATCATGTTTTGATTTGTCTGACTCTGCAGTAAGGCTTGCGTGCCTGTGTGTGTGTGTTTGTGTGTGTGTGTGTGATGCGCGGTTTGCGGTTATATCCACCGATCGGGCGGGCCAAGTAATAAAAAAATTACATTTAATTAATTGCGGGTGGATGAGAGATAAATCATTGTGTTTGTTTGATAAAGTCATATTGCGAGCCCTGTGGGACGAATCCAGTTGCCCTTTCCCCACACACTTTCAAAACAATCCCTCCCATATACTCACGGGGGAGCCGATCGCACATTATAATATGCAAAGCTTATCCAATCATATCAGTGGCCGTTTATTTCCAAGTCTTCAGTGCGGCACGCACATAAAAACTAAGCGTTCCATGAGAGAGGCTCAAAACCAGGGTAGAAAATAGACTATTACTTATTCATTATGATGTTTTGAATGTAAAAACCAAGCAAACGTCATAAATTGACCTCAGACAACAGTATAATAAAATAAAAAAGTCAGTTCATGACCCCTTTAAATTTAAAACATGGATTACAATTGTGTTCTCATAACATAGTATAATAGTTTCTTGAGTGACCCCTACGTTAATCTGAAACATTTTTTCTTTTTAATATTTTCTTTGCACTATCCATACTTCATTCTCCTTTAACAAGATGCTGATGAAAAGCATCTCTTTAGCATGATGCTACCACCATCATACATCACTGATAAATATCACTAATTTAATTTTAACTCAATTCAGCAAAACATTGATGTGGGTTGTATATTTCAAGTAAAATGAGTTTGATTCAGGGTCTCAATCATTTTGCAAAGCACTGTATAAATCAGAGGCATTTGAAGAGCTCATTTAGAACAGGCACACTAACGAGAAGTCACAAATACAAATATTTATTTCACTATTGCATACAAGTCATTTCTTTAGTGCAATTACATGACATGTTTGTGCTCAGGGGTTGGACAGAGCCATCAGACTCCAGTAAATGAGGCTCATTTAATACCCGTTGGCATCTCCTCTGCATCCATATTAAATGGAATGTATGTAGGCAGGCGAACAGCGTGCATTCTGTGTGGCAGGATGGGAATCCGGAAATCAATACATCTCATCTAGCATTAGCGGGGCTATAAAGGTCAGTTTTAAAGTGCATGGACAAAAGTGGGTTAATAGCATACACAGCACTCATGATAATCTGGGCGTGGCTAGCATAAAGGGGAGGAGCCACTTGAGTGATTCAATTATGATTGAAAAGGAGGTATGAGACTTAGTGCAGAAAGCAGGGAACAGCATACCAGTGCACTACTCATGGAATATCCGGATGACCTACTGCATTTCCTAAAATAGTCACACTTTTGTTGTGTGATTAATCACGATTAATCGCACACTTATCGCAAAATTAAGCATACACCATTTATCTAATTAAACACATTCATTTTGGCATCATTTGCTATTATCCAGCATAACCAAATATAAGGAGTCCATATAATTATATTATACAATACATTTATACACACCTAAGCACCCAAGAAAATAAAAACATTACAGAAAAAAACTTATCAGAATTTAAAGTGTATAGAATGTGTACAGAGCAACAACAATTAGATCTCTTTCATTTCAGACGAGTAAAGCTGCGATACTGTTCAGGACCACGCAGAGACGCCAAAAAAACTCCTAAATCAACCATTTTGACTGCATAAACCTACGATTAACAACAATGTACACATGACAAATCAAACATTATCTGTCCCGAGTGTGTGGGGAAACAACGCGAATGTACTGAAATGTGTCTGTACATGAATGCAGCGTGCGATCACTGATCTAGAGCGTGCACATAGTTACACATGGTTTGTTGCTTGTGCATCAATATAACAGACTCTCACGTGCTTACTGTATACGACTAACAACTCCTGTACGTCACAAAAATGTCATTATTCAGAAACGATCGCAGAATACGAAAAACAAGCTCCTGTTTTAAAGCAAAGCACACAGTGGAATGAATAGTTAACTAAAAATGCAATGCGAGTCTCCATTCTTTCTGACGTAATCAGCCTGGCCTTTACATAAGCGCTGTTTTGGACTGTTTGAATGAATACTGGATCACTGAAAACTTTCCCAGAGTTTAACGGCTTAAAATGGCCTGATCACAAACAGCATTTCCTCAGGGTTACAGGTGCTGTAGATGCTCAGTGTGATTGTGATAAACTCCCGACTTCTAAGATCATCTAACTGCGTGACGAAAATTATGTTAATGACGCAGCTTCACGTACTTCTGTAATTTATTTGCGTTAAATAATTTTGATGCGTTAAGGACTTTAAATTAATCGCATGTGTTAATGCTGACTGCCCTATATTGTAACCCACAATGCAATGTGCTTGCCTTGACCTACCATTTCCAATGGGATGACAAATTAACCTGAAGTCATTACAAACATGATTTTCTGCATCTATTTATTTATTTAATAAGTAGTTTACCAGACTGACAAATATTAAAGGTGCAGTAAATGATTTCAGCTAAAATGAAAGTGGGTTTACACTCATGATGGGGGAGGAGAGTGAGCAACAGGGAGATTTTAAGAAAGACTGTAGAAAGAGAGATGGCTGAGAGACATTACAAAAGAGAAAAGGTCTGAGGAATATCACTGGGTTATGATTCGGCAAACGCTTTAGAACCCGTGTTAATATCAGAAAAGCTTTCCAGTGCAGGAGAGACCTAATGCTGCGTTCACACCAAACACAAATAGAGCGTCAGGAGCGAGTGATTTCAATGTTAAGTCAATGGAAAGGCGCGTTGACGTGCGTCTGGAGGTCCTGCAGCGCAATGGACGTGATTCCGCTTCATTCGCGCATCCAGTTCGCACGAATGGCACAAATTGAGCGAGTGGTGCTTTTTGTGCATTCACGCGTTTGAAGAGAATTCGCGTCTGACGCCCGAGTTGAAAAATTTGAACTTTGGCGTCAATTCACGCCGCGTTATCAGGAGCCTGCTTGCTGCGGTCATGTGGTAAAGTGACATGATGAGAAACCCTGCTTAATTTAAAAATACTACTATTGTGTAACGAATAGTAGTGTAACAGGAGAGCTCAGAGGATCATCAGAGACTCTAGCCACCCGAGCCATGGGCTGCTCTCACTGCTGCCATCAGGCAGACGGTACCGTAGCATCAGAACACGCACCAGCCAACTCCAGAACAGCTTCTTCCCACAAGCAATCAGACTACTTAACTCCTGATCCATCAGGATCATAACACACACTGGACAGAATATCACTCAGCACAACCCACTGTAGATACACACACATTATATACACATTTATGTATCATTTATTTATCATTTATCATATAGCACCTATTGTACATAATTGGATCTCTACTGTGAATAATAATGTATACTGTACATTGTATATTATTATTATTATTATTATAGCTTATACTGTTTAATGTATGTTTAGTGTATATTGTTTAAAGTATATGTATATTGTAAGTATGTGTATATTGGTTAAAGCTGTGAGAACTACACTCACATTGTGTAAATTATTTATTGTTTATTGTAGAGTTTACTGTGCTGTGAGTAATTGTGGGCGCATCAGATGTGTAATCTGATGCTGCTTTAAATGTTGTACATGTCATGTCGTGACTGCTATGTTGCTCGGAACTGCACCAAGAATTTCACCTGCTGTTGCACTTGTGTATATAGCTGTGTGACAATAAAGTGATTTGATTTGATTTGATTTGAGGTGAGAATGTAGTTATTTAAAGCTCAAATCTGTGGTTTATTTATAAAGAGAGCGCCTATTTAAAAAAAAATAATCTTGCGTTTTTGGAGTTGTGATATCCAGGCGATCACCGGGCGCTCAGTGCTCATTAACCCCGGTGAGAACAGCCTTTCCTCGGCCAGTCCTTCTGACGTCTGGCTCTGATGTCCTGTAGTGGTTCGTCTTGTGTATATCTAACGGGCGATCTTTGGTGTCCACATTGTGGATCTTTTGGACCACATTTGTGTGGCTATTAATGTTAAATATATATTTTTTATGTAATTGAAAAGAGACAGAGTGGTGTTTTATGACATTTCTCCTGGAGCGCCTTGAACGCGCGTCTATTTTGCTTCAAACGCTCAATTTATACGCGCAAATGGATTCCAACTAGACACAGTAGACGCGATTTTGACGCTCTATTTGCATTTGGTGTGAATGCAGCATAAGCGGGAAGGCCTGAAAATGTTTTTGTTTCTGCTCCATAGGTGAGTAACATTGGTTTCGCTATGTTTCACAGAACCAAGTTATGCAGTTGTTGTAATGTTAGCAATAGTAACAGTTTTGAGTGTGATTGTTTGTCTGTAGCTAGTGTGCTGCTTTTGTTCTTTTTCTTGTTATTCATTGCAAAGCATTATTTTACTTCACTTCAGCAGTGATAAAGAGACATCCACTCTTGCATTGCATGTCTAAGTATTTTGGGGGACATATTTTAAAATGTGCACATCATGTTTTTTTCAAAGGCACTTTTGCAAAAGCTAAATGTCCTAATTGAACTAAGGCCTAATCCTGGCTTAATCTAAGCCCTGTCTGTGAAACCTGGCCATACTATCTTTCAAGTTTGTGGTCAGTATTTTTTTTATTTTTATAAAGGGGTCTTTATTTAGCAGCCAAGAATTGAGAAATCAACTTTCCCTTGAGCCTTTGATATATAAAAGTTAATTGTGATATAAGAATATCCTTTAAGTTTCAGAGCTGAAAACTTCCTTGTTAGTCAAAGAAAAGCTTTTATTGAGACCAGGCCCAGCAAACGCTCGTTCTCAGAATATGCCAACCCTTGACGTCAGCATGTGGTGAAATGCCGCCTCAACAGAAGAATAAGTACGCCTGATTCTGTAGCCCCGCCCACCGACTTGTGGAGCTAAACGGATCGCGCTACCGAGTAATAAAAATGCAGAAGATAGCAAGACGTGCTGTTCCTGGTTGTGGAAGAACACAGTCGCTGCAAAAGCTTCCTTCGGATTCTAATATTATGAATGTGTGGTTGGACTTTATTTGTAATGAAGTTCGTAAGACATTGCACTTTTGTTCACTTCATTTCACATTGGAATCGTTTGTAAAGAAGACACAGGTCGAGATTGGATTTGCAGACAGATTGAGATTAAAACACAATGCTGTGCCTTCTATATTGGATCCGACAGAAATGGTGCAACACTTATGTGAGTAAAACATGTTTTTTATATGTGATAGTATTGCATCGTTACAGATCGTTTGATATCTACTGATTATTGCGGAAGTTTAGAACGTGCCTAAATTTAGAATTTAATTAAAAATGCAAATAATGTGTATCTCTTTAAAAAGATTATAACTGGTAGTACTTACTTGTATTGTGATGAGACAATGTAGCATAAAACTGTTGTTTGAAATGCTTATTTATATTTGTAAAAATAATAACCTGTATACAGTGTACTGTATATTCAGTAAACTTAAGATATAATTTCATCCCGACCATTTATAATGGATCACTAAAGACTTTTTCTCTAATCTCACTTTATTTTAAGGAATCCCACGAGAACCTGTAATTAACCCAAATTAAATGTACAATTTCTCAATATTTAAACACATTGAAAAATAAGCCATGCAAAAGTGGTAACATCGCTAATGAACATAAATTAAAGTAGGGCTGAATAAATTTAATGCAAGTTGGAGCCAAAGCCATCTGCTATAGATACAGTCCTGTATCCCAGAATCCCAAGAAAAACCCCAAGGGACCTGTTCATTGGCAATGACTTACATTAGCATGATCCATTTCTGTGCTTTCCTGTGCATAGGGGTCATTCAGTGCAATCCTGACCACAGCAGATGCAAACTTATGTGCATAATGCACTGGTCTAATATTTTATTTGAGCCTTCAAGAACTACGGATTCTCAAAGCAATCTGAGGAAGCTCTTGCTCATGTGATTTTGCTTTGAATAAAAATATCAAACTCACAATTTACAGTAGATTTCTTTGATCACAATATAGGAGTTTAATGAAATGGTTCAAGCGGATGTCCACTTTTAGATTGAAATATTTGGTGCATTCAAATAACCTTGGTCATAGCTAGATGACAGTGGCAAGGTACTTTATCTCTCTATTTATACAAAATGGTGAATAAAGAATATGCATCAATGGTATCATAATTGTACAGTACTATTTTATGTTGTACATGCAACTTAGCTGTTTTATTGTAATTTCTTAAAAAATAGTAATTTCATACCTTTCAACAAATTTACTGTAATTTACAGTTGTTTACAACATTGTGGTGGTGTTCATGTGTGCTCAACTCGAAATGACTTGAAAACATCATAATGTCATATTAGTCTGTCATAACCAAGCGGCAACCTCCAGCAGTTTCTCTTGAAGCCAATATGGAAGTAACTTAAACTGCAATTCATTGACTGGCCACTAGGGACAGGCTCCAAAAGGCAGAATCTCATTGAGCCCCATGTTAAATGCCCAACTTTACAGCAGAAAAAAAAAACATGTTTACAGCCTGATACAAATTGTGGTTTTGGTCTATATATCTAATTTTGCCCTTCATGACAACTGGGGGGTGAATCTTTTTTATAACTTGTTCGTTTACATTATATAAAGCCTTAAAGTTCTGCATAATTAATGGTGTGGCCACTTTGAGTGACAGGTGGATAGACATTTGTCTGCTGTCTGTTAGTCATCACGTCAGCTCAGTTCCACCCACGTCCCGCCTTTTTGACTATTTTCTGTTATCCGGGAGTGACGCGCTGCCAAGATGGCAACGGCCAGCTCGACCCTACTTTACGCTTCAAAACTGCTCTTTGGAATCCTATGGGTGACGTCACGGACACTACGTCCATATTCTTTTACAGTCTATGGTCATAACGAAAGAATAATCCTGAATGACATCATCACAGCACAAACATTAGTTAAGTATTAATAATGGATTTGATTCATTTCCATTATGTTTTTGAGGTATTAGTTGCTTTGTCTGACTCTCAAACTGTCTATTCTGTTTGGTTATTAGACAGATTTTAAAGGCTGGCTTAAAATAGTTAAAAGCTCAAACTCTCATCATGTCAGCTAACTCTCAATTGAGCAATTTAGCTCTTTTATTTCCATCCTGTCAGGCATTCTTTAATTTCCTTCCTACTGTTTAAATAATCAACTTATAATTAACAAAGTACCTGAACTCAATCAGAGCATATTTCTGGATGTCTCCCATTCCACCCTTTCACTTTTAAAAATTACAGCGCTGCTATCACTGACTGCAACCCACAAGTCGATCACTGGAGTAAGAAAGCAGGATGGCGAGAACCGCCTTTTGCATTTAAACCCCGCAGCTTGAAGCGCTGATTAAAAATTGCTCAAACCTTGCATAATGAGTGTCTGGAAAAGACAAAGGGAAAGACAGCTAAAACAGTGTGGGCGACAGACAGAGATAGATAGATAGATAGATAGATAGAGAGAGAGAGAGAGAGAGAGAGAGAGAGAGAGAGAGAGAGAGAGAGAGAGAGAGAGAGAGAGAGAGGCGTAGAGAACGAGACAAAACGGCAACATGTGCGACACTTCACAAGAACCCTAACCATCAGTCATGTTTCATGATGTCACAGAACAGAGTACATAATGTGTATAATTATAATCAGGTCTGACAGGCCCACACACGAGTGAGTTTCAGGGGAGTTTTATTTAGCAGCCTCCGGTTCTTCTGCTGCTCTCTGATCCATCATTATTCATCTCCCAGGATTTACTGAACTGATATAAATCTCGTCAGCTTTTATGAGTACGTTCACAATATCCCAACAAAGTGCTTACTTAAACTGTGTGGTTTATCTCAAATTAGCTGTGGTGAGCAGATTGAATCGACTGAGAATGTACTTGAATTAGAGTAATTTGAAGACTACATAATTCATTTATAATTGATTGCAGACACTGGGGGGAACGCATATTGCGTAGGCCCCGCGGCCAGCTGTGCGCCAGTGCATCCGTACAGAGCGTGCCCTCGGTCAGGGAATAGAACAGGCTGCAATGGGAAGAGTCGTGGGAGGCAAACAGATCTACCTGTGCGTCGCCAACTGTTCCCAAATCAGCTGGACCGACTGGGGATTGAGTCTCCATTCTCCAGAAAGTGGCTGAGACCGTGAGAGCTCGTCGGCTGCACGGTTCAGTTCTCCCGGGATATGAACAGCACGAAGGGACCTCAGGTGCTTCTGACTCCATAGAACGAGATGGCGGGCGAGTTGAGACATACGGCGGGAGCGTAGACCGCCCTGGTGGTTGATGTACGCTACTGTGGCCGTGTTGTCTGACCGGACTAGTACGTGTTGACCCTTCAGCAACGCTCAGAAGAGGTGCAGGGCGAACCGTACTGCCAGCAACTCGAGGCAATTGACATGCAGGTGGCGCTGGGGTCCTGTCCAGGAGCCCGCGGCAGCATGTCCATTGCACATGGCACCCCAACTTGTGGCGGAGACATCTTTTGACACCATAACATGCCTGGAAAATCGTTCTAAGGGCACACTGGCCCGTAGAAAACTGAGCTTCGACCACGGGGTGAGCGTCTGAAGGCAGGCCCGAGTTACTAGGACCCGGAGCGTGCCAGACCGCCATGCCCATCTCGGCACTCGATCGCGAAGCCAGTGCTGAAGAGGTCTCATTTGTAGCAATCCGAGCGGCGTCACCGCGGCTGCAGATGCCATATGCCCCAGGAGCCTCTGAAATAGTTTCAGTGGAACCGCACTCTTGCTCTCGATTTGACAGAGGCAAGTCAGCAGAGACTGCGCGCGCTTGCTCGTAAGCTGCGCACACATGGCGACCGATATCCATACCGAAAAAAGAGATCCTCTGCACGGGGCAAAGTTTGCTCTTCTCCCAGTTGACCCAAAGGCCCAGACGGGCTAAGTGCTGGAGCACTAGGTCTCTGTGTTCGCAAACCTGCGCTCGAGAGTGACTCATTATGAGCCAGTCGTCGAGGTAGTTCAGGATGCGAACCCCGTGCTGCCGGAGAGGCGCAAGGGCTGCCTCGACAATCTTCGTAAAGGCGCGAGGGGACAGAGCTAGCCCGAATGGGAGGACCGTGTACTGATATGCCCGCCCCTCGAAAGCAAACCATAGGAACGATCTGTGTCAAGGTAGGATGGAGACATGGAAGTAGGTGTCCTTCAGGTCGATCGCTGCAAACCAATCGGCTGGACGAACGCATTCGAAAAGGCGTTTCGCTGTCAACATCCTGAACGGAAGCCTGTGAAGGTATCGGTTCAAGATGCGCAGATCCAGGATTGGCCATAACCCACTGGTTTTCTAGGGTAGAATGAAGTAAGGGCTGAGGAAGCCGGACTTCACTTCGGCTGGAGGGACAGGCTCGATCGCAACCTTCGCCAGTAAGGTGGCAATTTCCGCACACATGACTGGGGCCTTCTATCGGGCCCCACCATGGAGCGCGGACTCACCGGAAGCAGGGAGGAGCCTGCGAGAACTGAATCGCGTAGCCGAGCCTGATGGTCTTCGCGACCCAGCGGACAGTCCCTGAAGCTGTAACCAGGCTCCCAGGAACTGACCAGCGGGGTCACTCGAACCACAGACGTACCCCGGGTGGGGCAGCGAGGCAGCGTGACTGGCCCAGACGTGGGAGGCGTAGCGGCACAGTCAGCAGCTGCGTCCTGACAGAGGAGACCAGGGAAGGATGCACGTTCCACTGGGGTCTGCTCAGAGAAGAGGCTGGCGACAGAGAGGGATGAGAGCGGCGCTGCCCGGAGGCGGCGCACACTGCCATCACCGGTCTCTGGGTCCTGAGAGACAGGGACATGAGTTCTTTCCAAGCGCTGCTAGCCCGGGGGTCAGCAGCGAAGGATTTTCAGCCGGCCCTCCACCGGGGGAAGGAGAGGCCCTGCTACCATCCCCTGGAAAGAACTGGAACCCTTCTCTGAGTTGTCCACCTTCAGCCTGGCATTTAGTCAGGCTGTGGAGCGGACTGGGCGTCATCCTGCAAACACCTCCACGGCGCAGCCCAGGTGAAGGCTGCTGCTGGGGCCGGACGGGAGGGCGCCCTCAGCGGTGAGCGGGCTGAGGCGACTGAGCCGGCGGCTGGGTGCAACATGGCTCCGAGATAACATGGCTGTCAACTCTAGGTCGGGTCCGGCAGCGCTGACACACTCGAAGGCGGAGCGCAGCCTAATCGTCATCCCTAAAGGACTCTAGCCCAACTTGAGATGCGGCGATCGACATCTCGCTGCTATCTGGAGTGTGAACGAAACGAACGGGGCGTCAGAGACGGTCCCGCTGCTTCAGTCCAGCACTCGCGGGAAGCGATGTGCGAGAGGCACCGCCCTTAATACCACGGCACCGCCCTCCAGCCACCAGCCAAAGTACCACCTCTCTCGGAGACGGTAGATTGGGGTGTGGCAGAGGGGACTCTCTCTCCTCACGGAGATCACTGAGTCTTGACCGCGACATCGCGATGGTCACGTTCCCGCAGTGGGAACATGACACCCACAAACACTGCCCGAACGTGCTGAAGCCCAAACACGTTGAGCAGTGAATGTGCCCATAGACAGCAATGGAGATCGATAGCACCCGGAAGTGCACGGGTGAACCGTCTTGAAAAAGACGTGCCACGCGCAAGCTCTTTTTGTGAGAGGAGAGCTCTGCAGAGTGCCGAAGCGCCCAGGGAAAACACACACAGCTCACTTGCAGATCACTGCACAGATCAGCAGGTAGGCAATGTGAGATCGCTGGAACGCGCCGTCACACCAACAACCTGGAGAACCGCTCGTCTCGAAGACTGAAGAGAAGACTTCAGAATTCAGGCTTGTAGGAGTGAAGAGATGCTCTTGGCTCCAAAGCAGAAACATAATGCGATGTTGCCAGCGTACTTCCTTATATACCCACGATGTGGGGCGGAGTTACGCATACAAATTCCACATGCCCATGGCATTGGCACTGTTAGATTCCTCGAAGGTAATTGGCTTCTAAGCGAAACCCCCATTCGTTAGTCACTAACGTTACGTCGTGACTGAACGAAAGGGAACCACTTTTAGTGCCATATAGCACAATTTTTTTGGAGTGTAGTGTATTACTGAGAAACGTCACACTCAAGTCATCCTTGCAATGGAAGTACAGGTTGAATAATTAGTTCTTTCAATGTTTCATCATCGGACTCGCACTCAGATATGGTAAAATCGACGTCATCATAACTGTCTTTACAGTGTACAATCGCTGAGCTTAGGAAGCCTCCAGAGCTGAAGTACAATTATGGTAATGGACTTTTAGACACGCACTGTAAGCGGTAGACCAATCTAGGGCTGCAACGACGTGCGTGAAATGCGTCGACGCGTCGGCGGCACATTATTTACGTTCTAGAATGGAACAGAAGATCTAGAATAATGGCAGCTTCTGCTCCCGGGCATAGTGAAAATGATCATTTATCATATAAAGCCAGACCGCGACATTCAAAAGTGTGGGAGTACTTTAAACAGAAGCCGAATAAAACTGTGCTTTGTTCGCTCTGTAACGCCGGTTTCACACTGCACGCGGTGGCAGAGCAGGAGCTTTGCGCGTGGAGAGCGGGAGCTTTCACACCAGGGTTGCCAGGTTTTCACAACAAAACCCGCCCAATTGCTACTCAAAACTAGCCCAAAACAAGCCCAATCTCGTTTCAGGGGGGCATCTCCAGTAAAAATCGCATTTGGGGGGTTAAATATGTGTGTTTTTGGCATGATTGCCTATTAAAATTCGCCTTCCCGGAGATAAATATCATATAATTGCGGTCGCTTCAACCCGCGGACATGAAAAACAGCCCGCGGCAACAGTGTTGAAGTAGCCCAATTCCGCGGCAATTCACACTGCCAGTCAGTGTTGCCAAGTCCGCTTTTTTCCTCGGAATTGGGCTACTTCTACACTGTTGCCGCGGGCTGTGTCTCATGTCCGCGGGTTGAAGCAAAAAAACACACATATCTAACCCCCCGAACGCGATGTTTACCAGAGAACCTCCCCGAAACGCGATTGGGCTTGTTTTGGGCTAGTTTTGAGTAACGAATGGGTGGGTTTTGTTGTGTAAACCTGGCAACCCTGCTGCCAGTGTTCTCTCGCGCAGCTGAACGCGCCACGCGTGTATTGCAACAGACGGTCACATTTTCCTGGGTTCTTCTCCGACCCCAGTACGTCTCGTGCTTTTATTTATTATGGGCTGCATATATCTCCTGTATATGCGACCTGGTTCCGCTCTGTCCCAAACACATATGCATAATAACTTGCTGTATATAGGTAGTTTACATGATTAAAGTAACATTACAGTTAAGATATGCCTCTAGCTTTAATCATTTAAATGTGTCTTTGAAGTTTGGGCAAAAACTTCTGGCAGCTTTAGTCGTTGTTTATGCACATGTATCTTCAAAATAGATGACTAGTTATACATTAACACTATGCTGAAAGCTCCTGTATGTGAACCTTTTGCAGATAAATACAAGTGCATTTTCGTTTACTACTGTACTGACACAAATCAATAAGTAAATCATACTCAACTACTATAGTAAACAACTTTTCCTAATTAGGCCTACTCTGTATACATTTTATGATGAATAGTATCATTATATATTATGTTTAAAAAGCTTCTTGTGTTCATATATTTCATTATAAAATGGCATACTATGTACACTACCCTTCCTGAAATACAATTAATATTGTCATCATTCATTGATTTCATGTTAAAATAATATACAAATTCACTACCCTCTTTGAAATACAATAATCAGTAAAAAAGGGTACTTTAAAGGAGATGATCTTTAGAAAAAAAAAATCAACCATCTTGTTGGAACAGGGGTGCTTATAATAATTTGACAGGTACTGTATGTTGGGCATGAAATACATTTAGAACAAACATAAAAGAACAATGAACTCAAACTGAATGTACTCTTGGCTAGTGCACTATAAATGTCTAACGGTGCCAATGTGCCATTAATGAGTGGAAAAGAAAACTTAATTTGTCCACGGTACGTCAGAAATCAATGCGTGAATGAATGAATGTGTCTAACAATCTTCTCATTGTATGTGGCTTCTACACTGTCAATCACAACACAATGACTGCCTCACTTATCTGTGCAGGCCATTCACATATTTAAGGTCTAATTTATTAGAATATGTAGACGTGTTTATACTGCCTGTGTCTGATAGTCAAGCATTAACCACAGCTGTGCTAAATGTTCTGCACTGCGATTTCTTTTTGTATTATCTCCAGCAAGAGAGAAATGACAGCAAGCCCAACTTTTACTTTGGATAATCTTGCGTGGGATGAATGCAGATTTGTTAACAAGACTGAAGTGATTTTATTCTTAAATATAGTTTACTATAATATTACAAATATAATGCAAAATGCTGTGCATCTGGTACAAACACAATTATGGTATCATCATCAAACTTATAACTCAATACACGTATAGTTCATGTAAATTTAGCTATAAAACCAATTGAAGAATATTCAGCTAAATATGTATATTACTTCAGTTTTCTTTGCCAGACTTTTGAGTCTAACAAATTAGTGATTTTATGTATGGTTCATTTTATCGATGGAACAAATCATCTGAATAAAGCAATTTACAAAAATTACTCACACTTTCCAACAATTCGTATATTCTATGGAGAGTGTGCTTAGATGCTAGTGTGTGCTTCAGATTGAAAAATTGTCTCAAATTAATTACATTTTCCTTACAGAAAAAAAAGTATAGGCCCTACTTCAAGTTAATTTTATGAAGAATGCTTAAGCAATGTTCAAGTATATTTTTAAGTGTACTTCATGTTGTAAGTATACTAATATCAATGTACTAGTAGTAAGCTTCAATACTGCTTGGGACTAAATTAAAATATAAAAGTATATGTATATGTAACAATAGTCAACTTTAAGTGCACAACTAGTTCACAACTACATTTCTCATTTGTACTGCATCATCTCATCTGTACTATAAGTGAACTTATAAGTATACTAGCAGTTTACTATAGCACTCTTAGTACATGTTTTTAGTTTATGAAAGTGCACTTTAAAGTATACTCTCAGTAAACGGCTCGGGTTATGTATATAACCCTTGTTCCCTGAGAAGGGAACGAGCACTGCGTCGGAACGACACTTTGGGGATACTCCCTAAGCACTAGCGAATCTGAAGTCCGTATAGAAAATAAACCAATCTGATTGGCGTGCATGTGACGGCATACCCGGAAGTATAAAAGGGGAGCCGGCGCATTGAAACGGCAGCTATTGCTCTGAAGCATGCGCTCCAGGCGTGCCGAGGTGTGGTGACGTGACGCAGTGCTCGTTCCCTTCTCAGGGAACAAGGGTTATATACATAACCCGAGCCGTTCCCTTTCGAGGTGAACTCTCACTGCGTCGGAACAACACTTTGGGGAACGAGTACCCACTAGCCCACACCGAGGGTAGCGCCTGCCCTAGTGTGAAGCCGGAGACCGGGCACAACTAGGACTGGAGTACCCTAGCGCCAGGCACCGTAGGGAGATGCAGGCTATAAAACCTGATAAAGGTGTGCGGGGTAGCCCACCCAGCCGCCTCACAGATATCCTGCATGGGGACCCCAGAAAGGAGGGCCACCGAAGAGGCCATGCCTCTGGTGGAATGAGCCCTCACGGCCATAGGTGAAGGCAAATTGCGCACCTGATAAGCCGTGGTTATCGCCTGGACAATCCAGTTACTGATTGTCTGAGTAGATGCAGGCAACCCTTTCTTGGGTGAACCAAAGCACACCAAAAGCTGTTGAGATCTCCTCCACTGCGCAGACTTCTCCAGATACACTCTGAGAGCCCTAACTGGGCAGAGCAGGTGAAGCCTCCCCTCTTCCGCCATCACGTGAGGCGGAGGATGAAATGCCTGAAGAACCAAAGACCTGGCCACCCTTGATGGAACTTTGGGCATGTAGCCCGGCCTAGGGTGTAAGATGGCTTTTACTCCCCCAGGGGCGAACTCCAGGCAAGTCGGTGTTACCGCCAAGGTCTGGAGGTCCCACACTCTTTTTAGCGATGTAATCGCCAGGAGGCTGGCTTCGGGTGTTACACGAGCCTCGTCCCCAACCCCCTGAAGCGGATGACTGGCAGGAAGTGGTTGGGAACGATTCTCTATGTGCGGACGCGTTAGCTGCCCAGCCGCAGGTCTTTCCAGAGGCGGCTGGAGCAGCATGCATTCGCGGGAAATCGATGTGGCCTGAAGCGTCATAGACGGCGGGATTTCCTCGATTTCCCCGGAGCGCCGCAGAGGAAGCAACCTCGGTTGCCCCTCTGCGGGGGGGACCGCTCTTGGAAGTCCAGCCAAAGCTAGGACTTCTTCCCAGCAGCCTTCCGCCCTGGAGTACGTTCCTCAGATCGCCTCCAAGAGCGGAAGACTGCTGGTGAAACTACTGGTGAGAACGCCGCCTCTGTTGCCAAGCTCCTGAAGGAGGTGCTCTAGAGGCGACGCTCTCCTTCTGCACCTGCCGGTGCGAGGAGCTGGCAGACGGCTGAGGCTGCCCCCTAGGGGCCGCCTTCCCAGGCTCTGAGCGGCGAGGGTGGCACTGGCGGAGGGCCGCTGACTGTCTCTTCGCCTCCTGGTATTTGGCGATGACGGTCTCAACCGCGTCCCCAAATAAGCCAGAAGGCAAAATCGGGGAGTCTAGGAGGAAGGTCTTATCCTTCTCCCTCATCCCTGACAGATTCAGCCAGAGATGCCTCTCCACAGTCACCATAGAAGCCATAGCCCGGCCGATAGCACGGGCCATCTCCCTGGTGATGCGGAGAGACAAATCTGCAGCCCTCCGTAGTTCCAGCACATCCTCCGGAGAGGGACCGTCGCCCTCAACGAGCTCTTTCAGGAGGTCAGCCTGGTAGGCCTGCAAGATAGATAATGTGTGCAGGGAACTACCAGCCCGCCCAGCCGCCATATAAGCTTTGCCCACCAACGATGAGGTGTCCCAACAGGGTTTCGTGGGCAGCGCCTGGGTTTTAAGGGACGACGCAGAATCGGGCGAAAGATAGCTTGTGAGAGCTTCTTCCACCCGAGGCATCTTCCCATAGCCCGCCTCACGCGCGCCCCAAGAACATTGGAATAATCCAATACTGGAGGAACACGCGAGGAACAGGGCTTCCTCCAAGACCTACACACCTCGGTGTGTAGATCCGGGAAGAATGGTAAACCCCGGCGAGGTGTTTGGACCCGGCGAGAAAGAAACCGGTCGTCCAGCCTACTGGGTGGCTGAATTTCCGGCACTTCCTGTGGCCAATTGATGTTCAACTTGGCCACCGCACAAGTCAAAACCTCAATTATCTCCTCTTGGGCGAGTGGATGAAGCAATGAAACACTTTGTGCTTCTCCACCCGCCCCGATGCCAAACTCATCCGGCTCCTCGGAACCGGAGAGAATAAGCATCGGATCCTCAACCCCCGGTGAAGAAGCGACAGCGCGGGCTTCCACACGGGGAGGAAGATCCTTAGAACTGTCAGACAAGGATTGGGAAAGTGCTGCAGCAGTCCCAAATCCTGCTGACAAGTCCTTCTGTGAACCCCATGATCTGCGACGCCGAGACGCCTCAGCGACCGCGGGTCCAGAACCATGGGGCTCACGTGGCTGGCCGGCCTCATCGAACACGGCCAGCCGAGAGCGGAGCATGCTCAACACCCAGACACTGCACACAAAGCAGGTGTGCATCTGAGCCCGAAATGTAGCGGGGACACGGATGCACACACTACTTAAACTCTCTCATTTTCTCCATCATTCACACACACTTTTGAAACCGTGACAAACAACAGTAAATAGACAGACAATTTCAACAGAGAGCGCTATGCTGAAGAGCAATAACTGCCGTTTCAATGCGCCGGCTCCCCTTTTGTACTTCCAGGTATGCCGTCACAGTGACGTCATCACGCACGCCAATCAGATTGGTTTAGTTTCTATACGGACTTCAGATTCGCTAGTGCTTAGGGAGTATCCCCAAAGTGTCGTTCCGACGCAGTGAGAGTTCCCTCGAAAGGGAACTCCTAGTTTAGTAGTTTTATACTGCAAGCATACTTGTAAGTTTTCTTTAAGTGACCAACATCATACTTATAGTTTACTAATTATATAGGCTATTTTTGCACTTTATGTATACTACTATGTTCCTATTTAGGTAAAGATGTTTTTAATACTTGAAATATACCTAACTGTATTTTAACTCTTTCTATATTAAAAACATTTTATTCTAGATTCATGCATTATTTTTATCAACACTTAAATGTGGGTAAGTTTCATAAAAAAAGCGACATTTATAAAAATAAAAACATAAATAAAATAAAAAAATTAAAAAACACATTTTTGTCATAGACTACGTCTTTTTGTCAACACCTACAAAGCTTCAAAGTCGTTTCTTCTTAATGGGTTTGACATTTAATTTGGTAACGTTAGGCAGTTTGTATTTATATGCTGTTTAATGTTTGATAATCACATTGTTTTACATTTGCGTAAGCAATCTTCTATCACTCATTTCTGCTTCTTCACCCACTGTTATATGATAGAGATATAATGCACTTATTGTGTACATACATGTTTTTACATTGTACTTACATTTTTTTAAATATCTGTATGTAATTACATCTGTAATTAATTTCTGTAGTTACATTTATAAATATAGCTGCAAGCAGCCATTATCGGGGCCAAGCGCAAAGAAGAAGACAAGACATGCCAAAATGGCTGGCAATGTCAGATCAACTGCAGCAATGAGCAATTAAAGACCTATTAAGGTGATTTTAGGCAAAATAGCTGTAAAATGATAAATACAGTCAATAATAATGATTTAATGATTTATCACTTTCAACCAATAGGTGGCACAGTTACAAAATTTATGTGGTGTGGTCAGAATAAGGGAACAATGACACTTGCAAAGATTGGTGTCAATATAGTGTCAATATGTCATTGCAGAGATCTAGCCTCAAGAGGCCTTTTCATTATAAGTATGGACCACATGGCGGTGCTGTTTTGAAACCTTTTAAGTACCTTAAAGGCATGGTGCTGATGGAACATACCAAGTTTCGTAATGATACAACAATTCATTTGTAAAGTATAGCATTTTATATCATACTACTGCATTGTAGTCAATGGGAATTTCATGTTTTGTTCTATTATAGCGCCACCAAGTGGCACAATCCTACCATTTTTTTATGTGTCCTCGGAGTGAGCCCATATATGTGTGTCAATTTTGGTAAAAATATCTTGTTTCGTTTTAGAGTTATAGATATTTATATGAAAAAAAAACGCATGAAAAATGACTGACACCTGACTTTGATTGGATTTTACACCCCCTTACTATCAATATTTTGACATTTGGGCATTGGCATATAGCTATCGACCTATGTTTCCGAACTTCTGAAGCTGGTTTCGTCTCGATTGGACTAGCGGTTTCGAAGATATCGGCTAACGTTTTTTAAGCGCTAAATTGCAACGCTGCACAAACCATAGACCGAAACCTAACAAATCTGGTATTGTTGGACTCGGCAAGGATTCAGGAGACAAAAAAAATTACTCCTATGAAAATAAGTCAAGTTCACCCAAGTTATAAGCATTTTTTTAAATTCTCCACTAGGTGGCGCTGTTTCGAAACTTCTTGGGCTCATTCAGGACATAAGCTGTGTCCCAATTCAAGGGCTGCGTCCTTTGAAGGCCGTGTCCTTTGAAGTGCGCGGCCGACGCGGCCTCCAAAGGACGCACCGAGACTCGTTTACAGTGGAAGGTATAGCGGATTGCGTCACCGCGGCGCGACGAAGGCTGTCCCAATTCGTAGGTCCTTCGAAGGCTCCTTCAAAATATGGCCTGCAAATGCGTCCTTCTTTTCCCATGAAATGAAGGATAGTTGGATGGATGCTTCGCAGCCTTGCCTACCCCAGAATTCATTGCGCGCCGCGACGTCAGATTTTTGAAGAGAAATTGCCAGATTACACTTTTAAATGCAAATATTGGGTTTCAATTTACTCCAGTAATCTAATGTATCTACTGATAAAAATAAAATGTTGACTAAATATGTTACCAACATACGATTTTATATAGTTTATACTACATCTTTAGTGGTTTTGTTTTTAGGCAGTTGAATATAACTTTAAAGTCCAGTATAAATGTTTATTTCAGTTCTCTTCAACAGCAGCTGTCAACAGTTGCTAAATATTACTAATAATGTAACGAAATGCATTTACTCTGTATTTGAGTATAATTGTGAAGTACCTCAGATTTTTATTCAACTTCATCTCAGAGGCAAATATTGTGGTTTTATGAAAAAACTGACTTTTTACACATGATTACTACATTTTGATAGTAGTTATCGTTTAAAAAAGAATCTAAAAATAAAATACACTGTCTTAAATAAATATGTCTTCTAGATTAGGGATAGGCACCGTTGGTCTTGGAGGGCCGCTGTCCTGCAGTCAGAGTTCAGCTCATAGAACAGTTATGCATGTTAAAATATTTTATGGTTTTTATTTGAGGATGAGTTAATTTAATTTATTCTTCCCTCTTTCTGAAAACATATTAGCTACATGGCAGCCGTCGAATAAGTCAGCACTGCAAACCTGTTGGCACAGTGGAAAATGCACTGATCCCAGAGGATGTCCCGCTGACCCAGGCTCTCCCAGCCCAGCTCAATAAAAGACTACATAAAAACATTTTCTTACATCTGTTTTATGTACTGTTAATTTTAAAAATTTTGTTTTTCTAATCTTAAACTTAATTTATGTAAATAGTTGTAAAAAGTACTATAAATAAAAATGTATAGAACAATTTATTGTTTCATTTACAAATTAATTGACATGACAAAATAAATGTACAGAATTATTTATTTCATTTACAAATTATAACTTGCATAACAAAAATAATGTGTAGAACGATAATATTTAATTTACACATTTTAATTTACAAAACCAACATTTTAGCACATTTAGTTAGAAGAGAAAACAATCAGTCCATTCTCTCCCTGCTCTCCTCTGTCTCTCTCTTCATGTCCTCCCTCAGTCTCTCCATCAGCTCATTCTCTCCCTGCTCTCCTCTGTCTCTCTCTTCATGTCCTCCCTCAGTCTCTCCATCAGCTCATCCTCTCGGTCTCGTTTCCTCTTGGCTGGAGTTGCTCCTCCTCATCTTGCTCATCCACTGCTGAACTCGGCCCTGGTGTGTCCTCAGGGATGGAGGCAATGAGGACAGTGGGGTTGTCCCAACACCTCATTCATGAAGACAAACCATGGCCAAGTTTCCCACTCCCTCACCTGTCCCAGAACACTTTCAATCCTAAGGCAGAGGAAATAAACATGTCTGTCAATAATTAACTTGCATAATTTTTTTTTATTTTTAAGTTGTAATAAGTTTTTTTTTTTTAACCTGCAAGGCAAATTAAAAAAAATATGATGCATTAGTAGCCTACAAACATACAAAATACTCCAGAAATCATATTTATAGATACTCAAATTCTATATTATTTTTGTTGTGGGCTTTGTATAGGATAAGGCCTCCCTACACAAGAACCTAGCCTATGGAAATACTACAAATGGGTCGTAGTCTACTCCAATCCACACTGGCCGAGTTTTTCGGCCCGGTAAATAAATACTAATTTGCTGCCCTCATTTTAATAAAGCTGTCTGCTACTTTATCCATAAAACAAAACGAAATATTACATCAGATCACCTAACGAATAAAGCCGTGCAGTGATAACACAGAAATAAAGACCATCGGCTTTTAAAACGTTTCGTTGGTTATTTGAGTAAATTAAAACACAATACTTACATTTATAAGTGTATTCCTCGGCCGCGGGATGGGCAGAGGAATACACTGCGAAGGATCCACTTGTTCTGGTTGGTTCTATCCTTCGCGGCCGGGCAGAAGGACGGTGGGAAGGGTTGCCAGGTCTTTGCAACAAAAGTAGTTCAAAACTCCCAATGCGATTTTCTCCATCGAGCGGCCGAATTCTCCACTGGAGTTGTACGTTTGGGGGTGTTGGAGCGGCGAAACCGTACTTATGGGGTATAGAAACAAAACCGCGGAAATAATTTTTCACCCGCGGCAACAACTTAAAAGTAGCCTAATTCAACTGAAAAAACGCGGACTTGGCAACACGGACGGCAGGCTGCATTTGAAGGCCCCTTCGAATTGGGACAGCCTTCGTCGCGCTGCAGTGACGCAATCGGCCTTCAAATGCGGCCTTTGAAGGATGCAGCCCCCGAATTGGGACACAGCTATAGTGTTGATGACCCAAACCGAGTTTTGTAACAATCTGTTCATGTGTTCATAAAATACAGCATTTTAGCACATAATTCAAAATGGCTGACAGTCAAAATGGCCGATATGGTAAAATTGGATATCAGACGACTCGGCATGCCGTCCTGAATCTAACGAGACCACTTTTATGATTTAAAAAAAAAAACGGTTAAAAAATTATAAGCAAAAATAGCCATTTTTTGTATCTCCGGACCAATAGGTGGCGCTGCGCCGAAACGCTGCATGTTGCCTCAGGTCATGCTTGTGATGACATTGTACCAAGTTTGGTTTGAATACGATAAAGCGTTGCGGAGATATTGCCTTAAGTGTGTTATTGCAACCGCTACATACAATTTGTTTGCGCGTTTATCAAAAAAGATTTGACGAATCAACTTGAATTCCATGTTTTTTTCTCAGCATGGTCTGAAGATGATTTGGTTAAATTTTCGTGCAAATCGGATGAACCGTCTAGGACGAGTTTGCCAAAGTAGGTTTTTCAGATAATTCAAAATGGCGGGAACATTTTCATGACGGAAAATTACGTCATAGGGTGCAATCGAATCGGCTTGAGCCAAGGAATCAGAGGAAAAATAATTTTGTTTATAGCCCTTATGGTTCAAAAGGTATTAGCATAAACATGAGTGCAACTTTGGACAGGTGCTGGCGCTAGAGGGATTGAGTTAGAGACTCCAAATTTGCTATGTTGACACTTCAGTCTGTCCTCTATGAGTGTGCCAAATTTCATAACTTTTTACCATACGGTTCTATGGGCTGCCATAGACTTCGTGGCGGAAGAAGAAGAAGAAGAAGAAGAAGAAGAAGAAGAAGAAGAAGAAGAAGAAGAAGAAGAAGAAGAAGAAGAAGAAGAAGAAGAAGAAGAAGAAGAAGAAGAAGAAGAAGAAGAAGAAGAAGAAGAAGAAGAAGAAGAAGAAGAAGAAGAAGAAGAAGAAGAAGAAGAAGAAGAAGAAGAAGAAGAAGAAGAAGAAGAAGAAGAAGAAGAAGAAGAAGAAGAAGAAGAAGAAGAAGAAGAAGAAGAAGAAGAAGAAGAAGAAGAAGAATTCCCGTATCCCACCTCAATATCAGCAAAAGTGTTTTGCAATACAATATGAACATACATTTTTTTTTATGTAAGTACATAGTAGTTAAGTCCACTTAATATAAAGTGGGGCCATGTAAGTTTATAAGACAGTATGTAAAAGTATGTGGAAAAAAGTATTTAATAGGCTACTCAATCTAAAGATTATACAAGCCAAGTATAAGCTTTTGGCTATTGTTGTTTTGCTTTTTTTGGTTGGAAGTTAGTTGATGTGTTTTGTGTGATGCAATGTTTTCTGTGAAAAACTTGGACCTTTGAATTCATGTCAATAATTTTCATGCAAATGTAAATATTAAACTAAAGCTTTGAGGAGAATCAAGTGCATCAATGGCTGCGTCTGATTATTTCCCTTATGCTGATATATTTGGTAACAGATACATGTCAATTAACTCTCAGAGTATCAGTAGACTGTCTGCTTAATATCTGCTAACACTTTATTTTGAAGGTCCCCCAACAGACATTCTACTGACTATAAGTAACTTTGCAACTGCATGTCAACATATTCTACTAATCCGAAACCCTAACCTAACAGTCTACTACTCTAATAGATAGTTGATATGTAGTTGCAAAGTTACTTAGGCTATAGTTAGTAGTAGAATGTCTAAAGTGGACCAAAATAAAGTGTAACATATATTTGTATTTATACATTTGGCAAATCTTTATCTAAAAGCAGTGTACATTGCTTTCAATACATTTGATCAGTTCATGCATTCCTCAGTAATCCCATGGCTTTAGTGTCGCTTGCGGCATACATAGCGGAACAACCATTGATCTGCCAAATGCATGAATGTTAATGTATAATATTTAAGATGATTTTGCTAAATATTTTTGAGCTAATTCTATTTGTATAAGTATTTAATCTCTTATCTGAAATCACTTGCAGATACTTCACTTTAATGGTTAGGGTCAGTAATTAAGAAGATCACATTAATTGAATGCTAAGTGTTAAATAAGTGCAGCCAAGACATGCAATTCCTAATCCACATTACTACAGCCAAATAAGTATTTATTTACTTTTTATTTGAAAAAAATTGTGCATACTTAAATCAACCCATTAGTTTACACATTGAATGTTCAGTAAAGCCAACAGAGCATCATGAACAGAGCATAAAAATTACTGAGAAAGAAAGGAAGTATAGTGAGGGTATGTAAGAGGCAAAGGCTCGTCTTGTGTGTTTGTGTGTGTGTATCTACGTGTCATACACACTCTACCCCTCAGGATATATGACTGCTGCAGAGTCATGTGATGCAAATTATACTCCAGCACAAAAGGCTGCAAACGCTCACCTGGGAGCAAACAATAAATAACCTCTAACAGATATGGACAACATGCCAGAGAATTTACTGCGTTTATAGTCTCATTTGTCGAGACCGGACTCTCGGCAGGCGACATTAACAAGATTTTGGTAACAGTTAGGGCCTGGACCTCTGCACTTCCCTTGGGGGAGAGAGTTTAGTGTCCCATTTATTTAACAGCTCATAAGTCTGACTTCTCTCTGCACTACTCAACCTCAGACTAGGATATATACAGTATACTGTAGCCTATGTATGCTTGTGTAGATGTGATCTCGTAAACACTTGCCTGTGCGATGTGTAGATCCTGTCTTGTTCTGTCGGCCAAATTTAGATGACAAGTCTGAATCGGTTGCAAGCTGTGAAACAATGTCACCACGGCAACTTGCACAGTGATCGCAAGGACCTTCACGCTGTTCTTTTGAAATTACACAGATGTTTTCCCTGTCAAAAAAAAAAAAAAAGATTATGATTCATTGCATGAAAGCTGATTAACTAACCAGTGCTGCCCATGCTATTTTAATCTCCCTTACTTCACATTGTAATTCTCTATTAATTCTCCAGCCTACCAGTTATTGACAATCAAAGTGTTGTAGAACTGGCACTGATAAGGGACAGTAACATCCGGCTATGTTTACACTGACAGTTGTTCATTAAACCCACATTAGACTATTTTAAAAATGTTTAATAATGACTCCTAAGTCCTAACATAGAACATTTAGAGGTCAAATAAATGTTTTCTTTAACCAAGAATCATACAGAATCATTTAATAATGTGATGCAAGTGTAGAGACCCTATCTGTATTTGTGCTATATAAATGTAATTCTGTTGTGTAAGAATATTTCTGCTTGTTCGAAAAAGCACAAGGGAAATATAGTCTGATTATGTCACTCATCTCTTTTACACCCAAAGTTGTTCTTACAATAGCAATTGCTTTTAAATACCATTTATTACAACTTGAATGTAACTCTAATTTCAACGATTCCTAGTTATGAAGATGATTCAGTGAAGGAGTCAGTTATGAGTTATGAATCCTTGACTGAGAGAGTCTGATACAAATGGCTAATTCAAGAGTGAATGTGAATCTGTTTTACTAATCTTTCTGCCTCGGTCATTAAATAAGGCCAGTTCATAAGATTCATATTCCTGAATTGGATATCATGGCACAAATTTTCATATCTGATAAAGCATCGAACTGACCTGGCCGAAGTTCTGCTCCAAACCCCAGTCCAGTAGGGGGCAGTAATGCACCTATAGAGTGGTTTGCTAACCACCAATAAACCCAAGAAGACCTACCCAATATTAGCCCAGCTACATTTTAATTATTGTCCCATGCTTTATATATGCATGTACCGTGTGCATGTCGCGTTTGTGACCATTTTGTATGGATGCTTGTTTCCTCAACTGAATAAAAAAAGGAGTTTACATCTCGCAATTCTGACTTTATAACACCCAATAGCAAGTTTATATCTCACATTTTGAGAAAAGATGTCAGAATAGTAAAATATAAACACTAGTGGTGGGCCGTTATCTGCGTTAACGTTAGACTCTTATCGGGCGATAAAAAAAAATATCGCCGTTAATCTATTCTCAAAGTTGGGTTGGGAGCTGGGCCTGTTCTACGCAAGCTATGATGACTTTCACCTTGATATTTTAGCGTGGATGTACACCTAGCCGAATTGCACTTTAGGGGCGAGAGAACGAGTCTTCGAACCTGTGTGTATGCCTACTAGTGTTGTCAAAAATATCCATATTTAGCTATGTATCGATACCGAAATATCTGAAACGATACAATACTCATTTTCTACAGTATCGATATCAGCTGCGCTCTCCTCTCCGACCGACAGCGAGACACTCACCCGCCTCCTCTCATACAGTCAGTTTAATCCTCTGAACATTACGAACGGGTGTTCTGCTGCACTTTTGTTAGTATTGGTGTGACCGGTCTGAATTTCGCGCGGGGTTGCACATAACGTTAATTCTACTAATTCCCGCAGATTTCGCGCTCACACACATATCGTAATAAAGCCGCTTCTGACATACAAGTGCAAAAATTAGCTCCTTTTTCCAGCTTATTAATGGTCAAATACACTCAAAAATATCTCAATGCCCATCTTGGTGAGTTTTAACGTAAAAACAGTCGTAACCAGCTCACAGGAACAGTGTTTGGGATCCATGCGTGCGTCAGGTCTTAAAGGGACAGAAGTTATTATTCAAACTACAAAAAGACAAACAATCACTTATGAGCACACATATTCTGAATGCCTTCGGCAGAATTCAAATGAGCCATTTTAATCTATAGTAATCTAGATAAATTTTGGAATTAATCTAGATTAAAAAAATTAATCTATGCCCACCACTAATAAACACACAAATACTAGAAAAGACTCAGAATTCTGAGTTTCTCTTTTTTCCCCCTCACAGTTCCGACTTTTCCCCCCAGAATTGCTTGATATAAACTTGCAATTGCGTATTATAAAGTCAGAATTCAGAGAAAAAAAATCTCTCGCAATTTTGACTTTATAACATTGCAAGTTCATGCAAGCATTTCTGAGAAAAAAGTCAAAGTTGCGAGATATAAACTCACAATTGCGAGAAAAAAAATCTGAATTCTGAAAAAAAGTTGCAATTTACTTTATTTTTTATTCAGTGGTTGAAACAAGTGTCCACAATTTTGTCCAGTTGTGGAGTCATGTCATGGATGAAATGGATTGTCCGAAAATTGGTAAGTAACAAGCTAAATATAAATTTGGTGAAAAGTAGTGTGCGGATTGCAGTGTTGGGCACGTTACTTTAAAAAAGTAATTAGTTATAGTTACTAGTTACTTCTTACAAATAGTAACTGAGTTAGTAACTGAGTTACATCATTATAAAAGTAACTAATTACCAGGGAAAGTAATTACTGCGTTACTTTTTTTTTGTCAAAAGTTCAAATATGTCAAATAACTTGGATGCCCCCAATTTAAATATGTTAAATGAATTAATTAGACACTAAACATTGTACATTAAATGTACACTATTGTAATGTTGCTGTGGGACAATGTGAGAGACACCTATCAAATTCAATATATTGTAAATATTATCAGTAGACCTACTATAGTGTAAATATTATCAGTACTATACTACTCCTTTGGTAGTGGAGCTCACGTTATCGCCTGGGTTTTTAGCCGCTCATTTTGTGGCTGTGATGATGTGAGGCTTCATTAGATTAGAATTACTGGACACTGACGTGGAGAGACTCTTTCCTCCTGGGCATAAGTTGCACGTCACATAAACATTCTTACCTTTCACCTCAACGAGGGAAGAGTAGCGCTTATACTTCCAGTTTGCGAAAGCTACCTTTGAAGTCGTTGGACTTGCCATCGCTGACTGTGCATACGCGTGTGCGACTGTGCGTCATAGGTGTGTGTGTGTGTGTGTGTGTGTGTGTGTGGACTCAACCTATCAACCTCAACCTTGTCTCCCACCCACCAATCATCATCAGTTATGTGTACCACGCACGCACACACACACACACACGTTGCAGGTCCAACTGACAGAGAGGCTGTTCGGATGAAAACCGCTTCAGTGAGCTCAATTATAGTAACGCCGCATTTTTTTTCTCAGTAACGCTAACGGCGTTGCAACATTGGGAAAAGTAATTAATTAGATTACTCCGTTACTGAAAAATTAACGCCGTTAGTAACGCCGTTATACTTAAACGCCGTTACTCCCAACACTGGCGGATTGACATGCATCTTTTGTGGTCTAAACCCAGAATTGAAATCTATGTGACCTACTACATTTCTTTGCTCAATAACTGTGGTGTCTCCCAGCTGCTCCCCTCTGATAATGGCTTTTATATGATAAATGGTGGTCCATTTGTGTATGTGGGCTGGGTTTCCTTCTTTCATTGTTGATGGTGGGTGACAGAATGATTGAATAATAAATGCCCATTCTTCACCACCCATAAATGTGGGCATGACAATCGTGTTTTATGTTGCTAAGACGTCTTACAGAAAAAGAAACAAGTCTTCCATATATTCCACGTGTGATTTTAACATGTTTTTACAAGGGGTGATGAATCGAGAAATCAACTTTCCCTTGAGCTTTTGATACATAAAAGGTCATGGTAATATGAGAATATCCTCTAAGTTTCAGAGCTGAAAACTTCCTAATTAGTCAAAGAAAAGCTTTTATTGACACCAGGCCAAGCAAACGAGAGATCTCAGAATGTGCCCGGCTATGACGTGAGAGTGTAGTGAAGCACCACCTCAACAGAAGAAGAACAACGCCTGATTCTGTAGCCCCGCCCACCGACGAGCAGCATAGAGCTAAACTGCATCGAATTTCTATGCAGTAAACATGCCACATAAGCTTTTCGGATTCAGATTTTTAAGCATTCGGATTCCAATATTATGAATACATGGATGAATTTTATTTTTAATGAATATCCATCTCACGTGGGGAAGACATTGCACGTCTGTTCGTTTAACCACAGAGTCGTTTGTAAACAAGAGACTGGATTTGCTGATAGGATGAGATTGCATGAACGAATGAAGGAACACACTAATGTGAGAAAAACATGTTTATATATATATATATATATATATATATATATATATATATATATATATATATATATATATATATATATATATATGATAGTATTGCATTGTTACAGATCGTTTGATATCTATGGATTATGTGTACGTGTCCAACGGAACATACCTTAGCACGCTGTCACAGGCTGGAGAATCCTTTATTTGTGGTGTTCTTGGTTCATTACTGTCTTGATGTGCGTTGTTCACTCTCTTGACTCGATATTTGAAGGGCGCGCGGGTGTGTGTGTGTACGGTTTGCGGATATATTCAGCAATCGGGCGGGCCAAGTAAAGTTAATAAAAAAAATTGTCATTTCAGTCAGTCACGGGTGGATGAGAGATGAATCATTGTGTTTGTTTGATAAAGACATTTTGCGAGCCCTGGCTGTGGGCTGGGCGATTCATTCTGGTTGCCGTTTGCCACACGCTGTCACTGACAGGGGGAGCAGAAGCTCATTAAATATGCAAAGCTTATCCAATACTAGCCGTGGGCGTTTACTTCCAAGTCTTCAGTGCGGCACGCCCATCAAAACGGAGCGTGAATTCAAAGAGCCTCAAAACCAGCTCAGAAAATAGCCTATTACTTATTCATTATGATGTTTTTGAATGTAAAAACCACACGAACGCAATAAGTTGACCTCAGACAACAGTATAAAAAACCCTTTAAATTTCACATGTACATGTGACCACATTTTTGCACATGTGAAACGTATATGTTTTTTTGTAAGGGACCACACCAGTGGTTCTGAACCTCTTTAAGGCCTTTATATTTGTCAAATGTTTAAAGCAAAGTCAGTTTTTTTCACTGCATTGCTCGACTGTTTATGTTCCTCAGAGATCTAATGAGGAGAGCAAGCCGCCCTGATTCAGATGAAAAACTAGGACAGGTGTCTGGGCCCTGTCCCAAATGGCACACTTGATGTGGACTTTATTTGCACATATCTGTGAAGTCTACAAATCGGTACAGTGTCCTATTTTGCCTGCATCCGTCAATAATTGCAGATGAGAGTAAAAAGAGTGTTTACTTGAAAAACAAGGTTATCGCTGAAATATACTAGATAGACCTCAACCAGCAGTGTCAGATGGTTCTAATAGAGTTTGAGAGCTCAGAGGATGTTGTTTTGTTTTGCTTTGTTTTCCAAACCTTTGGGGTTGACAGGAAATCAGCATTCAGGTGATAAGTGAGGTTGAGGGAGTGTTTTGTTTGAATGGAGTTGTGTTGTACCAGGAAAAAAGCTATTTCACCACAACCACCGTAGCCAAAGTAAGTTAATTGGGTCTGATGGTGCAAGGGAATCGGATGAAAATGTAAAATCAGGTTTTGTTTCTTTAGAATCTCAATGACTGGAGTAAAACTGAAATGATGTAAATGGTGCGGCAATTGAATGCCACGGGTTAGCCCCGCCTATAAGTTTATGATGTTTTTATCTCAAGCTTTCACTGACATTACTGTCCACTTGGTAAACAAGTACACTTAATTTTTTAAATTATTGTTGTATTAGAAAAAAATACACAACTGTAACTGATGTTGGACTGTCATGTGTGTGTGTGGGGGGGGGGGGGAGTATTTGTAAAATAACTGCAAATGAAATGCAAATCATTTTTCACAGACTGAATATTAATATTATCTCTCTGTATTTAGATTATCATATTTTCATAATGAATTTTCATATTTTGAGATTGGAAGTCTAGGTCAGGGACAAGGGTAAAACCATAAAATCTTTAAAAGGCATTTGAAAAGTGGCAAAAATAAAATTGCATGGTAAAGTTTCCAAGACAATTTTAACATGACCTTTAGATATCAAAAAGAATTCTAGTTTTTAGACAAGGCCCTTTAAGCCAATAGTGTGTGTGAATGTCCTCTTAAATTAAGAGCTCACCTCCATCCATAAAGGAGTTTTAATAGAAATATCCAGCAAGCTTGTCTGATTCACAGCTCAGTTAATAGTATAGGAGGACTGCCATGCATCACATTCAGTGTCCCCGAGCACAGCTGCTGATCATGTGACCACAGTGTGGCAAGTGATGGGCAGCACAGCACAGTCTATTTGTTTGTTTGCTGTGAATTCCAATTTCCTGCATGAAATCACACCCAGGTTGCCCTTTAGTAAAACAGCAGCTAATCGATCACATGAAATGCAGACAAGGGCCCACCCTTAGAACACATTTCACTTACACTGGCACAAACACACACGCAAGCTCATACCGGTACACTCGCATATGACCACTACAACATTCACCTTTTGTGGTGCTGAGGCAAGCCAGACACACTAGAGGCTCATTACGTTAATTACCCAACATGCCTCATTAATCCACTGCACCAGTTCAAGGGATTTCCCATACCATACGCTTGCAGTAAAAGAGAGGGCAAAAGACATACAGACAGATGCTGGTCCAGATTTTGTCAACAAGTGTCTTCTTTATGAAAGGTCTCTCTTATAAATGAATAAATCCTTGGTAGATCTCATATATTTGCACCTATTTTAGCAACACACGTTTAAAATAATAATTTGCTATTGCTACCATATGGATTTAGAAGATTTGTAATATAGTACTTATGGACAATATGTTGCACGGACTATAGTCCATAAAATTGTTGTTAATAAGACGTTTGTCTGGGATGTAGAAACCATTATAACTGGGATGCATGCATTTTGCAGAAAAACATTGTTTTGCTTGTGCTTCGGTTCTGCGTGACTGTGCGGATGAATATAGTTATTTCTCATTTAAGCAGAAACAGAAACAAATCACGCACATCACCAGCAAAAATATGCTCAAGATTGGTGCTTGACTACACTCTAAAAAATAATTCAGTGGCTTAGCAAATATCACAGTAATAATTAACTTTATTAACTTAATACAATTTCTAAATATCATTTACTTGATGCTTTGAGTTGAACATACCAAAATAATTGACTAAAAATCCAACAGTTAATTTTGTCTCAAATTTACAGTTATATTTAAGTTTTTTTTCACTAAAAGAATTTAGTGTTCGAATAACCAATTATTTATTTCAAATATACTTAATATATTTGTGAAATTTCTATCAAAATATTTGAGAAAGGATAATTAAATCAATCTGTTTGAAGAACCACAAATATTACTCAATTCAAATCAAGATTATTAATATTTAACATGCACTGAAGAAATTTAGTAAGTTTACTTGATTAAAACACTGCACCCCTCCCCCGCCCCTTGACATGACGACAGCTCGACGGTTGATTGAGCAGGCTGTTTGAATTCTCTTCAGTCTCCAGAGCAGTTCCTTCTTCTCAGCGTCGCAGAATTGGAACATTTCCTCTGTGAAATTCAGGTTTGTGTGTTTTATTTTATCTATAAAATCATTACTGAGCTTAAAATCTTTTTATTTAATGCAAAACAACATACAGGGACGCAATGTGAGTAAACGAGTGCTGCATCTGTCTTTGAAGCCCCTGGTGTTACTGCCTTGCTCAAAACACACAACTTTATTCCTTAAGATAATTAATATAATTAATTTGAGACTTTTATACTATAAGAGTTAATATTACTCATAAATAAAAACAGTTAATTTTACTCATATATATTGGTTTTTAAATGTTTTTCCCCCCAATTTTTTCTACTCAATTTTATTTGTAAATGTACCAAATGTAGTTACTCAGATCTACTGAATTTTTTTACTTGCATTTGCTCAGCTCATACGGTGTATGTAATTGATTTCACTGCTTTAAAATTTACTATGTAAAAATGTTTCACCAAAAAAAATCATAGTAAACTTTTTTAGAGTGTATAGAAAAATTAATAGTGCACTCACGTATTAATAGTGGGTTACGTTTCGAGTCTGAAAAAGAGCCTTTACACCAGTGTTAATTTCGTTGACGAATAATTTGTCATAATTTTCGTCAATGACGAAAACGAGATGATAACTAAATAAAAACTAGTGATGGATGACAAAAACTATAACGAAAAACAACTGTCATTTTCGTCAACAAATAAAAACGAGACGAAAATGTTAGGGAGGGTCGATTAGGGAAGAGATCCAGTCAGAACTGATATCCTGTGTAACAGATGGGCACATTTGATTTGAACGTGCTGATCTACAGGCTCACGTGCCAATCCAGTGCTCCAGAGTGGCTCACAATCAATGAATAACACACATTTATGCCAGGCAATTGTTTATGAACTAATGCTGATGAATAATGACAGTATTTACTTTACGATGTTTATCTAGTAATGTGTTTTAGACGGTTGTAACAATGCATATTTTATCTCATCTGAACTTGAATGAGCTCCTACAACAGCAATAGTAAGGCGAGATTTCAAAATAAGAATCCCGGTGTATTTCCAGCTGGTTTATAATTAAAAGTCACGCATTATATATTAGTTTTTGCTTACACAATAAACTGTATTTAATTTCATTCCCGTTTAATTCATAGTCAGGAGGAAATACCAGTATTTGACACATTAAATAAAGCCATTATTTCGTTAAATACGTAACGAGTTCTGATTGTGCCAGCGGTTCCCGTGTTGTGATTTGACCGCAGCTTAGCGCACGTTTCCCGGTTCCTGAGTTGTGATTCGACAGCAGCTTAGCGCATGCACGGAAAGGTCACGCCTCTTAACGGGGTGATGTATGCGCTCAATGATCTCTACAGCGTCCCTGGGAAAGCCAAACAAAGGTGATTTGACTCCGGGATGAAAATAACAGCGTCTCGACGACATGGCGACAAACACACTCAAACGCAACACTTCCTCTTCTCCACGTGGGAGATCAACAAGACCACGCCCCCTTTTTCGCGTATTCTTGTGGGCGGACGTTAGTCAACAAACTGTTCTACTGACGTCATATATGAAGGAAGTACCAGGATGTAGTCCAAGCCAGCCGTTCGCTGTAGGCTTTGAAAGGGAACTTCTGTTAAATAAAATATCTCGCTTGGCATTGAACTTTGAGCTTTATAATTTTACAGGTATTATTTATGCTCTAACAGCAACATTACACACTAACTACAGTTTGAACAATGGGATCACGAAGAACGGGACCTTTAATACGTATGGGGAATTGGCACGATGACATGCGCAGCTATTGTT
This sequence comes from Romanogobio albipinnatus, assembly GCA_023566225.1. NCBI lineage: Eukaryota > Metazoa > Chordata > Actinopteri > Cypriniformes > Gobionidae > Romanogobio > Romanogobio albipinnatus. The sequence continues at coordinate 36,203,192 of CM042249.1, forward strand.
ATATGTTAAAAGAAAGGGACATGCGTAAAGAAAGTGAGAGAGAGCGCGCAGGTGAAGTGAGTTGGACTGCTGTGTGTGTGTGCCTCACGATATGAGCTCTGACAAATAAATGAAGTCCCTAATGTTGCATATTTACGTGTATGCCTGCATTAATACGTTGGACCCATTTACAAGAGACTGGAGCTTACTCAGATGTTCCACAGCCCCTCTTACACTACATTGTAAATAAATTCCAACACAGCGCTACAACAACCATAATGAATGACCCTTCACAGTAGATAATGCTTTAACTCTGTTAAGAGAGCTACATATGGCAAATTATCTGTTCAGTAAAATACATTCCTCACCTGTCATCTCCGCATCACTTTTATAACATTTTAAATCAGCAACATCACCAAAAAGCTAAGCCAATGTTGATTATCATCTTATTATGAGCTCTGTCGCGTTCTCTTTTTGCGCACACTCTCCTCTGTTTGGTTTTTTTTTTTTAAAAAGGTGATTTCCCCAGATTTAGCTGCTCCATATCAAAATTTCTCGCTCATTGTGACAACTAACCTATGATACTCCCACCCTATGCATGCGTCAAAGTATCCGGATAAACTTTTCTCTAATTACGGATAAGACGAGTCAGGCGAGTGATGTTGGCGCATGTATGCAATGTCCCACAAAATCATCCCGTCAGCCAGGTTTAAAATATAAACACTTATAATAGGCTTACCATATAGGGTAAGGGGAAAAAAACACATTTTGGAAGAATGATTGATTATATACTGACTAATTTCAATTTTGTTAATTTTGAACTAAAACAAAGCTGAAGCCTCTGCCATGCTATGTGCACTCCTGAGATGTTTTTTTTGAGTGTTCCTATTCAAGCCAAAAAAAAAAAATGTATGTAAACTGCCCTGAAAATAACCAAGTGTCACCCAGAGGCTGGCCGGAACTATAAGTGAGTGGTACATATTTGATGCAAACAGCGCCCACATCATTTTAGCTGCACTCATACACTCTCCATTCACACACCGCTGGATTTGACAGAAACTGCAAAGACTGCTGATGCTGCATGGCATTTTGTCATTTACATAAAGTTAACACTGACCTGCTGACTAGTATGCAACTTTTCTGGATGACTAATCGACTAGTAAAAATGTGTGGTTGTGCAGGCTCTGGTGGATTTCTTTTATTGTGCTTTTTGCACTGTGAAATAATATACCATTATATAATATACCAGTTATAGAAAATGATTCAGTAAATTAATTTAAGGATGTTAACATTTTTCATATAAAACAATAGTAATTATTTTATTTTATTTAATAATTGTATATATTTATTTAGCCTATTTATTTATAGTCATTGTCTCCATTTACTTTCATTATTTGGATCAGCCTGGACAATCTGCAAATTAAATTGAAATAATTCAGGGTGAAAATCGTTTATGGACTGACATGAGGGTGAATGATGACAAATTTCCATATATTGTGTACTATCTTTTTGTAGTTATTAAAAGTAATAAAAACCAACGTTTGTAATAAATAATTTGTAATAAAAACCAATGTGGAAGAATAAAAAAATGGCTTCACAAAATTATTCTTGATGCACTTGATGAAATATATCTAATGTTGTGCACCTCTTTCTTACAGAGGCAAATCACTGAATTGTGCCATGAAAAATGCTGTTTTTTAAGTGTTTTGACAGCTGGTCCCTTCACGGCTGTAGTGATCAGCCTGAGAAAATGACCTAACCTCCATGGGGCCGGAGCGATGACAGAGCAGTTTGTAGGGCAACCGGTGACAGCTGGATGCGCCCCAGCAAGGCAAACACACCTCTGTGCTCGTACGTCTTTCTCAGGGCCATAGCGCTGACGGGAACAGCATTGCAGTACAAGCTCAGCTGCTTCACCTGCCATTTCCAGCACACAGCGAGACACCACAGGAGGGTGTCACAGACAGTGCTGAAGCAGAAAGGAAGTGAGGTTAGACAGGATATGAATGAAAAGTTGGCATTAAATGAAAATTCACCCAATTTATTTTTTAAAGGGGACCTTATTATTTAGCTTTTTACTAGATGTAATATACACTATATTGCTAAAAGTATTGGGACACCCCTCCAAATCATTGAATTCAGGTGTTCCAATCACTTTCATGGCCAAAGGTGTCTAAAATCAAGTACCTAGGCATGCAGACGCTTCTACAAACATCTGTGAAAGAATGGGTCGGCCTCAGGAGCTCAGTGAATTGAGACATTTCATCGCTACTATTCCACGGTCAACTGTTAGTGCTATTATAACAAAGTGGAAGCAATTAGGAACAACAGCAACTCAGCCACGAAGTGGTAGGCCACGTAAAATCACAGAGTGGGGTCAGCGCATGCTGAGGCGCACAGTGCGCAGAAGTCAATAGTTACTGTAGCGAATTAGCTCAGAGGGGAAATATTAATAATTATTCATAAATCATTATGATTATTAATTATGATTAATTATGAATATTTGAATCAGTTAAACAGATTAACTTGCTGTAGCTACATTAACATTACAATCAAGCAAACAGTTCATTCTGTGAACGTTTGGTATTGATTATTAATTAACTCTAAGGAAAGGATATTTTTCATGGCCACAGAAAAATGATTCTTCCTTTGCATTTACATAAGCGCTTTAGACCGCATAAGATCGATCATTTAAGGGACAATTTGTTTGCAGCGGGTAGGGATGCACCGATACCACTTTTTTTCAGACCAAGTACAAGTACTTACATTTGGGGTTTTGCCGATACTGAGTACTGATCCGAGTACTTAATACCATTACAGTTCTTATAACAATGTTTTATTTTCATCAGATGTTTTTCACTTTCTGACTGTAACAAAGTAAATACACAACTTGATGCTGTTGCTGACATTTTAACATTCAACTTGGTGTTTTCCTAAACAAGCATGGCACTGCTGCCCATTTCACATAAATGTAACCTGTAACATTCTTGTGGATTCCAGTACCACACAACATAGTAGCAGAACAACTGAATTAAATTATTATGTTATCATAGCCATACAGCCCTTTTCGAAAAAGTGAGAGGCAGGTTCTTTTTGATGAAAAGAAGCTTCTCTGCATTATCAGCTATGAGCCTGTTTCTGTTTTCATCTAAAATGTGTGACACTGAGCTAACTTAGGGATTTGCGAGACTCGTCGATTAAACGTTAGTGCTGCAAGACGACTTGGAAAATACAAGTCGTTTACATTTTTTTGCTTTAAATATATATATATATATTTACAAAGGCTATGTTTAAATTACTGTCGTGTTAATGTTATATCTTGAAATTAATATATTATTTTGAAAAGTGTATATCTGCAGGAAAACAAAATCATTTAATTTTACCTCCGGTTTTGTATGCGTTGGTTTTCTCTGGCGCTCGCGGAGGCTTCAGATAAATCTCCACTAGGGTGAAGAAGGATTTTGAAAGCTTACACAAAACCTTTCCATTTTCTTCCATGTCATGTCAAACTAGTATAAGAATTAAGCTTGCTTAGGCTTGTTATACTACAGGCGTTAGGCTCGTCATTGCGCACATCCCTACTAAACAGCCCTTCACTTTCAGCACTCACTACCGAGAGGTATCTGCCTCACGAGCGGTTAAGCTTGGTTTATACTCGCCGCGTCCGCACTAGCACAGACCCACAGTAACTTTATTAGTTACTCCATAACCAAATTCAAGTAGACCATAAATGTTATACAGTTACTGCACCCCCAGCATTGTGTTCAGGATATTATAAACAAAAAAGGATGATGATGGTTAAACGTCATACAAAAATAGAACCAAAGACAGACTAAACACAAATAGCAAGATTAATAACAAACTATTCACTAGCACTAGCAAAAGTGTTTGTTTTCCAGTAGATGGCAGCAATCTTACACTAAACTATTGCGCATTTCATATTTACACTATTAATGAAACTGAGTAGAAGATCTTTTATTTGAATTTGACATAAAATGTTGCCATCATATAAATAGCCTATTACTACTTTACACGTAAATTGAATTTAATATTTAATCAAATTAAATATAATAATAATAATAAATAAAAATTAATATAATTTAACACAACTCTAGACTAAAAACATTAATAAAAAAAAAAAAAACTGATATTACATGCGTTTAAAAAAAACTGACAAGATTGTGACAAAGTCACACTGTCTGGTGCCTAGTCTAGACAACCCAGAACAATTGTTTGTATAAAGTTTTAAAAGGTAAAAATAACTGCCATTCATTTACTAGTATCTTAATACTACGCAATTAGATAAACTGTTCATTCATTACATCCCCATTTTTCATCTTCCCTGCATCAGAGGGCTTTGGTCTTTTTTGATACTGTAGGGTAGGCTATGGCAGACTATAATGCTAATTTATAACGTGTCATGTGAATTCGGCCATCTGTCACAATCAGGTAACTTTTTGTCTACACCTGGGGCCAGTTGCATAAACTAAGCCATTATGTTAAGACAGTGTCTTAAGATCTAGTATGAGCCACTAGCAGTTAGGCAAGTGGCATTCAGTCTTACTTTTCGTATCAAATTAGGCCAGTCTATGTTTTTATGTAACTGATAAAAAAAATTAATAAATTATGAACAGATTGGATGTGGCAAGACAACAGTAATGTTAATTAATTTTATACCAGCAGGCCTAACAAAATCATACAAGAAACTAATTATGGAGCTTTGATATTACAGAAACGCCAACTCTTTTCATTCACTGAAAGTCCACCGCGCAACGTGCATGTTCACATTTTAATTATCCATAACAACCCCAAAACCTGCCCACTTGCCTTGCACATCTGCTAATAAACAATGGGCAAAGTTTCTCGACTATTTTTCGTACCTTTTTTTTTTTTTTTTGCTGTGGATGTTATTGAGCTTGTAGAAGTTTAGCTCTTGCGTTCTTCTGAACATCTCGCGCTGCCATTGCATGCCATTTTTATATCACTCCATGTCTATTTTTTAAATGCCTATTCCCCGAGTGGTAGGCTACAATGACTGGCTGTTTTATATCATATATCAACTAATATCATAACAAAATAACCCAGGCAGTCTCATCTACGAGAAGTAGGCCTCCATACTGACAGCTGGGCTCATAGCTTGCAGGTTTGCTTAGTGCACTGTAACAATATTTATATATGTTTTTCATTTGATTGGTTCAACCGCCAGCCTCCCGAATTTAATTAAAATATAATTTTTCGTCAAGTCATCCGCCCGATCCACGGCTGTACCCGCCGACAGCGTATCTCTATGAGGCGGTTCAGCCATGGCATCGAAGGATTTGGCTAGGAGGGGCATGTAAGCCTTTCTTTAACTGTCTATGATATAAGCGGAGGGTTAAAATGAAGCGCTCTGATTGGCCGAAAGTTTACACTTTACTGACAAGTTGTGGCTCAGCAGCAGAATCAACGTCATAGATTGCACTGAAACCGGCGAAATGCAACAAATTGCGTACATTGAGAGCAGCGAATCGTACAAGCGTACCAAAGGGTCAAAATGCGTGCCGAGTACGGAAAATGCGTACATGTTGCCAGGTCTGCTAGCGCTCGGGTGCGCGGGGCAAAAATGAAGCCATATTATGGCAGTCGTGCGCTTTGAGAGCGCGAGACCCCTTTGCACTTGGCGCTGCGATGTGCGGGTGTGCACGGCGAATTAAGTAACTTTCCGCGCAGCCCCGCATCCGAAGATGCGTTGCCATGAAGTGGTATCGGGTGCGGTTGTATCGGGGTAGTTTTATGAGTACGAGTACTTGACAACAGTATCGGACCGACACCTGAGTACTGGTATCGGTATCAGTGCATCCCTAGCAGCGGGGAACATATATTGTGCACAAACTTTTGGCAATATAGTGTAAATCTCAGTTGTCCCCAGAATGTGTCAGTTTCAGGTCAAAATACCCCACAGATAATTTATTATACAATGTTGTAAATGCCCATTTTGAGTGGAAGGAAAAATATGCTGTCATGTATCTTTAAATGAAATGAGCTGCTGATCCCCACCTCACTTTCCAGAAGAGGGCAGAGCCTTTACAGCTCGCGCCTTCAATACAAGAGATTGTCTAATTATAGGGAGATGGTCTGTATCTCTTACCATTAGAAAAAAAGGGTCACGGCTAACTTGGATCATCGTGTAATGGCAGTGACGTCAGTGCCCGGCGTTCAAAGTTTTATGACAGTCAGTTACAGTTTACGTTAATCAGTTTCTCATGGATTAGCGCGTGGTCTTGGGAATAAATGTTATATATATATATATATATATATATATATATATATATATATATATATATATATATATATATATATATATATATATAGCTAGTAAACGTACAGTAGGACTGCATTGTTTGTGGAATGTACTTTACTGTGGAAAAAAAGTGTGAATATCTCTATTAGCTGCAAATTACTAGTCACTGCAGGACGCATAAAACTACGCATAAAAGAAAATTTTTTTAGTCATTAAACAACATACAATATAACACAATATTTATAATTGAATTATTCTTTTTCTCTTTATTCATTAAAATGCATAATATCAGCATCATATGCATTATTATAGTCATTACAAGTCAAGTCTTATCATAACTGGTAAAACCTGAAAGCCAAAGAACGAAAACTTTCTTTAGACAATATATATACATTTTTTTCAGTAAAATATTCAAAAACCTCTAGGCCAGTGTTATATATTTTGTTCAGTTGAGTACTTACAATATCCCAAATGTTTCCAACTATTTGAAAATTGTGAGAAAACTGCTATTGTATCCAAGGAACTCATATCTGCGTTATCCTTGTTTTCTGGTTTTATTTTTGCAGAAACACTTTACTCTCACTGCAGTGTGCAACAAGTGTCATGGCAGCCGCCGAGCGAATGCACAGAGTAACGGCAAAACATAATTTCAACACACTCAGATGTATCTAATATGATAAACAGAGCTGTGTTACCTCATAATCATGACCGGAAAAGCGGAAGTAGCGCCGGCTACTGTGGCATAATAAAAGTCCCGCTGGCGACTGTGCCATAATAACAGTCCCGGTGCTCGCAAGGCGTGTGTTCCGCTTTTCTTATTAACAATCGCTCCAGCAGCTTTGTTCAGCTCCCACAACACTCGCTCCTGCTCTGCTTCATACTACAGTAACGTTAATAAATCGCATCCATGAACATGATTTCTGCCCGAGTCCAATCCCGATTCTTTTCCACCGGCTGTGAGGTGAAGACCACGTGTCCCAAGATTCTGCGCTCAAACTTGGCGGCGACCTCTAGTCTAGTGGACGGAAAAGTTACAGTGTAGCCCATCACCGTTTAAACTGCCTTGTCAATCATTATCACAGTTCAAATCCTCCACATTCAATTTAATTTCCTACCGTATCGGAGAGAAGCATAGTCGCACATTGATCTGCCATTCGTGGGTCTTTAATGCAGAGACTCCTCTCATGTATTTGCAAAGTTAACAAGATCACAAAGCTGCTGCAGGTGAAATATAATGTGGCTAGCATTGAAGAAATATATTTTTGTCAGGTTAAATACTGATAATTGCTCACTCAAACCCCTTTATCTAATCCTCTCTACTTAACCGTCACACTCGCTTAACCGTCATGTTTGTAGTTTTTTTCAACACTTTTTATCCGCGTTTGTAGTTCTACTCGAATCCTCGTCCATCTTGCAATGGGTTGTGGGGAATATCAGCCGTTAGAGTGCGCATCAATCTGCACTTCGAATTATAAATAATAGACCATCCGGGAATCTTTGGAATACTCTTTCAGACATACTACGATTTGGGACATACTAATTCTTTTTTCGAATACTATTTAGTACGGATAGTATGCGAATTGTGACGCAGCGTCAGTTTTTTAAATACTATGGTAATGCCGTAAACGAGTCCTACCTGTCGCGACATACCCGTCGCTGCCTCTTATAAAATAACCTTTTTATCATAGTAAAATTGACATATTGTTCCCAAAAACAGTATTGTTTAATGTAAAACATTAAGATTAGCAGACAGGCAGTCGATTCATTAAATGACAAGCTATTTCCTTACAAATTTCCTCCTCATCTGTTTGGTTTTGATTATCATCTCTATCGCAGTCCGCTCCCATGACACAGTTCTTCATCATCATAAAAATGTATAGCTTATCATCATAAGCATTATAAAGCCATATCAGTCTAAACTTCTGATATATGGTTATTATTGTTATTGTGCTTAAACTGACAAATACACACAAGGTTATGTCAAACAAAGTTCACATAAACAGCAAGTAAAGAAATCGCAGCGTATATTGTGTAGGCTATTAGATCTGTGTATTAAAGTGAAAGCAACGTAATATACAGTACCTTCTGCTATGCGGTTTAAAATGAATCAAACAAAACAAAACATAAAATCACTTACTGCTCTTGATTGAATTAACTTTAGTAGCTCTAATAAGAATACCGGTTACATTTCTTACTTCAATGCTGCTGTTAAATGCTCTGGCGAGGAGGAAAAACATGACGGACTGTGTACAGTAATGTGATATGAGGCTGTCACGGCCCAGATCAGACATGATGACGGAACTAACGGCTCATACCCGAAGACACGAGAGGTGAACTAATCTTTCCAGGGAACAGACGTGATTAAATGTGAAGTGACAAAAGAAAGAACGATTTGGATCGGGAGGTGAGGTGAACTAACAGACTGCAATTAATTCTGGGGAAGACCCAGCTAAGCAATTAATTAATCATTTATTTCTCAAAGTTTGGCCATGGCTGCATTAGCTTATAGTTTATTTTTTATTCCAAAAGTACTAAATGTGTTGAAAAATGTAACATGTAACATTTTAATTAGATTCTGCATGCTTTTAATGAAATTACTTGAAAAAAGATTTGTTCCTTTTGCTGAACGAAATTCAAAGATCAGAGTCAGTAAAATGATCCGAACTTCCCACTACTAGTATAGTTCACTCAGGACGGGGTCTATGCTATCTGTCCATCAGCAGTAGTGGGCGGGGCCTAAGCATTGCATGGAAACTGCAAACGGCTTTTATTCTGAGACACTGCTTATGATTTATGGGGATTAAAAGGGAGTGGGTGGATTGTTATAATCATTATAGGGTGGTTGTGTATGCACACTGCTGACACACGTGTGCAAACACCATGTAAATGTGAATTTTGAATAATAGGTCCCCTTTAAATGCATGTTATTGATCTTATTTGAATTATTTATCCATGCATATTTATTTTTCAATTTCAAAACCTAATCAACAATTTAGGGATAAAACAAAGTGCCACCCCACTTTTTTTTTTTTTTTTTCAATAATCCGTTACACTTGGATACAACATAATAATAAGAAAAATTCTCTCTACAACTGTTTCATCACAAATTTAAACTGGGCTTTAAATAAACCTTGACTGCCTATAGACGGTTTCAATGGCAACAACATAAACAAACGTTACTGCGCATGCACGCTTTTGTGGCCCAAACTTAACTTCCGGTAGACGTCCGCAAAGAATCAATAACAGCAGAGGCTGCGTTATCTTTCTTATGCGCTATCATCTTTCATTTTAATTGGGCAGCATTATCTTAATTTACATGTTTTTTATTGTTTCAGCATGTTTATTATAAATAATCTCCCATTTCTGTCTGCAATATAGAGTGGGGGAAACACCCCCTTAAAGGGTTAGTTCACCCAAAAATGTAAATTCATACATTAATTACTCACCCTCATGTCAACCCCAACCCGTAAGACCGTAGAGAAGAAGAAAATATCTTAAGTTGTGTTCCGAAGATGAACGAAGGTCTTACAGGTTTGGAACGACATGAGGGAGAGTAATAATGACAGAATTACAATTTTGGGGTGAACTAATAACCCTTTAAGGACTGTGTAATGCTGTTTTCTGTACTATTAATGCTTGCGCGCTTCAATCATGCAATGCATTGGAATAACACGTTTCTTTGTTTCATAACATAAGATTAATGTTGGGAAAGTTAACTTGTAGATAGAGTACCCTATTTGAGATTGATTGTATATGAATTCATCACAAAAAATCCTGTGCTCTATGGGCACTGCCATTAATAAGGACAAATTAATAGGACAAAGCGAAAGTTGTTTTGCACTCCATGATAAAGGCACATTTAAATATTTTGTGGGAAACATAAATCTGATCAGTTATCCAGATGGCGACCACTTGATGTGAACGTAAACTCGCCTGACTGACTGATGATCACGGGGATCGCATGTTAATGCCGAGTGTAAACGCAGCCAGAATAAGTTCCTCTAGTCTAGAGTAGATTATTTCTGATAACAAGCAAAATAAATAAGTAAATTACATTAGACATACAGTCTGAATTACATTAGACGCTGCTCTCGTATGACTGGATATTAATGAAGCATTTAAGGCTTTTTGGTGAGTCGCACACACTGTTTTTGCGCTGGTGTCATGTTCTCTTTGCTTGATCGTTAATATTTATATCATGTTATCGAAGAATAGTACGTCAAAAATGTGTTTCTACTGAGTAGTGTGCCATACTATCCCCTTGCCAGACCGATAAACAAATACAGAAGTTAATTTTGGGCCAGGTGCGTAACCGTGGCAACGCGCGTGCGTCCGATGAAACCGTCTATACAGTAGAAAGGCAGAATTATTTGAAATCTATGTATTTTTATTATTTTCCCAAATAGGTAGGACAACTTCAACACCCATAATGCACTGGGCATGTTGCCATCCAAAGCCACACCCACAAGTTTGCTATGGATACACTCCACCAGTCAAATACCGCCTTGTAGGAAATACTTCTTAGCAAACTTTTTGTCATAGTGATGTTGACTTGTATTGTTCCCGGGTGCAAGAATTCAGAGAGTACTAAACATTTAGCAGCAGTGAGTTACTTTCCGTCTCCAGTGAAGGTGTTGTAGTTATAGAGACAGAGCGCATTTAGGCCACGTCCACACCCGGTGGTTGGGGGTAAACAATCCAACACTCGCCATTGACTTTGTATTGCGTGAAGCGGCCTCCTTGCCATTTCTGACTTATAATAAAAAACAGAACAATGTCTAATGTGTGACAGGGTGCTATGTGACAGGGTGTACAGCACCAAAAAAATTTTATAAGCTGTCGACCCAAAAAAAACCTGAGCGTTTAAGGAGACAAAAGTGGATACAGGCAATAAGACATGAAGCATCAGCAGGAAGAATAGGTCAATTTGGGGATCCTGACACTCAGTTAGCCTACATGTGCAGTAAACATTTTGTCACTGTTAAAGTCAAATGTCAGTTTTATATATACACATTATATTTCCTGTCGCGGATTACGTTCCCCTCTAGTGGGTGTAGTTCTCAGTGTAATATAACATGTAGCGCTCTGTCTCAATTGCCTGTATCCAGTTTTGTTTCCTTAAACACTCGTTTTTTTTGGTCAAAAGCTTATAAAAACTTCTGGGCTTTTGGTTCTGGTTTTTTTAGCTTGTTTTCTGTACACCTTGTCACATAGTGATGTTTCATTAACAAATTTCGGGAGGAGCACCCGCAGATAATTAAAACCTAATTTAACACAAGTGGAGCATGTTCAGACAATTACAACCTAATTAAAGACGAGGGGAGCATATTAAGCTAATCAATATAATCAACGATAGGAGGTGGGTATATATACAGCTGACTTACCTTCCTGTCCTTGACAGTTTCTTAGCAACTTAGCAACAATAAAATTCATTTATTGAAGGAAAAAAGCATGTGCAAATAACCAGCACTATCGGTTCTTGGTGAATTACCCTTTTTAGCACTTGTTTAATAGTTCATGAATATAGAGAGTATCACAAACAAAAATGCAGCAAGGGAGAATTAAGAGAGAAAAAAAAAAGAAGAAAAAAAACATAATTAAAGGGTTAGTTCACCCAAAAATGAAAATTCTGTCATTTTGAAATCGGTCATCACTATATAAGTCGTTATTTAGGGGTTTTTTTGCGCACAAAAACTATTCTTGTCGCTTCATAAAGTTATTGTAGAACCACTGTAGTGAGATGGACTTTGTAATGACGTCTTTAGTACCTTATACGGGTCTGGAGAGTGTAAAGTGCATTGTGCCAATGGAGGCCTTTCTGAGCCATCGGATTTCAACTAAAATATCTTCATTTGTGTTCCTAAGATGAACGGAGGTCTTACGGGTGTCCAACGACATGAGGGTAAGTAATGACAGAATTTTCATTTTTGGGTGTAATAACCCTTTAAAAAAAATAAAATAAAATAGGAAAACAAATGTTGGTTTTCTAAAACGATGCTACATAGTGAAACATGTTTTGCCTCTCATATATCCAAAATGTGTTTATCCCCCTGTAGCATACCCAGTTGCCTTGTTTTTAAAGATACATAATGCTTACAATGTATTCATCCTGTCCACCTGTAAAAAAAATTATAAAAGAGCATCATAATCAGGAAAGGTTTCCATGGAGAAGCAGTTTTCTTTTTGTTAACGGTAGCTTTTGCTCTCATGATGAATAAGACATGACCCTGCTTACTTGCAGCCTTGCTGTAATTGGATATCAGCTGTCTAATTGGTGAATGCTTAAGCGTCAGTCTCACTAATTACAAATACTAATAGGCTCTCCAGCACTGCCCAATCCTTTTGTCCATTTCACTGACAAACCGCACACCGAACAGAAATTATGTTTGCATCATCTCAGTCTTTTCTTTACCACAGTTGCCTCTTTCAGGCTCATGATGGACTCTGTTTTCCACAAGAAATGGCACTGAAATACATTTTGGTGCAGAGGAAGAAACATGGTAGCAGTTTAGGAAAAAAACACAGCAGGTTTTATTCGGCACTCAAAGAATCCAGCAAAGATACACCTGGAGAAATTGTTCTGGGTGGTTTTTAGGTTGTTACTTTATGGCCGTTTGGTTCCTAGATACGTCTCAGATCACTAGTGTAAGTCTTTGGGATTTTTATACTTGTTTATGGTCTGCATGGTGAAAATGAATCACTTAAAAAAGGTTATAGTCTCCTAGAAAAGTCTCCTCAACAAGCTACACGCTGTATGTTTGAGTTATCAAACATACAAGTTAAATATAACTGAATACTGATATCCAAATATCCCCTTAGATATGAATATAAAAGAGTACTGCAATTTCTGTCTGAGCTGAGCTGAAGCCTTTCAGAGGAAAAACACAGTAGCAAACATTCAACAATTCAGTCTGTTCAGTAAGTATCCACATGTTGCTGCAACTCTCCAAGGGCAGGCTCATGATTTCTGCACTTAAATCAGCTCACTCATCAACTTGTCCAGGGGTTTGGTGACAGTGTCTTATGTGTATGGAAACTGTTAAATGTAGCTAAGATGATTCAATTAATAAGCCGCACAGGTTCCACTTCAGCCTACGGGAAGAAGAAAAAGGCTGATAATAACAACCCATCTGTTCTCTAATAGCCAGCACATTGTGAAGATTTCAGATTGGTGCCACACTTTGACTTTCCTTACACACACACACGCACGCACACGCACACACACACACACACACACGCACACACACACACAGAGAGGGAAGACTATAGATGCTAGCCACATCTGCATCCAGTGGCTCCATATTATAAGGAGTTGCCATGGTAACTTATGATCCTTTTCCTCAGACTCATATATGAGAGGGACATTTGTGACTCCAAACCACATGTGTTTGTGCTGACTCTTCGGGGGGAGAAAAAAAAATCTTCTGAGACAAGTTAAACAAACCACATAACATCCGCATCCAATACATTTATGAATGAGTGAGAGGTGTAAACCACGGAAGGCAAAATGCCATCAGCTCAAACTCCTCTCGCACACAATCTATCACCTCTCAGAAAAGCCAGGGAGCAACCTTTTCCTCCCAAATGAAAATGTCAGAAAGGCTATGTGCAGAATGGAATAATAGCTCACTATTTCTCAGTACTGCACAGTATGCATGCACTTTAAACTGCCTTTTTAAAGGCAGTAAATAGTTACAGTAGGCATTATTCCATGCTAAACATTTTAAATGGAAATATACTTCATTGCTCACATCTTCAGCATGCTTAAAATGTTTCAGAAGAAATACAAAAAACAAGTCAGTAATTCCGGTTCATCCAAATCATAAATGTAGTTGGCAATTCAAAGGTATTCTATGCATACAGACATTTTATACATCCTGGTATGGTATGGTATGGTCTATCTATCTATCCTAATCTAATCTAAAATTCTAGCTTTTACTAAACTAAAACTATTTCAAACTTCCTATTATCTGCATTTGGCCTGTTCCAAAATTCCCCACTTACAAATTTGAGAGGATTTTCATATTGTACATTTAGGGTCTCTGTCATTGTCATGTATGAAAGAGACTTGTTCCCTATATCAGTTTGGCTATATGGAATGCAAAGACTTTGAAGCTCAATCTCAAAACTGCTCAGAATGCAGATAGAACCTTATAATTCCAAGGTGACGAGTTATGGACAACATACAGCATATCTTGTTCTTGCTTCTCGGCATGTGGCTGTTTGTCACAAGAAGATGCTTTGTTTGAGCCAAGGCTGCAAGGAAAAACACAGCAGAAAAAGCATGCCCAAGTGACAATTCTCTGTCAACCAATCAACGTTCTGCAGTGAGTCTACACTCTAAAAAATGCTGGGTTTAAAAGAACCCAAGTTGAGTTGAAAATGGACTAACCCAGCGATTGGGTTGTTTTAACCCAGCAATTGGGTTGTTTTAAGCAAACATTTAACCCAACCCCTGGGTTAAAACAACCCAAATGCTTGGTTAAAACAACCCAATAGCTGGGTTAGTACATTTTACATGTAGCTCCACCCTTTAGTATCGGATTACTGTGCCCCTAGGTACCCCAATGGAAGGGTGCCAAAAAAGTGGTACGGTACGGAATTAGGGTACCATTCGCAACGTCTAAAAATGGAAACGGCAAAAAATTGGGTACCACTGAACTGTACTGTAACCGTACCGCTCAGTGGAAGCCATTAGTGTAAATAGTGGTAGATGCTATTTGCACCTCAGTGTGTTGTAGTATATAACAAACAGTTTGCAATAATCTGTGTTGGAGAGTAACTACAGTTACATTACAAAATAAATGTAAATCTAATCCATTACAGTTACTGAGAAAAAAATTACCTAATTAAATTACATTTATGATAAAACGATTATAAAAGGGGGTTGCATCTGAATTAGCTTTTTTGTAAAAAGCTAGGATACATGTTGAATAATATTAATTTGTAGCTTTGCCTTTTTTTGGATGGGCACAATACCTCCTGCCATTTAAATGCCATTTAGTAAAGTGATGCTATTCTGATGCTTTTGATTGGCTGTCTCGTTTGAATTTGCAGTGCACACCACGTCTGCCAATTACATCAATCCACATTGCCGCTGAAAGCTTTAGGCTACAACCTCTCTGAGAGCCACCATGAGTGATAAAAATGCGTTCCAGTGCTGGAAATTTAAAAATAATTTAATCCAGAAATCTGTATTTAACCTCAGAATGATCTCAAAGTAAAAAGGGGTGCTAAAGTCTGATTTTGTTGTGGCTGTGCTTTAAAATTAAATTACTATAATCTTAATTCAAGTGATGATTAATACTGTAAGGTTAATCCTGCCTGGTTTAAATGTTTGAAAATGACTAACAGTTGAAAACATTCATTGGAAATTCAAGAACGAATCCAATGTAATCAGCTACATTACTTGAACAAAGTCATTGAAATAGTACACTTATTACATTTTAAATAGGGTAACTTGTCATCTGTAACCTATTACATTTCCAAAGTTACCTTCCCAACACTGGAAAAAATAACAAAATATTCAGTGTATGTGATTACATTTATTAAAACTATAAATGGATTCTGCTTTATTGGGAAATAACTTGTACTTGACATTTACTCCCTTGTACTCCTAACCCCGTTAAACACTTTATTCCCACTATTAAATACCCATTAGGCACGAATATTTTCTTAATTTTTTTGTTAAAATAAATGCTACTCCAAGCTGATATGTGGTGCTGGAAAAGGGAGAAGAATGAGTTTGGTAAAAGGCAGAATCGAACCCAGGTAGGTCGCGTCAAAAGCTATCACCACCCGCCTTACTCTCCATACCACTGATTCTGTTGTCAACAGTAGTTCTTTTGTAATTTTGTATGGCTCAAATCAGCTAATGGTGGGTGGAGCTCATGTAAATATCCTCTGCCAACAAGGCGAGTGTAAACAGACACTCCAGTATGGGGCAATGTTTATGGTTGATGTGAGGAAAGCTCAGTTGGAAGGCATTCAAACCACACTGTTCTGCTATTGTAGTCGTTTTGTGCAGATTCTGTGCCAAGAAGCCATTGTCTTTTGCCAGGTCATTAGCACATTTAATTAACAGAGAGAGAAGAGGAGAAAAAGAGCAGGTACTGTGGACAAAGATAATTCGTGAACATCTATTATTTCTTTATTCCATATGGTGCACGTGGTAATAAGATTAAAAGGGGCTGGGTTCCAAAAATATGGCCTAATTTAATGAGCCTATAGCTAGCACAGCGGCGGATTGAACACTCAGAACATCTCTTGGTTTTCCTCATTTAATCAACTTTACCAGGAGCGTAGTGACCATTATAACTTGCATAAATTATTACACTTCACCTCCTTTTTTTTCTGTGTGATAATCCTTATATTTTTTGTTTTACATGTCGGTGGCAGGAAGAAAAATACGTTGCAGTAAAGCAAAGACTCGGTGGGATTTTTTGCCGTAAGATCCCAAGTTAAAGGGGGGTGGGGGTATTTCATGCATTCTGACTTATTTACATTGTTAAAGAGCTATGTTCTCATGCTAAACATGGTCACAATTTCAAAAAAAGACTTGATCAAGATCTATGACGGAGTATTTCTGTGTCAAATACACTCCTTCAGGATTCAAACAAGTTTCTGAAAGTTTTTTCGAGTATGGCCCTGTATGAAGTCATAAAGCCGGAATTTTTTGTATGGACACTTCTCCCGGATGAGCGTGTGCGCACATCAACCAGAGCCAAGAACCAGAACCAAGAGTGTTTTTGGTTGTGAGGGAAAGATAACCTTGTTCAGCTTCCCAAATAACCCAGTGTTAAAGGGAACAGTGGACCGTTTTTTCCGGAGCAGCAACGGAGTTCTGCAAGTGTGTTTGTTTGTTCCCGGTCATGAGTCGAAACCACAGGCGATGAGTGAAACTGCATCAAATGTCTGTTTTTCTTTGGCAATTGGCGCATTTGGCAATCACCAATACGAACATATAGTGAATCAAAAGATATCCAGGGATAATGGTATAATGTATTGTGTGTGTGTGTGTGTGTGTGTGTGTGTGTGCTTGTGACTCTTTAGCTCTGCCCACTGCATGCCTCCGAGTTTTCGGCTGTTTTCGGAAAGAAAAGTGTGTGTTAAGTAAAAAGTCATTTTAATGACTTCAAGACACCCTTTTTTTCTATTGCACTGTATCATGTATGGTATGAACAGCCCTTATTATGGCTAGCACCTACTTAGATGCTTTTCAGCAAATCGTTTAGGATTATTTGGTGCATGTTACATAACCAAATTATTATTCATAAGCAGATCAAGTTTATGATGTGTCACCACCCCCATAACCCGCACACTTTTCCCATGAATTTTAGTATTGCATTTGAGAATCTGCCATTCAACTCTTCTCCTCATTATTTTGATTGGTTAGATCTAAGAACAATTTCATTGCTTTGTTCTGTTTGATTAAAGCGATGTTCACCCGAAAATGAGCATTCTGTCATCCTTATGTCTCCAAACCTCTATGACTTACTTTATTCTGTGGAACCTAAAAGGAAAAATACTGTGGGGAAATATGGTCGTCTTCCCATGCAATTATAATGCATTATAATGAATGTCTTTCAACTTTTAAAAAGGGCACAAATGCACCACAAGGGGCTAGTATATGTTTTTGTCTTAACAGAAGTTGAACTGTGTTTTGTGTGAGGTAAACTAGATCAGCCCTACCTTTTATGTTCTACAGAATAAAGAAAGCCATACAGGTCTGAAACAACATAAGGGTGAGTAAATGGTGACAGAATTTCATTTCATGGGTGAGCTGTTCCTTTAAGACCAAATGTCTGATCCCAAATGAGCATCGATGGAAATATTTTTCTTGGGCTAATGATTGTGGCCCCTCCAATCTTCTTGCAGACGAACAAAAGACATTCACATTAATTTATACTGCACACATCTGTCAAATCGAGAAGCTTGGTTACTATCAAAGAGGGAGGAAGCTTGCAGAGATGCTGAGTGTTGAATGTAGATGACGACTGAAGCCGTATGATATCTGAAGTGTGAGCCGGACAAACCCACCGAAGAGGCATTAGCCGCCTCTGCGCTCTGCGTCTGCAAGATTGGTTCTTTCCCTCATTAGTTGGGAGTGACAGGTCCTCAAGAGCAAGCATGCTCAGCATTTCTGTCCAATTAGATCAGCCTCCCTTTAATATGACCCATTCACCATTACATCCATCAGATTCTCATTTATCAATTAGCTCTCTTTAGGGGCACATCCTTGACTATGACTGCAGGGGTAATCAGCCTGACTAATTCTCAGTGAAGGAGCCTGTGCAGATCGGACAGATAGTGTTTTGCGGTGTGTGCATATCGCTTCAGAAGCATCTGTCCGGTCTGTCAGGGACTTGCCGGCGCTCTCTTCACTGAGTTTCTGCCTCTCCATCCAATCTTTGCTTTAATCTCCCTTATCTCAAATTATATCTGTGTGTTTCAGGCAAAGACAGTGAGAGCGTAATGAGTGACAGCACAAAGGCATTGCTCTCACCACTTCTGCAAGCCAGGCGCCCTGGCAAACTGATCCCCAAACCTCACATTTTGTGCCTACAGCGGAAAACACACACAGCTGAATAACAACGAGGATCAGTGATGGAGTGATGACCTCAAGCCAGCAGTAGAGACAAACAAACAAACTCTCAGCAGATGCTGAAAACTCCCACCATCCACCTCCTGCATACTGCCAAATAACTGTGTGGTATTTCCTTTCAAAATACATGTATATGTATATTTTGATGCATGGTACTAAAACGACTTGACCTGATCGTGTAACGGGGGTCACGATAGTGCGGCGTGGCCGTGATGGCGGTGACTCTGTGCAGCCGGCCGGGCAGAACTGTAAGGTCAGCACTTTTGCAGGTCCATAAATCCTTCCTCAGGGCTGGGGAAGCTCTTCCAGCAAGAGGTGTTCTCCAGAGCAGACAGCATCTCACTAGTGCCAAAATCCCATTTATCACCCGGATCCCTCGTCCCATCCCCCTACTAGTGAGGAAGAGGACAGAGGGAAGGATTGTGATGTCTTTTACTACGTGCACCATCTTTGTACGTGGTATCCTAGAGTGTCTTTGTGTATGACAGAATTTGTCTGTTTACAAACTGAGACATTAGTGCTTTTGTGATAGCTTTTTTCTTCACCAGCCTCAGTTGACCTTTATACCACCCACTTACTCGCACCTACGCACAGAAGTAAAGCAGAACCATCACTCTCATTGCGGTTGTGGAACGCTGATATTTTTGTTCCTTAAATCTGTTGTTTCAAAAACAAATGAACCAATTGACCAAAGCTATTTGAGCACTTTAAAGGGCTAGTGGATGTTGGAAGTAGTTCCATAGAATTGTACATTTATATCTCGCAATTGCGACTTTATACAATGCAATTCTGACTTTATATCTCACAATTATGTCTTAATTGCAAGTTATATATCTATTGCGAGATGTAAATGCAATTGTGAGAAAAAAAAATTCTGAATTGTGTGATAAGTCGCAATTAACCTTTTTTATTTTTTATTCTTGGGCATAAACAAACTTCCATACTTCTGCATACTACAAATTATATTGAGGTGCGGTAAAAAAACAACAACAACCAAAGTAACATAAAAGTGCTGTTAAATGATGTCAAATTCCATTGGTTCTCTGTTCAGTGTTAATTTGAATGCATCACTTTTATGGTACTTTTAGTGCCTTTTTTGTTACTATTTAGAGCTCGAATGGCCCAGTTATGATCCACCTTCATTGTATAGAACATGCTAGACATTTTCATAAACATCTCCTTGTGTTCAATAAAAGAAAGCCATTCTTTACAGGTTTAGAATGACATGAAGGTGAGTGAACTATCCCTTTAAGC
Organism: Romanogobio albipinnatus; assembly: GCA_023566225.1. NCBI lineage: Eukaryota > Metazoa > Chordata > Actinopteri > Cypriniformes > Gobionidae > Romanogobio > Romanogobio albipinnatus. Next base: position 36,223,309 of record CM042249.1, read on the forward strand.
CCTGCCTTTAAAGACCAATTTAAATATTTGTTTAAATAAACGATTCATCAAAAAGTTTTTTTTTTTTAAATGTATGATTCCGTTTCACCCTTTATGTCCATTGTCAGTTCTGCATGAAATATTTAACATATTTTAAATGTAATAATCTAAATAACTTGTATCAAAAACATCCCACATTATTTTTTGCCAGGACCACTATCGTCAAAGATGATTGACAATTAGCATAAAGTTTGGTTAGGTGGTATGGTTCTGTTTTGGGCAAGTACTCCCTGCACATCCAAGCCTAGCATGAATAAGAGCAGGGAGAGCAGTGATAACCCCTCTTAGAGTAAACAGAACAGAACCAACATAATGTATTGCAGATATCATTAATGTTCTTAATGACAATAATTTAATGTAACAACATAATTCAAGAAAAAATGTCTAGTTCAAAGAGAATATCAGGGGACCAATTCCTGACTGGACGACAGGAGGAGCTGGGGATGGAGGAGGGTAATTAGCTCCTGAGTAATGTGATAAAGCTGCTGATATGGACCTTATACACTCTAAAAAAATTGGTGCTATATGGCACTATGGTTCATAATCATAGGGGAACCACTTTTGTTGCTATATATCACCATATCTAAACATGTTCTGTATATGGTAGCGGTGCTATATAGCACCTCAGTCATTTGAAGAACCTCTGAAAAAAAGATTTGGTGCTATACAGAACTTAAAGTGGTTCCCCTATGATTACAAGCCAAAGAACCACTTTTAGTGCTATATAGCACCATTTTTTAGAGTGTATATAGGGATGTTGTGATAGGCATCGTATCCATATGTGGATCAGCTGAGATTCTGCCTACCAGAACTAACACTACGCTTGATTTCCCTTCTCACAGTCTCTCTAAAGTTTTACTTAAAGGACGTCCTTTCCAAAAAAAGATCTGCCTCAGCTTTATTTACAGCTTGAGCTGATGAATATGATAGCTGCTGTCAATACCAGTAAAATCTTTATCAGTCTTAAGTAGGTTGCTATCAACAGTCCATCTTGATTTTTCTGAAACTGTGTCCTTCGCAGGGGACTACAGTCCTACACAGACTAGAGTGATTAACAGTGATGTGTGTCATTTTTCAATGTTAAAGTACTCTCTCTTATCCCAGTTTAACATGCAAAAGCAACTTAAATTTCTGTCATTAATTACTCGCCCTCATGTCGTTCCAAACCCGTAAGACCTTCGTTCATCTACGGAACACAAATTAGGATATTTTGGATGAAATCCGAGAGCTCTCTGACCCCTCCATAGACAGCAACGTAATTGCAACTTTCAAGGCCCAGAAAGGTAGTAAAGACATTGTTAAAATCGTCCATGTGACTATGGTTCAACCTTAATGTTATGAAGCAAGAAAAAAACCTTTTTGTGCGCAAAAACAAACAAAAATAACGGCTTTATTCAACTTGCTTCCAAAATCCACTAGCCCTTTAAAGTGTTCAAATAGCTAATTTGTTTTTTAAGCAACAGATTTAAGGAACAAAAATATCAATTTATCTCCACAAGAAGTCGGCAAAGACACCAATGTAAGATATTTTGAGCTGAATTAAAAGGGTTATGCATGAAATTGTGAGTTATTTTGAATTTAAGTTGAAAGAATGTGAAGAATGTGCTTAAAGTATTATTTATAAAATCTAATAATTTCAAGGTTATTTATATATATATATATATATACACACCTAAAGGATTATTAGGAACACCTGTTCAATTTCTCATTAATTATCTAATCAACATGGCAGTTGCTTCAATGCATTTAGGGGTGTGGGCCTGGTCAAAAAATCTCCTGAACTCCAAACTGAATGATAGAATGGGAAAGAAAGATGATTTAAGCAATTTTGAGCGTGGCATAGTTGTTGGTGCCAGACGGGCCGGTCTGAGTATTTCACAATCTGCTCAGTTACTGGGATTTTCACGCACAACCATTTCTAGGGTTTACAAAGAATGGTGTGAAAAGGGAAAAACATCCAGTATGCGGCAGTCCTGTGGGCGAAAATGCCTTGTTGATGCTAGAGGTCAGAGGAGAATGGGCCGACTGATTCAAGCTGATAGAAGAGCAACTTTGACTGAAATAACCACTCGTTACAGCCGAGGTATGCAGCAAAGCATTTGTGAAGCCACAACACGCACAACCTTGAGGCGGATGGGCTACAACAGCAGAAGACCCCACCGGGTACCACTCATCTCCACTTCAAATAGGAAAAAGAGGCTACAATTTACACAAGCGCACCAAAATTGGACAGTTGAAGACTGGAAAAATGTTGCCTGGTCTGATGAGTCTCGATTTCTGTTGAGACATTCAGATGATAGAGTCAGAATTTGGCGTAAACAGAATGAGAACATGGATCCATCATGCCTTGTTACCACTGTGCAGGCTGGTGGTGGTGGTGTAATGGTGTGGGGGATGTTTGCGGGTTGTTGCACATTACTGCAACAACCCTGCAGATTTGCGTTAAACAACATTAGGAAGATTAGACCCTTCCTATCAGAGCAGGCCACACAACTCCTGGTCCAAGCTCTTGTTCTCTCCAGACTGGACTACTGTAATGCTCTTCTAGCGGGCCTTCCGGCATGCACTATCAAACTCTTGCAACTTATCCAGAATGCAGAGGCGAGGGTGGTCTTTAACGAGCCGAAGAGAGCGCACTAGAGCTGCAACTAACGATTATTTTTTCTGTCGACTAATCTAACGATTATTTTTTCGATTAGTCGACTAATCTAACGATTATTTTCCCGGGTTAATCTTATTATTCTTTTTTACTGATTATTGTATTTCAAAGAGGGTAGTGAATTTGTATATTATTTTAACATGAAATCAATGAATGATGACAATATTAATAGTATTTCAGGAAGGGTAGTGTACTTTAGCCATTTTATAATGAAATATATGAACACAAGAAGCTTTTTAAACATAATATATAATGATACTATTCATCCTAAAATGTATACAGAGTAGGCCTAATTAGGAAAAGTTGTTTACTATAGTAGTTGAGTATGATTTACTTATTGATTTGTAGGGGTGTAACGGATCGCAGTTGATCCGTGATCCGTACGGATCACGACCCACGGTTCGGCACGCACGTGACCCGCGGATTTATTGCGCTTTTTTTTTTTTACTTGTGGATTAATCTGAATTGTTTAGCGATCGCAGACTAACAGACAGTTTTTCTGCCGATATTGCTTTTTAAGTGATCTCGTTTAAACCTTTAAACTCGATGCGGAGTTTCAGAGAAACACATGTGTTCACGTGAACAGGGCATGTTAATCAGTCAACCGTGGCTAGCGGAGAAGTAGGAGAACTTGAAAAGCCTCCTGCATTGTTCAAATCACGTGTATGGGACCATTTTGGTTTCCCCGTAAAATATAATGATGACGGAAGAAGGGTGGTGGACAAAACTCTAAGAGTATGGGCACTGTGGCACGAGAAAGCCGTATGAAAGTGGCGCATACATCGAGCATGGCACCTGCTGATGCCCGTTTCACACATACTCCGTTTGCAGTGGGTATGGGGTGCGTATTTTTTCCGTGCCCGGCTTCGGTCCGTCAGTGCGTTCCAGGAGCGTGTCGCCGTACAACAGCTGTGCTGATCGTTTCCGCACAGAGTCTATTTTTTGATGTGCTGGCGCTGAATTAAAGTGACAGCGCATCCGCATTAAAACAAACATGTATCGATGCGAAAATCTAGTAATTCCACCACAGATGCATATAATGTAAAGTCTACTCTGTTTCAAAGTAAACACATGGCTTTTTGCCTCGAGTAAAGCAAGGAAAACGGCCTTCAAGTAAACAAGGAGAAATAATGGAGCACCTGTCCTTTCTTGGAGGTGGAAAAACAAAGTTCTTTATGACCTGCAGGATTTCTTGTAAAAAAAATTAAAAACGAAAGAAAAGCATAAGTTTTAATTTAAAATGTTTGTTATTTTAACATAGTCTATTGTCTGTTTTGCAATTTGCATGAGCAACGTAATATATACATCTAAAGTAGGTATTAGGCCATATAAATATAAAGTAATGAATTCAATAAAACGTTGTTTAAGTGTAGTGCGTTTAAACATGATATCTATAAAATAGTGTATAGGCCTACAAAGAGAATTGCAATGCTGACAAGTGTGAGAGGTCTACTCTCTCCCTGAGAATGTTGACATCATAATCTTAAAAAAAAAAAAAAAAAAACCTCAGGCCCATTTTCATGTCTCAGGTTGTTTTTATCCAAATTTGATTTATTCAGATGGTTATTTATTTTATTTTTTTAACACCAAAAGTTCGTTGTTAACTTATAAACCATATAGGTTATGTTAACACCAAAAGTTTTCATGTAATAAATGGAAAGCAAATAAAAATAGTCTCCTCCCCCTTTTATTCTGATCCGAAAAATTATCCGATCCGTGACTCATGATCCGAAGTCGATCCGAACCGTGAGTTTTGTGATCCGTTGCACCACTATTGATTTGTGTCAGTAGTAAATGAAAATGCACTTGTATTTATCTGCAAAAGGTTCACATACAGGAGCTTTCAGCATAGTTTTAATTTATAACTAGTTGTCTATTTTGAAGATACATGTGCATAAACAACGACTAAAGCTGCCAGAAGTTTTTGCCCAAACTTCAAAGACACATTTAAATGATTAAAGCTAGAGGCATATCTTAACTTTAATGTTACTTTAATCATGCAAACTACCTATATACAGCAAGTTATTATGCATATGTGTTTGGGACAGAGGGGAACCGGGTCGCATTAACAGGAGATATATGCAGCCCATAATAAATAAAAGCACGAGACGTACTGGGGTCGGAGAAGAACCCCGGAAAATGTGACCGTCTGTTGCGTGGCGCGTTCAGCTGCGCGAGAGAACACTGGCAGCAGGGTTGCCAGGTTTACACAACAAAACCCACCCATTCGTTACTCAAAACTAGCCCAAAACAAGCCCAATTGCGTTTCGGGGAGGTTCTCTGGAAAACATCGCGTTCGGGGGGTTAAATATGTGTGTGTTTTTGCTTCAACCCGCGGACATGAGACACAGCCCGCGGCAACAGTGTAGAAGTAGTAGACCAATTCCGCGGAAAAAAAGCGGACTTGGCAACACTGACTGGCAGTGTAAAAGCTCCCGCTCTCCACGCGCACAGCTTCTGCTCTGCCACCGCGTGCAGTGTGAAACCGGCGTTACAGAGCGAACAAAGCACAGTTTTATTCGGCTTCTGTTTAAAGTACTCCCACACTTTTGAATGTCGCGGTCTGGCTTTATATGATAAATGATCATTTTCACTATGCCCGGGAGCAGAAGCTGCCATTATTCTAGATCTTCTGTTCCATTCTAGAACGAAAATAATGTGCCGCCGACGCGTCGACGCATTTCACGCACGTCGACGTATTTTCGTAGTCGACGTCATCGACGACGTCGACGCGTCGTTGCAGCCCTAGAGCGCACGTCACACCTCTCTTCATCAGTCTCCACTGGCTGCCAATAGTCGCTCGCATCAAATTCAAGACACTGGTACTCGCCTTCAAAGCAACCACTGGCTCTGCACCAATATACCTAAACTCGCTTGTTCAGACTTACACACCCTCCAGGAGCTTACGTTCTGCCAGTGAACGATGCCTTGTGGTGCCATACCAAAGAGGCATGAAATCACTCTCACGGACCTTTTCCTGGACCGCCCCCACCTGGTGGAATGACCTGCCTATCTCAATTTCGAGCAGCTGAGTCTGTAGCCATTTTCAAAATACAGCTAAAGACACATCTCTTCCAGCAGCACCTGACCAATCAAGAATAGCACTTAACATTCTATTCATTTTCTGTCTGTCTAATTTATAAACAAAAAAACAAAAATTCTGTCCTGTGTGTTCTGTGCTAGATTAACTGAGACTTGTTACAGCACTTACATACTGTTGCCCTTGACTGTTCTAGTTGCTTCTATTGCTCTCATTTGTAAGTCGCTTTGGATAAAAGCGTCTGCTAAATAACTAAATGTAAATGTTTTCTTGGCACACTTTAGGCCCCTTAGTGCCAATTGGGCATCGTTTAAATGCCACGGCCTACCTGAGCATTGTTTCTGACCATGTCCATCCCTTTATGACCACCATGTACCCATCCTCTGATGGCTACTTCCAGCAGGATAATGCACCATGTCACAAAGCTCGAATCATTTCAAACTGGTTTCTTGAACATGACAATGAGTTCACTGTCCTAAAATGGCCCCCACAGTCACCAGATCTCAACCCAATAGAGCATCTTTGAGATGTGGTGGAACGGGAGCTTTGTGCCCTGGATGTGCATCCCACAAATCTCCATGAACTGCAAGATGCTATTCTATCAATATGGGCCAACATTTCTATAGAATGCTTTCAGCACCTTGTTGAATCAATGCCACATGGAATTAAGGCAGTTCTGAAGGCAAAAGGGGGTCAAACACAGTATTAGTATGGTGTTCCTAATAATCCTTTAGGTGAGTGTATATATATATATATAAAAATTGCATTCAAAATAGAAAAAATATTATCAAAATGAAATTAAATGAAAAAAAAAAAAGTATAATTTTAGGGCTTCGGGTCATTTTGACCCGCAAGGGAAGTATTTGTTACAAAGTGCGAGGGAGGGATGAGGGCTAACTTGACTTGCTCTTTTTAACAGAACAATGGTGATAATGTATTTTTATCCTCCCTTTCACCACTAACAAGCCTGTCACTTCCACATTTACGTAAATGTTCGTGTTTGTTTTTTTCTTCTGCTTGTGTAAGAGTGAGACAGTGAGAGAGATGGGATTTGAACACTCATAGATTGTTTATTATTTGCATTAAGTGATAATGACAGTTCTTTGAGGTAGTGAAATTTGCTTTGTATGAACTATCTGTATTCATTCCGCTTAATACATACAGTTTGTGTTGATCTGAAAACCAACAGCATTATACTGTATCAACTGACTCTAATGGACTCTTTTTGGAAGAAGGATACTGCGGAGTGGCCTCTTCAAATCAGCATTGCAAAACAGCCCTCTGTACACAGAATACAGGCCAACGAGAGACAATTACTGCATTCCAGCAGAGTGGCTGAGTGAAACCAGAACTTATCACACGATGATAGCAGAGCCAATATCAGGAGGGATGAGCGCATCCATGAGAAAAGAGAAAGGCAGTTATATAATTTAAGCGGGCATAATCTTTTTTCTGCTACTGTTTCTCCTCTCACAGTCCAAGAATAAGGGTCCCTAATGTGAGATACCACTTTGGCCTGGATATCAGTTTCGAGGGAATGGTCACTTGCATATTTGGAGTGAACCATGTAAAGGGTGTTGTGAGTCATGAATGCAATTAGTGCACATAAAATACTCCACGCAATTGTGAATTCCGTCATTCAGGCAGGACAGTCTAATAACGCAAAAGTCACTTTCATAACATTCAGAGGATTCAATCAAACCTCGGAAAGCTTTGGAGGTTATCATGTGATTGAATGACTCGTCGCATAATGTAATTTATTAACTTATGTTTAGGTTGATTGTTCCTGTACTGTGTTCAACGCAACAAAAACCATATCTTATCTTCTTTTTATGTGGCAATGCACAGATGTTTAAGAGACATTATTGTCATGTAATACTTTATGCACTGCTTAATACAGTATGTGTTTGTACAAGAATAAAGTTCAACATATAAGCCTACACTATCAATGAAGTGGGGTCTACGTTTTTAATCAGTTTATTTTGATAAACATGACAATATAACATCGCGACTACATGAAAGGAGGTTTTACTGTTATAAAAAAAAAACAGATTTGTGCGCATTAGTGGAACTGAAGGTTTTAGAATAAACACGAAACACACGTGATCGCTGTCATGTGGTGAATCTGGCCAATCGTGGAACAGCTGTGTCTTGTGCAGCTGCTCTGTAGAAACTGCACTGGCTGTATTAGCCGGCTGCTCTCGAATCGCTCTCGCGGCACTTTGTTGACATACGTCACTGCAGAGATGCTCACAAGTCTCTGGGCTCGAGTCCAAGTCAAGTCTCAAGTCTCTGGGCTCGAGTCCAAGTCAAGTCTCAAGTCTCTGGGCTCGAGTCCAAGTCAAGTCTCAAGTCTCTGGGCTCGAGTCCAAGTCAAGTCTCAAGTCTCTTTATTATAATAAGTCTCTGGTTATAATAAGTGTTGCATCACATACGGCGACCCATCCAGGCTGTGTAGAACACTGCAAAGCTATATATAAGGAATTCAAAGCATGAAATAAGTTATTTTGACACCTTTCTCTATTAACATACCATATCAGCTCATTACACCTGCAGATGTCGATCAATGAATATGAAAAGACAACAAGTAAGATGCTTATCTAATAGCTAACAATTTTATGTGCAACAAAGCACATCTGAAACCACAAAGTTCTGGTACTCAGGGTATCACAAAAACATTGCAAAATTTATAAGCAATAACACTTTTTTTCCACTTAAAGAGAGCACACACTCAAGCAAACACACAGAAACACTCTCTCACAGTCACACACACTCACTCAAGTGCACACACACTACCCACACATGGTTTACGGGGACTCTCTATAGGTGTAATGGTTTTTACTAATGTACAAATGGTATAATCTATCCACCTACACTAACCCTACCCCTAAACCTACCAATCACAGAAAACTTTTGGCCTTTTTTGAATTTCAAAAAGCACCATTTAGTATGTTTTTTTTAAGCAGTTTGGATTATCAACCATGATTAGGTTTTATTTTAACACCCATGTTGAAATATAATCTTAGTGACTGTCCTTTTCATGACAGATTTATCTAAACATAGCATTAAATAATCAAGACATCACTAACAGGTTAAGTAGAATATATATATATATATATATATATATATATATATATATATATATATATATATATATATATATATATATATATATATATATATATATATATATATATAGCATATATTTAGTGAAAGAGTTGATTTCTCTAGTGAATTAACAGCTGTGGACACTGAATGACTTCTGACTCTGAGGTAAATGATGCACGTGACATTGTTTACAAGCTGTTTGACATCTTTGCGCGATTGAAACACTGATTGAGCGATTACACGACATATAATACGTTTCAGTAAGTGTTATTCTCAACATACCTTAAGATATTAATTCATGTTTATTCTTCTGGAAGAGATGATCGATCGCATTCACTGTATTCGCATTCACTGTATATAATCTATACAGTGATCAGTCGTCACATTTTAGAGCGTCAAAACGGCATTTATCGTTTGAATTTCGTGATAAAATGAACTGAATACTTTTATTCTTTATACACATTTGTGTCCTCATAAACCAAAAACACACACACACACACACACACACACACACACTTTTAAAAACTTATGATGAGTGGCACAGCAGCGGCAGGTGCAGTCGACATGATTGTTCGTTGTCCTCTCATGTGTGGCCGTGCGCAGCAGATACGTAGTACGTCACTTGTTACGTGGCAGGTTATAGGTACCGGAGGGAGGGGAATAACATCGAGCTCATCAGACGTTTCCTAAAAATAAACATTGTTCACGAGTCCCGCAGCTCGAGTCCGAGTCGAGTCTGAAGTCTTTTGAGGAAGAGTCTCAAGTCGAGTCTGAAGTCACTGTGTGTGCGACTTAAGTCGCACTGGAGTCCGAGTCTCAAACTCGAGTCCCCATCTCTGCGTCACTGTCACGTGGCGTCGGCGATGCCTCAAGTCGGACAAAATTTCTAACCGGCATGCACTGCTTCAAGTCAGCCGCCGATCGATCTGCGCATCGTTGGGTGAAGTCGAACAAGCCTCATATGCGCTTCCCTAGTTTCATGTGCCTTGTTCTCATTTGTTCCCTTGTCTATGTGTCGTGTTCTCATTGGTTGGTCTAGTCATGTGTCCATAGTTCTCATTCGTTCATTGTCTTGTCATGTGGTTAAGTTCTGGCTGTTCATTGGTTGTATAAATAGTCCTCATTTTTTCATTTTCTCTTGTCGAGTATTGTTTGATGTTCCTGTAACCTCTGTTGGTGAGTTTGTGAAGTTTGCTTATGGTTCATGTTCTGTTTTAGTCAAGTCAAGTCATCGTTGGATTCTGTTTATACCACCTTAGCACTTCGGTTCAACTACAACTTGCCTTCAGTGGATCACTATGTTACACTAAGCAATATTACTGCTGTTGTTCTGGATATCAGTGCTATTTTCAGACCAACAGTAGCTACCATTGCAAGTATGATATTACCTTCAAACAACTAACATATTAGACACAAAATGTACACTTTGCTTCGTCAACGAAAACAGATCTAAACAAAGCCAAAGTGGATTCAAAGATCTACCAGAAACACAGTAGAGGTTTTTTTTCTTATATAATCAGTTGAGTGAATGATCCAATGAATCACTAATAAATGAGCAATATCACACGAGTAGCAGAGCGATATGGCTGAATATCAGCAAGGCTGTGATTTGGCCATAGGTTACGAGTGTACAAGTGAGTAAATAAACAAGAAACAACAACGGAGTGTCTAAAATCTCTTTTGTGCAGAACTTCTTCCTTCCGCCACAGATTCAAATCTCAAGTTGACAGTTTAACAGTTGTGACCAAGCCTCTGTTACTAATTCTAAAACATCACTTTAGAACTAGTAACGAAGGAACGTTGAGTTGCTTCATTGAAGCTTATTGTATTATTATGAGAGAAAGATCGACTAAATGAGTGTAGGCCATTACCTGCATCTGATATAGGCTAGTATTCATTCTTCAGGTCGATGTCCATTGTTACAATCACGTGCAGGCAATGTGCTCACGGAGACGACGAGAACAGGAACTTTTAATAACACACTTACACACGTCAAACATGAACGAGAACAGACAAACACTGAGGGCAAACCGAGGGTTTAAATACACAGAGCAAATGAGGATAACGAGGTGCAGGTGGTGGACAAGGCACAGGTGACTGACATGACTAATTAACCAAACTGGGGAAAACAGATGCTGCGTCCCAATTCGCATACTTATACTATGTCCTAAAAGTATGTACTCTTTTTGTGAAGAAAAAGTACATACTTTTGAGTGTGTAGCAGAAGAGTATGCAAGCTGAGACATACTACTTCGTCATCTTTAACGGACTCTGTTGCATAGTTACGTGCGTCCCGTCACCGTTTAAACTGCCCTGTCAATCATCATCACAGTTCAAATCCTCCACATTCAATTTAATTTCCTACCGTCTCGGAGAGAAGCGTAGTCGCACGTTGATCTGCCATTTGTGGGTGTTTAATGCAGAGACTCTCATGTGTTTGCAAAGTTAATGGCCAAACGTATCATTACAAAAGTTCACAATGCTGCCTGTGAAATATAATGTGGCTAACATTGAATAAATATATTTTTGAACAGGTTAAATACTGATTATTGCTCACTCAAATCTAATCCTCTCTACTTAACCGTCTGACTCGCGTGACCGTCATGTTTGTAGTTTTTTTAACACTTTTTATCCGCGTTTGTAGTTCTGATCGAATCCTCGTCCATCTCGCAATGGGTTGTGGGCAATATCAGCCGTTAGAGTGAGCATCGATCTGCACTTCGAATTATGACCGTAAATAGCAGACATTCCGGGAATTTTTGGATATTTATATTAATATTTATAAATATTTATTGACAAAAGCCATTATAAAAGACAATAGGAAATAAACACATGCAAACAATGCAGTCAAACATACAAAAGCAGTGCTATAGTAGGCCATACAGGACTTATGATAAATAGTCTAATGCATAGCTGTCAACCCTCCCGTTTTTTCCGGGTTTCTCACGTATTTTAGCTCTTTTCCTGCTGTCTTCCCATTTTAGTATTTTCCCGTAAAATATCCCGTATTTTTACACTCTGATTGATTGTGTTAACTCAGAACACACAACTATCTATGTCTGTGAAGTGGCTTGCACTTGGGTTGCTAGACCTCCAGTCAAGCAGGTGGCAGTACACAGACAGTAGCCTAGGCCAGTGTTTCCCAACCGGGGTGCCGTCTGACGAGAGCAGGGGTGCCGTGTAAAAGTCCTTAAAATATATATATTTTTTTTTCAAATTTTTCAAATAATTATCTCTTAGTAAACATTGTTCATTGCATACCGTATGTTCGAATATGACCAGTCATTTTCGCCGTCTTCACCCGGGTGTAGTAGTGCCAGAAGACGCGAATGAGAAGTCACGCGCGCTGTGAGAAAATGTGTCTCTGCGCACTCATCCGAAAGCGTACACACGTCTCACAGCGCGCAAATATTAAGTTCTCTTTCAAGTCTTGCTCTTGAACGGACAAACTCACACAAAAAGTATGTCAACATGTCCATCTTGATGAGTATTCTAGCAGACATAGTCTGTATATGCCTTAAGTAAACTTTATACAGTCAAGAAATACAACGCATATCCGTGCATTAGGTCTTAAAGGGGCAGGAGCCTTTACTGCTGTCTGTTTAATGTCAAACAACAAAAGACAAGGACATCACTCACTGCTCTTGATTGAATCGCTTGTGTAAGCTTAATAGGATTAATCTTTAATTTATACAGTCAAACATGCAATGTTATTTTACATTTGATTAATTTCTGTACCTGAAAACTAATGTTAGACGTACCTGAAAAACCTGAAAAGCATTGTTTATTTTATTAGTATCTTTGCTCAATAGTATTTATTTGTGCTATTGCTTGTATTTAAATTATTTGTTCTTATTATTTTCTTTATTTTTATTTGACAGTAGTCCTTTTTTCCATGAACATAGCAAATACTGAACCGTACCGAAACCGTGAACCTAAACTGTGATACAAACCGAACCGTGAGCAATCTGTACCATTACACCCCTAGCGTAACGTATGCGACAGAGGTGCCACAAAATTGAGAACATTTTCAAAGGGTCCCATGACTGAAAAAAGGTTGGGAAACACTGGCTTAGGCTACTATCGAAGAAGAAGAAGAAGAAGAAGAAGAAGAAGAAGAAGAAGAAGAAGACAGTTGCAGGGGCGGCGGGAGGAAGAGGGAAAAAGTAGATGGAAGTGAACTTCAAGGAGAGTAGAGTAGATGAGTGTGATGTGCGATGATGGATCAGGATGCTGACGGCCAATATCAAAATATATTGTGTAGTTATAAACTCTTTAGACTGTTAATGATTAGTGCTTTTTTTAAAAGTTTGTGGGTAAGAATTGTGTATTAAAAAAAATCCCTTATTTTGTGGATGGATTCCGGGAAATCGCCCTTTTTTTCAATGTTCAATGTTGACAGCTATGGTCTAATGTTAAATATAAAGTTATCACACTTAATTTCCCCCTTAACCCAAACTGATTTGCTCTGGAACAAGTAATTCATTAATAAGACCAAAGGTTGCCCGTTTGATATACCAAATTAATTTTATCCGTTTAACCACTATCTTCATAAGAGGCAGCTGCAATTTCCCGAATGACTGACCGAGATTAAAGGGATAGTTCACCCAAAAATGAAAATGTTATGTTTATCTGCTTACCCCCAGGGTAGATATAGGTGACTTTGTTTCTTCAGCAGAACACAAATGAAGATTGTAGTCTGCAAGCCAACCGTTGAAAGTCCAACCGTTGCAGTCTGTCAGTTGTACTTTCGGCGCTTGCGTAAACTACTCCAGATCGTGTACAGACCTCATTCACCAGAAGTGATCGCGCTTAAGGCTGTTGGACATAGTGGTGTATTAGAGGTAAAAATTCTATAAATACTGTTCGCTTTCTTACGCAAACCGATCGTTCCGTGTCTAAAGACATCAATCGAGTCGCAGGGTTTAATTTGGATTTGTCTGTGCATGTTTTTTTTACTCTCATACATTTTGTTACCATTCACATGCAAAATACGACAGATTGCAACGGTTGGAGTTAAAAATCTTAATTTGTGTTCTACTAAAGAAACAAAGTTACCTATATCTTGGATGCCCTGGGTAAGCAGATCATTTGTAATTTTCAGGTTAACTATCCCTTTAAGCTGTTCTCGGTGAGTACATGAGTGCTGAACGGCTGGCGGCCAGGAGCTCGCATTTGTAAAAGCTTTTAAACACATTGTAAAACAGGCGCTATGTTTATATATGAGTCACACATTTGAGGTCTAAATAACTACATTCTTGGCTAAAATTTTTTTTTAAAACTACATTTCGTGAAACAACAGTAGTATTTTTTTGGAGATGTCGCTGCAAGCGGAGTGATACAAACGATGAAACGGTTCCAGAACACATACTGTGTGAATATCGCACGGCTAGAAAAGGCTCTCAGTCAATCAGATTCGAGTACTAGAAAGAACTGTTGTATAATAACAGTTAAATAATTAAGAACCACATAATAACATATTAGTAGTTAGATACTACTCTACTATTTGTAGCGACTGAGGCGAATCGGACACATAATCGCCAGTTACATTTAACAAATATTTCACATGCTTTGTGCTTAGTATCAAACCTCCCCCCCAATAGCACAGGGTACCATGATACTCCGTTACCAGGGTTACCATCAGATAAACTTTGTTTTATGGCCCAAAAGAATGTGGCCACATGAAAAGTCCACATGGGAAAGACACAAAGCCTGTAAAACACACGCTTTTGCCTCAAGTTATAGACAAACCGTCTATAAATGAATATGCACCCCAGGACATTGTATGTAAACATATAACTGTCTTGTAAAGTGTCGTGTAGGTTATTTTGTTTATGCATGTCTTATGAACAACTTACTATTTCATGTAACCTCATATATGTTGTGTCTCCTATCAAATGAATGCTATAAATGGGCACAGATTGATTTCATGCTTGAAACAAAGAGCCATAAAATCTCCAGAGGAATTTCCCGCTTGGAAATCCCAATAATCTCATTGGTCAGGTCTACCTCAGGAGGGTGTGACCACTCCCAGACTATAAAAAGAGAGATCTCAGATTCCCTCTGCCTCTTCCTCTTCCTCTTCTCCTTCTCCCCCACGGACACGACACGCTGTGGGGTTCCGCCCAGCAGACCGCCAACATGGTATGCCTCCACACACACTGAGCCAAATGTGTGTGTGGAACAGGGAACCTGATGACCTCACAAGACCATGGACCAGGAGGCCCAAACTTTGCACGCCATGTGCAACTTCCTCAACGGAGTCGAAGCAACCATGCAAGCTCATCATGTCTTTTTCAATCGATGCAGAAGAACTTGATCGCCCCTTCAATGCCATCGGACAGAACCATCGAAGCTTTCTCTTGCGATTTCACCTCAGACGGTCTTCTACAGCTCAGGCTAAATGCAAGTAAAGTACGAAACAGAAATCGCTGTGTAGTTAGTAAAACTGTAAACCCCTTTTGTTCCGACAAAGGAGTCTATCAAAGATGGTTCTTCACAAGGTTTTGACTCTCTGCATAGCTTTATCCATCTGTTCTGACCCCTTTAACCTTGCCTCTTACCATGTATATGTTTTGTGTATGTATGTTTTCTGTCAGTTTAGATTCGTATGTGATTTAGTTATTAAAGTTTGTGCACAATATATGTTTGGTCCTGACTCCCTTCCTGCAAACAAATTGTCTTTTAAATGATTGATCTTGGTATGCGCTTTAAGCGCTTAAGTAAATTCAAAGAAAGAATATTTTTTCTGTAGCCAAGAAAAATATCCTTCTCTTAGAATTAATTAATAATCAGTACTGAACGTTCATAGGAGGAACAGATTTATTGATTGTAATGTTAATGTACCTATGTCAAGTTAATCTATTTAACTGATTCAAATATTCATAATTAATCATAATGAATAATCATATTGATTTATGAATATTTATTAATATTTCCCCTCAGAGCTAATTCTCTACATATTCATGGCATAAGTCTTGTGCTAATATGTGGTTCTGAATTGAGCCAGTCAATTGTTTTGTACCTAAATAAACCAGTGTTGTTATAATTGAATGGTGTTTTGTCAATTTTGAATAAAAATGTTTAAAAGTAACAATGTAAACAATAAAAAAAGTAAACAATGTTTAATTTTAACACTTATAGAAAGCAAATAAATAAACATTTTACAGTGAAGCCAGAAGAATAGGCTAAGATTATACAATTATTTTGTCTATTTGTGAACCTAGTCTGAGATGCAGAGAGGGCCTAAGCTAGTCTTTGATATGGTAAAGAGTGTTGCTTGTCCCTCAGCTCCATGCATGAAAGAAAGGAGAGGCATCAGAAGGGACCTGAAGGGTGGAGAAATCATTATCTTTTATGCTTTTTTAATTTGCTGGACATACGCACAAAGGCCAGCACAAGCATACCAACTCACGCTTCCTTCACTAACAATCTCCTTGTCATATATTTTGATACACACACACACACACACACACACACACACACACACACACACACACACACACACACACACACACACACACACACACACACACACACACACACACACACACACACACACACACACACACACACAGAGACAGAACAAAAAAAAAAGCAGAAAACATCAAACGCCATCAGAGATGTGATCTATCTGAGAATTCACAGGCTTCCTTCAAAGCCTTTTAGCATTCTGTGAGTGAAGGCGAAAGAATCGCTCTCAGAACAGCTGCTTTAGTGCCAGTACTTGTTCATTAGACTAAGAATAAACAAGGACTCTGGCCACTATCTATATATTAAAAAGAAAGATGTTGTAGGAAGTAAATCTGCATTTGGAAGTAAATCTCTATTTGATCTCCAAGCAGGTTTTTTGAAAGAACTGTTTTCCTTCATTGCTTTTCAAATGCCTTTCGGCCTTGAGTTTCCCGCAAGGTATAAGAATATATCACTCTTCACAGCAAGAATGCACAAGAGGGAATACAAGTTTACACACCTCTGAAATAAATCATTCAGATGCTGAAATGGGAATAAAACAAAAAACAGATTAAGAATGCAACAGAGGGAATCTAAATGATTAACTCTTTAACTTAAGTGCGACATATACACACTTATTGTGCATAGGAACAATTTAATATATTCTAAGCAACAGTGGGCCACTTAAATTCCTATATTAATAGAGCCATTGTTTCACCCTGCAGCAACCAGAACTAACAAGGCCACCGATTTTAGTCGCAAATGAAGATGTTAACGCCCACGTGAACTTCTCAACACACTGCTAATTAGTTTGGCCGAGCTGTAGAGGGCTAATGAGAGGTGTTACGCGAACCACACGGTGTCAGGCTGCTACAGGGATAGCAAGCGAAGGGGAAGCCAAGCGTGTGAAATTGGAGTGATGTTTAATTAAAACTACATGTCCTAAATGCTGCCAGCCCAACAACAGTCCAAAAGCCTCCCAATAAATCCATCAGAGTGCGTGTTGTCTTCTGATGGACCACTTGTCCATCAGAAGACTGCCTAATGAGGAGGCATGTGGTTAGATGGTTCGATATTGAATTGAACTTGGGTTAGAAAGTTCTTTTGTTCTTGAACTTTGTACCAAAAGAGTGCATAATAGTCTCTCAAATGTAAATATTGGTACCAAAAGTCTAGATATTAGTACCTAAATGGTACATATTAAACATTTTTGAAGGGTATCGTCCCAGTGACTGTGTGTGTGCACTCTTCTCTTCAGCAGAATCGAATTAATTTTTTCTATTATATGAGGAGGCCTTCAAGTAACATTATGTATGGATTTATGGATGCTTATCTGAGCAGCCCTGGATGCATTGCGTTAACTTTCATTTTGTTGGTGAGAAGGTTCATTACAGCGGGTTTTGTTGCAAATGTGCTAGTGTCATGATTCTTCTCTATGCGGTTATTCTCTAGGAAAACCTTAGAGTGGAATTTCTTTGTCTCTTGGGTTACTTCATTTCCAAGTCTTTCTTTCTGTCCATGTGTGCCAAAACATGATACATTATTCATTTATTTCTTAACACAGATCCAATTAGTTGTGTTTGAAAATTTCATAAGGCAAAGAGATTTGTGTGCAATGATACTCTAAGAAAGGAACTTTCTGAGTATTTTATCTTCAGAGAATGTCTTGGGGGAAGTGCTTTATTGAAGATGCAGGCAGAATCTGAAAGTTGCCAGGTATCTGTATTGTTATGGCTGACTCACAAATGCTGTATATAAAACAATAATCTCACAAAATGTTTAAAACGCATAAATGTCTTGCAGCTATGCCAAATTTCCAGAGAAACTGAGCCAAAATGCACAAACTAATAATCATGTAACAGTTTTGTTTAAGGCCCACGCTGTAAAAAAAAAAAAAAAAAGTATGCTGTGCTTCTGCAAACCTCTTAAAAATGACATTTAACAGTTAAATTGAATCATTTTGACCATCATTTAAAAAAAGTTTAGATTAAAATCTACTCTTTGTTGTGAAGAGAATTCTCATTCTGATGAATCATTGAGTAAATCCAACTAACATGAATCAGCTGTTATTAATTAAAGCATTTCTGTTATGTCTTAACATGTATTTCGCTTCCAATCAAGGTTATTAATCTCATTTGCTTCTTCCCAGCATGCTCTGGGCCATTAATAATTACAGTTGCATTGTTTGACCTTTTGCCAGTTTACTTTATGCTGATGGCGTTGTTGTTGTTGTTGATTGTGTCACATTTAGTAGTTTGTTGCTGATTGGTTCTTGCTGGATCAGTAGCCAATGAGCTTGCTGCTCAACCCTTAATATGCTCAACCCTTAAAGGGTTAGTTCACCCAAAATTGAAAATAAAGTCAGTAATTACTCACCCTCATGTTGTTCCAACCATGTAAGGCCCAGAATTTGTTGTTTTTCCGCTCAAAAAGTATTTTCGTCGCATGATAGACTTAATACAGAGCCACTGTAGTCATTTGGACTCCTTAAATGACGTTTTTACTTACTATTCTGGGCCATCAAGTTTCAGTCCCTCTGAAAGCCTATGGAGGAGTGAGACAGCTCTCAGATTTCATCAAAAATATACTAAATTATGTTCCGAAGATGAACGAAGGTCTTACATGGTTGGAACAACATGAGGGTGAGTAATTACTGACTTTATTTTCAATTTTGGGTGAACTAACCCTTTAATATGCTCAACCCTAGCTCATTGCTCAACCCCTAATATCCGTCCTTCGGATGAGACATTAAACTGAGGTCCTGACTCTCTGTGGTCATTAAAAATCTTTGCCCATTGGTCCCTGTTCATCATGGCCTCCTATTCATCCTCATATATATACGGCTGGCTTCATCACTCTGTCTCCTCTCCACCATAAGCTGGTGTGTGGTGGCCGTTCTGGCGCAATATGGCTGCCGTCGCATCATCCAGGTGGATGCTGCACATTGGTGGTGGTTGAGGAGATTCCCCCCTTCTATATGCAAAGCGCTTTGAGTGCCTAGAAAAGCGCTATATAAATGTAACAAATTAATTAATTAAATTAAATACTTGGTCAGCATTTGCTGCAGCTGTTGCAGCACATTATCAGAAACCCTACACCTTCCCCAGCTCCACCTGTATACACCTGCTATCTGTTTCTTTCCACTTCAATCACTGGCTACGGGTATTGTACAGAATCAGCATGTGTTGCTCACAGCAGCGTGTTGTGTATGTATTGGCAGTAGCAAGTCCCTTACTTGCTCTGCAGCAGCAGGAGCATAGCAGATTTATTTCGTCAAACATTGTCATATCCATGCATGCCAAACAAGTTGTCATGAATTATCATCAATAATCACGGTTCTCTCCATATATCGAATTAAAACCATGCATATTAAGGGACCGATTTCAATATAACTCTTTCTAAGTTGATAAATATTTTTACAGTTAATCCAAATGTATTTTTGTTATATACAATACTTGTACAAAATGATATTTAGTAGCCTACTATTCATAAACATGCATGGTTCTTTTAATTTCAATGAACTCGGATTTAAATGTTTTATTTATTCATTTTGAGTATATACTGTATGATTTTCAAAGTTCATGTAGAGTGCACACAATATTGGTGGGGGTTTCATTTAGCTGTTGCCTTGTCCACTAAAGTGGGGGCAGCGGGCTGACGGTCTCCCAACATAAGCAAATTGCCAATAAATTATGTTCTCTGCTGGGAGGGTGAGGGAAGAGACGGAATCACTGATTCAAGAGAGGGAGAGGGAGCGAGAGAGAGAGAGAGAGAGAGAGAGAGAGAGAGAGAGAGAGAGAGAGAGAGAGAGAGAGAGAGAGAGAGAGAGAGAGAGAGTAACGTGGATCGGACTGACGAGCACCGGCCCGCACGCGCGTGTCTATTTCCTCTCTCAGTGGTGTGGTGCACACGCGTTTCACTAGTTTTGACAAGGGATTGCTTTCTTTTGGAGGCGACATCGTTTTCCATCAGCGCGTGCTTGATGCGGATTAAATCACTCTAGAAACATCAATCTCGCCTCAGAGTGGATCAGCACCTTGGACAGCGGATGCCAGAGGTACAGTCTGCTGAACGGTCTGTTCGGATGAGGGAGGGTTTCCTGTCAAAATCATGAATTAACCGTTGTGCAATGAGCTGTGGCGAGCACATAAGGCGCGTTGTGCTCCCTAAATTAATATCAACTTAATTGAACTGACTGCATGAAGGACAATTAGTTAATGGCTGGCTGAGTACATGTGTGGATAAAAAGTATTGTGATTTATGTCGGCGCTTCTAATGGGTTCGAGTTTTAGAGCAGTTTCTATGGCTAAAGTACCCGTTCACGAATTCACGAGACAGCTAGCACTTTTAGCTAACTAATGGGATTGTGAGATTGCAAAACTATCGGATAACGATTGTTAAATGAAAGAAGAACGCAGAATACCTGACTTTGACAGATGATAGTCACCATTGTCGAAGAAGGTTTTTTTTTAATCTAGTGTAGATTATTTGAGTAGTTTTGGGTGTGAATCTCGTTAATAAACGATGTAAACGTTTAAAAAGTAACGAATCAAACTGTTTCTCCCCTCGTGAAGTGACACGAATCTTTTGAATCCAATTCACCAAAAGGATTTGTTCATTCATTGACTCGTTTTTGGAGGTTGAGTCGTTAAGATGAGCATTACTGTGAAATGAGCGAATAATTGAATCGTTCACTCGAATCGTTTTTTTATTAAGTTTTATTTCCTATGTTATTAAATTTGCGTGTCTACAAATCTACACTGTGGTAACACAACTGGATTAGCATATTTCTACTTGATCTTACCCTTAAATGTAGTTTTGTTGATGTAACTTAATATATTTGTGTTGATTGAGTAATGTTAAATTACATTTTTATGTCATGTTAGTACCACACGAAGCACATTTTTTAGGTTACCATTTTTACTGCGAGACTTAAGAAAGAATTTATAAGCACCATACACTCTATGCTGGGTTGTTTCGACCCAAACATGGGTTAAACCAACCCAGCATTTTTAAGAGTGTATAGGGCAGGCTATAGCCACAAATTATAACAAAATATTTCAAAATTCGTCTTTTTTGAAACCTGCTGGGCATGATTTTAATCAATCTAGCTATAACAAAGTCTAAAATATTAAGTACTTCTCTCATGCCATTTTTAAATATGTTTATCCGTCATTTTTAGACTAACAGCTTCATCCTTCTAGTAACTAAACTGATTTATGACGAACTGAACGTCACGTTCACAAATGCAATGGCTCGTTCATACTACATTTGTTCACGAACGAGATTCAACTGTCAATACAGCTGCTGGCAATGGTACTCTGCAGTGTGTTCTGTGGTAAGCCAAGAGCCTCACGTGACACATAAACAACCTAAGAGATCCTCAAACCCTTTCACCTATTGACCATGCATTTACTTTTATCGACAGCCTTGCTTTTTAAAAAAAGGTCAGTTTATTTATATAGGCATATGCCTTATACCTTGCTACAAAAACGCTATTGAACATATAGCCTACTGGCCAGTAAACACACAAGTGGCATACAATCAAACTGTTGTTTTGGCCATCAAATAGTCTGGTTTTAAATGTTTTGAACAACACATTGATACAAACATACAATACAAAAGCATTAACACATTTGTGTAATTGGAATTTTAATTCAAAATCGTATAGTTACTGCAATATTATGACAACTTACCTGTCCGATATAACTCCTCTGTATTATTATTATTCTCTTATGAATGCTTGAATTTTAAGGGGTCCTTTCTCTTCCCGTCTGGTTGGTTGATGTTTGTTGATTATACTACTTTGTCCCCTAATAATTTCCTTCTTACCACAGTTTCATTATTCAGTGTTGAAATCTTTGAGAGCAAGAAATATGTCATCTAAGTGATATTTTATTGTGCTTGAGTATCTGTGCCTGTCACACCAGACAGTTTATGTAGTCAGTAAGCCCATACAAATTAGTAAACTGCTTCAGCAATTTTGAGACATTTATGTGGGAAAGAAACCAAAACAGTTACATTATTTCTGGCACAGTCAACGTAAAATTGCATTCACAACACATTTTATTTCTGTAATATTTTGGAGATTTAGCTGAAAACTCAGCAAGAAAAAAAGTATCGTGGGATGGGATGTTTTTTTTTTTTTACCCCCATCAGAAATTGATTGGATTTTGAAAATTGGTCATGATATACTGAATCTGAGCCAGGTGATTAGACGAGCAAGGCATGGGGATAAACATTATTTTTCTTTGAAATAATTTGCAAAGATGAATTGTTCACAAATAGACCAGAAAAGACAGGGTCAGTTTCATGATGACTCTAAGGGACCTCTTCCATTGATATGATTATGGCACACAAAATTGCCAAGGCTTTGCTGCAGGCAAATCAGTACTTTATCTCACTTCCTGTGCATAAAAACTGAATTGGTTCTTTAGAGTGTCACACCCCCTCCACTGCCCTGTCCATTATCAGGACATCGGTATGACCAGTACATTCTTACCGTGCCCACGGAAGTTCCACCTGCATGTTTCTAATCTCCCTCTGGGTTTCATAAGTGTGACATGACCACTTCCATTTGCAGGCAGACAAGCTTAACTGCCTCCCTGCCAGTCCAAACCCCCCGCTGGCTAATTACTGACACAATGTCAGCATGGACAGCTGGCAAGGCCATTTTGTGAAGTGAGGCATTTGACTGGGGTTAGCTGGATGGAGGCCTTTCCACTGAGTTTTGCATCAGTAGGAGGCCTGGATGCTCACATCAAACAATGCAGCAGTGCCCACGAGGCAGCAAGCTGAATGCACATGCACAGCCCTTCATGAGGTTGTGCTCATTAGAGAAAGTTGGATTACTCTATACTAGAGTGTGTGTTGTATTATCCTGGAAGGATTTTAAGGGGTAGCTGTCATTCTAGATTGTTCTAGTCGTCATCATACGTGATCACGCATACCTCCAGTGCACTGTTAACTATATCAAAATCAGAATTGAGTTCCTCTGCCACGTAAACAACTTCTTAGAAGGAAGGTGACTTGGTGAGTTGCTCCCAAGGTAACAGTAAACCTCCACAATTCCAATAAATAGTTTATGAAGTGCTGAAGTACAAGAAAGGAATGTTTAATATTCTGCAGTTATGTTCAGAATTTATTGGTGAAGTGCATAACATATAAGTTAGATAAGCACATAAACAGTCTAAGTAACATAAATTGGCAAATAGATAATGTGAAAATATGTGGAACTTTATATATCAACGGCTTTGATATGATTGGCTGATATCTGTGCTCTTAAAGGGATAGTTCACCCAAAAACAAATGTTTTTTGTTTATCTGCTTACCCCAGGGCATCCATGTAGGTGTCTTTGTTTCTTCAGTAGAACCCAAATGAAGATTTTTAACTCCAACCGTTGCAGTGTGATATTTGTATAATGCATGTCAATGGGGATATTTTAGAGTATGAGAGCAATGAGAGTAAAAACACATAGACATATGAATTTATATTAAACCATGCGGCTCGTGGCGACACATTGATGTCTTAAGACACAAAACGATCTGTTTCTGCGAGAAACCGAACAGTATTTATGTTATTTTTTTACCTCTTATCAGAAGAATGTCATCTAGTTTTCCCAGCTGCATAACTTCCGGCGAATAAGGTCAAAATACTAGCGTGATCAAAGATATATATACGTAGATGCCTCACTCGACCGATCCGCACAGGCACTAATGATGAATCTATGTATATATATCTATGATCGCGGCGTTTTTTTTGCATGTATTTTGACCTTATTCGCCGGAAGTGATGGCGTGGGGACGGCTGATGCAGGGCCATAGAAAAAATGAAATACACTTTTAAATATGGATATTTTCTTACACAAATGCATCGATGACTTTATTAACACCCCGGAGCCGCGTGGAGCACGTGATTTGACGGACAGATGCATTTTTTATGGACTTCAAAAACAGAGCAACTATTACTGCTATTATAATGCTTGGATTAGCCAGACAATTTGTAATATAACTCAGATTGTATTCGTCTGAAAGAAGAATGTCATATACACCTCGGATGACTTGAGGGTGAGAAAATCATGGGCTAATTTTAATTTTTGGGTGAACTATCCCTTTAAACCTTTTGTTACTTAGAGACGTGAGGGATGTTGCAATGCCCAGTAGAGTAATTTAAATTGCACTGTTTTATAATAAGCCATTGTTAAGCAGTCGTTGAAATTATGTGGTATATCGATGGCCATTTTCCAAATCAGAATCATTCGCCATTTGTATTGTTACAAAGTGGGATACAATAAAATTTGCATTTCCTTATCATAAAAAAAAAATCAAAATGACATTTCTATCACATACTTCTATTAAACACAATACATGATTTTGCAGATTTAGGATACATAGAATGCTAGAAATAAAATAAACCTTAAAGGGATAGTTTACCCAAAAATGAAATTGCGCCATCATTTACTCACCCTCATGTTGTTCCAAGCCCATAGGATTTGGTTAATCTTCGAAACACAAAATAAAATATTTTTAATAAAGGCCTTCTGAAGCGAAGCGATGTGTTTGTGTAACAAAAATATCCATATTTAAAACTTTAGAAATTGTAATCACGAGAGACTGGCATTCCAGCGTATGATGTAGGATGCTCCGGTGAGAATAGGCTAGTTTTCGCGAGAACCAAGTTTTGTTTTGCTCTATCCTCTGTGCTTCTGTGTTCGTGAATATGCGCACAACAGCTAGCAAAAGTTTGTATTATAGTTTGTAAAGTTTTACATATGGATATTTTTCTTATGCAAACGCATCACTTCACTTCAGAAGGCCTTTATTAACCCCCCGGAGCTGTGTGGAACACTTTTTATGATGGATAAATGCACTTTTATGATGGATAAATGCACTTTTATGATGGATAAATGCACTTTTATGGACTTCAAAACAGAAACAGCCATTCACTGCCATTATAATGCTTGGAAGAGCCAGGACATTTTTTTATATAACTCCAATTGTACAGATAATAATGTACTAATAATGTAATAATGCTATATGTAAAGTGGCTTGGGCTGAATTAATTGCAGAAGTGTAATACTCAGGGTTAGGGGTTTAGAAAAATCCCAAAACAAAATGTCTAAGAATATCAGTACAGTGCTGTACTGATATTCCAAATACCATAATCAATATCATTAAAAAATGTACTGTGCCCAATTTTAGCAGAGTAATTCATTGTCCCAACTGAACATTAGTTCCCATGACAACCTAGTCATCTATTAGTTCTCTGGCATCATGACAATGGTACAGTAGCCAACATACTTTCACATGACAAATGTTCCAAAGCAAATTGTGTTCTTTTCAGTGTGTGAGATGTCATTTTAGAGCTGAAAAGCTCATACCGACTCGGTGTGCACTTGCTTTTGTGTGTCGTGTGCTGTGTGAATGAACGTATTTAGTTGTGACTGATATATTAGTCAGGTTTGGTCCTCTTCCCTGATGCTGGATGACAGCTCATAACACATTCTTCCTTAGAAATATCTGTCAGTGAAATTAACTTGGAAATCCACTTGGCCTGAAAGACTGACTTTTTTCTACTATAAAAATTCCCCATGACATCATATCTTGCAATATAGGTCTGCCTTTCAGAGTCACCTTAAATATAGCTATTATAGATTTACACTTGAATGGAGCGTGACTGTGTGGTGTTTCTTTTGATCTACCTGGACAGGAGAGTGCATACCTTCTATAACAGTAGCATAAGGGTAGAGACCGTGGAGACTCAGAGCAACAAACGCTTAAGAGCGTGTGGGGCCTGAATTGAATCACCTTTCAGAGAGGGAGAGGGAAAGATAAAATGAGTCAGAGAGAGAGACAGAGGCTGCAAAGATAACATCTATGTGCCATTTTTTGAGTGTGATTGCACTGGTTACTGCCTCTTTTGTAGCATATTTGGAGCTCTAAGTCGTTCCATTTGTTGCTTCTTAGTGGAGCAAGCATAAAAATGGTGAGACTTGTTTAGTTATGAGCCTGTTTCTAAGCTTACTGGGATGGATTTAATTAATTGCAAATGGGTTGCTAAAAGTATCATTCTAATATATTTATGCACTCTATATTTTTTTTTTTGTAAAACTAACAAGTGTATCAGAGACCAACATAATGAACATTGGAGGAGAACAAATGCAGTACTGTAAAATTTTATGTTAAAATGTAAAACCACAGAAAAAAAAACATAAATTATCCGCTAACCAGAATATGGAAGAATATTGTGGTTATGTTCCTGTATCCAGGACCAAATGATGACGCTTAAAGAGACAGTTCACCCAATTATAAATTGCAATTATTTACTAACCCTTGTGAGTTTTACTTTCTTTTTTTCTGTGGACCACATTCAGAGAGTTTATATAAGGACATTCCATACAGTGAAAATATATGGTGACCACAGCAGTCAAGCAAGCTTTTTTGTGAATAATAATTTCAATTTTGTTCTGTTTCTCACACAAATCATTTTTGGAGCTTGACATCCCCTGGTACACTTTCATTGTGTGGAAATGAGCAGCATGAACATTCTTCTAAACATCTCCTTTTGTGTTCTACTGAAAAAAGAAAGTCATACAATATGACAAAATGTTATATTTTTGGGTTCATTATATTTTTGGTTATGTTCATCAGGCTTCTGATAATTAATCTGTACTGCAGTGTCATTCCATACACAACTTCCCCCATGTGGTTGAATAAAATATGATGCTCCTAAAGCATTAATTCTGTATCCTTAGCCACCTGCTTAGGTAAATATCATGAACATAATTAAAACACTTTTTATTAGACCCTTCAGCAATAAATGTAAATGTGAACCATAATGCAGTCGAAACCTACGTTTTGTTCTTGAGGGGAAGTAAATGGCAGAATGATTTTGGATTTTAAAGGTACACTATGTAACTTTTGACTCGCGGTTAAAAAACAAAACCATGTACATTTTATTGAAGCACATTATTTTGGTTGTGTTTCGGCTCTGGATGAATATGGTTTTCCTACTGTTTATAAAACATTCACTCAGATTAAGAGATATAAGCAGTTTAGATGGAAAGGATCTCAAGCTGACTAGCTGAAGGTGTTTCTTTGTTCTGCTGAACACAAAAGAAGATATTTTGAAGAATGTTTTTAACAAAGCAGATAGAGCAACCATTCACTACCATAGTAGGGGGAAAAAACTATGGTAATCAATAGTTGCTCTATCTGCTTTGTTACAATCATTCTTCAAAACATCTTTTTTGTTCAGCAGAACAAAGAAACTCATACAGGTTTGGAACAACTTGAGGGGGGTGTAAATTATGACAGAATTTTCATTTTTGGGTGAACTATCCCTTTAAGAGCTAGATATGGCAATTTATCTGTTCAAAATACCTTACTCACCTTATGAGTAATACAAATGCTGTCTCCATGTCACTTTTACAACATTTCAAATCCCTCAGTTCTCTCCATCTCCAAAAAGCAAAGCGAATATTGATTTTCGTTGTATTAAGAGCTCTGTCGCATTTTCTTTGTGCAAGCAGGAGCTCCTCTGTTCGCATTTTTCTTTTCTTCAAACGGGTGATTCAAGATTCAACCTTTCTCGCTCATTGTGAAAACCAACCTATGTCTCTCCCACATATGCGTCAAAGTAGCAGGAGAAACTTTTCTCTATTTACGGATATGACGAGACATGCACAGACGATTGACGTAAGGCCGTGTTTCCACCAAAGCGTTTAAAGGTCCCATGGCGTAGATTTTTATTATTATTTTATACTGTTTCCTGAGGTGTTCTTATATTGTTAGTATGATTTTTACATCACAAAATGTCATAATTTAGAAAAAAAGGCATTTTTTCTATCTTGATATTAGCCCTCTGGCTTGAATTTTCTGTTTGAAGAGGCGTGTCTGCTGTGAGACTTCAGTGTAAACGCCCACTGTTGTGATTGGCTGACATCTTTGCATTTGAAATGAGTGTTAGATTATGTGGTGGACGGGGCGTGTTTTAGTTTTTAGTCTGCAAGCGCTGCCAGAGAGAGAGACGGACTGCATGTGGACCAGAGAGACGGAGAGCTGGAGAAAGATTTGTATGTTTTCAGATACATAACATAACAGGCGCATGTGGGCGCAAAAACACAATAACATTCACTCAAAAAGCTCTTGTAGTCGATCACTCGGGTTTCTCTTCAGTTCACTCTGCAGGCAGCGTGCGCGCAGTCCCAGTCCAACTCTCTCTCTCTCGTCTCTCTCCCCGCAGCGGCTTATATGCGGTCTCTTCACGCCAATTACTGCAATCAGAGACAGGTGTTCGTCATCTGCACTTGACCTACTTACTCACCGCTCCGCTCCCTCTCTCCCGCCACAGACCTCGCAAAAACCACGCCCCCTCCACCACATACCCCCACCGCCCGACTCAGGCCGGGGAGCCATCCGGTTTTAGTTAGATCAGTCAGCGGGCTAGTGAGGTCCGAGTAATTTGGCACAAACCTTCTGTAATATCCCGCTAGCCCCAGGAACTGTCTAACCTCCTTTTTGGTCTTGGGTCTCGGACAGGCCGCAACAGCTGCGGTCTTATCAATTTAGGGCCGCACCTGCCCATGACCATAGTGGAAGCCCAGATATCTTACTTCCACCCACCCAATTGCACACTTCTTTTGGTTGTGAGCCCCGCCTTTCTCGGCGACTTCAGGACAGCTCGCAAATGCTGCATATGACGCTGCCAGTCCGCACTGTAGATGATGATATCATCTAGGTAGGCAGCGGCATATGCAGCATGCGGCCGGAGAATTCTGTCCATCAGACGCTGGAAGGTTGCAGAAGCCCCGAACAAGCCGAAAGGAAGGGTGACAATTGGTGTAACCCAAACGGCGTGGTGAAAGCGTTTTTTTCTTTGGACATGGGAGACAAGGGGATCTGCCAATATCCCTTTGTTAAGTCCAGTGTCGAATAAAAACGAGCGATCCCTAGCCGATCAAGCAATTCGTCAACCTTCGGCATTGGATAAGCATCAAATTTTGACACCGCGTTCACCTTACGATAGTCCACACAGAACCGGATCGAGCCGCCAGGTTTAGGAACCAAAACGATCGGGCTCGCCCAGTCACTGCTGGACTCTTCTATTACCCCCATGTCTAACATAGCTTCTAATTCAGCCTGAACCACCTTTTTCTTGTGTTCAGGCAAGCGATAAGACCGGCGGCGAACAACAACTCCAGGCTCGGTCTCAATGTGGTGATGAATAAGGTTTGTCCGACCAGGTAGGGACACGTCAGCAAACTCTGCTTGTAAACGTTTTATGTCAGTGAGCTGCGAGGGTGAGAGGTGGTCTCCCCCAGAGGCCAGAGCGAGAGATTGAGGCTTTTGGACCGCCTCTGGCCCGAGATCCTCCTCTCCACTCACTACCGTCGCTAACATCACTGACTCCTCCTCAGACCACTTTTTTAGTAGGTTGAGGTGATAAATTTGACGTGCCTCGTCCCTATCTGATCGTATTACCTCATAGTTGAGATCGCTAACTCATCGTGTGACCTCAAAGGGCCCTTGCCACTTCGCGAGTAATTTAGAACTAGAAGTAGGGAGTAATACAAGCACTTAGAAGCCTAGCGCCCCTGTTGTACAACTGTTGCTGTTTGTCCTGAGCCTGTAACAAATTCTCCATTGACAGCCGCCCTGAATTTCGTTTTTGCTCCCTGAAGGTCTGTCCTCCCAAGCTTCCCTAAGGACATCCAGCACCCCCCGAGGATGGCGACCAAAGAGAAGCTCGAAGGGGGAAAACCCCGTGGAGGCTTGGGGGATCTCGCGGACAGCGAACAACAGAGGCTCTAGCCATTTATCCCAATTTTTGCGTCTTCTTGAATGAACTTACGAATCATGGCTTTCAACGTGCGATTAAAACGTCCCACCAGACCGTCCGTTTGTGGGTGATAGACGCTGGTGCGAATCGATTTAATGCCCAATAATTCGTAGAGCTCGCGGAGTGTCCGTGACATAAACGCCGTGCCTCAATCGGTGAGAATCTCTTTCAGTATTCCCACCCGGGAGATTAAAGAAAACAGTACGCTCGCAACACTTTTCGCTGAAATAGTGTGTAAAGCGCACTGATTAGTTAAGCTTACTGATTAGTTAAGCTTGTTTCTATATTAGTTAGTAGTAGTAGCTGAAGTGTTAATGTAGTACTACTCATTAGTCCTGCATTACTTCTGCATAGTTACCTCTTAATGACGGACCATTATTCTAAAGTGTTACCAAATTATTAACTCGTGTTGCATTCCAAGTCTTCTGAAGTCACATGATATCTTCATGTAAAGAACAGAGTTGATCTTAATGTTTTAATCGTTGAGATGATGATCCCACAGCTCCGTTAACGCACTCATTCATATCTCATTCAAATAATACACACGACTCTTTAGCATGACGCGATCGGTCACAAGACACAAGAGAGCCAATGACATTTTACAATCAATGCTGACGCAATGATGCAATTGGTCAATACAATTTCACTATGAAAACTGACGTAACGGGCTGTATTTGAAATTTAATGTGTTCATGATCTTCTGCGGATGGAGACGCTAATCGCTTTTGGGGATTTCCTTCACACAAATCAATCGCTTGGCCTCAGAATATTTGTACTTTTTTAATAAATTGGGCATGCAGTCGTATCTGCCTGTTATATCTGTGTTTTATATACCACACAAATGGGTAGGTTTAGGGATGGAATAGGGTTGGGTTACATGTTAAAACGTGTCTAAAAAGCGTAAATAAAATTATGCTGGCTGATTCAATTGAGAATCACACTCCAACATGTCATAATGGCAAAATCATAGCCCACTATATGATCATCATGACGATAACGTTCCCATGTCCAACGCCTGTGTCTGACGCCAAAGGTTTCTCAGTGAAATGAATGGAGCACTCAGCGCATGGGCAGGACACCTAGAACTCGGTTTACACCTATTTAAATTTCTAGCCACTTGGGGACCATATACAGGCTAGGGGAACTCATATTAATGTTAAAAAACCTCATAAAATGAAAATTTCATCAGACCTTTAAAAAAAAAGAAAAGTGCCACATTTTAAAACGGCAGGAGCGTAACGAGCGTTTATTTCACACTCAAGCACTGAGCATTCTGCATTTTATAGTGGTTGCCGAGTTGAAGAATGCTCAACTTTGAGTAAAAAGCAGTGCTCATCACTGTCACTTTTTACCCAGCTGACCAATCACAGTGGAGGGAGGGCAGGACAAATACAACACAGACCAACCGCCACATTCTGCTTGTACAAAGTCAACAGATAACAAGAAGAAGCATAATAACGGAACAAAATAAATTAAAACAAGAGCCAGAGCAAATACTTAACATTGTATCAACATTTTTATAGAGGATCGATACAGAAACAATCTGTGAAATGAGATGCTAGTAACACTTCCACGGATTTTTTGTATCATAGCAAACAATGCGCCTCAACTGAAAAAAAAACCCTGCATCGCCAAAACACAGCAAGAAATAGGGGTGGACACGCGGGCCTAAGTACTCAATTTTGCATGAAAAGCATCCTGCCCAGTTTAAAATATAAACACTTATAACAGGCTTACTATAGTGAATTGGGATAAGACAAAAACACGTTTAGAAGAAGGATTGATGGTATATTGACACATTTAACTTTTGTTTATTTTGAACAAAATAGTTACATAGTGCACCTTTAAGTAGTGAAGGTAAAAGGTAACATATATGTTCCTCAGTCACTGTGGGCCGTATCGGTTTCTAGTCTTTCAGCTTTACACAATCCTAGTCCTCCGTCTCTCTTTAACGTGTCTAAGCTGTTGTGCCGCAAACACCTTGGCTTGCTCAAAACGCCAGCTCTTATGTGAACAGAGTACAGGAGGCAGAAGAGTGGAAGAGAAGAGATACTCTCTTCTCCTTCTTAGCACAGCACTGGGACAGTTGTGTCACGCTGAGATAAAGAATCTCATGGACGTGAGAAGACTCCCAATGCCCGGCTTGCCTAAGTTCTGCAGTTTAAAGCCTCACTGTCATCTCCAACCAGAAAGACATAAATAGTAAGCACTAGAGCTTTCTGGGTCTCGCCTCTTGCCTTTGCCTGATTCTGTGGCTGAGATTCCCATGGGAATGACTGAGACAGTGGAACAATGCAGCCGAGAAATTAAAAAATAAATCCTGCCAGTGAGACAGGGTCTGCATTCTAATATCTAATATCTATTCTAATATCTCAGAATGAAGTTGTAAGGAAGATTCTCCACTGAATGTGATTTTAGAGCTTGATTCACTATTCTAGACAAGATAAAGCTATTAAAAGAATAATTCATGCTAAAATGAAAATCCTGTCATCATTTACTCACCTTGATGTTGTTGTATGTATGACTTTCTTTCTTTTGAGAAAGAGGTGTAGACTGTCCATGTCCAGGCTTGTTTTGCTGTTGTAGTAAAAAAAAAAAAAAAAGAATGTCGAGCTCTAACATGTGACAAAACGCTGTATATTTCAAGTTTTCTGATGGGTAATATATTTTCTTCATTTTTGTATATGAAAATATATAGCTCTCTTTATATTTCATCATATTTGATGATTGTTGGCATCAAAAAGTTTCAAAACCCCTGGTTTAGGAGACTATAAAAAAACTGAAATCAGATGTTGAATGTGAGAGAGATACAGATTAGAATGGGCTGACCTGAGAATACTTACAAGGAAGTGATGTTAGGATTAATTGACTTGAGTGTCAAGAAGATGTTAAAGGAAAAATATCAGAGAGAGAAGTGAGACAAGAACAAAGTAGCACAGCTGTAGTTCTTAAAGCTACACTGTGTGATATTTTCCCCCATCTAGGGGTGAACTTGTATATGACCATTCAGTGAATTTTAGTTTCTGTTCCTCTCAATTCCGATTTCGTTTCAACTCCTACGGTGGCCGATTTAGTCCAAGATTAACATGTTTCCAGTTCGACCTCGTCCACATTCGACACGGTGCCTGTGGGATATTCTGTGCGCAGTGGGATGGTTGGAACTCAACTGGCCTAATTATTCGGCTAGAAAGAACTGCAGCTAATCCAGAGTGAACTTTGAGGATAGTAATGTTTATTCAGTCATCCAATTGCAAGGCATAAAGGTTTGCGTGGATATGTACATACATGTGGTTTCTGTGAGAGAACAAATAAGGATGGTAAATATACATACACAGTTAAGAACTGTATAACTATACTTATAAGTTACATTTGTATAATGTAACCGTAAACCAGAGCTTATTGTACCATATAGGCGCTAAATGCAGCTGCATTAAAAGGAGCGGAGCTGCCGCTGCTAACAAGCGGTGTCCGGTTACAAAAGTGTGTGCGCCGCTTTAACGTTCGCACTGCAGTGCGCTCTGTATAACAATTGTTAATATGCCGATCAGACCTGATACATATTTCCATCAACATACATTACAAGCAAATAGTTTCTATAAACGAATAAACATTGTTGATAACAAAATAACTGAATGATTATTCAAATAGGTGAGCATTACTCTATTGTATGTTAACACAAAAATACTTCTGAGGTGACATCAACTGAATTACGCGATGACACACTCTGAAACACATCTACAATGACAATAACTATTATTACTTACGGAGTTATTAACGCACAAAAATACCACACAAGGAAAAACAGACTTTTAGGAATAAACAAGCCAGGAAAACTCCGTTACTGGACGCTGCTGAGATGAAAACTTTTTGCGCATGGACCAGACAAGTCTGAACAAGTTGACGCGCACATGCGCGAGGCAAGGAATTTTGTACAGTGCAATCGAGTATTAAAACCAGTTAAAACGCGAAAGGCAAAGCTTGAATTTACGGGTATGTCCCTCTTTGGCTAATGTACTTTCAAGATGGAGGGGCAACATGGCGACCACCGTTAGATCCCATTACCATATGTATTTTCAATGGCATATTATAAACTTACGAGAATACTTTATTACTTGAAAGAAGTAAATATACATTAATGAGCACATATATTTTTGAAAGAACTAAGTGTTTTTAGCTAAGAATAGACTAAAAAAGTTACACAGTGTAGCTTTAAAAAGGAGTATTCTGAAAATCTGAGTATTAAATAGTTTTACATCTTTCACTATGAGTGGTCTGATCCTTATGTGTCATCAGAATACCTTGGAATAAGAATCTGAACCAAAGTCTTAACACCAAAGAGAGCCCAACACATATACTATATGCTTTCTTTGAAATCTCTCTTGTTTTCTTTTTTCACAGAATAGTGCACAGCATGAAGAGAGTGCAGCTTCTTAAGAGAGGTGTTTCCACTTCCAGTGAAATGAAATGGTAGAATTTGAAAAGGCAAATCAATCGGTTAAGGGGTTAAGGGGTAAACAGTTGTTTTTGAAAAAAGATTTCCATGAACTTGAACACTCACTGGAAGCCCTTATTTTGCAGGTCTGCATTCAGACTTGATAGATTTCCATGAAGAAAGTGTCAAGTACTTTGCGAATAATTGTTGCGATAAGGGACTTTGAATTTTCTGTTTTTCTATGAAAAACATTACTGTCAAAGATCTTTGTTTTGGTTAAATGGTGTGAAATGTCTTCGTCTGATATTACTTTTAGAAAGTGCCTTTGGGATTTAGTAAATCAACCCTGTCTTGTGGTTTTGATGCTCTGATTCTTGTCTACATACAGCTTCAGTGCACTTATTCAACTAAATTTGAATACATTTAGTGCTGCACCATCATGATGCTAAATGCATTTAGTGCTTTCTAAAGTTGTTAAATGTGGTTGCTTGTCAAAAGTAAAAAAAAAGCCCACCCCTAAATCTCTATGATATTCTGCTTCCTAGATATGACTCAAGTATAGGACTGGGTGTAGCGATTTAGGCTTCAAATGGGCATTATTGTTGAAAAAATACAATTATGTAAATTTGAGGGAGTTTGTGAGATTTCATTAACTTGTAGAGCCTCTTCTGCATTATATCCACAAGGAAGACACAAGTGTAATAAAATGCATTTTATTAACAACAAGATAAATACTATAGATAAATAAATACTACTAATAATGCAAGTTATTAAGTTGGCTGTGGCTATATGGCAGAGTAACATTATGGAATGATGTTGTTTCTCTGAAACTAATAAGCTGAAGAACCTCAGCTATCAGCTATATTACATCAGCTATATTACCTCTAATGTAGATTAGAAAATAATTTACAGATAATATACAACAATGCCATGGTCTCTGAAAAGAGGTTTGGTAAAGTGATATTTATGTTTCATGGTTGTGTAAACTTCCATCCATTAGCCCAAAAACGGATACTAACGGCTTGGAGCAGTCCAACACAGAGGGGAAAGGTGCCGGAATCTGAAAAGGATCTTGAAATCTGAGGCCCTGAAATAGGTACAGAAGGTTCTTAAAAATTTGAAACATGCAGACAAGGGGACTTTGAAGTGAAGATTTGCTCTCCTGAGCTGAACCTTGTTGCAAATGTGTCTGTATGTCTGGGCGCAACACTCAGAACTTTGTCGATCCACTTTTGTCTCTCAGGCATAGAGACTCGGGACATGCTGTAATTGTCACTGTCTCACCTTTGCAGGTTGGAGACCCAGGACGGCGTATCTGCTACAGTCTCTCTAGATGGGAGACTTAGAACAGTGTATCTAGCTAACCAGATGAATAGCTGTCACTGAGAATACTTATTTCCCTGAATAAGTATGAAATGGATGTGTAGTTTAAGGTTCCCAAACATAGTCATGAATGGATTGGATGGATCTTTGTTTCAGCCACTGCTCTTGCATCCAAAAAGTCTTGAATTTTTATGGTGGTTGGCTCAGACCTTAGGGATTAGTCTCATGATGGGTGCGGGGCAGAAACTGCCTGTGGACCAATGAGAAGTCCTGCCTTCCCGTGCTTGAGGTGTCTGTCAGTTGTCCTAGCATCCTTATCTGATGGTGTTTTTTGTGCTAGTCCACCAAGCTCCAATCGAAAAGTAGCAAACCTTTCTCCACAGTTGCAGTAAGAGAGGGGCCCAGCCGTAAAACCGGGCTCTGGAATGTGCTGTTCCCTACATGGGTATCCATTAGAAAACAATTAATTTCGATTTGATTATGATTCATTATAGCTGCTTACAAATTATGACATATAAAAAATCTCTCCCCTAAATTACGCTGTTAATTACATAGGGCAGTGTATTCTGATTCAAACTGCTAACTCGTCTTTTTGGAAAGTTTGTAGGGAAATTAAGACTTTTATTCAACAAAGATGTATTAAACTAATCAACAGTAACAGTACAGATGTTTATAATGTAACAAAAGATTTCTGTTTCAAATAAATCCTGGTTATCTGAATTTTCAGACTCCTGAGAAAATGTATCACGGATTCTACAAAAATAATATGCAACGTTTTTTATTTGTTTTCTTGAGCCCCAAATCAGCATTAGAATGATTTCTGAAGGATCATGTGACAATGAATCTTTACTATCGCAGGAATAATTTAGGTAACATTTTATTTTAAGGTGACGTAGTTACACGTTACTACATGTACTTATACTATGGTAATAACAGTAAATGATACATAATTACAAGCAACTAACCCTAAACCAAACCCTGACATTAACGCTACAATCTAAATAAAAAATCTTGGGTTATTTTTTCTACCCAAATCCTGGGTTGAGCCTTTTGGGTAATTTTTTGGGGTTATTTTTTCAATGTTTGGGTAGATTTTGTGTTACCCAGCTCCTGGGTCAGACGTAACAACTTTTATTTATCTATAAATTCGCTATTGTGCTGTATATTGTTTAATTTCATGCAAAGCAACATACAGGGGTGTGATGTGAGTCACTCGCATCTGTCTTTTCGCATGATGCCCTGTATAAAATGTTATGATTTTATTAAAAAAAGAAACAGAATATAAATACTTAGGATCTTAAAATATGTCCTCATAGCTGTTCACCTTTTATTTATGGGCAGGTTTTGGAGTTAGGCACAGCAGGTTGGTCAGAAGTTAGAAGTTCCCCCGCTCAACAACAACAAGCTCCGGCATGAGATCCAGCGCTGTTACGGGATGTTTTTAACCCAGTGTTTTTTAGAGTGTATAATAAGTATATGTAGCGAATTAATATTACTCCATACTTATGTAAGTAAGTACGATGTAAC
This sequence comes from Romanogobio albipinnatus, assembly GCA_023566225.1. Lineage (NCBI taxonomy): Eukaryota > Metazoa > Chordata > Actinopteri > Cypriniformes > Gobionidae > Romanogobio > Romanogobio albipinnatus. Next base: position 36,260,729 of record CM042249.1, read on the forward strand.
TACGTCACCTTAAAATAAAGCGTAACCATAAATTACATTTCAAAATGTATTTTTGATCAAATAAATGCAGCCCTGGTGAGCTAAAGAGACTTCTTTAAAAAACATAAAAAATCGTACTGAACCCAAACTTTAAAACAGTAGCCTACTGTGAATTTGAGAGATTTCTGTAAGTGTGATCACTTAGAAATATAATTTAGTAACAACAATATTAATGTTTGCATGAATGAGTATAGTATCATCAAGTATCCATGTGCTGGTTGTTGCCTTCTGTGCTGCACAAGGTTGTAGAGTCAGGTTTCTTTGCGCACTCTGCACAATCACTCTGGTCCTGCTGAGAGTGTATGCTGATCCAGACTTTATATCCGTCTTCTCATATCTCCGTGGTACACCATCCCATTCTTCCTCGCTCCAGCAGATGCTGCAAGGTCAACCATCTTCAGGAGCCATGGAGACTGTCAGACAGCTTTGGTTGGCACCCGGGGATGTCTTACTTTGATTATTTCAGGCAGATGACAAGCAACATTTGGTGTTTAAACCGTGGAAAGAGATTCAACATGGCATCAAGTCTGCTGTTTCTAGGCTGTGGAGAGAGCCTTGAACATGCAACAGTAGTAAGCAGCACCCCTAAGGGTCCCCCTCGCAGAACCAGTCATCACAGATCCTGTTACAGCACACTTCATAGGGATAAAGCTGCTCTGAGTGCAGCCACAGAGACTAGAGGAAGTGAGACAAGTGGAAGTGAGGCAATTAAAGGACAGAATGAACGAGGTCACGGCAGAAAGAGGGAAGCAGAAGTAGTGCTTGGGACACATCCCGACAGACGTAATGCGCTCTCTTTTACACTCCTCTGTGTTCCAATGTGCAAAATATTGAAAGCTCTAGGCACTCTGTGCCAAGTCGGAAACTCATGCCACAGATTTGAGAACAGCTGCGTTCTTTTTCAAATATTGTATGTAGCAGGCTTTTGGTGGCAGTTGGCTTTCCTTTGCTTTCTCTCCCTCATAGAAGTCGTTCTTTTGATTTTTCTCTGGCCATGTGCACTGATACTGTACATGTGTGCTTGATCTTGTCCTTTACATACACAGCAATTTAGCTGATTCATTTAAACTTTGCAGTGTGTACATGCCAGAGGTGTTTTCTCTGATAGAATGCCTTCTCAAACAATATGAGAAAATAATCACCAGTATATGACATGATGAGATCTCTTTTCTGCAATTTTCTGCTATTCTCTGCCTGCGCCGTTGGCTGAGGATTGCCTATTATTGGTTCCAAAAGAAGGTGACTATAAATAACAGGCCAGTTTTAAGAATAAAAGCTTACACTTTACAATAAGGTTTCATTAGTTAACATTAGTTTACATGAACTAAGAATGAACAATACTTTTCAACCTTTTCTCCATTTTTAAAATCAAAAGTTGTATTTGTTAACATTATTAATGCACTGTGAACTAACATGAACAATCAACAAATGTATTTTCATTAACTAACATTAACAAAGACATTAATAAATTCTGTAACCAATGTATTGCTCATTGTTAGTTCATGTTAGTTAATACATTAACTAATGTTAACAAATGAAACCTTATTACCGAATAAAAACTAAATGTGTTTTTTTACTGTATTTTTGAGGCAAAGTATAAAATGTTTAGGTATATAGCACTTTAAAACAACATGACCAGTGCAGCACATTAGATGTAGTGCAAAAACAAAAATACCATATAATAAAATATAGCCTAATAAAAAGTAGTAAGCCTGAGAAAATTTGTTTTTATTAAGAGATGATTAAAATGTAGATACTGTGAGGGAAAGGGGTAAAGTATTACACAGCCTTGGTGCCAGTACTGAAAAGGATTTATGGTTTTTAATTGTGACTGTGGAACAGTTAATAACATCTGAGAGGAGGATCTAAAAGTTCTTTGAGAAGAAGATTCAAAATATAAATAAGGGCAGGTAATCTTAAAATAATTTCTGTATATTACTGGTAACCAATGAAGCAAGGCTAAGACAGCAAACTGCAGCATTTTGTACCAGTTAAGCGCAAAATTAAGGATTTATTCGACATATAAAACCCCTGTTTTTGTCGGATCATTGCATTACCCCTGTCTGCTTCTGTTGGAGCTTGATTTCGCAGATTCAACATGTTGAATCAGCATTTGTCTGGTCGTGGATTGGAATGTCTTAGAAGTGATGTACTGTAATCTGGTGATTGTCTGTGTGGGTTGGTGTCTGTTGGTGCAGTGTGAAATGGCCTTAAAGCAGCACTAGGTAACTTTTCAACCTTCATAATATATTTTCAAGACTCTTGTGATGATACATCGACTTACAATAGGTTGAATGGCACGTCTGCCATAGCCTGACGGGGTCTGTATCGTTTTTAATCGTACTTTTAAACTTCGGGTTTCGGGTAGTAACCCGAGAAAAAAAAGAACTACAAAATTCGACTGCTTTACGGCATATACGTCACTTCCTTAAATTGGGACGTGCGAGGGTTAGGGTAAGCCTATGTCTAAACGGCATGTACAAGTTTGGTAGGGGCTACATTCTCGCAAGTAAATACATAAGACGTACAAAATCATATTTTAGGATACTGTAACGCGTGTGTCCGGGTGAAAAATACGGATAGCTCACTCAACGCAACTGGAGTCGATGCAAACACGGAGGCGATTGACATCAAACAGCCCGCACTTTATTCCCCGCGGAAACCCCCACAAGAGTCCGGCACAAACTCCACTTCCGTCCACAGCATTACCCACCAAAACAAAAATAAATGAATGTTTGCAACAGAAGACAGAAAATAATCCGCACACATGGGAGCTCGAGTTGCAGTGTTCACACACACACACACACACACACACAGAGAACACAGGCGCTCCAACCGGGGCGAACGCTCTTAAAGGGGCCACACTATTTTCCTACTCGTTACAATACCTAACATGTCTGTGATATTTGTTTATTTGTCTTGCCTCAAACATTCATTCCTATAACTACATGTAAGGATAACCGTCATGTTGTGGCCTTGTCATTTTGACCTGATGAGGTTTCCTGATAATGATCATTCATTGCTATTGCTTTGGACTAAGGGTACGTTTATATGCCAACGATGTACTGAAAACAAATTTCCTTTGCATTTTTTGCCTACAGAATACACCATTGTCAAACGATCCCCGTCACATGGATGCGCCAAAAAAAGTTGTCCGTGTCACTTTGTAAAGACACACTACGCGCCTATGAAAGATGCATGCACATAGCAGTTTTAAATTTTTTTTTACTTTAAAACACGTTTTCAAAAGTTTGCATTTTCAGGCCCCTAAAACGTTGTTGTGTAAATGAACGGCCAAAGCACATACAAAGCTCCTAAAATGTATGACTTTGCTTACACAGGGTATAACATATTTTTGTTTTTAGAGCTGATTGATTGTAGGCCTCATTGTTCTGAGCTTATGCACCTCTTTTATTTAGGTGAATAAGCTTGAGTGAACATTTTCACTCAAAAAGCTCAATGATACAAAACCTAACTGAAAGAAAACAAATTGACAAAAAGATTGAATCCAGCATTTGGTGATGGCATAATGAGAGATTTACAAGCAATTTAAAAGGCTGGTCATTTTTTAGGAACACCAAAAGCCACTTTCCCCAGGAACAAGGGACTTTGGGGTGGTACTCTGTGTGTTTCGACCACAGAGACCAGGGTTTCCCCCTTAGAAAGTCCCTGCTTGCGAGTTAGTACTTTTTCAAAGTTCAGGAACTTTCAGGGGTGGAACTTGGGCTCTGGACATTCTAATTGGTTAAGTTCACACAGCATTTTGATCGGTTGACTCCTCGCAGCATTTTTAAAAGTCTGTTGCAGTGCGTGCAGTAAGAGTTGTTTGCTATTTGAATCAACAATAGACTTTAAAAAGAATACAACCGATAGACCGACGACAAGGTTCAGGCTTTATTACGCTTATATGCAGAAGACAAAATCCAGTGGGAACTGGAAAGTCGTGCGCAGTCCTACGCCACCGGACTAATTTGCCTAATCTTCACAGTACTTTAGGCCGAGACGGAAACGCAGACAGCAACAGGTCCTGGGGTGGGGGAGTTCCAGGGACAAATTGTTCCGGGTAATTTCGGTGGAAACACGGCTAAATTAGGCAATGGATTTTCAGCACAGCACAAGGGCTAAAAGCGAGAAAGGTTTTGAGTTTACAAAGTCTCTCAGTTGGAAACAAACTAGCCCTTGCTAAAGAATGTATGTGTGAGGCTAGAGGGGCACATCCTACACAAAATTTTGAGGGAGAAGGACGATTTAATGTTAATAAAATTTAGTTATTAATTTCATGACTCCGAATGTGTATTTCTTGTTTGTAATTTCACTACTGTAACACCATAAAATATTACTTAAGTCGAAACCACTGCTGCTCTTCCCTGAATGTGCCAAAACTGCAGATGTAATTACAATAATTCGGGAAAACTGTATCTGAGTGGAAAAAGAAGGGGAGGGGAGGCAAAATCCACAGCCAGAGACTTTTGCCTCCGTTGGTAAAAAAAAATGAGCCAATCACCATTGAGTATTTCACTTTCAGCGATTAGTGTTGAGAAAAAATACATTGCAGAGGATGCTTGCCTCCCTTGGTATATCAACCAATCATCGTAGAGATGTTAATTACGTGATTTTTGAACTGCTACTACTGATAATGTACCAGCTACCTTAATTATGGAGCGTAGAGATATTGAACATTTGATCACCAACAAATTTACCAAGCTACCATTCGAAAAGCAGCTACAAATTAAAAATGAAGGAAGACCCTACATGGAAAACTGGACATACCGTATAGGCTACAGCGATCAGCTTCAATAAATAGCCGAACATGCTCTTTTAACACAGATATTTAAAAGGACAGAAGTGCTGTTCCATGCGGAACCGAAACATCAAATGGGAGATGAACTGACGTTTCACTAAAATAGCCCAAACCCACAAAGAGGACTCCTCCTCTTTGTCTTAAAGGATGGGTCTTGGCCTGTCTCTGAGCAGAGACAAGATAGCATTATGAGTCTGTTGCTGAGCTCAGACTGCTCTTGCTGATATAGCTCCATGGGGAGTTCTTGCTCATTGCGGCTGCCAGGCTGGATGAACATGTTGATATGATTACTGGAGAGGCCTTCAGGCTGTCAAGCTCTTTATCTGATTCTGCTGAGCTCTGTTTCCTCCCCTCTGGTCCTGTCTGTTCTTGACTGACCTACTCACAGAGTCCATTCACAGGGCCAGTGATACATACACAGTCACATGGGAAAAAATGACAGAGGAAACCAATGTCAAGAATGTGCCTGGGACATATTTCATCTTCAAAATCAGAAGAAAAAAAGAAGACATTTTATTTTACTTGAAAAAAAAAAAAAGTTTTTTTTCTTTACATTTTACCCATTATTTTCACAAAATTTAAAGGGGTGATGAATTGAGAAATCAACTTTCCCTTGAGCTTTTGATTTATAAAAGGTCATTGTAAAATAAGAATATCCTGTAAGTTGCAGAGCTGAAAACTTCCTTGTTAGTCAAAGAAAAGCTTTTATAGACACCAGGCCCAGCAAAAGTGGGGATCTATGACGTCAAAGGGAGGCAAGCACCACCTCAACAGAAGAATATCAACGCCTACTTCATCACTGCCTGTTTAGCCCCACCCACCGATTCGCGCATGTAACATAAGCCTAGTGTTAAATCTTCGAGCTACAAAGCAATAAACATGCCGTTGAGGATTACAAAATATTGTGCAGTGACTGGGCTCAACAGTAATGCAACATGTAAGTAAATGTTCATTCTAATGCCTGATCTGAAATGTAATGATTCATGTACAGTCAGATGTTCTTTGTCTGTGTGTCAGTAAATCAGACCAGTGACTAAACATCAACTTGCGTTGTTTCTCTTAGTAGGATGAAAATAATCTGTTATTTAACAGTGATTCAATTCTATAAAGAAAGCGATCAAAGAAAGCTCCCTTTGCAATCGTTGGAGCAGCGTGCGCTGAACCTGTCAATCAAAGAGAGAGTTTATCAATGACTCCCGTTTTATTCAACAAATCTCTTAACTATATCACGTTTGCACTGTTAGTGAAGATGAAAGCATTTGTTAGTGTACAGAAACTGAGTTGCAATGACGAGATCACTGCTTTCATACGCTCAGCATTTGTGTGATCGGCTACAATGATCATCACTGCAACCTTTCATGCCATAATCTTAATATAATGCCATAGATCTAAATGTAATGCAACACTTTTCACGATTAGTTAAAAATGAGAGCTGTAATTGTAAAAACAAGCTAAAAGAGGGAGTAATACTATTTCAGATGCAAAGACGTTAGCCAGTCACAGCAGTGGGTGTTTACACTAAAGTCTCCCAGCGGACACGCTCCTTAAAACGGAGCGTTCAGAGTAGAAGGCTAAAAGCAGGGTAGGAAAAATGCCTTTTATTTATAAATTATGACAATTTTTGATGTAAAAAGCATTCTAACATTATAAGTGCACCCCAGGAAACATCATAAAACAATTTTTTTTTAAATGCAGTTCATGACCCCTTTAAGGAGGGGTTTCTATGGACGTTTGTTTCTGGCATGGAATAAAGAAAAAAAAAGAAAAAAGGTAATAACTACGACTTTTATCTCACAATTCTGACTTTTTTTCTCAGAATTGCGTGATATAAACTTTTTGCAATTATGACTTTATAACATCAAGTGAGAGTTTATATGCAATTCTGATTTTAACACGCAGTTCTGAGAAAAAAGTCAGATTTGCAAGATATAAACTCGCAATTGTCCAAAAAAAGTCTGCAATTGTCCCGCAAAAAAAACAGAATTGTGAGAACATTAATATCTCGCAATTCTGACTTTATAACTCACAAGTGCACATTTATATCTTGCAATTCTGAGAAAAAAGTCAGAATTGTGAGATAAAAAGTCACAATTATATTTTAAATTTTCAGTGTAAAAAAAAAAGTGTATATATCGATATATCGATAGATCGATAGATCGATAGATAGATAGATAGATAGATAGATAGATAGATAGATAGATAGATAGATAGATAGATAGATAGATAGATAGATAGATAGATAGATAGATAGATAGATAGATTGGGGAGGGAAATGGGGAGGGAAATGCGCATAATTGTCAAAAAAAAAATAATGTTAGAAAATTTAAATAAAAAGCCAAAATAATAAATGCCCCTTTTTCTTGGTGAAAAAATTATATCTTACATTTTTGTTTTGATGTGAAATGTGACCTGGATTCGTTTTTTTTAAGATTTTCCCAACTAGAGCAGAATGCATGCTCATTCATTACCTTACAAAGCCCCTCTCAGATTTTCAGACACTCGCCGTTTTAATTAAGTGAATGAGGGGGAGGAATGCAGTGGAAAGAGGGAGAGAGGTCAATCAATGAGTAGGAGAGTTGAAAGAGAGTATGAAACAACCCTGGAGAGGACTCCAAAGAGATGGAGGAGGATGAGAGACCTGGCTCATGAGGGTTGGGGGATGACGGACCAGATAAAGGTGGGCAGAGAGGCGAGGAGATACAGGGACAACCTCAGTTTGTGTATGACAGAAGTCACATTCTCATGAAAGCTATAAGAATTAACGGTTGATTCATTTTCTGTAAGAGTGTTAAATCTATTTCTATAAGAATAACTGACTGTTGAATTGGTTCATATAATGATTAGTTGAATCTCTTTTTATACTCGCAGTGAAGATGCGCCATATTCACTGAATACACAGATGCGTTGGGAATGTTTAAACAGCAGTCTGTGTTTATGTTTTGCAATACTAGGCCATATATCTATTCTGTTTCCGGGCTTTAAAACTAGGGTCTGTCTGATCTCAGAGTATTTTGCTGTAATAACAACAAGATGAAAAGAGGGAAAGAGCACAAAATCCTGCACTTCAAGTTGAAGCACAGAGGGTCTTTTTTTATTTTTCATGATTGATGCCTGTTACCACAGCAACCTATAAGGATGACTAATATATATATACACACATACATACATACATTACTGTATATTCAGCCCTTCACTAACTGCTGAGCTGTCAGCGAGTGTGCGACAGAGCCACAGGATTTTGGCTTTTAAATCAACTTAAGTTGTTAAGTATGCATGAGAAATTAAACATTAAACATCATTTATAAACTTTCTCTCGAAAATATATTTCAGGAAAGTTTGCTGTGTGCTCATTGAAAATTAATAAAGTGTCTCTGGCGCGATGCAGAATGCAAATTACTCCATGTTTGAACTGTTTAGTAAGCTTTGTCCATACTTTCTCTGCTAAGCTTGTGTGTCAGCCAGGGAAACGGAGGTGTAAATAACAAGAGAAGATGCCAGACAGCTCAGTTTAAAAATGGGATGGGCCTGTCATAATGTATAAATACTTTGCCAGTTAAATTATTATTTTATTTTTTATTTTAACTTGTCTCAGATGTTTCTCCAAAAACTCCTTTGAAGAAATAAACATTTTTCTCAAAAATGTAACTAGCATATCTCAAATCATTTGATTTGTAAGAATTGATGAGAACTATATTTAAGTTTGTATTGAAATTTCTGCAGACTTACCTCAATGTATTTAGTAAATGTGTTGAAACTAATGGAGATGCATGTGGGGTCATCACTGGGGTATTTTTCACTGAAGAAACATCTGAGAAGGAGGATTGTTGTGCATCCTTTATTCCCATTGCTGTCTAGGAGAAACGGCAGATATTATAGAGGTCTCATTTGTTATTTATATGGGTTGCAGCTTTAATGCAGCAGCCATTGCAAGCATAGAGCACTGCCTGTAATGCTTTGCCTTATTGGCTCCTGTGAGTGTCTAGGGTTTGTCTGCTTCACAGGAGGGGAATATTCCTCATGTGCGTATTGATTGGCTTGATGAGCTCGCTCTCTACTACTCCAGACACTTATTTGCTCCCATGTGTTTTGCCACTTTAATTAAACTCTTGATTTAATGCTCTCACTCCATTGCTCTCTTCACTTACAGTACAGTACATTGGGGGAGGAATATGTGTGCAAGTGCTTGTGTGTCTGTAGAACTATTCCAGAACCAGCTATTGAAAATCCAGATCTTATACCAAACGTCCTGATATACCATGAGACAATATTAAATAGTTGTTGTTATATGTGACCTTTCCGTTGATGTATGGTTTGTTAAGAAAGGGAAATCGCCGTTTAAAGGTGCTATAAGCGATGTCACACATTTTTTTTAGGCCAAAACATTTTTTGTCACATACAGCAAACATCTCCTCACTGTCCGCTAGCTGCCTGTCCCCTGAACACACTGTAAAAAACGCGGTCTCTGTAGTCCGCACAAGCTCCACAAACGGCAACAAAAACAAGCTTGGGCAGTCTGGACAACGGAACATAATAAACAGTGCTCCAGCCAATAACCGACAAGAATGATTTGGGGGTGGAGGTTTGGGGTTAGTGTGCGTGCACATGAAGGAGTGTGTGTAGAAGAGAGAATCATAAAGAGGGAAGTTCGAATTATATGATTTTGATATGGCCGACACACGACCAAAGAGACGACATTCTGATGAACAACTTGCAACGAAAAGGGAAAAGGAACGCGCAAAGTCCCGAATTTACATCGGAAAAGCCTTCGAAACGTGGCAAGAACTCCGGCACAAGGGCTTCCAATCAGGAAGCACGGAGGGGAGGGGGAGGAGGAGGGAGGGTCTAGCTAGCCTCTGTTTTGTTTGACAACACTTCGAAAAGTTACTCTACCTAGGATCGCTTAGAGCACCTTTAAGTTGTCCAAATGAAGTCCTTAGCAATGCATATTACTAATAATAATAATAATACATTTTTTATATTTTTACGGTAGGACATTTACTAAATATCTTCATGTAACATGATCTTTACTTAATATCCTAATGATTTTTGGCATAAAAGAAAAATCGATAATTTTGACCCATACAATGTGTTGTTGGCTATTGCCACAAATATACCCGTGCGAATTATGACTGGTTTTGTGGTCCAGGGTCACATATGCTTCACTCTAAAAAAAAAAGGTTCTATATGGCACCAAAAAAGGTTCTTGGCTCGTAATCATAGGGGAACCTTTTTTAGTGCTATATAGCACCACTTTTGGTGCTTCAGTGGTTCTTCAGCGGTTCTTCAGAGGTTCTTCACCGGTTCTTTGACTAAGGTGCTATATAGCACCTCTGAAGAACCGCTGAAGAACCACTGAAGCACCAAAATTGGTGCTATATAGCACTAAAAAAGGTTCCCCTATGATTACGAGCCAAGAACCTTTTTTGGTGCCATATAGAACCTTTTTTTTTTAGAGTGTTGTGCTCAGAACCCTATGAAAAGTAAAACAAAAAATGGTAACACTTTACAATACGGGTGCACTAATATGCATTAATTCATGCTTAACTAATGCATAGATAATCACATGTTAATGTATGACTCACAAAGAACTAAACCATTAATTAATGATCATTGCATCAGCAACAAAATAAAGAGCCTATGATTAATAGATTAAGTATATGAATTGCTATTAATGTCATCAAGTATTCATTCCTTAATAACGTGTAAATGAATGCGTTAATTACAACAATTGTCAAAGCTGTGTACTTCAACTTCCAGTTTTAATTAATAATTAGCTAATGATTTGCAAATGTATCATTATGTTATGACTTTACATGTCGAGGCACATGACTATTAACTAATCAATAAGTAATATGTCATCATGTTTATGGGTAAAGGTCTGTGGGGCACACTGTAAAAAAATACTGTGCCCGTTTTACTCAATAAAATTGAGGCAACTATTTGCATCAGCTTTTTGAGTATTTTAAACTCATTTTATTTGTGTTTATCTTATTAGACTTTGCATGATTTCAACGTGGACTCTTAAGTAATAGCAACTCAATTTGATCAATTTAGAAAATTATAGTTTTAAGTATATCCAATATAATCTTTTAAGTAATATTTACACGTCTCCTTGTAAGCCACACATTAAGTTACTTTTTTTCCAAGCTATTTTTATATAAATGTAATTATTTTCTACATTTTTTTAACATTACCATGAAACACTAAACTACGGAGCCCCTAAAGGGACGTGGTGGTGGAAAAAAATTAGGATGGGAGGATATTTTTTTTCCAAATCGTTTGCGTTCCCTCGCAAAACTTTTGCGTTCCCCCGAGAAACTTTGCGTTCCCTCGCAAAGATATTTGCGTTCCCCCGAGAAACTTTGCGTTCCCACGCAAAAGTTTTGCGTTCCCTCGCAAAGATATTTGCGTTCCCTCGCAAAAGTTTTGCGTTCCCTCGCAAAGATATTTGCGTTCCCACGCAAAACTTTGCGTTCCCTCGCAAAGATATTTGCGTTCCCTCGCAAAGATAGGCCGTTTCAAACAGCTCAGTAGGCTACGTTAACAATATTGTATCCATTAATGGAGCGGTTAGAGTTATTTTGAACTTGGACTTAGGCTATAGCCTAGGCGAGTGCTCAATGAGTTCGGTGAGCTAAACGTTGTTAAAACACAATGTCTCTTTAACGTAGACAACAAGCTGCAACCTATTTTTCCTCAAAACGAGCCTTATAATATAAATTAATCGGGTCTATATGAGCAGGCGGCTGAGAGACAAGTCCGAAGGGACTGTCTGCAAAGTGCAAAACCCGAAAAGCGTATAGCCTACTACAAGTCATAACTTCAATGTTACACACTGTGTCTCCAAATTCAGTTTACACATCAATGCTCACTTAGTTTGATAAAAACACTTAGTTTGATAAAATTTGCTTTTGCATAATTGTTAGGATTATTTTATTAGGAAAAATGTTCAGCAAACTTCACTGAAATGCACTGTAGGCCTACTGTAGCCTACTGTCACCAAATTCAGTTCACACATCACGCTCTCCTGCTGGTTATACTACAACGCTTAGTTTGGCAATAGCACATAAAAATAATAAAAGTAATAGCACATAGCCATAGGCCTATTCTTTACACAAATGCTAAAATACAGTAGTTGCAAGTTCCATAGCTTTTGTATGATAATTGCTTACTAATTTTGATGGCATTACACTGTATAGCCTACTGTATTAGTATATTGTAGTAGGAGAGCATTGATTGTTATTGCCTATTTTTTAGTTTCGCCTTTCGGGTTTTGCACTTTGCAGACGGTCCCTTTTTACTTGTCTCTCATATAGCCTATTAAGGCTCGTTTTGAGGAAAATTATGTTGCAGCTCGTTGTCTACGTTAAAGGTGTAATTTGTGTTTTGAACGTTTTTAGCTCACGAGTTATTGATCCGGGAAGTTAAAATCTGTGTACCAACTACTGAACTCCGAAGCACTGACTGTATTATTTATAGGCTACTTACGCCCAAGTTCAAAATAACTCTAACCGCTCCATTAATGGATACAATATTGTTAACGTAGCCTACTGAGCTGTTTGAAACGGCCCGTGGGACATATATCTTTGCGAGGGAACGCAAATATCTTTGCGAGGGAACGCAAAGTTTTGCGTGGGAACGCAAATATCTTTGCGAGGGAACGCAAAACTTTTGCGAAGGAACGCAAATATCTTTGCGAGGGAACGCAAAACTTTTGCGTGGGAACGCAAAGTTTCTCGGGGGAACGCAAATATCTTTGCGAGGGAACGCAAAGTTTCTCGGGGGAACGCAAAAGTTTTGCGAGGGAACGCAAACGATTTGGAAAAAAAATATCCTCCCATCCTAATTTTTTCCACCACCACGTCCCTTTAGGGGCTCCGTACTAAACCAGCATCTCAATACAAAACATTTATTCACTTTAAAATGACAATGCAACAGTGCAAAACACAGTAGCTTATTTTTTCACCTTTACATAAAACGTTATGTACTACAAGAGGTAGTAACAGCATTTCATTTTCGTATAACAGTTTTTTCAATGACCATTGGTCTGTTTAACCCACTGAGAACAGTAATTCAGTCATCTAATTAAAACAATGTTTCGAACAATGTTAAAAACATAAAATTCAAATACATCATAATTATTACATCAGCTGATAAAAAAATAATCACTGAGAAAAGTGAACACCAATTTAAAGGGTTAGTTCACCCCAAAATGTAAATTCTGTCATTAATTATTCACCCTCATGTCGTTCCAAACATTTGTTCATCTTCAGACACAAATGAAGATATTTTTGATGAAATCACAGAGCTCTCTGATCCCTCCATAGACAACTTGATGAGCACTTTCAAGGCCCTAAAGTATAGGAAAGACATAATTAAAATAGTCCCATGTGACCCCAGTGCTTCAAACTTAATGTTATGAAGCCACGAGAATACTTTTTGTGCGCAAAAACAAACAAAAATAACAACTTTATTCAGCAATTTAGCTTTAGCCTGTTAGCGTTAGCCAAGCCGTGTAATTCAAGACAAATTTAAGTATTTATCAATACAAATATTTATCAAGCATCAAACCATTGAACAGTTCATATTTAATGTCATCCTTACCTTTTTTGTGTCGTTGGGTTGCCAGCAGTGTAAATTCAGTCCTGTCACCCATCAAAATGGCGTCTGTCATGAACATTTGTGTTTTTGCAACAGCCAAATCCACTTGTTTAGACTTTTAAATAAATTTAACTTAAAAAGTATCTTGAAAAGGCACACATCTAAAAAGCCTAGTAAACATTACCCAAGATAATACACGCACCATTTAATTGTAAAAAAACATGTGTTTAAAACAACATTATATTAAATAAGTTACTCAAAATATTAAGTAAAGTACCAAACATAGATTTATGAAAATATAGAATTTATTTTTGTTACAAATACAACCCCACAGAGTCATTTTTCCCAGTGCAGTTGCACATGCAGTGAAAGTAATGTCAGAGAATGTGTTTGAAGGATGGATAAGTTTAACTGCATACAAATATCAGCACACCAGAATCTGTACTACTGACCGCTGTTACACTGTGTTTAAACTGGACGCTACCATTATTGCATCATACAGCTGTCTACACTGGACATGACAATGCAAGTTCATTTGTCCTTCGTAACAGAAGTAGCAGAAGAGCTTGGAGTATGTCAGAAATAGAATGTGGTGTCAGTTTACTGTCAGGGTTTTGTTGTGTCGGGTAGCGCCACGTCGCATCAAGTGTAGGATCACTGATTATAATGGGTCATATAGTCTTTGTCTGGTCTAGACACAGATTTAACAAAATAGCAGTGTCCCCATACACCCCCCAGTGTTCCGCCTTTGAATTTCTGTGCCATGAACAACAAGGTACTGGATGCGGCAGGGCGGCAGGGCTGGAAATTGAGATCCACGGCTTGTGTAGATGACAAAACCAAAATGAAATATTACTTAACAATTAGTTAATAGTCAGTCATGTACCTCAACAAGTCAGTACATAATGATATTTTTGCAAATCATTAGCTAATGATTAATTAAAGCAGACAATTGGAAGTTGAAGTATCTGGTTTCGACCTATTGTGGTTATTAACACATTAATTTACACTATTAGTTAATACTATATGTTATTAATGAGTTAATAGCTACATTATAACATGTTTAATTAATAACAATCCATATATTACTTCATCTATTAATTACACTGAATCTTTATTGTTGCTGATGCAGTGATTATTAATTAATGGTTTAGTTCTTCATGAGTCATACATTAACTCATTATTATCTGTGCATTAGTTAAGCATGAATTAACGTATTAGGGCACCCATATGGTAAAGTGTTACCAAAAAACCTTTATATCCACAACTTGACTTTATATACAATTGTGACTGTTTCTCATTATTGAGACTTTTCTTTTTTTTTCTTGTAACTGCAAATTTATATTTCCCAATTCGACAATTTCACAGCTTTACTTATCTCAAAATTACCTTTTTTACTCTTAGGCAGTCAGAAACAGACTTCCATAGAAGCCAAATCTTATAGAGCCCTAGGATAGAAACTTAATTAAATGAAACCAAATAGAAAAGTATTTAAAACATTGGCTTAAATGACAGCAAAACGGAGCAAATTGGAATATAATCTGACCCTAAATTTACAATTAAAGTGACATGATACTTAACACTAACGGGGAAAAAAAGTCATGAAAATATGGCTTGACTATGTGGACATAGACTTGCCATACAGATAGATAAATACCTGTCTTTATAAATAGAATACAGTGTTGATACATCTAGTATCAGGCAGAAACAGATTTACACACTTTCTCTGTTTTGGATTTCTATTTTAAGCTTCTATTAGAAATCTAAAATAAATAAACTCCCATCCCTTCCATGTGAAATCCTAGAAAGTGCAGAACAATCTGCAAGGGATGTTAGATCTGCCATACAGTAAGACAACCCAATGAAAGCAAATACCAAATATCTGGATACATAAAATATAGAATGTCATACTCAAAGATGCTTTTCATATGTGTGAGTAGATGTATGTAATATTGTTGGAGCTATCAATCTTTATTATTCAAGATTCATTTGAGGTAAGGCTGTGAATAATTGGGTGGAAAGTGGGAACTATTCTCACCAGTCCAGGGTGGTTGCAACAATTATACCGTAGTAGGATTGATGTAGTATCTGGCAATTAATTCAATGTATTTTTATTTTTTTTGTCAAACATCATTAAAACATTAATCCACAAATCATGCTTTGTTTGACGTATTCATAGTCTCAATCTGTGGTTCTCTCCACGCTCTCCAAAATAAATAGTTCAATCTTCTGTTCAGCTGCACATTCTGAAACTGAACAGATGAGAGAAGTTCACGAGGTCAAAGAGTCATGTTGTCAGAAACTAAAATCTGTGCACTAGAATAGAAAAGAAAGGAAGGGGGAGGAGGCTGGAAGCAGTGTAGAGGCATAATGCATAACCAAATTCTGTTCTGAGGAATCAGAGCAATCATATTAAAAGAACAGACCGATTAAGTTACTGCACGTCAGGAACAAAATTATTCTATGTTGTAATATTTTAATATTGGTGGGATCAGAAAATAAAACTTGACTTAAACTCGATTATGTGTAACAAGGCCATTTATCTGGCCGCATCAAGTCACATCTCTGCTTTACATAATGTTGCAGAAGAGGTATTGATCCATAGCATAATTTACATTCAGTGGATCCAGAATACCTAAAGCTAAATGCATTCAAGATGCACGATAACTGTAGGTAAAAATTACGATCGCGGAAACAGCAGAATACACAATGCAAGATATACTGCCACTTGCACTCTATTTCTTTTTAACATCCATTAGTTTTCTATGGATCCATGTATTTCTCTCAGTGTACTGATTTATTGTGAATGATTTCCATCTCTTTGAGATAGAAATCAATCACTTGAGAAGACGTGTGAGCAAATAGTCTCAGTGTTTGCTTCCATATATATCAAACATGTGCGGCATTGACGTGAACTAACTAGCAATAGAAGATTGTGAAGCACTGGCTATGTGAGTGGTGTGCAAAAAATGTTGCTGTGATTGGAATTCCATAAAAAAGACACTAGATCAAAGCTAATCTCTTGAACAAATATATGTGTTGTTCCTTAATATTCCATCTGAACAAGAAATCTTGTCACGGTAACATCCAGATTGTGACCGTGAGTCGAGTCCTAATAGTAGGAAGAGTAGCTTTATCTTAAAACAGTTGCTTTCAGGAAGTTGCCAGCATTTAAATGTGATGCAGTTTATTTGAACACTTTGTGTCTATACCGTGCATACTGAAACTTGCAAAGAATCAGTTGAAAATCAGTTTTTGATTATTGTCATTCACATCAGGCCACCTCACACCTAGATATCAGAATGAGTGCACACCCTCTGCTTGTCACACATCCAATATCTCGCTTTCCAGAAATCCTAGGGTTCCCCGCTGCGTTAGACTCATCATCACTTATTATCACTCTCTCAATAGAAACCGTTGCTATGGAAGCTGGTGACTCAGAGCTCAATAGGAATATTAGGGAATGATATTCTAGTAGCTGACACTGTCATTTACCTATATATGGAGCAATAATGCAGCATAGCAAGATCAAAGTTATAGAACTCATACAAAAAGTAGCAATTTTCAATTAAAAGTATTCAATCACAGTAAGAACTTGAGTAATGAGGTCAGCTGTTAAGAAAAAAAGACCTTGAAATCATTATTCAGGCTATATTGCGTCACTCTAATTGACTGAATGCTTACTTTTACACACAGAAACATATTCCTTTTTGGATATTTAAACATGACAAATTGAGTGCCCTTCAAAACATCTCAATCCTATTCAACATAAAAGGCTTTAGAGAAATGTGAAACAAACTGGTGGGATGGTTAGTTACACCTGATCTGATTGTGCTAAATTACCACAGTGACCCCTAGTGTTTTGTTTTAAAGTTTCATCAGCTGGAACAAGGTCAAAAACATTCTCTGAACAGACTTTTTTTTTCTCTTTTTAATTAACAGATGCTCCAAGGAGCAGAAAGAGAGCTGTGACCTCCCCTTCCATCTTCACGACTGACGATACTCCTGTGCACGCTTGGCTTCGATGCAGGAGTAAGTGACGACAAGAGACCGGCCATGCTGTTTATATGGGTCAGCTGACACAGAAAAGCAGGCCCATGTCGGTAGGAAATCGACACAATCTGCCTCAGCAGTGGATACACATACAGATATATCGCGGTCACAGTGAATCAAAGAGATATTGACATACTAAATTAGTGTGGAGGCCATGTAAGGCTCAAAATGTGGTAAAGAGTGGTAATTGGACTGTGTGGAGCTTTGCAAAACGGGCTCCTCAGTCACCAGCATCAATGGACAACAGTTTGCACACCATGAACTAACCTTGCTACTTTTTGAAGGATACGATTGGTTCGTTTTTTACTTAGATAAACAGACAGCACCATGGTTCTGCCACCACCCGACAAACGGCATGTGTGTTTAACCACCATTGTGATCATGACCAGCATGGCCTTCATGGATGCCTACCTTGTGGAGCAGAACCAGGGCCCACGCAAAATCGGCGTCTGCATCATCGTCCTGGTCGGAGATATTTGCTTTCTTATAGTGCTGCGTTATGTGGCGGTGTGGGTGGGTGCTGAGGTAAGGACTGCGAAGCGTGGCTATGCCATGATCCTCTGGTTCCTCTACATCTTCGTTCTGGAGATCAAGCTCTACTTCGTCTTCCAGAACTACAAAGCTGACCGCAAAAGTCTGGAGACGGTAGCTCGGAAAGCATTGACTTTGTTGCTATCGGTTTGCGTACCCGGACTCTACCTCGTCCTGGTGGCACTCGACAGCATGGAGTATGTAAGAACCTTCCGGAAGAAGGAGGACATGCGGGGTCGACTATTCTGGGTGGCTCTTGACCTTCTGGATGTCCTGGACATCCAGGCAAACCTTTGGGAGCCACAGCGGACAGGTCTTCCCATCTGGGCCGAGGGTCTGATGTTCTTCTACTGCTACATCCTGTTGCTAATCCTGCCTTGCGTGTCTCTGAGCGAGATCAGCGTGCAGGGCGAGCACGTGTCACCTCAGAAGATGATGCTCTACCCGATCCTCAGCTTGGTGACCATCAACATTGTCACCATCCTCATCCGAGGTGTCAACATGGTGTTGTTCCAAGACAGCCGAGTCTCGACCATCTTCATTGGGAAGAATGTCGTTGCCATCGCCACTAAGGCCTGCACCTTCCTGGAGTACCGACGACAAGTTAAGGAGTTTCCCCCGCAAGATCCTGCTGGGATTGCAATGGAGATTCAGCAGAACTCTGTGCCACACAATCAAACTCTACCGAACGCCACAACCACCCTCCCAGAAGAGCCCTCACCAGCCCGTGAGGTCATTGACACGTGACCAGAGCTGACAAAAATGTCAAGACTTTAGTGTTAGGAGGAAATAAGAAAACCTTAATTAGTTCAGACCAGGAAACGATGAAGTATCTTTCTTCTGGTCCCTTTACTACTGAGCAAGGAGTTCAGCCCTAAGTTTACTATTTTGAAGAATATTTATAATGTGCTACTCATCTAGGCTGAGTGTTCAAAGGCCATTGATGCTCAGATGTACAAATGGCAGCTCACAAGATATTGATTTTAAACAGATTTTGTAATTTCAAGCAGCTGTTTTGTGATGTTAGATATATGGGGTGTTTTTAAAGAGATTTATGCGATGGTGGCTCACCTTGCTCCCACATGGAATCTGCACAGATGTCTGTAGAATCTGAATGCTTGTCGTTTTCAAAGTTCTCCAAGGTTGCCCTGCAACCTTTTGTGTTCATTTATAAAATATTTTGGCTAGTTTGAATATGTTTTCAGCTATTAATCAAAATCCAGCAATCTCAGCTCACCATGTTTAAATCGGTTTTCCCTTTGAAATCTGTGCATAAAATGAGCTGATGATGAGTGAAAAATGAGACACGAAGCATACAAAGTTCACTAGTCAAGTCCTCTCCTCTGTCCACAAACGGTAAACAGATCTGAAGCAAGAAGTGAGCTTCAAGTGAACTTCAAATTATGTTCTCAAGATTTGTGCGATTTGAAAGTGAAAATTATTTTTTGTGTGTTAAGATGCGAGCATGTTTTAAAGCAAAACAACTCTCACAGGATTCCTTTCCTGGGGATTCATTTGCATAATTTGCCAAAACTATTTTCAGTCTTAAGTTTTTTTTATGCGTGTATGTGTGGGTGGATAGAATGGAAGAGAAGACTTCATTAGAAAAAAATGATATAATATTGGATGATAATACATAAATTAATATACAATCATGTTTTTAAAGAGGATCATTGTGTTATTATTATTATCTGGTATCTCTTTTCTTTTACATGTGACATTTTAAATGTTGCAAAGTGTAATAAAACCTCCATAATCTTGAAACTGTGGTGTGTTTGACATTGACAGCTGAAATAGGCCTATTAAAACAGCAAATACAGATCCAGCTTGCATTGAACTTCAGCACAAACATAAAACACAGAGCATTTCCTCCCACACCCAGCCAACACTTGGCCAGAACCCGCTGAGAAACGGCAAGACTGCGTGATTCTACATGAGCTTTGAGACGCAGTTCCACTTGGTGAGAAAGGGGTGCAGAAAGCAATTTGGCTACTGCTGATTGGCTTTGGCTGCCATGTAGGCCAGCTGTAGGGAGTGATAAATTACAGTTCCTGTGATCCTCAGCCCTCTCATCCATCTCACCGCTATAGTTTCTATAGGCTTCCTCACCATGAGGCCTTAGCAGCAGGATACCATTTCCTATACCACAATTCTCAGTCCTAATAGAGATGCTATTTCTAGGTGCGTTCCATAAGAGCAATAAATTGTTTCTCTGCACTTCTGAACTGACACTTAGATATTTTTGACAACTGGAGATAAATGGTAGCCTGACATCGTCATACTCAATTCTAGTCAGAATTTGAGTCTGATACTGCTGTGATTATGGGGTGTGTTTCAACCGAACCAGGAAAGACCTCAATTGGATAGACCTACAACAACCAATCAGAGCAATGGAGCAACGCATAACGTTAGTTGTCAAATGTCAACAGAACTCAACTGCACTGTGTTGCCAAGTCCGCGGGTTAAAGCGAACCCAATTATGTGATATATTAGAAAAAAAATATATCACATAATTTTTATACCAGGAATGCGAATTTTAGCAGGCAGCCCTGCCAAAATAACACATATTTTACCCCCCAAATGCCCTTTTTTCCAAATGCCGCGGAAAGCTATTGGGCTTGTTTTTGGCTAGTTTTGAGGAACGTTAGCAATTGGGTGTAGCCTGGATGCCAGACAAACTTAGCCCCGCCCACAATTTTTTTTGCACTGGCAGTTCGGTCTGGAATTGATCCGTAGAGAAGTAATTATGCCCGAACAGAAACTGTTCGGACCAATGAAATTGTCAGGGCGGGCTTTAGACGATGATGGACAGATGATAAACAGTGACGTAATCATCCACGTCATCAAAGGCGCTTGGGTTGAATTTGTTCTAATCCTAAACGGAGAACTTGTTAGTATGCGTTCGTTCACCTTTACTATTTCTCTCAGAAATGATGATGGTGTTGGTAAGTACTCTGTGTATCCTTAAATTCTTTTTTTACAACACCGGCAAAGATCGTTTACACTCATCTTCTTCTTCTAACGTTAGGCTACTTATTCCGGGCGTGCGTGCAGGGTTGCCAAGTTTTTACAACAGAACCCGCCCAATTGCTAACGTTACTCAAAACTAGCCAAAAACAAGCCCAATAGCTTCCCGGGGGGGTTCTCCGGGAAAAATAGCATTTGTGGGGTAAAATATGTGTTATTTTGGTTGGACTGGCTGCTAAATTTCGCATTCCTGGGTCTGTATATCACATAATTGGGGTCGCTTCAACCCGCGGACTTGGCAACACAGTGCAGTTGAGTTCTGTTGACATTTGACAACTAACGTTAAGCGTCGCTCCGTTGCTCTGATTGGTTGTAGGTCTATCCAATTGAGGTCTTTCCTGGTTCGGTTTAAACACGCCCCATAATCGCAGCCCAACGGAGCAGTATCAGACTCAATTTCTGACTAGAATTGAGTATGACAACGTCAGGCTAAATTGGGTGGGTTTTGTTGTAAAAACTTGGCAACCCTGTCTGCACGCACGCTGGAATAAGTAACGTTAGAAGAAAAAGATGAGTGCAAACGATCTTTGCCGGTGTTTTAAAAAAATAATTTAAGGATACACAGAGTACTTACCAACACGATCATCATTTCTGAGAGAAATAGTGAAGGTGAATGCATATACGAACAAGTTCTCCGTTTAGGATTAGAACAAATTCAACCCAAACGCCTTTGATGACATGGATGATTACGTTACTGTTTATCATCTGTCCATCATCGTCTAAAGCCCGCCCTGACAATTTCATTGGTCCGAACAGTTTCTGTTCGGGCATAATTACTCCTCTACGGATCAAGTCCAGACCGAACTGCCTGAGTTAAAATGTTGTGGGCGGGGCTAAGTTCGGCTGGCATCCAGGCTAGATAAATGGGGAACTGTGCGAGTCAATCACTTTCTGCTGAAATGTGTTATTCCCAACAAACTGACTATAAATTACTTAACCATCCACTTAATACATTACCATCCATGCAGGATTCACATTATAAAATTCTAACAAATAACCTAAAGAAGTGATTCAGCTGTCGCAGTGTGCCGTCAGAGATTTGCTCATACTTAAAGCCTCTCCAATCAGTTGATTAATCGCCTGCTAGCTCGAGGCTAATGAGGTCATGAGGGTGTATTTAACCATGGCCCTATTTAATTTTCTGCTGTCAGAACATTAAAAATTCCATTTTAAGCACATCATAATTCGGCTTGGCGATAAATTACTAATATCATCATGGGAGGTCCTATCTCCTCTGACACACAGCTCAATTTACCAGCTTGGTTCACTTCATGGTACCTTTACAGTGCCTCAAATCTTTTTATCAAGATAATGTAATCTACTGTCAAACATGTAGGCAACCTGTTACCAGTGTGTTCTCGAATATACTTTTCCTATTTAAACTTTTACATTTGGTCGATACATTGATGCTCTGTAACTGTAGCAGTGTTCTAGACGGGGACTAAAATAGTCCAAGAAATTATGTGTGACTCATTTAAAATCTAGTCGTAATTGGAAAGCTTTATGTTTAAGCGCATGTCTTTCATCATTTCATTCATAAAATCAACTAACATAATGAGCCCTGATATTGGATTGGTTATGAAGCAATTCTTTTTACTGAAAAACTAAAATGTTTAACAGAACAGCTTTGAACTGGTATGTGAAGGGTTTTAATCAATCTCGTATTTTACAATAAATTAACAAACCATTAAACTGAAGAACTTTCACAGTTTCAGAGTAAAGCAAATATGAAATCTATTATGGCAGCTCCGATCATGTGCATCCCATTAAGGCAAATTGCTCAAACATATTGTGTTCAAGTGTTTATTCAAATCATGATCAGACCAACAAACACATCATGCATTTTGTGTTTTTTTCAAAGATCATCTAAAAAGAAAGAGAAAAGAAAGCACCTTTATCTTACATACAGTTTTTTAAAGGGATAGATCACCCAAAAATGTTCTCATCATTTACATACCATCATGTCATTCCAACCCTGTATGCACTAAATATCTCCTTTTGAGGTCCATGCAGAAAAATAAAACCATATGGGATTAAAATGACATGAGTATATGACAACAGCATTTTCATTTTTGGCTGAATTAACCCTTTAACTCGGTTACATTATGTCATGTAGTGATGATCAAATGCTTTTTTCTCCCACATGAGATGCAACGTTTTTCTAAATATTTTATAAATGTACACTTACATTAACATTATAATTACTTTGAATTAACAACTAAGAGTTTCTGCATATAGGAGTTGAGCCATTTCTGTCTTTCCATTGCTGTCAAAAGCTTACTCTTTTCTCTAAACGCAGCGTCATCTGCCACCACAATGTTTCTCTTCTGTTGGTGACCCACCCGTGAAGGCCAGTAGCCCGACCAGCCCTTCACCAGCTCCTCCATCTGTGACTGGCTGAGTGGAAGCCAATCATCCCCCAACAGCTGTTCTGTCCCAGCCTTAGCTGCTCCAAAATCTGGGGCGCTCAGCATTTGAATGCTCCAATCACGGAGCGAGATGGAGGGGAACAGCATTTCCCACTGTTCACCTTTGGAATCCGCTTGACCAATACCAGGCAAGTTACTGATTAGAAGAGAGAGAAGTGTCAGACATTATATGAAATGATAACTCTGAATGGACAATGAAAGATTTACACCCATAATTGGGGCTGCAATTTCTATAACTCTGATATCTATTAAATGTTGCCAATTTATAAATGCTATATCCAAAAATGACATGTAAAGTATATATTTTTAAGGTTTCCCCTAGCAGAACTGGCAGAATATTTTATAAGTTACTTCCATGTGAAATTGTAAGTGTCTATACTCAAATAGACTTCTGGGTTAGAGGTTTTGAATATTGCAAATTTAACCCCTAGTTCATAAATAACCACACATCCAATCCATCCCATAATTAAACAAAATGTAATTCACGACAGACTTGAGTTTTCACCTAAGGGATACAAGGCTATAGCTGTTCAAATTGAGTTATAACAACAGCAATAACAATACTCAGAAATCAACAACAATGATAATATTACTTTTTTTGAGGGAAAGTTATACCTTTGCAGAGGTCGAAGTTGAGGCTGGGGAAATGCAGATGTCATCAGAGTCACGCTCATGAGGACTAAAAACAACAGGGCAGGACGAGGAGGCGAGGATAAAGCCACCATCTACAGATAAATATGTTGACCAAGACATAATATTAGAAAAATATTGCTGTACAGATGAGAGAGGTAGAGAATATAAATGCGCAACATTCAAAATGTAGATATTTAATGTAATTTACTCAGAAATACGAGGGGACGCTGACTATTGCTAGAAGATAGTTCTGACTACAGGCGACTTTGAAATTAAACTCATATATCAGCCGATCAGAAGTATGTTTCAAATGTCTATATACATTATTTACACACTTTTACTCACTTACATTATACAGCAGTACTTTAGAACAGACCAAAAAGGTACATATTAATTGCTGCATTTTCATATTATACAAAGTTTTATCATAAGTGAATGCAGTATTTCAAAATGATAACATCTAAATGAATGGAGGAAAAAAAAAAATCCCACCTAGAGTTGTTACTAAATGCATAAAAAAGATTTTAGTACATTATATTTTAATAGTAATATATTATCATTATTAAAATAACATGCCTATTGTTTAATAATAGCCAATATTTTAATATATAGTCATGTGTTATTTTACATTTATGATATATTTTGCAATTCATATTTATGTTTATGGTACCTTTGTGCAGTAGTTCGTCCTCTTGGCTGTGTGTTGCTGTGGTGAAGTTTTTTCCAATCAGTCTTGTGTGACTCCGAGCTGGTTTGCAAATCTTCCATGCAATGTCTCAAAGAGGTTTGTGATTGTCCAATATTTCTGTCTAACGCTCTAGGTAAGTAATTAATTGTTGAGAAGTTGCCTGTGGTACCTCTTTATATGTATTGCTTTATCAACTTCTCTGTCTCTCTACATCTCAAACTCATGCATTGTCAAGTGCCAGTGTGAATGGATTTGGTTGTGTGGGATTATATATACCTCTCTTTTTGTCAGAAGTTGTAGGGGGGAAACAGAAAAGATAAAAAGGCATGTGTCATACTCCTTGGTGAAAAGGAAACCGAGCTGAAACAGAGAAGGCCACACCCCTGAATGTCCTGTTTGGATGGAGCCTTAAAATAGAGGAAAGAACCAGAGGAGAAAAGACAACTCTTTGGATGTCAGAGCACCTAATGATGTCTCAAAAAAGGAAAATGATAAATCTGGAAAGTGCCACATGATCACAAAATCATGATCAAAACTAGTTGTTGCAGCGTTTCCGTACTATGGCATACAATGCCGCGTGATCTACCTGTCGCTGGGTGTAACCTATAAGATCATGAGTTACGAGATAAGGGTCGATAATGAGGATCCTGAACCGAATTTGAAGTGACGTGCTTGCCGTCCTCGTTCAGCCCACGCACATGTTCGGATTCTAGGCCAAGCAAGACGTCACTCATTAAATTTGAAAGGTCTTGTCAAACACTGAATCCCCCACAAGACAATTTGTCACATTTTACGCAACAACATGTAGGTTTTTGCTTCAGAAGCACTCTGACAACTGCTAAAACATAATATACATAAGGAACGTCTTTAAAAAAAAAAAAAAAAAAACTCAAATGTGTGTATTTATTGTACATTTCATTGTAATTCTGTGTAATCAGACCATGGAAAAATAGGCGACATCCGGCGAAAGAAAACATTCATTTTCATTCAGCACAGGGAGGCTTGTTACCGAAGTGGACTTTAGCTAGGTCTCATTTAAAATAATGGGCAGCGGTTGTGAGTGCAAGGTTCAGACGAGCAGGTCCTGACAGTCATTATAGAGCATGACAACGGCGACGTGGGCCAGTCGCATCCGACATGAGTGGAGGGACAAGAATGAAAGCGTGGAAGGAAAGAATCAGGGCGTGAGGCAGATGAGGTCAGGGGGATTCAGCGGAGAGAGGCTGTAGACGTGATCTGAAGCGTTTAGTAAACTCTGGCCTCAATGTTGGTTGTAATCCATAGATTTGCCAGTTTTAACATCCAGCGTCTACCGCAAGTGTGAGTCATGGGCTCTTTTTACACAAGCAAGCACTCTCTCTTCTCGCTTATTCCTCACCTCCTTGTCTTTCATATCCTCATACAAACCTCAGGATTTTTTTGTGCTCTCAAACTGAAAAAAAAGGTCATTTGTTCTGAAGAGAGTTTTTTTTTGGAGTGTTTATTGTTAAAGTAAACTCTAAACTCTATCTGACACAATTAGCACTTTAGTCACCCGGTTAGGTTAGCACTGTGGCTAGCTAGCTATCAAAACATTAAAATGTAAACGTAATAGGCCTATACTTGTTCTGAACTTTTATGAGGGGAAAGTGAACGGTGGAACATTAAAAAAAAAAAAACGGCTCCTGCTTTTCTTATTATCAAGGTTATGATAACAATAGCATTCATTAGTATTCAACAGCCAACACAAAAAGATGCTTTTTTGCTGCCAGATTATGTACGTGATCTACAAAGCAGGTGCTAACAGCAGCCATGTTAACAAGCTAAACCTTGACCTCTCTGAGACAATAATACGGTCTAATGTTCTTTCTAAAGGTCTATAATATAATAGTAAAATACGTAGTGAAAACAGTCTATGTACAGTGATGTGATGATATGCAAGTGAATCCTTAATGAAGGGTCCATTAAAAGCCAGTGAGCCAGGACATGTTATGGTCACTTCAGGGAAGTCATTTGCCATTTACGATCATGTGATCGTGGGTGGCACATTTGTAGGATTCATTCATGAAAGCTGATCTAATTTTCAATCCCAACGGGAAATGTTTATTATATTGTAAACTCGAATTGAAGACAAAAAGAGGCTAGATTTAATGCAAACATTTTATTTGCCACAGTAATCTTAAGTCAAGTCAACTTTATTTATATAGCGCTTTTAACAATGCAGATTGTTTCAAAGCAGCTTTACAGTGTTAAACAGAAAAATAATACAACAGAATTTTATTCAGCCGTATAGCCATTCTGGAGAAAACGGTGATGTCATCAGTTCATTTCAATGATCATACAGTGTGGGCTTTAGATCAGTAATTTAGTTTATATGGTTAATTTAGTTTAATAATTAGATTTATTTGGATATTTAGTTGAAAAATGTAGAAAAATTTAACTGATTTTACATTTGCTGTTATGTTGTTAAGGCAACATTCAGATTCAAGTGGCAGTTATTTAAGCTATGTTTTTGTGTCCAGGGTGTTCCAACCCATAGATATACATTGCTGTCTCATTAGCAGCTGTTTCTATGAACCGTGATTCATAAGCCATCTGCCATATTGAACCAGTCAGAGCTGGTTCATTTAGAGAGCAAGTTGACTGTGAGTCTGCACCCATAGTTAGACGCATATGTCTATATCTGCAATCGACTTCAGTGGATCATTTTGCTAAACTAACACAATACAAGATGAAGGCATCATATAACATGTTACTAGGGTGACCGAACGTCCTGCTTTTTTCCAGGACATGTCCTGTTTTCAAGTCCTGTCCTGGCCCTAATATAACTATCCATACAGTGGGGGCATACTTTAAACGTATTGAAATGAATAAGGAATCTTTGAGTAAACTTCGAGTATCATTTGAGTATCTCATTGCCAGGCCGAGTGTCCTGGTTTTTGGTAATCATGAAATAAATATGGTCACCCTAATGTTACCATAGTTTAAAAAAAATGTAATATTGAGCTAATACATATAAAAACACAATCCAGCACATTCTCACCTGTGAAATGTTATCCTATTACTTCGGGAATTTAAATCTTGTTTCACGACCAGAAGCTGTGCAATATTGTGGCATCATCGATTCATTGAGTGATGACCTTGACCATTCCAAGATGGCGGGTGCACCTGATAATTCAGATGATGTCACTTCCTGTTCATTATGTCTTTAAAAAGGACACTTCACTAATTGGTTATTGATCTAGCGTGGCTGCCAAAGTTTAGCGTCAATTTTTATTCTTTAAGTTTAAGAATTTCTACATGGCATAAGAAAAATTCTTATATTTTTAAAAACACAATTAACACAATAAATACTATTTTAACAGACCTGTTTTATAATCATTTAAATGTAATTAATATGTTTTAAGCTTTTAGAATACATAATAGTTCATTTTGTGGCCTAAACACAAAGATTGTTGGATTATATTTTACAAGAAAATACTTGCTTGCCGTTTCTTTGTAACTGTTTGTGAAATTTACTAGCAGTTTATGAGTGAATTTATTTACACCATTTTAGTACACCAGATGTGGCGGACACAAATGGTTTCATGGTTTTCATGGAATTACGCCGTAATCAGGCGAAGATTTCAGGGATGCGTTAATGAAACTGTCACATCTGGAAGAGAAGAACAGCATGACATCACACATTTGCATCATACACCTCTGCAATCATCTCATGTGTATTACAGTCGGCATCAATGTCTCGTTTTTACCCCGCCACATTCCTCTATCATTGATATGCCAAAAACATAGCTGAGCTCATCTGCCTCCAGAGAGGCTCCACCACTCAGAATTCCAATTTTTGATAAAACCGCAAATATCCTTCCCACACGTGTCAGTTTAGAGCTAAAGCTTTGGTGCCGTCTTAAATATGACAGGTATTCATACACCCCCTCCTATTTTTGTTCATGTACAAACAAGAATGTTGCTTTCGTTATTGTTATTTCATACTAACAATGTGAGGGTTCCTTTAAAAAACTGTCTGTGGGATCACATTTGAGTTATTCTATAGTTGTAAAGTCCCTTAAATTCACATAATCTGATTTGATCTGTACCTGTTACCACACAATGGGCGCACTTAACACTAAAGTTGCTCTTTCCATTTGTAAACACACACTGTAAATAATGTAAAAAGTGTTTATCAGTATACATTTGTAATATAACAAACACCAATCTTTGGTTTGACAAAGTGTTGTGCTCATTGAAACACTCACATATTGTGATACATATGCATTCATGCTGCTTAAAATAATTTGCCACAATGTCAGAGCTTATGTCTAAACTATTGTATATTTTGTGAGATATAAAATGCAGCAACAATGAACCAAATATTAAGAAAATATAACACAGAAAGCATATCAGTATGGCAAATTACTGAGTATATAATATGAAAGCAATGCAGGTGCATAACCAGTTCAAGGTCTGTAACGACGCATTGCTTTAAGCAACTTATATATGAAAAAAACAGCACCGAAACAGGGTATGAGTCACAATCTGCTGAGCCCTGAGATGTGAAAGGATTTGCATTGTTGGAAAGTTAAAAGTTTCATTTATAAATCATGAAACTTTCAAGGACTGTATAACGCTTGGGAACATCAGATCTGCTGAAGTAAAGGCTAAACTAAGGTGAAGGATACATCTGCTGTGTGTGTGTGCTGATATTCTTGACTCTCAAAAAATTAATGTTTTTATGGATCACTATGCTCCTTTAGGAGAAAAAAATTGATCTTTTCAAAACGGATTCCAGTCCTGGACATTTCCAGCAAGCTTTTTAAAGCAAATGCCACTCACCTTTAAGCCAGTCTTTGAATTCATGTAATTTCCCTCAGCAAATAGCACAACCTGCTATGTGGTTAGGCATTGTAATTTCAGCTTACATTCTTGTGCACCACTTACATTCTTTCGTATAATAAAATTGTCCGTTCAAGCAGCTCAAACACATGCTAAAGACCCATCTCTCACTGACACATCATACGCGCACACACACACACACACACATTAGTTCATATCAAACTCTCTTCGGGTGCTGGTGAAGTTGGCGTCTGGTCCACAGACTCTTGTTCTGGCCAGCGACCATGGCGGTAGACGAAATAATACTCCATGCGTGGCTCACTGTGGTGCAAGGTGGATTTGATCGTGAGAGGAAAGTCTTCAGGAGCCAAATGCTTGTAATGGCCCTCCACCAGCACACTTAGGCAATAGGACTCAGGATCCAATACGTCAAACTTCTCCGCACACTGATTGCACAGGTCCTGAGCGTTAGTGTTGGGACGCACTCCCAGGGTCTTGGTATTGGAGCCAGCCTCCAGAAAGGACACGTTAATGAAGTCCTGACAGGAAAGGGGAACAATGTTTAGAGAAATACTCACATTGATTGACCAATGGTTTTCTTTTGCCATTGTCATAATACCTGTACAGAGGAGCGTGACGCTCTGGCTTTGTTTAGGGTGCGGCGACGCTCCCAGCGATGGATGGAGTCCTGGATCTCCAAACTTAGCTGTCTAGTCACAGCTTGTTTATCAAAATGTTTGATGTGCTCCAGAGCTCCATAAGTGGTGGTGAGATAATATGAACCTAGAAGAATATAGATATATAATGGTTATATAGCACTAACTTTGCCATGCTAGTTAATGTTCAGTGTTCAGCAAATGATAAAAATGGTAAAATATGTTATTTATTGGTCTTCAACTATGGCACTCTTCTTTCCCCAAGGTTGATTTTTATTGAAACTAACGTATTTGCTACATTTCAAATGCGTTTTATTTGTAGGTTTTATTGTTTTACTCTCATTAGATCCAAACTTGTAATCTAAATATGAAAATTAATCATAAAATGATTACACTGTTGAAGCTGTGACAATCTAAACAAAATAGTGAACAAACATAAACAATTAGACCAGGTGTAAAGAAAGAAAAATCAAGATAAATATCACCCCTGGACAAAATATTTTTTTACTTCACTATTTCTAATCAAGCTGAAAGTTAAGTTAAGAAAAAAAGTGTGAAAATATTGTTCTATTTGATGTGTTTATAATCAGCAAGCAAAGGTCTGCCTTTCCCAATTTAAAAAAAAAGTAATTTCCACCATCGTCATTTCCCCCACAAAATGTATTAAACTCCTTTACATAGAAAGATCGTGGACAGCCTCAGATTATTGTTGTTCAACATTCACTGCACGTTATAACATCACACTCTTAATTGATCTGGACAAACTTAATATATCATTAGAAAGATTTAAAGACACTGTTTGTAATAAAACTAGGTTGCAGTGACATTCATTTCTTAATTTATGTCAGGAGTGCAAAATAATCAATTTTATATTTGTTTTCACATAGATGCACTAGATAGCGTCCGTTAGGGCTTTTAGTCTAAAAGTGTGCTTATTT
Source organism: Romanogobio albipinnatus (assembly GCA_023566225.1). Lineage (NCBI taxonomy): Eukaryota > Metazoa > Chordata > Actinopteri > Cypriniformes > Gobionidae > Romanogobio > Romanogobio albipinnatus. Next base: position 36,291,934 of record CM042249.1, read on the forward strand.
GGAGAAATATTGATTTATTCTCACATATTTGCAAAATATTTTGTCATACAGAATATAATTTCTATTCATTTCCCACTGAATTATGCAACCCAAAGAGCTGATAGAGCGTTCAGAGCGTGCTCTGTCTCTCCTGTTCTGGGATTTGTGCGTGTTATGACTCGAGTGCTCATTCAAGCACTACATACAATAATAATGATGATTACAGTACAAATTCGTGACCATAATTTCTGCTTTTCTGGATGACGCTGTCCTGTACAATTCCTCGTTCTAAGCTCTGTGAAAAATAAACTTAAAGAAACATTTCTACACGTAAAACAAGAAGCTAATAAACACACGATTACGATAGTACGTTTTGTGTGTGATTTTCATGCGATTGTATTTTCATATCAATAATGGATGTTTACATTATAAGTGCTAAGCGGGTGTAGCTATAACAGGTTAACTTAACATATGTCACGCCAGGAGCTATTCTATTTCATAAACTAATTTGTTAAAATAATTCACATATGGTCCCAAGAATAATATAATAAACATAAACTTTTTTTTTCTTTCTAGAAAGACTTCAGATAATAGGTGGATTAATGTGGGATCAAATTGGTGTAGATGGGCAAGTCATGTAATACCAGAATAAAAGCTAATAATGGTTAAATACAAACAAAAGAATAATGATAAAAGAATAACGAAGATTCGGTCTCATTCACGGTAGAAGTGTGAAAGGTTTGTTAAGTGTGAGAACAATAGAAACATGAATGGGACAGTTCTACTCACCAGACATTAGACAATAGACTTCAAATGTATTTTTATAGGGCAATCAAATATTTTATTACCATCTTATCAGCCTTCTCTAAAAACTCACATGGCATGGTCTTATAAAATGTTTCATAAAATGCATAGTTTTACAGATAACATCTTCAGATTTAAAATGAAACATGAGGCTTCAAGTTTCTACAACACAGACACATATTTTACATGCCTACATTTAAAAAATATATTATAACTTTTTTTGTTTTTTATGTTTGAGCTTATATACTGTATCTCCATTAATAGTAAGTCTTGAACTGAAAACTCTCAAGTGTTGGCTTTCTAAATATATGTTGGTTATGTGTCTATTCAAAATGACTTGTGAGCAGCAACCTTTTTATTTTGGGTATGTCATTTTTGCCACACTTGCCAAAAGGGGGGTGCGGGGTAGGGGTTAAACACAATGATGTGGTGGAAAAGTTAAAGATTTTCAAAGGGAAATAGGGCATAATTCGTACGCAATCAATACAGGGAGTGCAGAATTATTAGGCAAATGAGTATTTTGACCACATCATCCTCGTTATGCATGTTGTCTTACTCCAAGCTGAATAGGCTGGAAAGCCTACTACCAATTAAGCATATTAGGTGATGTGCATCTCTGTAATGAGAAGGGGTGTGGTCTAATGACATCAACACCCTATATCAGGTGTGCATAATTATTAGGCAACTTCCTTTACTTTGGCAAAATGGGTCAAAAGAAGGACTTGACAGGAAAGTCAAAAATAGTGAGATATATTGCAGAGGGATGCAGCAGTCTTAAAATAGCCAAGCTTCTGAAGCGTGATCATCGAACAATCAAGCGTTTCATTCAAAATAGTCAACAGGGTCGCAAGAAGCGTGTGGAAAAACCAAGGCGCAAAATAACTGCCCGTGAACTAAGAAAAGTCAAGTGTGCAGCTGCCAAGATGCCACTTGCCACCAGTTTGGCCATATTTCAGAGCTGCAACATCACTGGAGTGCCCAAAAGCACAAGGTGTGCAATACTCAGAGACATGGCCATGGTAAGAAAGGCAGAAAGTCGACCACCACTGAACAAGACACACAAGCTGAAACGTCAAGACTGGGCCAAGAAATATCTCAAGACTGATTTTTCTAAGGTTTTATGGACTGATGAAATGAGAGTGAGTCTTGATGGGCCAGATGGATCGGCCCGTGGCTGGATTGGTAAAGGGCAGAGAGCTCCAGTCCGGACGCCAGCAAGGTGGAGGTGGAGTACTGGTTTGGGCTGGTATCATCAAAGATGAGCTTGTGGGGCCTTTTCGGGTTGAGGATGGAGTCAAGCTCAACTCCCAGTCCTACTGCCAGTTTCTGGAAGACACCTTCTTCAAGCAGTGGTACAGGAAGAAGTCTGCATCCTTCAAGAAAAACATGATTTTCATGCAGGACAATGCTCCATCACACGCGTCCAAGTACTCCACAGCGTGGCTGGCAAGAAAGGGTATAAAAGAAGAAAATCTAATGATATGGCCTCCTTGTTCACCTGATCTGAACCCCATTGAGAACCTGTGGTCCATCATCAAATGTGCGATTTACAAGGAGGGAAAACAGTACACCTCTCTGAACAGTGTCTGGGAGGCTGTGGTTGCTGCTGCACGCAATGTTGATGGTGAACAGATCAAAACACTGACAGAATCCATGGATGGCAGGCTTTCTGAGTGTCCTTGCAAAGAAAGGTGGCTATATTGGTCACTGATTTGTTTTTGTTTGGTTTTTGAATGTCAGAAATGTATATTTGTGAATGTTGAGATGTTATATTGGTTTCACTGGTAAAAATAAATAATTGAAATGGGTATAAATTTGTTTTTTGTTAAGTTGCCTAACAATTATGCACAGTAATAGTCACCTGCACACACAGATATCCCCCTAAAATAGCTAAAACTAAAAACCACTTCCAAAAATATTCAGCTTTGATATTAATGAGTTTTTTGTGTTCATTGACAACATGGTTGTTGTTTAATTATTAATGTTGTAAAATTAATCCTCAAAAATACAACTTGCCTAATAATTCTGCACTCCCTGTATATTATGCACATGATCACAGCATCCGTGGGTTTTTGTGCGTTCACTGTGGCTTGGATGTGTGTGTGTATCCTCACCCTCGCCGAGCTGCAAAGCCGGATCCATTAGCTCCATCATATACTCTACATCCAGCAGCAGAGAGCTGATGTTACAGCGAGCCAAGACATACATCAACACAGGCAGGAAGTCATCAGCCCCGTGAGTCTTTCCTGTTACATAACAATCAGGAAATAATCAAAATACATTCATCAATAAACTATAAAACCGTTTAAATCATTCATATTACATTAATAACACAACAAGCTCACTTTGTTATGTCTTATGAGGGGAATTCATTCTCACAGTATGTGGCAATCGGTTGCTTTTAGAAAAAAATCTGCATTGTGGATAATGCTGCCACATTGTTTAGGGGCAGATCGATGTGCTGGCCACTAACAGGGAACACTTTTTCATTCCTGAACGCATTCATTGCAACACAGATTCCTGTTTAGTTATTTGCTCTCCCTGTATTTTATTTGTAGTATATATAAATATATGCAGGAAAGAAATGCACCCTAGACTGCGTCTGGAGTGCCGCCAATGCACTACAATTTAGAAGATGCTGAGAGAGCTGTGCTGTACACTACAACAAGCAACATAAGACTGACTTTATTCTGTGTGAGCAATAGGGCGAAAGACTTCAGGCTTTTAATGCTTAAATTAGGACATATAATCAACAATAAACTGACATGTGTCTCATTTAAATAGTGAAAAACATTGTTTGCAGCTGTGAATATGAAAGATGAAGTCTGTAGCAAATTTAGCCTCCTGTATTCTGCGCTGTGTGTCTATGTTTTTGCGCTAGCTTTATCACTGACGCAGTGAAGTAGACTGTAAATAAAATTGCTGGGTTTTTTTCTTCATGTTTTTAGTGTGGTGGTTGTCGGTTTTTGAGTAAAATAAAGTGTGCGGTTTAAATTAGCTGAAGAGATTTTCATGTCTTGGACGCAGAACCTGATTTCCCCAAATGCAACCCGTTCTTGGATCAATATCTATAAGAATAACATTTCAATCAACCAATCAGATTTAAGGAACAATTTTACAGTATTTGTCAAGTTTAGGCCTACAACCATGGTTAGGTGATTATTAGGTGACCTATTATTTCCCTCTAATTTTAGAGATAACTTATGGATAGGGTTAGGTTTAGGAGTAGAGATATGGATTAGAGAATTTTCGGACAGGAATGTTGTTCTAGGTTCAAAAAAATATGCTGACCTAACTCTGGACATTAGCTTTTTAGACACAATCCTTAAGGTTGTGCATATTTAGCAATTTGTCAGCAACTCATGTTTTTCAACACTGTTACAAAATGCACTCTGAGGTTTATATATGTGCAATTGATGTTGTAAAACAAAACAGGTCTCATTAAGTCATTTTAACCACTCGTAGTCTTCAAGTAATATTATTAATACCATTATCATCAAAAATTGCCAAAAGCTGAACGGCTATTATTATCAGTTTGCATTACCTGTTCATTTTGAAATAGTTCAATGTTTTTATGATGATACAAAGGCTAGCACACAACCTCAATATAACTTCACTGCAGTATATTCAGCTTTCAAAGGATGATTAATTGGGAGTTCATCTGTTCAGATCTTCATTTCCAAAATGCCATGCATTTAAATGAAGTATGCAATTTCAAAACAAAATTGCATTGCAATGCGTTGCATTTTAATCTTGGTAATTTAGAGGCGACATTGATTTTTGTGCAAGTAAATTGTCTCATTAGATGTAAATTTCATTACTTCAGTATTACATTCCCACAGGAAACCCAGTCCTTTTATTATGGATCTAAAAATAGCTCCTGCAGTGTGCTACAGTAAGGTTAACTTAAGAGAATATAATCTAAATGAGAACTAAATGAGAGTATTAAAAACTACAGAACCAAAATTTCTATCTTTTCCAACTTACACAGTTACACAGTTAAGACAATAAACCCATTGGAATTATCTGTAGTTCAATTAATTGTCATTGTTGATCACTCTGATAATTTGTTTTTGATCAAAATTTGATCATTTTGTCAATAAAGTGATTTGATTTGATTTGATTTTGATTTTTTGTTTTTGAGGGAGTTTGCCTGAGCAAACAGTTTTGGACTTCAGAAAAGAGTTGTTGATGCTCATGAGGCTAGAAAGTGTTGCCAAACCATTGCTTAAGATTGTGGTTTGGAAGTTGTGATAGAGGAACTGGATCTCATTTGTGACTGTTCTTTGAGATGGATGATTCTTTGAATAACACTTGAATAATAGCTTGGGATCTGCAAGCAAAGCTCGTCTGGGCTAATCTCAGTGCTCATGAATACCTATTAAAGAATGCACTGAAACAAGAATGGTGTGTATGAAAGGATAAAAAAGAAATATAGCTGATCAGTGGTTCTCAAGTGGTGTGTTGCAACCCAAAGTTGGGTCGTGACTCTGTTCTGATAGCAAGGAGAAAAATATAAAGGATAAAATGCAACTGCATATTTGGGAGTTGTTAGGATACTAAAATAAATAGGCTAATCCATTTGTAAAATAGAGAAAATGTGAATTCTCTCCGAACCGTATTCAGACGTCAATTGATAGAAGCAGCCAGTTTAGACAAATGCCAATATGGACGGGTTGCATGTCATGCTTTCATGTTTGAAAACCATGAACAAAACTATGCAAGGTAAAAGACAATATGACAAAGATTACATTAATTAAGGCTTCATTGGAAACAAGGTCATGGCTTGTGCCGACCACATTGTGTTTTGTTCTGTGAATTATTGGCCGCTGAAAACTATTAAAATTACATTATTCAAATAAAAAATTAAATTACAAAGTAATTTTTTTTTAATTTAATTAAAGTTTATTTTATTTACAAAATTGTCAATTTTAATGTTATATTAATAAACCTATTTATAGCACTCATCGTATTTTGTTAGGAGTTCATGATAATATCACTTCAGTTGTTGAATTTTGTTTGGCTTTTTCTACTTTCACTTTTATTTGGCCAGTGTAAAATTTGGATCGCGAAGCACAACCAAATGAAAACCACTGTAGCAACAATAGTTTTGGGGGAAAAAACAAATCCCAAATAAGCCTAGATAACTTAAGGCTAGCTGTTTTTTTTGGTTCAAATTCACACAGGACTATAGATAATACAAAAAGCACGGCACACTATAACACTATCACTTCCTGAGAGTGAAGCGCTCTGTTTACAGAACTAAAAAAAAGAAGGGGTGGCCTTTAAGAACAGGTCAGTGGTTTATCCAGTCTTTCGGTTGTTCTGCATGTACATGCAGAATAATACAAACAGACAAAAGCTTTGAGAATAAATATTATGATAAATACTATGCATGTCCAAACACTGTAGCTGTAGCTCCAAACACTACAGCTGTAGCACTTCCTTATTTGTAGGCATTAATGACAGCTTTAATGTAATCTGGACTAAATTTGGTGTGAGGAGGAAAAGGCGGAGTTTGAGCTGTAGAAACATTGGTTACGTGTTTTCTGTCCCTCTCTGTTCAAAGGTTGTGCTCTTTCTTCCATATTCTCTAGAACTGATGAGTAATGATGCGTTTACCAAAAAAAGGGCTGCATTTACAATGCATTTGGGAAATGCAGCTCTGACAGTATATAATATAATATAATATAATATAATATAATTAATATAATTAATATAATATAATATAATATAATATATAAAAATTGAATATGAAATAGAACTAAAAAGGATCTCCTAAGAGTGTATCTGTATGTACTGTATTATAATGTATTGTAATGCAAAATTCTAACATTATGGTATCTGTTCATTAAAGGGTTAGTTCACCCAAAATTGAAAATTCTGTCAGTAATTACTCACCCTCATGTTGTTCCAACCATGTAAGACCTTCGTTCATCTTCGGAACATAATTTAGTATATTTTTGATGAAATCTGAGAGCTGTCTCACTCCTCCATAGGCTTTCAGAGGGAATGAAACTTGATGGCCCAGAATAGTAAGTAAAAACGTCATTTAAGGAGTCCAAATGACTACAGTGGCGCTGTATTAAGTCTATCATGCGACGAAAATACTTTTTGAGCGGAAAAACAACAAAAATAACGACTTTATCCCACTATTTATCCCACTATATACTCTCTGACGAGAGTTTGCGGGAGTGCCACGACGCATGCGCAAGTTCTCGCGCATGCGTCGTGGCACTCCCGCGAACTATATACTCTCGTCAGAGGCTCAAATTGAACAATAATAGTGGGATAAAGTCGTTATTTTTGTTGTTTTTCCGCTCAAAAAGTATTTTCGTCGCATGATAGACTTAATACAGAGCCACTGTAGTCATTTGGACTCCTTAAATGACGTTTTTACTTACTATTCTGGGCCATCAAGTTCCAGTCCCTCTGAAAGCCTATGGAGGAGTGAGACAGCTCTCAGATTTCATCAAAAATATACTAAATTATGTTCCGAAGATGAACGAAGGTCTTACATGGTTGGAACAACATGAGGGTGAGTAATTACTGACAGAATTTTCAATTTTGGGTGAACTAACCCTTTAACATGAAAGCCAGGCATCATATACATAGTATAGGATTGCAAATCAAAACCCACCTGGAGAGCCCACAGACATAGATTCATAGATCATTTTGCAGGTCTTGAGGAGCAGGTCGATCTTCTTCTGAGGTGAATATTCCTGGTGTAGGTTACTGAGCTTTGTTTGAATTTTCTCCATGATGACCGTTTCAGGGACACTTGTAGTGACCCCCAGGTCTGTGGTGGTGGTCCCCTGAACCACTTGTTGGTTCTCTTTTAATTTCTTTAGATTTCCTGCACGGGAGTGGATATCCTTCAGTCCATTATACACAGCCTCCCGCAAGGGTTTCAGGACACTTTTGCATAGTGCCGCTTCAATAATGACCTCTGAAGAGGGGGGAAACAGACACAGCATACCGTAAGTAACTGAATATATATGCATAAACATAAGGGAAATGACATACCATCTCCAAGATAAGCTTTATTTATTTATATATTCTTTATACATTATTTATATGTGTCTGACTTTTAATCCTAGTAATCTATGAGGATATGGCTTCAAATATTATATGCCTATATGACTGTGAAAATCTTCATTATACATTTTTAATACTCTGGTGCTACAGAGAAGGAAAAGCAGCAAACATATCTTGTGTCTAAGTGCGTTAGAGCGTTCATTGCGAGTGTAAATATGAAACTTTCTTCATAATACACCCTCAATCACTAGTTAGACTTGATGATTTAATGCTGCTTTAAGAATGCAAGAAGATGGCTTTCTCTATGAACAGTGAATTGATAATAAAAGGTTATTGTGATCTAGTGTGGTCTTGTTATTTCATTTGTTTTGGTTTTTTTATGAACTGAGAAGCACAATAGAGAAAGCTCAGTCTTTACAGGCAGTCTATCAAGTTTAACGTAAGATTGGTGGCAACAATCTTCTGCTTGGATAAGGTGCTTTGCTCGGATGATTCTAGGGCTGCTCGATTATGGAAAAAATCATAATCACGATTATTTTGGTCAATATTGAAATCACGATTATGTAACACGATTATTTCACATGACTTTGGGAATGTGTTGTATTTATTAAAAATACACCTTTCAACAATTCAATTGAAATTGTAACATTTGTTGTACTTTTTGAACTATTAAAATAAATAATATAACATATATTCGAATCAAAGTATAAAAGTATTCACGTAAAAATGATAACCACAAATAAATAAGATCAACAATATGGTTCGGCTATGCTTTTCATGTACGTCTAACATTAGTTTTCAGGTACAGAAATGTATCAAATGTAAAATAACATTGCATATTTGAGTGCATAAATTAAAGATTAATCCTATTAAACTTACAAAAGCTATTCAATCAAGAGCGGTGAGTGATGTCCTTGTCTTTTGTTGTTTGACATTAAACAGACAACAGTAAAGGCTACTGCCCCTTTAAGACCTCGCGTCTTCTTTATCGACTGTATAAAGTTCACTTAAGGCATATACAGACTATGTCTGCTAAGATACTCATCAAGATGGACATGTTGACATACGTTTTGTGTGAGTTTGTCCGTTTAAGAGCAAGACTTGAAAGAGAACTCAATATTTGCGCGCTGAGAGACGTGTGCGCGCTCTCGGATGAACGCACAGAGACACCTTAGCTGTGTCCCAATTCAAGGGCTGCATCCTTTGAAGGCCGTGTCCTCTGAAGTGCGCGGCCGACGCGGCCTCCAAAGGATGCACCGAGACTCGTTTACAGTGGAAGGTATAGCGGATTGCGTCACCGCGGCGCGACGAAGGCTGTCCCAATTCGTAGGTCCTTCGAAGGCTCCTTCCAAATACGGCCTGCAAATGCGTCCTTCTTTTCCCATGAAATGAAGGATAGTTGGATGGATGCTTCGCAGCCTTGCCTACCCCAGAATTCATTGCGCGCTGCGACGTCAGATTTTTGAAGAGAAATTGCCAGATGACACTTTTAATGCAAGTATTGGGTTGCAATTTACTCCAGTAATCTAATGTATGTACTGATAAAAATAAAATGTTGACTAAATATGTTACCAACATACGATTTTATATAGTTTATACTACATCTTTAGTGGTTTTGTTTTTAGGCAGTTGAATATAACTTTAAAGTCCAGTATAAATGTTTATTTCAGTTCTCTTCAACAGCACCTGTCAACAGTTGCTAAATATTACTAATAATGTAACGAAATGCATTTACTCTGTATTTGAGTATAATTGTGAAGTAACTCAGATTTTTATTCAACTTCATCTCAGAGGCAGATAATGTGGTTTTATGAAAAACTGACTTTTTACACATGATTATTAGATTTTAATATTAGTAATCGTTTAAAAAAGAATCTAAAAAATAAAATACACTAGTAATATGTCTTATAGATTAGGGATAGGCACCTTGGGATAGGTTGGTCTTGGAGGGCCGCTGTCCTGCCGAGTTCAGCTCATTTGATTTGAGGATGTGAGTTAATTTAATTTATTCTTCCCTCTTTCTGAAAACATCTTAGCTACATGGCAGCCGTCGAATAAGTCAGCACTGCAAACCTGTTGGCAGACAGTGGAAATATGCACTGATCCCAGAGGATGTCCCGCTGACAGAGGCTTCACCAGGCTCTCCCAGCCCAGCTCAATAAAAGACTACATAAAAACATTTTCTTCCATCTGTTTTATGTACTGTTAATTTTAAAATGTATTTTGTTTTCTAATCTTAAACGTAACTTATGTAAATAGTTGTAAAAATTACTGTAAATAAAAATGTATAGAACAATTTATTGTTTCATTTACAAATTAATTGACATGACAAAAATAAATGAACAGAATTATTTATTTAATTACAAATTATAACTTGCATAACAAAAATAATGTGTAGAACGATAATATTTAATTTAATCATTTTAATGTACAAAACCAAATTTTAGTTCTCAACAATCTCTCAAGAAGAGAAAACAATCAGTCCATTCTCTCCCTGCTCTCCTCTGTCTCTCGCTGAAACTTCATGTCCTCCCTCAGTCTCTCCATCAGCTCATCCTCTCTGTCTCGTTTCCTCTTGGCTGGAGTTGCTCCTCCTCGTCTTGGTCATCCACTGCTGAACTTGGCCCTGGTGTGTCCTCAGGGATGGAGGCGATGAGGACAGTGGGGTTGTCCCAACACCTCATTCATGAAGACAAACCATGGCCTAGTTTCCCACTCCCTCACCTGTCCCAGGACACTTTCAATACTAAGGAAGAGGAAATAAACATGTCTGTCAATAATTAACTTGCATACATTTTTTTTTTTTTTTTTTTAAGTTGTAATAAGTGTTTTTTTTATCTGCAAGGCAGGGGTGCAATCTTAAGACAATTAAAAAAATATGATGCATCAGTAGCCTACAAACATACAAAATACTCCAGAAATCATATTTATAGATACTCAAATTCTATATTCTTTTTGTTGTGGGCTTTGTATAGGATAAAGCCTCCCTATACCCTACCTACACAAGAACCTATGGAAATACTTCAAAAGGCTCGTAGCCTACTCCAATCCACACTGGCCGAGTTTTTCGGCCTGGTAAATAAATTCTCATTTGCTGCCCTCATTTTAAAGCTGTCTGCTACTTCATCCATAAAACAAAACGAAATATTACATCAGATCACCTGACGAATAAAGCTGTGCAGTGGTAACACAGAAATAAAGACCACCGGCTTTTAAAATGTTTCGTTGGTTATTTGAGTAAATTAAAACACAATACTTACATTTATAAGTGTATTCCTCGGCCGCGGGATGGGCAGAGGAATACACTGCGAAGGATCCACTTGTCCTGATTGGTTCTATCCTCCGCGGCCGGGAGAAGGACGGTGGGTTGGGTTGCCAGGTCTCTGCAACAAAATTAGCCCAAAACTCCCAATGCGATTTTCTCCATCGAGCGGCCGAATTCTCCACTGGAGTTTAACGTTTGGCGGTGTTGGAGCGGCGAAATCGTACTTATGGGGTAGTAACCAACCCGCGGAAATAATTTTTACCCGCGGCAACAACTTAAAAAGTAGCCTAATTCGGCTGGAAACCCGCGCACTTGGCAACACGGACGGCAGCTGCATTTGAAGGCTCCTTCGAATTGGGACAGCCTTCGTCGCGCTGCGGTGACGCAATCGGCCTTCAAATGCGGCCTTTGAAGGATGCAGCCCCCGAATTGGGACACAGCCCTTTTCTCACAGCGCGCGCGGCTTCTCATTCTAAACCTAAACCAGAGAATGTCTAATATGGCGAGAAGTTTCACTCTCACTGAACTTCCGGCTTCTGAACTGGTTGCAGTTCCTCTCTGATTCCATATGAGGGCGCTCACAGGACGAGTGCAGAATGAATGGAGGTCTATGGCGCTATACCAATAAAAATCCACTTTTCTCAGGATATAATTTTTTATCTAGTAATTTGAATGTTGTATTCGAAAGGAAATGCAAATAAATTACACATTGCTGGGTGTTAGATTTTTTAGAGTCACTTATTTGCTTTAAAAAGTCTTTTAAAGTGTCAATGACGTCATACACATGTACGACCAGAGATACTGCTTAACGGCAATCCTTCAGTCGCTCTGGTGCTTTCGCGCTCTGCACTGTCTTTTCTCTCGAGGCATCGACAACACAGCTGACACAGGTAAATACACGTGCTAGAAGAGTTTTTGTTTTGTTTGTTTCTAGTCCCGCTTCAGATGACACGATGCCATCAAGCGGGATCTCTGGTCGTAATCAGTCCTTCACTGACCAATCAGCGTTCATTAGCAGAATGCTAGCGTGTTATGGACAACAACAACTCAACCTGTAAGAAATCAAAAGGACATAAGTACTCGTTCATTCAACTTTCGACCTAAAACCCATGTTGAACTTGCAAAATCTACAATCATTTCTGAGATTTCTCAACGGCAATCGGGTGAAAGAGACAAATTTAGCCGTCAAGCCCCATTGACTTCCATTCATTTTGCACTCATGGCGATCGCCCCCAGTGGAACTCTGGTGGTACTACAACCAAAATTCTGTACAACAGGGCTTAATAGGGAGTGGGCAGGCTCTCCGTAGACGGGCTCTGCCTAAACCCTAAAGCACTAAACCCGGGTGATGACGGTGAAAACGACTGGTCATATTCGAAAATATGGCAGCACTCGCAATCTCGCATGCATTGAACAAAGTTTACAAAGAGAGAATTATTTGAAAAATATGAAGGAAAAAAAGGACGTTTACATGGCTCCCCTGCTCTCCTCAGTTTTTGTTTCTTTATTAGATTGTCATAGGTCACTCTGTTTAATTTTCAAGTGGTTAAACAAATTCGTGGTGTTCCCTTGCGTTGCAGCCACTACCATGTAGCAAATCTTAGCATGTTTCTGCTCGTCGTCTGATTCCTCGAAGCCAAACTGTTCCCAGACAACGGAGTTGGTTTTGCCTTTTTTGCTCACCAAACGCTGCTGTAACTGCCCTCCTTCTGCCATCTTTACTCGCGCCGAGTTTTTAAATTCCAGCGGATCTGCGGATGATATGCACACGAGACTCACGACCTGAGAGAGATTTGTGGGTTCGGGAGGGGCGAATGTGCGCGTGCGCGTTTCATTCAGAACGCAAGGCAAAATAATCGTTTTTTCTCGATTGTACTATTTTGGTGATCGTTGGGAGGCAAAATCGAAATCGAAATCGAAATTCGATTAATTGCACAGCCCTCGCAAAGTAATTACATCAACAATACAAAAAAGACAGTAGACGACTGCAAATTTTAGGATGATAAAATGCTGGATGGGATACAGCAAGGTGTGAATAAAACTTCCAAAATTCTTGCTTGAGTTTTCATTTGTTAAAACATTATTTTTGCTTTTGAATAATTGCTCATCACAGAGCTGTTCTTAAATCAAATTTGCTTGGATGGAAACATACTGACATCTGAACATGAAGCTGAACATCTGAACATTTTCACAAATAATTGTTTAGATACTGAAAAGCAGCAGCTCTAACAGTAAATATAATGCAGAGGTCAATTACCCAGTTTCTCCTCAGAGTATGCGACTGCTTCCTGTAGATTTTGCAGCTCTGCGCTCTGGATCAAGTAGCTTTTCAGTTGGGTTATCATCTGCCTGATCTCTTGGAGCATCTCTGTGCTGGAGGCGTGTTTCCGCATGGTGTCCAAAGTGAAAGCTCGATAATCCTTAACAAGGTTCCCAAAGTACGTGTTTCCATCCCTGGACAGTTCGACAATGCGTTTCTGCAACTTGCGGTCCGCATTCATGAAGCCTGTGAGGACATTGGAGAGGTTCGCCATGGACACCATTGATAGTCGTTGCTTGGCACGGTCTAGCATAATTGTTGGGGTCCTCTTTATCACAGCACCTGTTGACATATTGGTATCTGCCTCCTCTTCTGTGCTACTGGTTGAGTAGGAGTCGTGGTCTGGTGGAGCGCCACCTTCAGGAGAGTATAGAGAAACATCTGAGACTTTGGGATGACAGGCGTTGATGCAGAGGGAGTGGCGGACAGAACTGGGGCTGCTGGAGTTCAAAGGAACATTGGAAGTGTGCTCTTGGGGAATTGGCGTAAGTGAGTTTCCAAAGCTTTGGGAGACTTGTCCCGTCAGATTCTGAGACTGTCTTTTCTTCCTGGGAGGTGCCACTGGAGCATTGGGCCGTTTCGGTTGAGGTGCTACCTCTCGAGTCACCATTGGAGCTCCATTAGTTACCTTAGACTCTTCCTCTGGCATCTCCTGAAGTTGCTGAGTATCTGGGTCCATAGGCTTGTCCCGTTCTTCTATACTGTCATCTAAGCAAATGAGAGATGCAACAGGAATTTGTGGAATATCGTCCTTTGCTTCTGTGGAGGTGCTGGTGTGGACTTCCTTCTGCGTTGGTTCCTCTGAAGCTTGCTTTTCAGATAACCTCCTTCGGATTGGTATTGGAGGAACTCGATGTGAAGCTGTATTAGAAAGCTGCTTTCCTTCTTTGCCCTGAGCTGGTTGTAAGACAGCTGGTTTGTCACACTCAGTGCTTGGGGCAGGAGTTCCCTGTCTCTCTTGTTCTCTGTCTACATGCTCACAGTCACTTCCTTCCCCTTTCTTGACTGAAGTGGGAGGAGAACTAAGAACTACCTTAAACTCCCCTTTTGAAGGCTTAGCTAATGCATAGTTTAGAGCGCATTCAGGTGCACTGGGAGGACGAGGGCGTAGGGGTGGCGGCCTTTTGAATTTGGCAGGAGCCTGGACTGGTGCGTTGAGACTCTGGGTTCTCAGAACCGGGGTAGTGGAGGTGGGCGACGAGCTGTTGCTGCATTCCTCAATGAAAATTGGGTTGACATACCAAAGCCGGTCACTGCCAATGGAAAGCTGGATTTCACAGGAGCTGCTTTGCCCCTGTCTATCCGAAGCATCACAGCCACCCGCAACGTTTTCCACTTCCTCGTGACTATTCAGAGCTGAGTTCCAGAACTCTGTGTTAGCATAAGAAACATGTTCATGTTAGCATTAATGAATTAGTGTGACATAAAAAAAGTGCAAATGAATTGTTTAGATGAACTACCAAATAGATTGTGTCCATTAGGCGATAAGTTTTAGCCATTAGATTGTACAGCAAGTATTGTCATATACATTTTGGATCATTAAGGACTATAAAGCTCCACTATTTAAATTTTTTTTTTAAATTACACAATAAGATAGAGCATTGAAAAATCATCTTAAAGGAGAATAAGAGTCATATCAGTACCTAAATAAAAGTACTGATAAAATCTGTTAAAAATAATTATATTCTTCCATAGAGCAGGGCATCTTGTGTGGGAGGTGACAAATTCACATGACCAGTCAAATACGACTTACTTTCTGTACCACCCCTGTTATTGGACACGTTTCGTTCTTGGAATGATTAATCATGTCTGATTGCTAATAGAGCTTTTTTTTTTTTTTACAATAGCAGTCCCACCTAAAATATGTGTGCAGACGTTCAGCAGATTTCTCCGGAATTGGAACGCATCACACACATACTCCACCCCTTGCACATTCACATGGGGCGGCATGGGACACGTATACATGCGCACAATGAGAAACTCAGTTCATGGTTTCGCGACCACTTTCTGTTCTGCCCACCCCTCTCGTCTATAGGGCAGCATGTGAGTCGGGCCGCTACTGATCAAAAGCTTGGTTTAAAACATTTTAATATATTTACCATATATTAACTCTGAAATCAGCACAGAAAGTACAAGTCTGCTGGCAAACAATTACTGAGTAATTATATAAAATTAACTAATATTATATAAGAAAAACTATTGTTCTGTCTTACCTGAACCTAGAGAAGAGATCACCTCCATGTCTTCATATTTAGCTACCTTTTGAATTACCTGAGGTAACTTCAGAGGAAAAGGAAGGATGTCCCTATTTAAAAAAAGATGAAAAGTCTGAATATTTAGCAAAAAGTTAAACAAAGTAAAATATGTGTGCGTGGAGGTTTTTGATTGTGTTTTTTGTTTTTATCTTACCGGCTAACACAGTAGAAAGCAATGAGTTTAAAAATGTTCTCAAACACCAGCACAGACCCTTCAAGGTACAACACTGCAGTGAATAAAAGAAACAGACATGTTAATGTTAGGCACACATCTGGTCCTTGATGTTACCTCTTAGCTGTAATACTTCAATTTAGCTGTGGCACTAGTTCATGAAGTTTGTTTGTGTGACTTATTTCCTAATGATGTAGAAACATTAAAACAGAACCTAACTCATTGTGTGATTTCTGTAAGGGTGGGAAGTGGGATAATAATGAATGACGATGTGTAAATAAACATGTCCTGACCGCCCTACACTTACGGAGTTTTTATTTCATCCAAAAAAAGATGAAAACAATAGCTTTGTAACAGCTGGACAGACAAGACTGCTTTGTAAAAATTTGACCACACGTATGTATGTACTCATGCACGCACGCACGCACGCACGCACACACACACACACACACACACACCAGGAAATGAAGCTATAAGAGGCCAGTGCAGGACATCCTGTAGTTACTACTGCAATGAAGGGCTGGGAACAGGAAACCTGTGGCCCACAAGGCCGCAACCCCCACCGTCAAACATCTTCGTTACCCTGTTTATATCTGTGTACGCACTGTAAATATCTATGCTGATGTTTTCAGGTATGTATCAGTGTGTTTGCCTGTCTGTGTGGATGTGTTAGGGTCTGTATGCAAATATGTTTGTGTGTGTGTTGTCTATGACTTAGGCATTATGACATTAAATATTAAAAATGCTGGGTTGTTTCAACACATGTTTAGATCAAATATATTTGACCCAAACATGGGTTGAAACGGTTTGTTTTTTGAGTAATGTTAAAAGCACAGTCATTTCTCAATGCAAAATAACTCACAGGACTTTTCTTCCTTTATAGGCAGTTCCTTGACATGGGGCTCCCCCAGCTGGTCAGGAAGACGTACAGCCAGTACCATAGTTTTTTGACTTGCATCCCTCCTGACTAAAAAGATCTGCAAAATCAAACCAATGACACAATCAGTTTGACAGTACTAGAGTGTAAATGAATCGTATCGGGGTAATTTGTTTGCATGGACTTGTAAGGAGATTTTACTTGTAAGGAGCACACAGCGAATGTTTGCATTTAAAACCCAAGACGCAGCGCTGAGGAATAGTAAAACAGAGCAGTATACAAAATGCAGGGGTATGAGATGTGCTCTGACCAAAAATCAAAAAATAGCATAAAAGATGTTACCGAACAGCAGGACTGAACGCTATTGTTTGTAAAAAGAAAAACAAATTAAATATATAAATAACTAATAATCCTCAGCAAAAGTGGATGCCTTATTAGCGGGTTTATAGGCCGCTATACGTAAACCGTCCGCCATATTGGTTGTATGAATATCTGTATCTGCAATAGACTTCAGCAGACGATTTTGCTAAACTAACACAAAACAACAAGACGAGTGTAAGCTAACACAACATTAAAAAGTACCATTGTAAAAAACTGTAATTTTGTGTAGATACATATAAAAACACAAACCAACACATTCCCGCCTGTGAAAGGTTTCCCATTTCTTCAGTAATTTTAATCTTGGTGGTTTCAAAACCATAAGATGCGCAATGTTGTGGCATAATCGATTGTTATATGGCCACGTTCACACAGCAGCAGATTACAGTTGTCAATCCTATTTGAATACGGTTACGTTCACACACAGTAGGCCTACGCTTATGCCTATTTACAGGAGTGACAACCGCATTCTATAAACAAACTCACACACGTAAATTTTCAGGATTCACAACCGCATTCGCGGAAACCCCCGCTGTGTGAACGCAGTGCGAGAGAGGGGTTTCGTGTGTGGTTTCGCTTTCGGTAACTCGCAAGCTGTGTGTCACTGTTCTCCCTCGGTTCTATGTTTTCGACGTCGCCATTTTTGGTCACTGTGGCTATGATTACCGATAAGAGAATACAGGCATGACTTTTGTTGCAGACGTTCATGTAGACAGTATTCGAGATGCTACTGTAAGTTGCTGTGTGAACGAGACTCACACCTGTAACTAAATGCGGTTGTCAATCCCAAAAATTATGACGACACATTGACTGTTCCAAGATGGCAGGCGCACCAACGTTTCTGGATCGGTTAAATGTGGCATTTACATATATGTATGGTAATTACCGTAATGATTCTGGACTGTAAAAAGTCTTCACATGCTTGTAGAACTTGTAATTACAACATGTGGCCGCTGTACCACCTGAACACTGCAGATTTAAGGTGTGTTCGACTTGAAGCAGTGCTATGCAGACCAATCGGTTTATGACATCAAAGTACCACGAGAGCGATTCGAAAGCGTATGAAGCTTTTGCTGAATTCCCACCATGTCATAATTACCATAGTCTCGAGATGACAACACACAACGTTGTATTCTGAGCTGTACACATCCTCGGACTGGGAATTATGCGTTTTTTTTACAAGTTGAAATCTCATAATTACGGTAATTACGACACGGTGTGAACGCGGCATTTTTTTCTGATTGGTCCACTTGAGGGCTGGTATGCGCTTTGTGTTTACATTTTTAATTTGTTTGAATTTGATGTGACATTAAAAACAAGGTGTTCTTTTGTAAGATGCTGAAAAAGCAGCCATGCGTGGCATAATGGTCAAACACGTATGTGAATGATCTCCTGTGTTTTCCTCTCACCCCAAGAAACTCCTTGCTCAGTATATGCATGGCTCTGTCCTGCTTCATTCCCAGTTGAAGCCACACTGGACACGTCTTAATAAGTTTCTCCAGGATGCTGATACCAGGAGGAACAGGTTTATTGGACTTGCTCACTGGAGATGTAGGGACTGGTGGTTTTGGGACTACTGGTGGAGGTGGTCTGGGTCGAGGTGGAGAAGAGGGCCTAGTGGCAGGAGGTGGAGGTGGTCTAGGCAGGGCTGAGGAGGAGCTCTTAGGAAGAGCAGAGGGAAGTTGTGCTGGGAGAGGTGGCTTTGGGGCCTGGGGAGACATGGGTTTGTGGGGAGGTAAGGATGGTTTGGAGTTAAGCTGAGGAGAGGAAGGTTGTAGACATGAAATTGGGGGTGAAGTAGGGAGTGGAAGGGAGGTGATGTCAGTGGAAGGGTTGTCAGATATATCAACCAATGGGAAGGCTGAAGTAGAAGTCAAGGAAGAAGAAAGAGGACTAGGAGGAAGAGGGGGAGTTTGCGAATGGAAAGATGCCTGAACAGGTGAAGATATGGGTGGGGAACAGGGTTTGGAGAGGTTTGGAGGTGCTGTGGAAGGGCCAGGAGAAAGCATAGTGCATACTGTGGGACACACAGAACTTTGAGAAGAATCCGATGAATGCTTTTAGATCACCCTACAGAAACAAGAAAGATCATCAGTATAACAAAACTGCAACAAACTCAAGAAAAACAAGATAACCACTGCAACATACGGTAGAAGGACAAACAGAAGTCTTAACTGATTTTTAAAAATGTTGTCCTTTGACAACATGAGGTCAATTCAGAATGTCATATGATCGTAATACATGTGCCAATATGTCTAAGTTGTGCAACCGGGAATGTGTCAGCATTTTCATGTGAGGATGAAATAAGCCTTGCACATCGTAGCAGCCGTTTTGTTCTCTGTTCTCACAGCTAAGCTGCTGCTGACCTCCCATTCTTCCTGTTTCTTGGCTACCAGGATGTTTCCTGCAGTTCCTACTAAAATCTTTTCTTTTGGTATTGCTGTACTGTGATATCATATAACGTATGCTTTGGGTGAAATGTATAGCTTGTGTGTACCTCATGCTTTTCCATTGTATACAGTAAAGCCAAACCTATCCATATTTATTGTTTCCAAACGGAACATGAGAACTTATGAATTAACTCTCTAAACATTGCTGTATTTGTCAGGAAGTTGATTTCTTTGTCCGTGTTACACGTTACATGTAGCTACTGTAGTAATATACATTAATATTACTTCATACTTAAATGTAAAATTACACTGTAACACGGACACCTTAAAAATAAAGTGTAACCTGACCATTTCCTCAATGCCCAAGAATTGCAAAACACAATAAAATAGATAATATCTATTAAATAAAACAAGAACTCAATGTCACGAGGCCCAACATATAGTTGTGAAATTATGTTAAGGTTGTTATAGAATTTCTTAAAAATGCACATAAGTTGTTGGCAATCTATCTGTCTTTAAGTGTATTTGAAAAGATACAGATCTGGATGTGGGAGACACATCCACAATCCTCCAACATATTCAGATTAGTGACCTATTGAAATGGGCTTTTACATTTGGACCCATGATATTCATAATATATCAAGTTCATTCATTAAAATTCATTAATATTGATTAATCTTTTAAATAAGTATAAAAGTGAAGACTTTCCAGCAGTTTTCATTCATCCTTAAGTGTTCCCAAAAAGTCAGAATAATTTCAGGACTTAAAAAATACCTTTTCAGCCCAGTGAAAGCAAATAGTCAAAAATGCAAAGACAGCTACTGTGGTGTATGTATATCCTGAGTGTATGTTTGTGTATGAGGCTATACTTACTCCCAGGATGCTCTGTCCCAACAGCTGTTTTCATCATTCAGTTTTAAAACGTAACATTATTCCTTTGGCGTCACATATAATCTCTCACAGAATTACCCAATATAGAGTAAGAGCTATTCTCCATATTCTTGCTTCGCTCTTTGTGTTTTTCTCTTTGGTGCGTTTTCCGAATTATGTATTCCTTTTGTGAACGAAGGTGGGCGAAATCCTTAAAATGCAAAAAAAAAAGAGAGAAGAAACTGAAGAATTCACGTCCCCTTTTTTCTTTTTCTTTCTGAACTTCCTGTCAGCGATGTAGTCAGGAAGGGGCTGTCCAGAGTGGTCAGCCAACCCTTTACCGCCCCCCCTAAACTCTATCTCACACACAGCTGTGCTAAATAAACCTAAAACATTAACACACTACACTCTGCTTTGCCATCTCGCTTTCATTGTGAACGCAGCATAAACAATGTCCGCAGATGTGTTTACCCCAGAAACAGAGCTGTGAGGAGTGAACTTCCCTCCCTCCTCCCCGCTAGAGTCTGAAAGTGTCTGAAGTTAAACAACTCCAGATGCTCAGGAACCCCTAAAAGAAGTTCCATAAGGTCTGCAGTCCAACATATGGTTAGTTTTACCATTGGGAGCGAATGGCATCCCATCCACCCCACCCCAAAATATTTGCAAAGAGCGTCCTCAAGAACATCAACATTGCACTGCCTGTTCAAGAGCCATCAGGAGGGGGAACATATTTGTGATGCTGCCAAGCGTAATGCACTTTTAAACGATTAATTTTCTGTTTGCATTAGAAGGCAGTTGACTGTAATTTCAAAAGCTCTCAAAACTTTGAAGAGCGTGAAGAATTTGCAGGTTAATGCACTAAGATAATACTATGAAAATATAAGTTCAGACCAGCAAATTGTGTACAATGAAAAAAAGTTAATTTTAAAAGAACTGCTGAAGCCTGATGCTTTTCATGACAAATAAATGTGTCTAGGTTTGTTTGTAAGAGCTTCACAAGGCTATAGTGAACCTGCAAGCTTGTCAGCAGATGCTTCCTGTTAGTGAGGTGTGACTTCCACAAGTGAGTGAGCTCAAAGAAGAAGAAGACCCAAATGCCCCAAGTGCCTGGTTGGTAGATCTTCTCTATCTCTCTATTGTGAAATATCTATATAATTGTGGTAACTGAGTGATTGTCACTTGATAACTGTGCTTTACAGTAGTTATGCAAGACCCATAATGAGTTGTGCAAACAAGAAAAAGTGGTGGAAGTTAAAATGGAGAGGCTGTTCTGGGTTCAGCTCAAGTGATGACTACTATGGAATCTTGGAAGGGGTGAAGGGGGGTTGATGTGACTCACTCCTGGCATCCAGGAGACTCAGTCACTGTTTCCACTCGGCTCTCACAGCTGCTGCGAGTTCAGCAGAAACACTGCATGGAACTTCCCAAATCACTCTAGCTTTGCATCCAGAGGAAGAACACTTACACAGCTTCACACAGCCACAGGAATTTCTCAATTCAGCAGTCCAGGAACATTCATTTGCCCAATACACTATGAATACATGCAAACACTGGAAATGATTAGCATTAGGTCCTAAATAGTATTTTACACTCTAAAAAATGCTAGGTTAAAAATAACCGAAGTTGGGTTGAAAATGGACTAACACAGCAATTGGGTTGTTTTAAGCAAACATTTAACCCAACCGCTGGGTTAAAACAACCCAAATGCTGGGTTAAAACAACCCAATTGCTGGCATTTTTTAGTGTATACAACAGTTAGTTTGTCCTTGAATTTAATTGGATGAGCGGTAACAGTCCAACAGCACTTGCTTTGTGTTTGCGTGTTCCAGACCGGCTGCCTGTCAGTCTGTGCATTAGTGGTGAATATCTATCGGTTACTCTTTCTTTTCTTTACAGTGGCCGACATGTGCACATGCACATTCCAAAATTGCCATTTTAAGTTTCCGAAGGGTGGGGCCTGGACATCTTGAGGGCCCCTTGAAAGTCTGCTGAGGTCCCCTAATGGGCCCTGTCCAAGTGGTTGAAAACCACTTAAAAGGAAAGAGCCTTTATAGGATTAATTTACTTCAAAATGAAAATTCTGATATTTTACTAACCCCAATCTCATCCAAGATGTTCATGTCTTTCTTTCTTCAGTCGAAAAGAAATTAAGTTTTTTGAGGAAAACATTCCAGGAATTTTTCTCCACATCATAGACTTCATTGGCAACCAAAATGTTGAATGTCCAAATCAATGCAGTTTCAAAGGGCCTCAGAGGCTCTGCGCGATCCTAGACAAGGAATAGGGTCTTATCTAGTGAAATGATAGGGCATTTAAAAAAAAATAGATCTATATTAATCATCTTGAAGTACAGAAGTACTGCCCCCGTGTTTACAAAGCGCACATGCAAAGACTAATACAAACGTCCTTTAACAAAAAAAAAAAAAAAAGGTAAAACAACGATGTCGGACGATTTTGAAGTTGAAGATTTTAGATTTAGATTTAGATTTTAGATTCAACTTTATTGTCATTACACAAGTACAAGTACAAGGCAACGAAATGCAGTTTAGGTCTAACCAGAAGTGCAATAGCAGCAAGTGCAGGATATACAGTGGATGCGTAAGTGCAGGACATGGATATGTATTGAATATATATAAATATGTATAAATAGAGAGATGGTTATTACTATAAACAGAACTGAATTTACAGGTGAATATGTACAGTGAATAAATATACAGATGGCTATTACTATAAACATAATTTACAGGTGAATATGTACTATGAATATAATATACAGATGGCTATTACTTTAAACAGAATTTACAGGTGAATATGTACTATGAATATAATATACAGATGGCTATTACTTTAAACAGAATTTTACAGATAGAGGTATACAATAATATGTTAGGCTAAGATGAGGAATATAGCAGTGGATTAAGGTAGTGCAATAAATTATGGACAGAGCTATCCGAAAGAAAGTGTAAAAGTGCAGTGGAAAGTGGTTGCATATTACAGTTAGAAGTACGGTGCAAAATGCAAATGTAAACAGTTGGTACTATAAATACAGTCGGCAGTGCAAATGAGCATAATCCAGTTAAGATAAGGTGGTGCAAAATGCATAAGTAAACAGTTGTTACTGTAATAAACAGTTGGTAGTGCAAATAACAAAGTGAAGGCAGATGTGAGGTAGGAGAGTTAGCAGTTTATGAGGGAAGTGGATCAATGGGGGTTCGAGTTCAGTAAAGAGACAGCTCTGGGGAAAAAACTGTTCTTAAGTCTGCTGGTCCTGGTCCGGAGGATCCTGAAACGCCTGCCGGAGGGCAGGAGAGAAAACAGTCTGTGGGCCGGGTGAGAGGAGTCCTTCGAGTCCTGCGAGCTCGATGCAGGCAGCGTTTCCTCTGGATGTGCTCGATGGCAGGTAGTGGAGTCCCTGTGATGCGCTGGGCAGTTTTCACCACCCGCTGCAGTGCCTTGCGCTCCGATACCATACTGCGACACAGTTGGTCAGGATGCTTTCTATTTCACAGCGATAGAAGTTCACCAGGATAGCCGAGGAGAGCTGATTCTTCCTCAGTGTCCTCAGGAAGAAGAGGCGCTGGTGAGCCTTCTTGACCAGGCTGGAGGTGTTGGTCGTCCACGACATGTCCGCCGAGATGTGGATCCCCAGGAACTTGAAACTGGAGACACGCTCAACAGCCATTCCATTGATGTGGATGGTGTCGTGTGTACCTCTTGACTCCTTCCTGAAGTCCACGATGAGCTCCTTCATTTTGGTGGTGTTGAGGAGCAGGTTATTATCAGTGCACCATGTGGCCAGGTGCTGGACCTCCTCCCTGTAGGCAGTCTCATCGTTGTTGCTGATGAGACCAATCACTGTAGTGTCGTCCGCAAACTTGACGATGGAATTAGATCCATTCACAGGCTTGCAGTCGGAGGTGAAGAGGGAGTAGAGAAACGGACTTAGCACACAGCCCTGTGGTACACCAGTGTTGAGTGTGATGGACGTGGAGCAGGTGGATCCTGATCGAACATTCTGTGGTCTGTCAGTTAGGAAGTCCAAAATCCAGTTACACATTGAAGTGTTGATGCCCAGGTCTCCAAGTTTGGCTATTAACTTGGTTGGGATGACAGTGTTGAATGCGGAGCTGAAGTCAACAAACAGCATGCGTGCATAAGTGTTCTTATGGTCCAGATGGGTAAACACAGAGTGCAGTGCCATAGAAACTGCATCCTCTGTGCTCCTATTGCTGCGGTAGGCAAACTGGTGTGAGTCCAATGTGGATGGTAGAGAGTCTTTTAGGTGTTCCAGGACCAGCCACTCAAAGCACTTCATAACGATGGGTGTGAGTGCTACAGGGCGGTAGTCATTAGGGCACCTCGGGCTAGAGTGTTTCGGCACTGGCACAATGGAAGTGCGTTTAAAGCATGATAAAGGTATAGCTGCTTGGGCAAGAGACAGGTTGAAAATGTCTGTAAAAACCCCAGCGAGCTGCTCCGCACATGCCCTGAGAACACATCCAGGGATGTTGTCTGGTCCAGCAGCCTTGTGCGCGCTGATCCGGCTCAGTGCCTTGCAGACATCTGTGGAGGAGAGTGTGATTGGTGGGTGGTCAGCTGAGGGTTTGAGCTTAGTGGCAGTTTTTCTGTTGTCTCTTTCAAAGCGAGCATAAAAGTAATTTAGCTCGTTCAGGAAGTTGACATCAGTGGCTGCTGGGGTGGAGTGGGTGGGTTTGTAATCACTGATGGCCTGAATGCCCTGCCACATGCGTCGAGGGTCAGAGTTGGAAAAGTGTCCCTCTATCTTTAGCTTGTAGCAGTGCTTGGCCTTTTTGATGCCCCTCTTCAGGTTTGCTCTGGATGTGCTGTAGGCTTGTGCATCTCCTGATCTGAAGGCAGCATTGCGTGACTTCAGCAGGAGTCGCACTTCCCTGTTCATCCAAGGCTTCTGATTTGGGTATGTGGTGATCTGTTTCTGGGTTGTAACACTGTTGATGGTGGTATTGATATGATCCAATACAGAGGAGGTGTAGGAGTCAATGTCCGTGTGAGCGCCACTGGTGGCTTGAGAAGCAAACATACTCCAGTCTGTGTTTAGAAACCTTTCCTGGAGTGTGGAATCTGCCCCCGCAGGCCACACCTTGATGGTCTTCACTGATGGCTTCACACGGTTGATGAGGGGTGCATATTTGGGTGTGAGAAACAAAGAGAGGTGATCTGACTGTCCCAGGTGGGGGAGGGGTGTTGCAACGTAAGCTCCAGCCATGTTTGTGTAAACATGGTCTAAGGTTTTGTTTCCTCTGGTGTGGCAGGAAACATGCTGGTGAAACTTGGGTAGCACTGACTTTAAGTTTGAGTGATTAAAATGGAGTGGAGTGAAGATGGAGTGTTTTTTGGTAAAGGGCGCTTGTATTAGTCCACAACGTTCTCTTGGGGTGGTACTTCCGCCTATGTCTATAGCATGAACTTTCCGATGTGATTATGCAATCCGTGGCGAGCCACAGAGCAGCGCAAGATGAGCAATTAAATGTATATACATTTTATACACTTTTTGTTTTTGTTTTTTTAAATAACTGATCGTTTTGCTAGATAAGACCCTATTCCTCGTCTGGAATCGTGCAGAGCCTCTGGAGAAAAATCCTGGAATGTTTTCCTCAAAAAACTTTTTTTTCAACTGAAGAAAGAAAGACAGGAACACCTTGGATGAGATGGCGGTGAGTAAAATATCAGGACATTTTCATTTTGAAGAGAACTAATCCTTTAACATAACTTCATATTGTTAAGAGATTTTCACATTATAGTTTAGATGTCATTGAATCGCTTTACGACCATATGAATGATCGAGTACTGTAAACCGAATACTACCTGTCACAAAATCCAACGTGATTTCTTTTATTTAACTTTAACACTTATTTTTGTGGTAACCTCCATATATAAGCTATATATTTACTCCATATATACACATACTCCGCTTCATATATTGCCTTTTTCGTATACCCTAGAGGTTCCCCCTAAAGGAGGAGCTAATACTGAACTCACTACTGAGTTGCACTTTGGCTGATCCTGTTTTGGCTTCATTTATAACCATTTTTTAACAGCAAAAATAGACTTATGAATATTGTGTCTTCAGTCTTAACATCTTTTTATATTATATGCAAAATATCGAAATTGTGTCGTTGGTCGGAATTTCACTCCATGCAAGAATGCAGTCTAGATTTACTTCTGAAAAGTGATAAGTGGTCAGTGTATAAGTTGCCAGAAAAAAAAAAACGGCTTGATATAGGCCTACTTGTCAAGACAGAAACAAGCTCTGCTGCACTTAGCTACAGAAAATCATGTGGTAGGCCGAATAACAACTACAGAACATAAATAACTAGAAAAACAACATAGTTATTGACCATGTGATGAGAAAAAACACAAGCAAAACAAAAATAGGTGTTAGAACTCATATATGAGAGTGTAACAAACTGCAGGGAAAACAGATTAAATTATACTTTAAGTACTGTAACGTATGATCCACTGATGGCAAGTTGAAGTGATGAACCCAAGTGCAGTTTTATTGAATCCAAAATGTGCAAACAGAAATCCAACAATCCAAAGTGAGCAAACAGAAACGATGACTTGACTTGAACTGGAGCAGAGAACTCACCAACAGTGGTTTATAGGAAACAATACTCGACAAGAACACATGGCAAACATGAGGGGCTGAATCCGAAATCGCCCTCTAAACCCTCATTCACTATTCCATATGTTAGTCCACTAATATAGTTCACTTGAAGGAGTGAATGAAATTGAGTGTGAGTGAATTCAGAGTGAATACACTCATTATTACGGTGCAAAGTAGGATTAAATGAGTGCACTCAATAACGTCCACTATGGTTTCAGACACCACTACAAATGGCTGTCTCTTCAAATAGTGCCCTATTTGTGGGAATATGGGGGGCGATTTCGGTTTCAGCCAGGGTTTAAATAAAGACTAATGACAAGACACACCTGTGAACAATGATCAAACAATGAACCAATAGGTGAGTTCGACATCGGCTGTGGCTGGATGGACCTGGTCGGCGAGAGTAGCCGCGAGCAGGCGGGGAGGAGCTGCAAACGGAAACATGAAGTCAGACACTTCTGCGTCCCGTAGTGACGCTCGCACTGTGTTTGCATACTTTATCACGGCTGAAGTGAAATAAATGCAATATTTGGCAATACACGGATGTTTCAGAGACATTATTGTCATGTAATACTTTATGCACTGCATAATACAGCGTGTGTTTGGATAAGCCTATACACTATCAATGAAGTGGGGTCTACGTTTTTTATCAGTTTTATTTTGATAAACATGACAATATAACATCGCGACTACAGGAAAGGAGGTTTTACTGTTATAAAAAACGCATTAGAGGAACTGAAGGTTTTAGAATAAACACATGTGATCGCTGTCATGCGGTGAATCTGGCCAATCGTGGAACAGCTGTGGCGTCATCAGAGTCCGTGCAGCCGCTCTAGAGAAACTGCATCGGCTTAGCTGGCTGCTCTCGCGGCACTTTGTTGACATACGTCACTGTCACGTGGCGTCGGCGCTGTTGGACAACATTTCTAACCGGCATGCACTGCTTCAAGTCAGCCGCCGATCGGCCTGCGCATCGCTGGGTGAAGTCGAACAAGCCTAATGACAGACGAATGAAACAGAACCAACACACTAGACATAGGGTGGCCATACGTCCGGATTTTGGCCGGACAGTCTGGATTTTAAGCTCCCTGTCCGGTGTCCGACGCAGCCTCAAGCCGGACACTCATTTGTCCTCCTTTTCGGAGTGCTGAATCGCCCTATAAAAACCCGCAGCAGCATAAAGTTTAATGCCATAAGATCTCCGGTCAAACAAATGATTGAAACAAAAAAAAATGAAACAAATGTCAAATAAATATCTGATAGATTATTGGTTAAAAACTTAAACAAGCATCCACGATGTGCTTGCGTCCTTTCATAACGTTAACATAGGATGTCAGACGCTCAGACCTCATTTAATCCGGAATGGACAAAAGAGCCGGAATTTATATCAAAAAGCACACTGTGTGTCGCTGTGAAGTGGACGTTAGTCAAGGGAAAGCCGCCATTGACCGACATGACAGCACGGAAAAACATAAAAGAAACCGACGGTAGGCTACGTCTTAGGCTCAAGTCATTACAATGTCTTGAATAAATGCAAATACTGTGAACAAACACTTTTTTGCCTCTTCTGTTATACACTCTAAAAAAAAAAAAGGTTCTATATGGCACCAAAAATGGTTCTTGGCTCGTAATCATAGGGGAACCTTTTTAAGAGCTATATAGCACCAATTTTGGTGCTTCGGTGGTTCTTCAGAGGTTCTTTGACTAAGGTGCTATATAGCACCGCTACCATATACAGAACAAGATATGGTGCTGTATAGCACCAAAAGTGGTTCCTCTATGATTACGACGAAGAACCATTTTTGGTGCCATATAGAACCTTTTTTTTTTAGAGTGTAGGTCAACATCAAGATATATCGTAGATCAAATTGTCTGGCAATGAATAGAGTAGGCTATTGCAGAATCACTGTATCATGATACCATTGATATGATGGACAAAATTGTATTGTAGTTGTAAGTACACCAGAGTCCTATGCAATTATTCTTGCCTCACTAAATTCCGCAAAGTGTCCTCCTTTTTGGTGTTATGGAAATGGCCACCCTACATTACAAGTACACATTTCATCAATTTATTAAGTACACAAAAAGTCTGCAAGCAAAGTTGACATATGAGTTTATAGGGCCCATTTAACAAGATTTTTAAAATGGCCTCTATCTTTGTAAAAAATGAAATATTCTAGAATAAACAAATTGGCAAATCAACCTGTGGAGGCAAAGAGACCGCTTCAGCGGTTCAGAGCGTTATGAATCAGTGAGTCGATTCAGCGGTTCAGAGCGTTATGAATCAGTGAGTCGATTCAGCGTTCCTTCACTGCAGTCACCTTTTTGAGAACACAAATGATGATAGAAAAATGGTCGCTAGAAATACTTGGATAGTTATATTTTTAATGGTTCTGTTCTGCTTTCGTATTATATAATCAGTTCAGGGAAAATTATCATTATTATAAGTAAACAATACACTTTGAGTCCTCCATTTTAGGAAGCACTTTTTGTGGTTGGATTTCAAAATAGTCTAACAGCAACCTCTGCTGGTCATTTCGACACAAAGTCCAGAGAACATACAAAGTACAACATAAAGGAATTATGAAAGGCTAAGTCCTTCAACAGCAGAGAAAATAATATGTTTGATTAAAAATGTTATGTAACAAATTGTGGCTTTATTTATGTTATTAATGTTCATTTTTCATGACCAAAACATAGTTATTCACAATGAGGAGGCTACAGGTTACAAAACCAAGATCATGTAGTTGTCAGACAGATGTTAAAACTTTTTTTTTTTTTTTTACATGGATCATTGTCAAGCTTATTTCAGATCAACACATGCAAGTGACCACAAGGTGTCGCCAAAGAGACGAGTACCGGATTGATACAAAGTTTGAAACAGAGGGTGCTTCTCAATTCTTATTTGTGCATCCTCGTTTCCTTTCCTAGCCAAATTTCCTCGCGTCTTGTCTCCACCCCTTCAGGATGCGAGGCAAGGACACAAGGAAAATACGCGAGGACGGAGGAATTGAATCAAGTGAAATGATATCCTCGCTCCCTTTAGCGTCACTTCAAAGCGTCGTCAAATGATGACTCTACACCGCTGGATTTAGTTTGCACATCGGGATTCTTGAACATTAGAGATAATTATTTATATTGTAATAGTTTCAACCCCTACAAAATACCACATTTGCCCATATTTTATTTAATATTACCAGTTATTAATAACAATTATTTATTCCCAATTATTAACTGCTTTTTATTTGTTGTTTATAGTATTACAGTTTGTTTCTTTCATTTTCTTGTGCTTTGATATAATTCTGCAACTGTCAGTTGTTGTTATTTGACATACATTTGTGTCAATAAACTGTGGCAAGATGTGAAGGGGGAGGAGAATTAATAGGTGCGTCACGTTTAGTCGATAAAACACTTCCTCAAAGGATACACCCATGTATCCTCGCTCATGACTCCTCAGGAAGCCTCCTCACTCCTCGATCCTCGCGATGCAATTCGAGAATTGAGATGTCCTAAAAGATGGCTGATCTCGGTCGGTTTCCGGGTCATAGGATGGAGGATGGAGGAGCGAGGAAACGAGGAGGGATATTGAGAAGCACCCAATATGGCACATTTGCTTCAACTGTTTCAGTGCTTCCCAAAGCCTCTGTCTGCCCATCACTAGGGAGAATTTAATGATGAAAACCAATAAAGATAAATAAAAAAAATCAGGAACAAAAAAAAACACTGAGAAAAAACACACAGGGAACAGAGAACCGAGAACAGGGAACAGGGAACAACACACACCTGTTGACAATACACAGATAAACATCAACATAAAAGTCCCACAGAGTGCCAGACACAGAACAGATGTGACACCTCCCTCTTGCAGCGTCATCTCTTCTCTTCTCTGATGATGCGTGTACTGGAGCGAGGGTGGGACAATCCGTCACTAACATGAGATCAAAGGAGTTGTTTGGATAGTTGTTTTTCTGCAGCAACAACATTGTGTGTCGCATCTGTAACCTGACAAAAAACAACAGCAACACAGGAGTCAGTTCACATGTCTGTCTGTCTGTCTGTGTCTGTCTGTCTGTGTGTGTCTGTGTCTGTCTGTCAGTCATTACCAAGTAAAAAACAGATCAAGTTCAATATTTTTCCTCCTCTGAGGTCTCAAAGCTTTCTGAGTTCTAAATCTTAAAATTTTATAATTATATTTGTTAACTTAAAGGGATAGTTCACCCAAAAATGAAAATTAGCCCATGATTTACTCACCCTCAAGTCATCCTAGGTGTATATGACATTCTTCTTTCAGATGAATAAAATCGGAGTTATATTACAAAAGTCCAGGCTAATCCAAGCATTATAATAGCAGTAATAGTTGCTCTGTTTTTGAAGTCCATAAAAAAGATGCATTAAAAAAAACCTCTCCATATTTATAACTTTATAAAGTAAAGTTTCGGACGACCGCCTTCCGTGTTCAATTTATGGAAAAAGTGTTGAAAGGTCCTCTGCCGATCGAAAGACTAACGCGACCAGGTGCGCTCGTCACGTACGTATCTTGAGTTTCACTTCCAACTTTCAACACTTCTCCATGGAAGGCGATTGGCTGGAAGTTTACTTGATAAAAGTTTTAAATATGGATATTTTTTTTTACACAAACGCATCGATTTGCTTTAGAAGGCTTTGACACCCCAGAGTCGCATGGAGCACTTTATTCGACGGACAGGTGCATTTTTTATGGACATTAAAAAAACTGAGCAACTATTACTGCTATTATAATGCTTGGATTAGCCTGAAATTTTGTAATATAACTCTGATTGTGTTCGTCTGAAAGAAGCATGTCATATACACCTAGGATGACTTGAGGGTGAGTAAATCATGGGCTAATTTAAATTTTTGGGTGAACTATCCCTTTAATTAAAATAAACTTAAGTATGGAAAATAGAAGTTGTCACTAGTGTATATTGCCAGCTACATCTAAATCTCTAGTGCCACAAATTTTCCTCAATGAATCACCTCCGGATTTAATAAGAGTAAATTTACCCCATTAGTGATGTCCTCAATAGTTTGGTTCTGATCGCTGATCTTGTTGCCCATTTCCACCACCATGCTTTTTAGAATCCCAATGTTCCGGCCCACCATCTTCAGATTCTCATTATCATTTGTTGTTCTTACAGAAAGAAAACCATGAATGTCCCAGCTAAGACATTTATACATCTATTAGATAAACATATGTATATGTCTAACAGCTTGTGCCATATAGCAATGCATAACACAAATCTCTATATCTCACCTATTGATGTAAGGGCATTCGACAGATGGGGCTGCTGACCCAGAAGAAACAGCCTGCCCACTGCGGTTCCTTACCCTGCTTATATCTCCTGTCACTCTTGATGGACTTCACTCTGAAAAACAAGCCATTGAGATCCAAAGAGATAGGTCAAATATAAGAACTGAGGTGAAAACCACAAACTAAAAGTGCCAATTTAGTTGATTATTATCCCTGCTGAAAAAGTCAGATTAGACCAGCATAGTGTTGCTTTGGTGCTGATCTAGGTAGTGGAGCACTATAGCTAGGCTATTCACCAACCAAATGTGATAGCAGTCGATCAGCATGGTCTTTCCAGGTTGACCAAGCTGGTTAAGCTAGTTAAGAACCTGGTAGGGATATCAATAGACCATAATCTAACTTTGGGGACTAGCATCCAAAACAAAACATTTGTTGTTCTTTATAGGGCAAGTCCGCTATTTCTGACTAATAAGCATGGGAAAAGATGTAGCCAAGATCTTTAATAAGTGTTTATATTTTGTATTTTACAGTAGCGCAGTACCTGCGTGACTCATATACATAAACAGAGAGAAGTAGCTCCGGCTACAATGTGCTTCCACAAGACACATGCAGTTTTGTTTATTGACCTCTAGTAGGCCCCGCCCCCTGGTTGAGAGTTTCGAAATTATTCCATATTATTATTCCACAGTCTTACTTCTTAATTGTGTTGTATTCCGACAAGAAATGTAGTCTAACTAATTCAAATTTAACTCATTGTCATATAATAATGAATATGCTCTAACCAACCTATTCCGTGGCCACAGCCCGCAGCATTTGGACAGTTTGTTGAGGTTTTTTTGAGCCCGCTTCATGTCCTGCTCAATCTGGCCCACTTCCCGTTTCACATTCCTTAGTTTTTCTGAGATAGAGAGAAAGAGAATAAAGGTGCGGTACTCACCGGTCTGTAATAGTATACAGGGAGTGCAGAATTATTAGGCAAGTTGTATTTTTGAGGATTAATTTTACAACATTAATAATTAAACAACAACCATGTTGTCAATGAACACAAACTCATTAATATCAAAGCTGAATATTTTTGGAAGTGGTTTTTAGTTTTAGCTATTTTAGGGGGATATCTGTGTGTGCAGGTGACTATTACTGTGCATAATTATTAGGCAACTTAACAAAAAACTAATTTATACCCATTTCAATTATTTATTTTTACCAGTGAAACCAATATAACATCTCAACATTCACAAATATACATTTCTGACATTCAAAAACCAAACAAAAACAAATCAGTGACCAATATAGCCACCTTTCTTTGCAAGGACACTCAAAAGCCTGCCATCCATGGATTCTGTCAGTGTTTTGATCTGTTCACCATCAACATTGCGTGCAGCAGCAACCACAGCCTCCCAGACACTGTTCAGAGAGGTGTACTGTTTTCCCTCCTTGTAAATCGCACATTTGATGATGGACCACAGGTTCTCAATGGGGTTCAGATCAGGTGAACAAGGAGGCCATATCATTAGATTTTCTTCTTTTATACCCTTGTAAGGTGGAAAATAATCAAAGATATTTGATATCATCTGTTCTGCTGTTAACTGCCATCGTCGTGATCAAGCTATTGAAATTGACCCAACCCCCTCCCCATCAGAAGGGCCAGGTTGAGTTAGAAAGACAAAAGAATGACTGGCCGGCTGGCCAAATGGTTAACACCTTTGATACAATGGGAGAAGTTTTGTCTGATTGGTTACTTTCAAATGTCTCACGGTTTAGTCTGATTGGTCTGTTTTACAAGAGTCCGATTTGAATTGGGTGACTTCAGGAGAGAGGATAAAAGAGAATGGATTCTGTAGCTCGCTCTCTTTTGGATTCTCTGGCTTTCTCTGGGGAGAGCTGTTCTTCAGCTCTCTCCCTCTTTCTCTCTCCCTCTTTCTCTCTCCCTCTTTCTCTCTCTCTCTCTCTCTCTCCCTCTCTCTCTCTCACAGGTAACATTCTAGGCAGAGGCCAACAGAGCATAATTAATGGTTTATGTTTACATCTATTTGAAACTATTTAGAGTGTAACCATAACTAGAATTTGTGTTTCCTTTTAGAAGAGATTTATGTCTATGATGTAATTGACATTTTACGTTTACTTGATTGTTAATAAATTGTTACATTTTGATCCTTTCTGAATTAATCTGTAATTATTAACTATCTCCAATGTGGAACGGTATAATTGCAACAAAGGGTTAAAACGGAATGATTAAATGTATGATTAACTATCAAATATAGATGACCAAACAATCGGTTGGGATTCTCTTCTAAATGCGATAACTATGATAAATGGAGTCAGATAAAGAATATTATAATCAAATCCATTCTTCCAGCTGAGACACTGAACGCGTGCGGCCTTCACCGCGGTTCGCTACCGATCCTTGGAGCGAATTCATTGCGGGCTTTACACCCTTTCTTGCCAGCCACGCTGTGGAGTACTTGGACGCGTGTGATGGAGCATTGTCCTGCATGAAAATCATGTTTTTCTTGAAGGATGCAGACTTCTTCCTGTACCACTGCTTGAAGAAGGTGTCTTCCAGAAACTGGCAGTAGGACTGGGAGTTGAGCTTGACTCCATCCTCAACCCGAAAAGGCCCCACAAGCTCATCTTTGATGATACCAGCCCAAACCAGTACTCCACCTCCACCTTGCTGGCGTCTGAGTCGGACTGGAGCTCTCTGCCCTTTACCAATCCAGCCACGGGCCCATCCATCTGGCCCATCAAGACTCACTCTCATTTCATCAGTCCATAAAACCTTAGAAAAATCAGTCTTGAGATATTTCTTGGCCCAGTCTTGACGTTTCAGCTTGTGTGTCTTGTTCAGTGGTGGTCGACTTTCTGCCTTTCTTACCTTGGCCATGTCTCTGAGTATTGCACACCTTGTGCTTTTGGGCACTCCAGTGATGTTGCAGCTCTGAAATATGGCCAAACTGGTGGCAAGTGGCATCTTGGCAGCTGCACGCTTGACTTTTCTCAGTTCACGGGCAGTTATTTTGCGCCTTGGTTTTTCCACACGCTTCTTGCGACCCTGTTGACTATTTTGAATGAAACGCTTGATTGTTCGATGATCACGCTTCAGAAGCTTGGCTATTTTAAGACTGCTGCATCCCTCTGCAATATATCTCACTATTTTTGACTTTTCTGAGCCTGTCAAGTCCTTCTTTTGACCCATTTTGCCAAAGGAAAGGAAGTTGCCTAACAATTATGCACACCTGATATAGGGTGTTGATGTCATTAGACCACACCCCTTCTCATTACAGAGATGCACATCACCTAATATGCTTAATTGGTAGTAGGCTTTCCAGCCTATACAGCTTGGAGTAAGACAACATGCATAACGAGGATGATGTGGTCAAAATACTCATTTGCCTAATAATTCTGCACTCCCTGTAGTGATGCATGAATGCACGGCTCACACAGGAGGTAACTTTCCAACCAAGCAGCTTTCTGCTAGTCAGCGCAGAAAATTAGCATGATCAACCTGACCCCAGTGCCCAATATATGTGGGGGATTTTTTTTTTTTGCCTTCATACAAAAATCACGATGACGGGATTTTGAATGCGAAAATTCACTAAGCACTGGCGAATGTGATCACACCTTAAAGGCAGGGTAGGTGATTTGGTACAGAAACATTTTTTGTTATTCTGATTGAAAATCTCTTCACATACTGATAGCAATCACTAAGTTAAAGCTGCAGTCCGTTACTTTTTTTGGTTAAAAATGATCCAAAATCAATTTTTGAGAAAGTACATAACCAGCCAGTGTTCAAAACTATCTCCTTACCTTAGCCTGATTCAAAACGGTAAGCTTGTTGTAATATGTTATAATTTGTGTGGTACTGGTAGCTTTCCGCAGGAAATTTGAGCATGCCGCCATTCATCTTTGCGTCATTACGTCACGTCTGTATACATAAAGAAGGAGTCCCGGGTTGTAGTAGTAGTATCACATGTGAGGATGCTGCAGGTGGCGGATCATTTATAACCTTTTCTCACAGCAGCTGGAATAATTCAACGTATCATTTTGATGGAGGATTGTAATCCAGAAACGTCCAAATGACAATCAGTGACAACTGGAGAATCACCCGTAGTCAAAAGCAAAAGATTAGACTGTACAGAAATTCAAATCTACAAGTAATGCTAATACACACTAAATACACATAGGCACTAGGGGTGTAACGATTCGTTTTAACAACGATTCGATTCGTATCACGATTTGAGGTTGTCGATACGATTCAAGGACGATTTTGGTTCATTTAGAACGATACGATCCGAAACGATTCAGTGACTTGAAATCGATTCAGTAACTTTTTAGCCAAAAATTGTGTGACTGAAATAAATATCTGGATACTGGTCAGTGCAGGTGAAGTTTCCTAGATTCCTGTTGTTTCTTGTAAGGGAATCAGGTATCAATTAATTATGGATATAAACAAACAAGTTAACAACAATTAATGGCAAATGCATTCAAATTTTATTTGAATAAAGTACAACCAACAGTTTAGGTTGAATTAACAGGAAGTTAACCTTTTCTGCTCTCATTTTCAATATTCAATACATTTTCAATAAAAGCACAGTAAGTGAAACCAACATTTCAACAGTAGGTTAACCTGCTACTTCTGCTTTTGTTTTCCAACATAAAAATATTACAATATTAATATCAAAAATAAAGTGCAACTAACTTCTCTTCAGGTTTAATTAATATTAGGTGTACCTGTTACTTTTGCTGTTGTTTTTCAACATTAAAATAATACAAATACAATATTAATATCAAAAATAAAGTGCAACCAACATTTCTTCAGGTTGAATAAACTGGCGAAACCTGCTACTACTCTCAGTTTAATAAACAAACAATATTTAACAAAAGATAAAATGTAACCAACTACTCTTCAATGAATCTACATATTTCTTTTTCAAAAATATCAACATGATCTGACCGCAGAACACTTCTCTGTACGTTCACTATGTCGCCAGCAGTACTACAAACTCGCTCTGCTGGCACACTGGTCCCAGGAATGCACAGGTAACATTTAGCCAGGGTTGAAAGTACAGGTAGCTCTTTCTCCTGGTGGCTTGATAATTTCTCGCTGGTTGGCTTCTCCTCTGCCATCCGCTATGTTTTGTTTTCTTAGCGCTGCTGCTAGTGCGTGCGTTACGATGATGTCACAGATAGGCAGACTGAATCGAGTAACGTTTAACGCCTTTATCATTAAAAGTGCTAAGAAAAAACATCCATTTAAAGTCTGACGTGCTTAAATCCAATGCGTTATTTCCTATGATCGATACAATCGATTGATTACCTTTTAAAACGATGTTAGATCGATATATGTCGTCCGGAAGGCCAACTTGCCGAGCACAGATCGATGTAGTTAGATCGTAGGAAAATAAATCGATACATCGATGTAGTAGATGAATCGTTACACCCCTAATAGGCACGCAATGCTGCTTAACATTAACAATTTGAGAACAAAGTATAACAATAATGATTTGCATGATTTGATGTGATATGAGCTAAACGATCGTTAGATTTAATCACCGTTGGTAGTAGGGATGTCACAAGTACCGGTACTTTGGTACCAAGTCGGTACTGAAATTATGAAAATGTGACGATACCAGCATTTCTCCTTGTGTCACTATATGAGTACACGAACGCAAAAACGGTCACTTCATGAGAATTTACCATTTCATTTGAGAAAACTGTCATATCATGAACACAGACACTCAAAAGGTCTTCACGGCAACCCGTCAAAATAAAAGTTCTATTTAACATGGAAGAAATTGACAGAATATATTAGGCTACTGTTGTAGCCTACAGTAGATTTAACTACGTCTCCAAGTAATAACAATATGTCTCTACTACTAATAATAATTATGCCTAGATGGTTGATTATTTCACATGATAATTTTTTATAAACATTGTTTACTTTTAAACGGCATACAGCCTTTAAATGTTTATGCATTATTTACTAAAGATTATCATCATAAATAATAAACTTAATACATTTAATTAAAAAAATTTAGCTGTGGTGCCGAAATTGGTACCGAGTACCATAAAATTTTGATTGTATTGGTACTGACTACTGGAATTTTGGAACCGTGACATCCCTAGTTGGTAGTGTGATTTATTGTAATGTCTTTTTTCTCAGTTGTTCTGAACAAAAGTTGCAGACATGTTACTTACTTGTTCAGATTACATGTTCCCATGAAAATTCTTATTTTGTTTATACTTTCAAGACGTAGAATCTGTGATTCCCAAGTACAGTATCCACTACGGTGCGATGACTGACAGCCACACAAACTCCTCGAAACATTAGATTAATCCGCGCTGAGGAGCCGCTACGATGCACAACCCACGTAAAGACGATAATTCCGCAAATAACTGCAATTTCAGGTTTCAAACAGATGGCGACAAAGAGGCAACATTTGCGGACTGCTGCTTTAAGTGGTCTAAAATGTATGTATGTATATATATATATTGTGGGTGGAAGATATAGGACCATAAAATGTTGGTCCAATAATTTCTGTCAACACTATCAACGGCGAAATTAATCTGCAGCAGTCATGTTATACAGGTCAGTGCTGAAAGTTGTTTATGTTCATTATTATTGTAATGTTATGTGCTTTGAGACATGAGGTAGCTAACGGCATCTTGGGATGCTTTAGTTTGCTCCCTGCTGCATGTGTTTTGGAGGAGGCGTGGTTTTGGCGTGGTTTTGAATGGAGGGTGGAATCTTTTTCTTTCAAAGCTAGGTTGCTATTGCTAGCCTCTCCAAAAATTGCCTACTTTACCTTTAAAGGGTAATTGCCTACCCTACTTTTAAAGGGCTTTCCAAAAATGAAAATTCTGTCATTAATTACTCATCCTCATGTCGTTCCGAACCCGTAAGTCCTTCGTTCATCTCCGGAACACAAATTAAGATTAAGAGAGGTTTCTGAAGCAGCCATAGGCAGCAATGTCATTGCAACTTTCAAGGCCCAGAAAGGTAGTAAAGACATCCATGTGACTCCAGTGGTTCAACCTTAATGTTATGAAGCGACGACAATACTTTTTGTGCGCAAAAACAAAACAAAAATAAAGACTGACGTTCTGATGTAGAACCTGGAAGCACTGTACTGTGTTCACTACGTCAACAGTGTAGGAGACTGACACAGACGAGAAGAAATTGTTGAATAAAGTTTTGTTTTTGCGTACAAAAAGTATTCTCGCCGCTTAATAACATGAAGGTTAAACTTAGTTACATGGACTATTTTAACAACGTCTTTACTACATTTCGGGGCCTTGAAAGTTAAAAATGTCGTTGCTGCCTATGTGTGGTTCATAAACCTCTCGGATTTCATCAAAAATATCCTAATTTGTGTTCCGAATAAGGTCTTATGGGTTTGGAACGACATGAGGGTGAGTAATCAATGACAGAATTCTAATTTTGGGGTAAACTTACCCTTTAAGAGACATTCCATTGCTAATTACTAAAAAGTGTACTCAGGCTAAACGAATATAAGAATAAATCAGTCTGTAAGAATATACAGAAATGATTTAATGTGTGAAAAGGCCTCCAAATTAAGTAGACATCAGGAATCAGGTGTACTGAGATAACAGACTCACCTCCCTGATCATCCAGCATAGTCATTGTTTTGCCCCCGACGTTTATAGTCTGCAAATACACACATGCTTCAAGATCAAAGTAAAGCAATGAGCAAATTGCAATTGTTCTGATCATTTTTACATTTCAAAGAGCAGTATGTTATTACAACTTACCTCCTGTGTCATTTGTAACATTCTTCTATAGCTATCAGCTGACTGACAAACAAATACAAAGAAAAGTAGTCAATCATTACTGTATTACATTTATTATGCTAAACTCATTTTATCAATACTTCTGATAAACTGTGGTTGTGCAAAACTAGTTTTGTTCTCACTAAACCACATTTGACCTGAAAACGAGCACTAAACAAGTGAGAACAAAAGAAGGATAGAGATGAGCCAAAGAAGGAGTTTTATCTCTAGTTTAGAGAAATAAAATGCTGCTTTCATATGAGCTGGGAATTTTACAGGAACAGAAACGGCATCTAATAGAAGAACAAGAGGATGTAAAAGAAGATTATGATCTTTCATGGCATCACAAACCTACCTCATCTGTTAAACGGTCGGCTTTAATTGTGATCTCATCCACTGACATGTCTGCCATCCTGCTGGGTTGATTGGGATTCTGCTGGCACAAAACTTCTGGGAAAAGTATAAGTTGAATATAATAAGAGGATATATTTGCATATAAACAAAGATAGCCACATATGTAGCTGTCCATGGAAATACAACTACCTTAAAAGGAACTGTATGTAAGAAATGTATTTCAATTAATCATAAAATGTCCCTAATATGTCAATAGACATTAAGAAATCATGTTAATTTCAAATACTTATATCACTGACAACAGTTGTCCGGCCAAGATATTGTCATTTTAAAATTGAAGTTGCAGCCCTCAACTGATGTTGATGTTGACATGTTGTGTCATGCCTGAAGCGCCGCCCTCCACCTATCTACCAATCATGAAGTCAGTAGTGTTTCTGCATTCGGGTTGCCAGCTCTGCTAGTTACCACAGCTGCAGCTACAAACTTTCTGGATAAACAATGTCTAACTTTACGAAACCTAAACAACCTCGATATGAATCAGAAAAACGTTGTGACAGTGTCCGAAATAAAACAAGGATTTGTATAGGAGATGCCTTTGAAAGATGGAGACGGCTGAAAACGGAGAAGAATTTGAAGACTGACGCCAACGTTGCTAATTTTCTCCTGGACAGGTAAGGTTCATCTATGCTTGGCTAACTTGTACTTAATGTAAATGGACATTTCAAATTTTCACGATAGTCGAACAAAGTTGTGCATGTTCATGCAAAGTAACGTTAGGTTAGCGCAGATGGAGGAGGAGGTGGGTCATTGAATTGAAAAGGTAACGTTAAGGAATTGTTTGGTAAATAAAAATGGCGAGTCGTCATTGCTAACATTAGTAATGCATTATCAGAGCCCGTTTCTCTGTCATTATGCTGAGACGCTGATGAAAACAACATTAGCACGCCTATTATGGCAATGTGAAAACGTATTTGAGACAGTAGCCTAACGTTACCTCGGTAAAAATTATTCCTCATTCTTTCTTCGTATATATAGTGGATAAATCATGCTGCAAGTTGACCTGTATGACCATTGCAAATGTTATTTAGTTACTCTCAATCGTTTCTGATGGGACTGAAATCAACCATGTGATAGCCATTATTGATATTGAACGCTGACATGGCGTAATTTGGATCCTGCAGCCTATCTGGCAACCTCGAGTCAGGAGGGAGGGGTAGAGGGATACACCGCACTACAGTAATT
Source organism: Romanogobio albipinnatus (assembly GCA_023566225.1). Taxonomy (NCBI): domain Eukaryota; kingdom Metazoa; phylum Chordata; class Actinopteri; order Cypriniformes; family Gobionidae; genus Romanogobio; species Romanogobio albipinnatus. The sequence continues at coordinate 36,333,584 of CM042249.1, forward strand.
TGAAAGTGATTGCAGTACCAGTTTTGGCCACAGTCCTACATACAGCTCCTTTAAATCTCACGTGACCATATGTATGACAATTATAAACGAAGCAAATCATTTTGAATTTTTCTACTTTTTGGGGGATTTCCCCTCACCTAGTTACACTTGTGGATGCTCCCAGTCAAAAATGATTGAGACAAATCTGAAAAAGATTTCAGATAAGTCTGTTGTTTTGCTATATTATTGCCAAATATTGGATTCAATATTTTCTATTAACTTCTTTTCTTTCCATTTTCACAGGTTTTTTATTCATTTTTGGAAATGATTAATCATATGACATAATGACAAAGTTCGCTCACGCTTATTCACCTTAAAAAACAGGCACATAAACTCATATCAATAAGGTAAATAAGGCTAAATAAGGCTTTCAAGCTCAGCAGAATTTCAACAAAGTGTAAGTAAAAGTGAATTAACTACAAACTTCAGTATATTTTGTGCCTCTTCTAGTTAATGTACAACTTGTACAAATGTATGTGTGAAACTACTTACTCTCAAGATGCTTCAGAGTTGAGTAATGTGTTGTGGTGAAGTTGTTCATGTTGAAGTTTCGTGGGAAAACCGCGGTTTTGGCAACACAGAAAGGGGACAGCGTCATGTAGGCCTAGTTAATGATGGCATTTAGAAAGTGGAATATACGCGGGAGTTTCCAGTAAGTGATTTTAATAAACATTGAACCATGCATTATCATAATATTATCATAATTCATACATGAATTATCTTGAACCTGCTGAAACTGTGAACCAACTGTGTGTTCTGAATGATAAATAAATCTGTTTCCCCACTAACCTGCAGCAGCACTGGCTCGTCTACTCATTAACCAACTGATCATCATAGTTCAGTTCATACATGTTCAGTTTACATTTTTAAAAGAATATGACTGATACTTAAAGGGGCTATATGCGTTTTTCTGAAATTTAAACTCGCGACTGACACCTGTGGCCAAAAAACAGAACTGCTCTTCATTTCTGCTCACTCTCGCAGCGCGCGCTCGTACGTGCACACTTCACAAGTCATCTGCTGCAAGGAGGTCAACATTATGTTTACAGAGGTAAGAACAGTCAAATACATATATTGTTTGAGATAAGTGTTCTCTTATCAAAACGTCAAACGTGTAGCTGACAAACTACACAAAAAATTAATACATTAAATAAATAAATAAACCCATTTCGCCATTGGCATACACGCTGATGAAGGGTGCACAGACCGAAACTTTCGTAGAATATTAAAAACACAAATCTGAGCACTGTCCTTGACGACTGAGCACTGTCCTTGACCACTTATTATACACAAGTAGCTTACTATCACCAAGTATGAAAGACACATATACATAATACTATTTAGCAATATTTATTGACTACATGTCTTATGTGAAATAAAATGCATCACACTTTACATCTTCATTTACCTCTTATTTTTTGTTAAGATGTAGAAACAACAAACAATATAATGTAGCTTTACATGGCTATATAATAAATCCTCCAAGGCTCAAATGCGAAGCCGATGTTCACTCTAGTCCTTGCAATGCGCCGGTCTCTCTCAATCTTCGACCTTTTTTGGCCACTTGTCAGGGGTTTAACTTTTTTAGTCTTCTGTGGAGATACTGTTGGTGTCCGAGTTGTCCTGGGCAGGGGCGTAAATTTCATCTAAAAGTTGGGGGGGGACAATAAACATGAAATTTCTCAAGAGCAATTTTTGAAGGGGACACAAATAATGCAGCCAAAATCGTACTTGTAAGGATATGTGTACCACAAAAAAAAAAAGGGGGGTGTTTTGGTGCACTGAAAAATTATTAATGTCCGTTTTTCTTTTCTCTGTCATTTTATCTGACCAACAACACAAAGCGGTCATATTATAATTATTAAATTATCTTGCGTCCTCCACATAGTATTTTATACTATGATATTCAGATATTCAACTGCAGCAAGCCCTCTGATCTGCCACTTATTATCACATTGAGCAAAACCCTACACAGATCTGACTGAACTTTCGGTTTAGAATTAGCCAATTTTTAGAATTTGGGGGCGGGTTGCTTGAATTTTGGGTTCATTAGCCTATTATTCGTAATGAAAAACACAACAACAAAACAGTGCAATGACACACTCCCTTAAATAGGCGCTTTTACGCTTTGAAACCAAATCTTCGATCATCTTGTCTGTCAGCGGTTTGCTCGTTCGGCTCGTGCTGTATTGAGCAGACACGTTCAGTTTTTAATAGTTTTGTCAGTTCTCTAACTGAACTCAATGATGTTATTACTATACAGCGGAGCGGGGCGGTGCGGCGGTGGGAAAGGATGTTAACTGTCTAATCTGTATTAAAGAGAAAATAATAATTTCATCTGACGTTTAAAGTGAATATAATAGCCTTGACAGCTACTTACTGGTGTTTCACAACTGCTGTCTGAAGAGCCTTGTTGTCTCCCCAAACTTGTGTGGTGGTTTTTCTACGTTCTATGTAACGTTAGTTGAGGTGCGCGGTGGATCAAACCACTGTGAGGCAAGGGGGGAGGGGGGACTCAAAATGTTTCTAAACTTAAAACGCATTTTTTTCCCCCCGTTTGCGTTTGTATTGTTTCACTACTTACACATTTATTTGAAGTATATATTGTTATATTATTTACAATACTCAGCATGGTTTTTAGGGGGGGACAGCCCTCAGATTGGGGGGGTCCTGTCCCCCCTGTCCCCCCCGCAATTTACGCCCCTGGTCCTGGGTCTCTTCTGTGTATTCGTTAAATCCATTGCACTGCTTGCGAGTGTAGGCTACTTGCTGATTAGCGGTGGTGGCAGAGTGATCTGAAACGTTTAACATGAACGCGCTTGACGTCACATCCGCAGACAGCGCGGGAAAAGACGACCCGTCAGAAAATATGAAAAATAGGATACAGGCTTATAGGTGCACCCACTGTGAGCGGACAAGGTGTCAGTATGCTCATCAGGAGATGTTTGAGTCATAAATGGTAAAATAAAAAGGCTATAGTTACGTTTATTTTGGGGAAAAAGTTGCATATAGCCCCTTTAACAACCACATCCCACCTAACATAGCCTAACTTACACTTCTAATATTTAATCAGAAGTTAATGTTATTCAAAATCATATGAACTAAAGAGCCATCGAGTTTATATATGATATTATTAGATTACACCTGCCTTTGTTATGTGCTATTTTAAATACCGGTAAGTGAGTTGGAATAGGGTTGCCACCCGTCCCGTGAAATACGGAATCGTCCCGTATTTACAAGCAAAATGACTTGTCCTGTATCTGTGGGATAATTATGTAGTGAAACTGCATAATGTTTTATATGGTTTGAACCCTTTGTACGGTTTCCACCCACAGGGGGGACGTGGTGAAAGCATTAATAAATGCAAGGCTAGATGTAGAGGCTACAGGTGTTTGTGTGCTGTTTACTCACGCTAATAAGCAAGAGAATACGACATGGTGTCAGAGTAGGATACTCTAATAAGCTTGCAGAAGAAGTTTGTTCTGGGGAAAGTTAAGCTTTATGAGTTTTGAAGTCGCAAAATCGGAACAAGCGGCAGGAGAACCGCGCACCAGGGGCCTCATTTATAAACGTTGCGTACGCACAAAAGGCGTACGCCACTCTACGCAATAATTTGTATTTATAAAAAGTAAACTTGACGAGAAAATGTGCGGTCCTTCACGCAAGCTCTGACCCAGGCGTACGAACAAAAACGGGTGAAATGAGAAATGGCGACACCGTCGGCAGATGGAAGAAACACGTGAAAGTGTGTGAAACTGTACACCGTTGTGTAAAACAAATGTCAATACTGCCTCTATATATATATATATATATATATATATATATATATATATATATATATATATATATATATATATATATATATATATATATATATATATATATATATATATATATAACATGAAGACTTCACAAAGCAAGGCCTACAATTAACAGCCTACACGAACACCCGTTTGATTGATCTGCAGTGCAAAACAAACAAAATCAAACGAAAATAACAACAGAAATGCAAATTAACACATATTTGAAAAAAGAAAAGTTAAATATGTTCTGCAATAATATTGGCATATTATGCAATTCATCCTCATAAATAATATGGTAAACAGAACGAAATAGCTAATGTACAAAACTGATATTCTCGTCAATGTGTCCGTCTGGCGGAGCAGATATAGGTGCAATTAGATTGACAGATAGATAGCTAATTAGGGAGATAGACAGACAGACAGATAGTGTATGGGGGTCATAAGCAGGGTGGAAGAACCCACAGAATGGTGTGCAGGCATTGACGTGGTGCCTAAAAAGTCTGGTGCTCCACGCATTTGTGTTGACTTTACAAAGCTCAACGAATCTGTGCGAAGGGAGAAATTAATTCTTCCCTCAGTTGAACAGACTCTTGGACTGTTAGCCGGAGCTAGTGTTTTTAGTAAGCTAGATGCAAACATGGGATTTTGGCAAATTCCTCTAGCTGAGCAGTCTGCCAAGCTGGCCACCTTTATCACACCGTTTGGGCGGTACTTCTTTAATCGTTTGCCCTTCGGTATCGCATCGGCACCTGAGCACTTTCAAAATCGTATGGTAACTGAAGTCACAGAGGGCCTGGATGATGTGGTCTGTCACATGGACGATGTGCTTGTGTGGGGGTGTTCTCAAGAGGAGCATGATGTGCGCCTTCACGCAGTGCTCCAAGAGATGAAAAAAGCTGGCGTTACCCTAAACTTAGACAAATCAAAATCAAATCAAATCAAATTTGATTTGACAAATGTGCCTTGTCGCAGTGTGTAGTCAAGTTTCTTGGCCACATTATCTCAGACACAGGAGTGCAACCAGACCCAGCTAAGACCGCAGCAGTCCAGGAGATGCCGGAGCCAAAATTCATTCCGCACTTGGCGTAAAAAGATAAACCCCTCAGGAGATCTTCTCTCCAAGAAAAAGTTTTGGGGTGAGGAACAAGTCAAAGCTTTTAGGAACTTGAAGGAAGACTTGTCATCTGCACCATTGCTGACCTTATACGCTGCAAACAAGCCGCTCAAGGTATCTGTGGACGCATCATCATATGGACTGGGAGCAGTCCTGCTGCAAAAAGAGGGTGGTGAATGGAGACCTGTTGCCTACGCGTCACGGTCTCTTACTCCTGTTGAGCAAAGATACGTGCAGGTAGAAAAGGAGGCTTTGGGGCTGACCTGGGCATGTGAGAGATTGAGACTTTTTAATTGGCCAACATTTTGAGATGGAAACTGATCACAAACCATTGTTGAGTCTCTTAGGTGGCCAAGAACTGGATGCCCTACCTCCCCGCATCCAACGTTTCAGAATGAGACTGATGCGTTATTTATACAAGATGTCTTATGTTCCAGGGAAGAGCTTATGGACTGCAGACACTCTGTCATGTGCTCCACTACCTGCTGAAAAAGATAACATGAATGATGAGCTCATGGAAAGCACTAACATTTACGTGGACAACATTGTGGAGCATCTCCCAGCAAGCCAATCTATCCTAGACAACCTAAGAGAGCACCTCAAAGCAGACAGTGTTTGCTCAAATGTCATGAAAATGTGTCAGGACGGGTGGCCTGAGTCCAGTCGTTGTACAGGGACTGAGAAGCTTTACTGGTCTGAGCCAGCTTACCTATCTGTTGATGATGGTTTTCTTCTAAAAGGCACAAGACTAGTCATTCCCTCTGCATTGCGGAATGATGTCCTTGCCAAGCTGCACGAAGGGCATCAAGGAGTAGTCAAATGCAGAGAATGTGCGCGTCAAAGTGTGTGGTGGCCGGGACTTAGCCAGCAGTTGAATGAGCTGGTTCTTAAATGCCATGCTTGCATTAAAGAGTGCACTAATCACACTGACCCACTGATCCCATCCGATCTTCCTGAGAGGCCATGGCAAAAGCTAGGGACAGATCTGTTTGTCCTGAAAGGGAAAACCTACCTTTTAGTTGTGGATTATTATTCACGATATGTCGAGGAGGCAAATCTTTCTCTCACCAGCTCTGCAGATGTCACTACACACCTAAAGTCTATCTTTGCATGTCACGGCATCCCAGAGACATTAGTGAGCAATAATGGGCCACAGTTCTCATCCAGCACTTTCTCGGATTTCGCAGCTACTTATGGATTCAAACATGTCACTAGTAGCCCGAAGCATCCATGCAGCAATGGAGAGACAGAGCGGGCTGTACAGACTGTAAAAAATCTCCTCAAAAAAGCGCAAGATCCGTATCTTGCCTTACTGTCATACAGGTCAACTCCTCTGCACATTGGGTACAGCCCAGCCCAGCTGCTCATGGGACGCCGTCTTCATACTATGGTACCAACCCTCCCTAGACTGCTGGTCCCTTTGTTACCTGATAGCGCCACCATAAGTGTTCGGGAGAGAGAGAAAAGAAGTGCAGACATGAGATATTTCAACAAACGTCATTGAGTGCATGACCTGAACAAGCTCTCACCTGGCGATCAGGTCTGGGTCACGGATCAATAGGTGCCGGGAACTTTGGTGGAGGAACATCCAACACCACGTTCTTACCAGGTGGATGTGCCTCCTGGAACTGTTCGTAGGAACCGCCATTTCCTCATTCCTATGGATGTTATGGAGGGTGATTCCTATGGATGTTATGGAGGGTGATTGCGACACCCAGGCTGGTTCCCAGCTGACTGAGAACATTACAGAGAGACAAAATGCACTGGCACCTCAAACATTGTGAAAACATTAATAAATGCAAGGCTAGATGTAGAGGCTACAGGTGTGTGTGTGTGCTGTTTACTAATACAACAGTATCAAACCGCGATTTGGCCCGTATTTGACATAGGTCCACACATAGTTCAATAAACACATAAGGATTTTGCAGTGCGGATAACACTGATAGCAAATATAAAGAAATCAATTTCACAATTAAGTGGTAGAGAAGCTCATTTTCGCGTGATTGCGTTTTAGCCATAGACTGTAAAAAATACAGTTTTAACGACTTTGTTGCCATAGGCGGAGTCTCGAGAACATGCGCGGTTTTTTAAAAACATGTCGAGCTCGCGTCGCGTCTAGTACCGTTTGAACGCAAGAGGATCTCCGCCCGGATATAGAGCTGAATAGAAAAAAGGTATCAATGGGTCTGTCCAGTAACTCATGATAAACTTCAGGCGAACTGCACACTGAAGCACTGCAGAGACGCATTTCAGTCTCAGACTGACTTAAAGCAGCAGCGGTGACAGACACATACGTGCTTCTAAAAGCATCAGAGCTTGGCAGACAGAATTATATATATTTTTAGACAGGTTAATTAATAGATGATATCCTAATTAATATTATTAATTTATCATTTAGCTTGGCTATATTATTCATACATAATAAATAATCCTGTCATTTAAAGTTTGACATTTAAAAAAAAAAATATTTCGACAAAAATGGGACAAATAATTACATAATAATAGTCATACTTTAGAAATGTATAAAAATTAACATTTTTGAATTTCAGAATTGTCATAAAAGTGATTACTGGTTCAGAATGACTGCTTAAAGGGACAGTTCACCCAAAAATGAAAATTCTGTCATTTACTCACCCTCAAATTGTTCCAAACCTGTATAAATGTCTTTGTTATGTTGAACTCGTAGGAAGATTCATTCCTACTATGGAAGTCAATGGTGCCCCAAAGCAGCCTCGTTCCAAACTTTCTTCAAAATATCTTCCTTTGTGCTCAGCAGAACAAAGAAACTCATACAGGTAAATGATGACAGAATTTTTCTCATGTTTTTCTTCATTTTTTAATATAATATAATAATAATTATAATAATATATACTCACACACACATATACATTTATGCATTTAGCAGACGCTTTTATCCAAAGCGACTTACAACTTGGGGTACACTCACACACACACACACACACACACACACACACATTTATTTAGAGGAAAAAAAAAACATCAAATTATTTCCACATTTTTTGTCACAAAATTACGATTTATTATGTATTATGCTGCATTTATTAATTATTGATACGCACTTTTAGCACACTCTCTCCTAATCAAACACACAAAATCAAAGATTAAAATATCCAAAAACCACTAGAACAATGTTATATATTTTGTTATCTTGTGTACTTACAGTATTCCAAATGTTTCCAAGAATGTTAAATCCAGAGAAATAAGCAATTTCAACCAGGACACGACCGTGATCGTGCGTCACCTATCAATGACATCAGTGTTACCCTCGATTGCCGGTTTTATTTTGTAGAAACCATGGAAACACCAAAGACGCTTTAATATATTATGTGTTTTATAAGACAGGGGAGCAACTGTTTGGATGGATACATTCATCGAAAGAAAACGAATCCTTATTATATAGCTCAACACAGTTAGTCTTATTGTTTAAATCTCGTTTCATGATTTACCAGGAGTAGTACCATGTTTTGCAATGCATCGATCTAGCTTACTGCAGTGTGCAACAAGTGTCTCATAGTAGCCGCTGAGCAAACGGACAAAGAAACATTATAACAATTTTCAACAGACTCTAATAATGTATCTAATATGATAAAACATTAAACAGTGTTGTGTACGCATGATCGGAAAAAGCGGAAGTGATCGTCTACGGCATAATAAAAGCTCCAGCTACGCCTTTGTTTTGGATAAGCGACCTCTAACGGTGAAAAATTACATATTGTGGCTTTAAGGCATTGTTGATTATTTAATAGAACAAATACATGCAAGAGATTTTTACTTGGGGTCAAAAAAAAACAAAAAAAACACCACAAGGTGTTTTGGAGGGTTTCAAAAATAAACTCCAGCATATTCAGTTGTTAGACGCTACTCAAACTTCAAACGGACCTGGGTTGTCACATGCCCGTCCTGTCTCGTGTAGCACATGTGGTGTTTTGTAATTTTGGGCCATGTGTTCCTGTCTCTGTCTTGGTCCCACCCCCATTATCTCATTATTGATTTCATTTGCCCCACCTGTTGTTCCCTCATTATCTGCCTGATTTGTCCCTTTTATAAGTTCTTTTGTTTTTAGTCTGGGTCGGATCATTCTGTCACGTCTGACTAATGAAAACTGAGATGAGGACTCATACGCAGAGGAAAGTGATATTTATCTAACAAAAGAAACACAAAAACAAAAACACAATCCAAAATGCAAAAACAAACTCAAAACATACCATAGAAATCACAGGGGAAACAGGAGACGTAGAAACGACAACGATCCGACCCAGACTGAAAACACAAAGGAACTTATAAAGGGGACAAATCAGGCAGGTAATGAGGGCACAACAGGTGGGGCAAATGAAACCAATAATGAGATAACAAGGGGGGTGGGATCCAGACAGAGACAGGAGCACATGGCCCAAAATAACAAAACATGTGTTACACAGGACATGCATGTGACATGGGTTCTATGAAACTAAAAAAGCCCTATATGTACAATTAAATATACTGCTGGATCTTTAATGTTGTGAGCCTATTTTTGTGATACATGGCATCATGGATTCTAGCAAATACCAACAGATAAAAAAAAAAAAATTCAAAACCTGATGGCCTCTGCTATAAATCTTATAATGGGCTGTTGCTGGATCTTCCATCATCACAACGATACAAAACAAACATCAAAATCAACACATAAATAGGTCACTGAGCACAAAATGAAGATTCTGCCATGGCTGTTGATCATTTTCTGATCAAATAGGTCCAATTCTCAATATTATCCAACTATTAATTACAATGTTTGCCCTAATAAACTCCTTTTATAAATTACTGCTTATTAATAGTTAGCAAGGCCGTTGTTAATTTAGGTATTCGGTACGATTAAGGAATGTAGAATATGATCCTGCAGAATAAAGCATTAATATGTGTAATTAACAGCTAATATCCTAGTAATATGCATGCTAATAAACTAGTTCATGGTGAGAATTGGACCTTAAACTAGTGTTACGGAGACTTCTTAAAAAAAGCGCTATATAGTGTGGCAATAAGCACTTCAAACCTCCACCATAAAACCATAAAATAATGTGGCAGCACCCGCTGCTGGTAAAGTCAGGTCTGAATATTTTTTTTAAAAGAAGGGAAAAAAGCCAAGGAAGGATTATACTGGCTTTATTAGAAATACAATAGATGTGAAATGTCCTATTTCTATATAGCACGGTAAATTATGCCATTAAAAAAACGACACTACCACACATTTTCCCCAAAACATTGAACAGGGTCTAACTGTATTCAAAAGGACAATTAATGTCTTAAGACATTTAAATATGAGTATAATCAGTCACAGAATCAATCAGAAAACAAATGACATAAAAACCAAACATAATTAGCCCAAACATACATAAACGGCTATAAGGGCAGCATACAAGGACATTACAGGTTCTGTCATAAGTGTTTGGCCCCTCATTCAGATTAGTGAAACAATTGGCCATGTTGACTCAAGTCCAGAGAGAGGGACGGACAAAACCCATCACCATTCCGAGAGATTAGACTCCATCCATTACAGACTGACAGGACAGCAGTGAGCAAAGCCGCAAAAACAACTGCACTCTGTGCATCCAGCATATTTGTCTCACATATTAAGGGTGAAGACTTTATTGTACAGGAGGCTCTACTATGTGTGTGTGTGTGTGTGCATGTGTCGACTTATTTACAATAGAACAAAGACTGCAATAAAAGGCACAGATGGCTTCGGAAGAACTTAACTCACTTGCTATAATTCATTGCTGTGAAGCAGAAAGTTTGTGTGTAAGTGTGTGGTAAGATCAAACAATCAGGCTCCTGGGCGATGCTGGCAGTGTCCATTCTCTACAGAAGTTTGTTGGCTCGTTGGTTGGCTTCATCAATGCGAGCTTTATTCATATCAGCCTGGGCAAAACAATTAATAATATTTATTTTTTTACATACATACACACACACACACACACACACACACACACATATATATATATATATATATATATATATAAGAATTAAATATAAAACTATACAATTCTATATTATAAAATATTATATGTTATAAAATATATTTTCTATCATTTTATTTTATATATATATTTAAAAAAAAAGAACTACAAATGCAGCCACAAATCTAACACTGCAAACTGAAAAAGGTATTTTAGTTTTGCAATATAACTGTATAAAAAAAACTGTGCAACAAATAAATGTAGGAATATAAAAAAGTATATATTAATCAGAAAATAATCACTTTACAACCTTAATAAGGCATACCGGTAATTATTATTAGTAGTAGAGATGTATTATTACATAGAGACGTAGCTAAATCTACTGTAGGCTACAACAGTAGCCTAATATATTCTGAAAATTTCTTCACGTTAAACCGAACTTTTATTTTGACGGGTTGCCGTGAACAGCTTTGAGTGTCTGTGTTCATATGACAGTAAATTCTCATGAAGTGACGGTTTATGCGTTCTTGTCCTCATATAGTGACCATAGACTGTAAAAACGTAGAGGTAGAGAAACTGGGGGAGGACAAAGACAGCGAGCAAGTGTCACACGCGTGTGTGTGTGCGGGTGCGGGTGCCCGCCATCCACACAGAGACGAAATACTGATAAACAGCGGACATACTGCTAACGCCTTTTCATTTCTTCTTCGCTGCTGTAAACAGTGGTTGCTTGTGGCAACACAGCACAACTTCCTGTGTTTGCAATGCATTCTGAGCAGCGAAGAAGAACCGTGCAGTGTTTAGGCAAAGCTAGCAGTCATAATAACTAGGTGTTGTTTAAGAAAATGGTATCGGATCGGTACATGGGTTCAAGTACTCGCCGATACCGATGCCAGAATTTGTTGTAGTATCTGTGAAATTTCCGATACTAGTATCGGAATCGGAACAACTCTAGTGTTTGATAGTGTGGCTTTACCTTATCAGTGATGCGGTCAATGGTCTTGTTCTGTTTGTCGATCTCATTGCCCATATCCAAGGCCAGATTCTTGAGATTCCCGATGATGCCGCCCACCTGATCGAGATTCTCCTCCATCTCATCTTCTCGTGCATCATTTGTTACTCTTTTAGGAATGATAAAGCATACAGTACATCATATTATAAAATACAAAGTAAGTGACTATTCTAAATGAATAATCAGGAGAATGAATCAGCTGTAAAGATCTTAAAATAAATAAAAGAAAATGTAGAAAATGTAGCCTTAAATGTCAGAATATTTTAATTAGACTAAATGTCATAAGTACTGACAAAAAAAAGCAAAAAATATTATAATACAATATGTTACAATACAAGTATTAATAGAATTGTTTTTATTATAATAATTAGTACTATAATTATTATATTATTACAGAACAGTAAAGTAACAATACAAAATGTATGGTTGTCCACATTTGTTTGCATTCAAACGATAAAACCAGAGTTATTTTAGCGGAAAACCGCAGAGACCTCAACGCTTCTCTTAGTTGACAACAGATGCCTAAACAATTCTCATTACGAATTTGAGAAGATGGTTGGCACATGTTGCGTTCCCAAATGCAAATTATAAGTGACTCAAACACTCAGCACTTGCAAACAGGGTATCTGCAGGTTTCACCAAGTCAAATTTAAGACTTTTTAAGACCTTTTCAAGACCATTATGAATTAAATTTAAGACCTATATCACGCAATTAAAAAAAACGTACAAAAGGAAATGCAGAATCACAAAATTACTTGCAAAGCAAATTAATTTATTCAAATTGAACAAAGTATTAGTAAACTTGCACTTCCTCATAGCTCAATCCCACCAGGGGCCTATACCATGAAGCCGGTTTAGCTGGCTAGCCAGATATGTTTAAACTTAGTTTGTGCTAATCCTGGGTTTTAGGTACCATTAAAGTGGTTTGGCTTTTAGCAGTGTTCATCTCCATAGTAACTTACGCTCCACGGCTAACCTGCTTCAGGGCAGGTTATGTTCTCGATAAGAGATCAAACTGAAATTGGACCAATCAGCTGTGAGCAAAGTGACACACCTCTGATGCAATAAAGTCACTCCCCCTGTTTCTACTCCAAATTAAAGGTCACTACATAGCAAATGGCTATTAAAGACTAAAGTGTCTGGCTTTTAACAATGCCAAATTATAATAATAATAATTTTGAATGATTTAGATATAATTTATGTAATTATTATACCCATAATCAATTACACATATATAATTTTGGTTAATCAATCATTTATAGGCACTTAGTTGAAATGAATATAAATAGCCTATACAAAGGTCATACAAATAAGCTTTAAAATCAATAAATAAAGCTATAAAAATCACTACATTACTCAATTCTCTATATCAACTCTATATCAACTAAACTAACTTCATAACTTTTACTTGCATTGACATAGTGAATATTTTCTTTAAGATGTACTCTTGTATAGACAGCTCTTTTCTTCTTGCTGTGTAAATTTGTTTAAATTCTTAATATTTTTCAATCATGTAATATTATGCAGAAGAGAGAAATTAATCTCACTGCTTCTCTCCCGAGAGTGAATCTCAGTTTTACTGATCCGCAGCATGTGATTGGCTGTTCACTGCTGATGAAACACCTAAACTCCTAAACTCAGGATCAAAGCCTGAATTGACAGAGAAAGCTGATGATCAGCATCATGGGACCAACAAAGCCTGAATAGATTGGTTAGGTTTTGTCAACTCTAAACTAATCCTGTAACCCTGAGTTTGTTAAACTACCATCATGGCACAGGCCCCAGGATTAATATACAAACACACTACCGGTCAAAAGTTTGAGAACGGTAAGATTTTTAAAATGTTTTTACAGAAGTCTCTTCTGCTCACCAATGCTGCATTTATGTTATAAAAATACAAAAAAAGCTGTAATATTGTGAGTTCTGTTGTGACTGTTCTCTATGTGAATATATAGTAAAGTGTAATTTATTCCTGTGATTTTTTTTTAGGATTCTTTGATGGATAGAAAGTTCTAAAGAACAGCATTTATCTGAAATCGAAAGTAAAAAAAAATATTTCTGAAGGATTATGTGACTCTAAAGTCTGGAGTAATGATGCTGAAAATTCAGCTTTGAATCACAGAAATAAATTGCATTTTAAAATATATTGAAATATAAAATTGCTATTTTAAATAAAAAAGAATTCACAATAATAATGTTTTTGCTATATTTTGGATCAAATAAATGCAGACTTGGTGAGCAGAAGAGACTTCTTTAAAAACATTTTAAAAATCTTACCGTTCTCAAACTTTTGATCGGTAGTGTGTGTGTGTATGTATATACATTATTTGTGAGATCAAAATTACTGATTTTGTGGTGGTCATTTTGAAAAATGTGCATGTTTTTAACATATTTTTATCATATCATTAGGTTAGATGCACAAGTGAAGTGAAGTGACGTGTGGCCAAGTATGGTGACCCATACTTTGTGCGGAATTTGTGCTCTGCATTTAACCCATCCAAGTGCACACACACAGTAGTGAACACACACCCAGAGCAGTGGGCCATATTGCTGCGGCGCCTGGGGAGCAGTTGGGGGTTCGGTCTCACCTCAGTCGTGGTATTGAGGGTGGAGGAGAGCGCTGGTTATTCACTCCCCCCACCGACAATTCCTGCCGGACATGAGACTCGAACCTGCAACCTTCCGGTTACAAGTCGGACTCTCTAAACATTAGGCCACGACTGACACAATAGTCACAAAAGAGCTGTCTATAAAAGAGGACCACTTAAAGAAAAATCTTACTACGACAATGCAAGTAAAAGTTATTAAGTTAGTTTAGTTGATATATAGAGAGAATTGAACATTTAAGCTCACATGTAGTAATTTTTATAGCTTTATATTGATTTTAAGGCTTATTTGTATGACCTTTATATAGGCTATTTATATTAATTTTAACCAACAAAATGATTGATTAACTAAAATTATACATGTGTAATTGATTAAGGTTATAATAATTACATACATGATAAATAAACCAACATTTTTATAATTATAAATAAGCATTGTTAAAAGCCAGATGCTTTAGTCTTTAAAAAACATTTGCTATGTAGTGACCTTTAATTTGGAGTAGAAAAAGGGGGAGTGACTTTATTACATCAGAGGTGTCACTTTGCTCACAGCTGATTGGTCCAAGGTTAGCCGTGGAGCGCAAGTTACTATGGAGATGAACACTGCTAAAAGCCAAACCTCTTTAAATGGTACCAAAAACCCAGGATTGGCACAAACCAAGCTTAAACATATCTGGTTAGCCAGCTAAACCGGCTTCATGGTATAGGCCCCTGCTTTCAAGCGCCCCTGTGTGTATCTATGTAAGCGTTCGATGAAGAGCGTCAAAGACGTTTATTTACAACATGTTTTTGAACCATTGATCATTGTAGCCAATCACAGACATATATGTTGAGTGTGTGAACGCAATGACCAATCAGAGACATATATGTTGGGGCAGTCGTGGCCTAATGGTTAGAGAGTCGGACCTGCAACCCGAACCACGACTGAGGTGAGACCCTTGAGCAAGGCACCACCGAACCCAACTGCTCCCCGGGCAACGCAGCAATATGGCTGCCCACTGCTTTGGGTGTGTGTATGTGTGTGTGTGTTCACTACTGTGTGTGTGCACTTGGATGGGTTAAATGCAGAGCAAAAATTCCAAGTATGGGTCACCATACTTGGCCACACATCACGTCACTTCACTATGTTGAGCTTGTGAACACGATGGCCAATCAGAGGTGTTTATGATTCCATTCAACAGTGCCCAGAACGTAGAGGGAAACGCTAGTATAGTCACATTTTTAAATTTCAGTACCAGTACTTCCAGTACAGTACCGAAGTCAGTACTTTTGACACTAGGTAAAGGTGTCCCGCAGATAGCACCACAAGCTTGTGCAGTGCTGTCAGAAGCAATCTGTGCATTAAATAAATGTATTAGAAAGTGTAACATTTTGATGTTTATTTAGTAATTGTTTAAGTCCATTTTGCGATTTCAATCGTCATACAGTAACCCCCCCCCAACCATTTTTTTCTTGGATTTACGCATTTCACATGGGTCAAGTCAGAAAAAACAGAAATCCATATAAGTATGGAAAAATCACATCCCTGACATGTTCTTGTTTACCTGCCTCAAACAATTGATTAAATTATAAATACTTAAGTCTGACTCTGGATCAATGTCCATCATTCTCAATGTATTTTGCCCTCACCTCTTGATGTAGGCGCCAGAGGCACCTGCTGCCCCACCCGAAACAGCCTGCCCATTGCGAACGGCAGATGGTTGGCTTGATACCACACCGCCCTCTTTTCCCTGCATGCTGGAGTTGTCACTGCCTGTGCCCCAAGTCCGCTTATATCTCCCATCATGCTCAATGGAAGACACTCTGAAAGAGAGGTTTTAATACTCTACTTTTCCACAGAAAGATCTCTCCCCACAAAAATTATAACTGCATTTGATGAAATATAATACAACATAATGCATAATATTTTAAATAGCTGGAAATGGAGTTATAATAGCAAACCTGTCACATGGGCACACACACAGGCCACAGCATTTGGACAGATCAGTCAGGTTCTTCTCAGCCTGCCTCATGTCCTGATTGATCTGATCCATTCCTTGATCAACTCGCCTCAGTTGCTCTGATCAAGAATCAATGATTGGTGTCTTAATTAGTCAGCATCTCCTAAATTAAGTTTTACAGATTGGAATGGAATGGTGCAGTCACTCACCTCCCTGCTCATCCAGCATGGTCATTGTTTTGACCCCCGTCTCCTGGCTCTGAAAATATACATGTGTATATCAGGTTATATATAACTCTAATGAGCAAATCCAGGTGGTTCTAAGCATTCTGTACTTTAGATAACAGCAAACATGCTTCTGAAGCCTCCAGGTTTCATTGGAGCTCTTACCTCCTCTGCCATCTGTAGCATCCGCCTAGTGCTTTCAAGTGACTGAAAGAAAAAGAAACACATATTCAAAAGGTAGTCAAACCACTACGGTAATATAAAAACAGCAGATATTCTGTTGAACATAAATTTCAGGTCTGGTCAGGTCGGGTTCAAACATCAACTAAAACAGAGCACGCTGAACACTTGTCTGCTAAATGGATCAATGTAAATGTAACACTTCAATGTGTCTTTGGCTCATAAAGCCAGAACGTGCAGACCTTTATGAATTGACTAATTCAAACATGCTGATAATTTCAGAAATGATCAGAAAATGTGAAAATCCTAGATAGTGCTATGAAGCCATGCAAAGAACAGGCGTACACAGGAACACAATAGAGAGGCATACTGGCATGATTGTGAAAAACAAAACATTTTTAGATTAGGGTTATTAAAAAAATGTATATTTACATTTTTTAGATATTTGACGGCAATATATATACACTGATGAGCCAAAACATTATGACGAGTCACAGTCAGGCGAAACAAATATCAAATATCGTTGATCATCTAACAAGGTCACATATTAAGGTCTGGTTAGATTAGATTGTAAGCAAACAATCAGTTCTCATAATCAACATGTTGGATGCAGGAGAAATAAAGATCTGAGCGACTTTGACAAAGGCCATATTGTTATGGCAATGTGACTGGGTCAGAGTATCTCTGAGACAGCAAGGCTTGTGGTTTGCTCCCGGTCAGCATTGGTGAGAATTTTCCAATGGTGATCAGAGGAGGGACAAACCACAAGCCGGTAGCAGGGCTCATCAGTGCATGAGTGAATGAAGGCTATCCCGATCTCAGTCCAATCAAGCATCTGTTGGATGTGCTTGACCAACAAGTTCAATCCACGGCAGCTCCACTTCGATAACGTCTTGGTGCCTGATACCACAGCACACCTTCAGGGGTCTTATGGAGTCAATGCCTCTGTGGGTCGGCGCTGTTTTGGCAGCACGCGGATGACCAATAGTATAGTATGCAGGTTATCAATCTTGGTTATAAATTTTGGCTCATCTGTGTATATATCTATATTTATTAGTGCTGTCAAACGATTAATCGCAATTTATCACATCCAAAATAAAAGTTTGTGTTTAAATAATATATAATGTGTGTACTGTGTATAATTATGCATGTATAAATACACACACACGCATGTATATAGTTAGAAGAAAAATGTGTTATATTTACACTGCCGTTCAAAGGTTTTCAAATACAAAAAACCCCCCCTCTAATTTGTGAAATATTATTACAATGTAAAATAACTTTTCTATTTGAATATATTTTAAAATGTCATTTATTTCTGTGACGCAAAGCTGAATTTTCCGCATCATTACTCCAGTCTTCGGTGTCACATGATCCTTCAGAAATCATTCTATTATGAAGATTTGATGCTCATGAAACATTTATGATTTTTTATCAATGTTAAAAACAGTGTAAAACATTTTTTCAGGATTCTTTGATGAATAGAATGTTCAAAAAACAGCATTTAAAATATATATATATATATATATATATATATATATATATATATATAATCTTTTGAATCTGACCCAAAACATTTGAACGGTAGTACAATGTTGCAAAAGCTTTCTATTTCAGATAAATACTGTTCTTCTGAACTTTCTTTTCATCAAAGAATCCTAAAAAAACACAACTGTAATAATAATCCTAAATGTTTCTTGAGCAGCAAATCATCATATTAGAATGATTTATGAAGGATCATGTGACACTGAAGACTGGAGCAATGATGCTGAAAATTCAGCTTTGCCATCACAGGAATAAATTACATTTTAATAATATTTCACAATATTAGTTTTTCTTTAATAAAATAAATGCAGCCTTGATGAGCATAAGGGACAGCATCAAAAAAAAAAATTGAACGGCAGTGTATATATAAAATATTTATACTTATATATTACATAAAGGATATAAATATATACAGTATATACATGCAAATATTTCTTAAATATAAACATATTTATATATGTGTGTGTATTCAAATGTACATAATTATACACAGTACACACCCATATTATGTAAACTCAAACTTTTATTTTGGATGCGATTAATCCCGATTAATCATTTTAAAGCACTAATATTAATGAATTTACTCTGAACTTGCTTAAAAGGGTGATTTTGTTTTTTTTAACCAAATAGCCATAATATCATTTACACAAAATATAGCAATACATAACTAATTATTAGTACATATTCAATATATCACCCTAAATTCAGCCATAATTAATCTATTCTGACCTGGGAATATACATTCTAAGGGTACTAATGGTACAATAACAGTAAAACCATAACAACAACAAAAACATGTAATATCAGAATGGAAGGGTAGGTGGGGGATGTTTCACAGATTTGTAGTTTACCCCCAGTCAGCCATGCTGAGCATGAGCACAGGCCTCTGTGCTATTAGTCTTTATTACAGCACACAGGCTCATGTGAGTCCCTTCAGAGGCAGCAAGGAGAAAGAGAGAAGGAAACAAAGTTGTGGGTAAAGTAAGAAAGAAGTGTCTTATAGTTACCAGAGATATAGTAGCAGAGAGAATCACTTAATTGCAAAGTCAGTGAGCAGAAATTTTGAAGACATAAAGATTTTTTTTTCACAACCGTGCAATAAATTTATTATAAGGTTGAGAAATGGAGCAGTATAATAGTGAGTAAGAGAAAACTTTATTTGCTGTCACAAATAACGAGTCTGCACATTGCACATATACAGGAACTTGAAAACATCCCCTCTAATAACAAAGACCTTTTATCCTGTTATATTGGGTTTTTTTTTTTTTTACAGGATGCCAGCTTCTGTGGCTATTTTCATAGTGAAAGATTTTTATATTGTTATAGTAACAGATGACAAGCATACCTCATCTGTAACTTGGTTGGCTCTCATTGTGATGTCCTCCACTGACATGTCTGCCATCTTGCTGGTGTCCAAGTTTGCTGCCCCTCCTGAGACGTTAAGCTCTACGTTCTGGGGTCTGAATGTCAGAGACGAGAGGTCAAATTTCAGAGGCCATTTTCATACACACACAAACAAAGATGCCCAGAGAGAAAAATCAACCACCTGGAATTTGAATTTGAAGGAATCATGTCATCATTATTCAGCCTCATGTTGCTCAAATGAATTTTATTTGTGAAATTACTATAAGAAAATACTATAAAAGTAGTCCAGACAATTAATTGCCTATTTTAGTCTCTGAACGTATTACAAAATCAAAATGTGAGTTTTAACCTTTGTATTATATAAAATTGAGCAACATGAGGCTGAGTAGATGACAAAATATTGGGTGAAAATATATAAGTGAGAAAAGTGTGAAAGTGATTATCAGTTTAATGTTTTAAAATTAATATCTTACACTTCAGAGAACACAAACAGTATCTGCGACAATGCATTTTTTCAATGCCTATTATACAGCTTAATACTAAAACTTAAAATTCTTATGTTTGTGCTGTTTAAAACACGGTTAACAATGGTGTGAAATGGGTGTGAGAGAGAGAAGTGTGATGTTTCTATGAAGATTTTCTGACCAATGTGTTCAACATAAGACACCATTTTGGAGTGCGTTTCATTGCAAAGAACCCTGAAGTTTGAACAAAAGAGCAGAAATACTCACGAAACATTAATGAATAAACAGATACTGAGGTCAATTATCGACTAGCTTTTAACTGGGACAGCTTACAGTAAAAATATCACATGCACTCTAGTAAAAAAGTTGAATAAAGTGCTTATAAGAGTTTATGGTATGGCAGTGAGTGTGTAATAGGCCTGTCTCTCTGTACACAGGAAACAGATTTCTTATGTCTTTTCCTTCATTTCAGCAGAATCCACAAGAACTAACTTAAAAGAAAAGTTCACTATATATCAATATATTATCTAGCCCTAGAACGAGCCATCACAAATCCACTTCTGATCTGGAAAATTACATTCTGAAAATGAACATGTAACACAAAGAGAGACAGAATCAAAGCCTATGTCACCTTTCACTTTTTATACATGAAAAAAGACGCAGTGAAAGTTGACAGTGACTGAGGCGAATTGTGCTTAACATTGTGAAAGTCATTCAGGTTTGGAACAATATGAAGGTGAATAAATAATGAAATAATTCTAATTTTCTCTTTCAATTCACTTCTCTGGATGTTAACTTGCTTTTCCAAGTTTCTTTTCAAAACAGTTGAACAACGGTCCGTGTACGTTTTGATAGTTTGTTTTCCAATTTGAAATTAAATACGCAGAAACGAGAAAACAGTCGTTTCCCGTTTTTTCATTTGTAAAAAAACCCCCCGGAAAAACGAGATTTTGGCTCGATTTTCATTTTTTTGGATCACGGAAAGAAAACAGAAACACGACTTCAAATCTCGTTTTCCACATGTGGGCGGTCATTACACACCCCTTTCAGCCGATTGGTGAATCAAATCTGAGACAGTGATGTCATCATCAGTTCGTTCTCCAAAATAACAGTATCAAAATAATGTAACCTAAAGCGTATTTCACGTAAATATTTATTTCAGAAAAATGAATCAGCACGCAGGCAGTTGTAATGCTGTTTGTTGTGTAATTGTTGCATTTTTAGCCTTTCATTTTGGTAATCGGCCTAATTAATTAAGTCAAATAAATTTCACGCACAGATATAGGCTATTTATTAATTTCATATACTTTAATCCTATTTTATTTCCTTCACAGCGCAGCAGGTGCGTGATGATGATGATGATGAATCTCATGTTCTGTTGTTTATTCTGCTATTGTTCATGTAGGCTAAAACTAAACCCCTGGGATTTTTTGAATGATTCACAGACACATAGCCTACCAATTCTAATTGAATCTTGTCGGTTAAAGATGATCGTGTCGGTTGAGAGTCAGGGGGAAAACCCAGAAAATGATATTGAAAAGGCGGGCAACACTAATTTTCGTTTAAGTTTTTCAGCTAATATTTATATTTTCATATGTTTTAGGTTTATTTTGATTAGCATAAATGTTTTAATTATTTTTATTTCTTAATTAGGCCTAACTATAATAATCCTGTCCGGGCAAAACATCCACAGAACTGCATTACAGTAAATTTTCCCAATGTATAGCCTAAGTCTATTAATATTTACTAATATTCACACATTATTTAATTCCGTCTGTGACAATCTCAAGGCTGGGAGTCTGACGCTCATCGAAGCCAATAAACCTACAATATTGTTGAAAACATAATTTACATTACTTTTAAGAATAATGCTGGAAAAGTGATAATAACGTGCCTCTTTTGCCAACTTTCATTTATCAGTTTTATCTTGATAATAGGCTATGACATTATGCTGTAGCAGTAATGTTATATGAATAGTTTTTTTTTAAAAAAGGCACGATTTTGTGAGCACTATAGGCGAACTGAATGTGAATAGCCTACTCCTCTCCTCATCCCCACAGCGCCTGGTCTACAGCATGGCATTTTTGTTCACTATGTTAATAAAAGTTCTACGTTTAATAGGCCTACAAGAGTTTTTTTTTTGTTGCTGTTTTCCATTGAAGCAATTGATGCAGAATTGTTAATTGCCATTAAAAATTGAAAGTAAAATGTTCACGGACAATTCATATAAAAGCGAAGGAAAGACATCAAAAGTGAGGATAGCAAATAAAGTGTGACATATAATAATGTTCATTATGTTAATTAAATTTCTAGGGAAATGTTTAATTTAAATCATGTCAAATAGGAATAACAGTTTCATTAGCCTTATTATATTTCAAATTTGTTTTTTGTTTTGGTCTATAGGCTACATATCAGTCCCTCCAGAAAAACGTGATTATGCGATCGCATGATTTAACACATAATCAGCCAAAGTCCGCATATTTATGCGGGGGCCGCATTTTTTCAAATACACCGCACTTTCGCCGCATAAATTGCTTATTTCCGCGTGCAAAATATGCGGGGCTAGCATGATTTCATAATCCCCGCATTTTCGTTGCAAAAAAAGTCATATATATATTAGCAGAAAGTTGAAAAATGTTTGTTTACTTCACACAAGAGCCGCCATTTCCGCCTATTGCCATGGGAACATTTTGAAGTGACGTAATTACCCAACGTGAACGTCATCGAAAAGCTGCAAACCCCGTGGTGAAACCATAGATATCGGTGAAACCATGATGAAGCACGCAAATTCCCATTTGCCAACAAAAAAAACAGCAAAAGACCTTGCAAAACAGTTTCCCGGTGTGTTGACCGATTTCAAAACCCAGCATCATGAAGCTTTGAAGCGTTATGAATCAGTGAGTCGATTCAGCGGTTTGGATCGCCAAAGTCTCGTATCCGAATCATGAATTGGCTCGCTGATTCATAATGCTTCAAAGCATCATGATACAGTGTTTTGAAATCGGTCATCACTATACAAGTCGTTATTTAGTTGTTGTTTTTTGCGCACAAATAACTATTATCGTCGCTTCATAAAGTTATTGTAAGGCCACTGTAGTGAGATGGATTTTGTAACGACGTCTTTAGTACCTTTTATGGGTCTTGAGAGTGTACATTGTGCCAATGGAGGCTCATTTGTGTTCCGAAGACGAACGGAAGTCTTACGGGTGTCCAACGACATGAGGGGACGTCATTAATGACAGAATTTTAATTTTTGGATGAACTAACCCTTTAAGAGATTGCACTTTGTGCATTGGAAGCACTCAAATGTCTGTTTTGTATAGCTACTTCTGTAAAACAGGAAGTTATTTATTCATTTTTCAAGTTGTAGCATCTTCCTTTTGTAAAGCTACAGAACTAGTTTGACTCAATATTGTGTAAATTTGAGCCATGTGTTTATTAAGGTCTTCAATAAAACAAGATGGGAACTTAAATATTCCCAGCACTTTCTGTGATGTAGTGCTTTTTTTCTCTTTTTCATCAAACCGCAGTTTTTGCAAGTTCCCGCAATTTCATTGCATAAAATTGCATAAATATCCCGCATTTTCCATCGCATTTTTTAAGAAAACATGCCGCATAATCAAGGATTTTTGCCCGCAACAATCACAAAAAAAGCCGCATTTTTCTGGAAGGACTGACATATGGTGAAAACAAATGTAACACACACACACTTCGCAGCAATTTAGTATTGCATTAATAACACTGAAAATACGAAAAAAGCTACTGCGGGGCAAAGGATCGCCTTTTGACGTGTCAATGGTGATTGTTGTCCCTGTGCGCCACCTAGCGGATAACCTATTTTGAAATTATTATAAATGACTGCATATCCTACTATATACTGCAAGGAATGCGTCTGCTAAATGATTTAATTTAAATGTATTGAATGTAAACAAAACCTTAAAATAAGAAAGAAAAAAATAGTGCAGTAGCCACTGATCTATAATAGAGAATAGCCCATCATTATATATAGCCTACAGATCAGTGTTAGTAGCCCGTCATGTGCTTTGGCTACAGATGTAGAAGCATTTACATTTTACATTTAAAAATACAATGCCTTAAGCTGTTTAAGGTATTGCCATTTTCATTGCCATTAAAGTGAAATAATCGGACATAAACATATGAGCTTGATAAAATTGCACATTTTGGAAGAAAATTTCAGATTGCACTTAGAGGCTTTTTCATCTGAAGTCTTCAAATATAAATTAAAACACATGAATACAAATGAGAGCGTACTTAGCCTATAAATGTTAACAACAGATTTAATTACATTTACTGTAGGTAAATTTACTGTTTTTTTTTTTTTTACATTATCTGTGCATTCATGTTTTTGTGAAATACGCTTTAGGTTACACAGAAGAAAGACGATATTCTGATATAGCAGCAGAGGACTGTTATTTTGGTCACTGACGTCACTGTCTCAGATTTGATTCACCAATCGGCTGAAAGGGGCGTGTAATGACCGCCCACATGTGGAAAACGAGATTTGAAGTCGTGTTTCTGTTTTCTATTCGTGACCCGAAAAAACGAAAATCTCGTTTTTTCCAGGGGTTTTTTTACAAACGAAAAAATGGGAACGACCGTTTACTCGTTTCTTCGTATTTCATTTCAAATTGGAAAACAAACTATCAAAACGTACACGGACCAACAACAGTTGTTTTCAAAGGGATAGTTCACCCAAAACTGAAAATGCTGTCATTATTTACTCACCCTCATGTTGTTCCTCATGTTGTGCTAACCACCACAACAACAAAAAAGATATTTTGAAGAATGTTGTTCTGAATTGCATAGTATATTTTTCTCCATACTATGGAAGTCAATGGAGCCCTAGGTCGGTTTGGTTACCCATATCCTTCAAAATATATTATTTTGTGTTCAGCAGAAGAAAGACATTCATTCAAGTTTGGAACAACTTAAGGGTGAGTAAACGACAGATTGTGTGAACTATCCCTTTAAGGGGGGTTATTATGACGTCATATTACTCACTCTCCTCCATTGAACAGTCCAGCCATGAGAAACACCTCCTTAAGAATTATGCATTTCCAGTTTGTCAACAAAAACCGGTTACTCCAAGTAAGGACATTACATCATGTCTTACACTATTTTCACTGTATTCTGTAGCAGACACACTAATCATCATCTGGAGCTGCATTATGATCCAATTGGGACTAAACTACAACATGCTCCTCTATATTTGTTGCTTGGAATCTGACAAATCCATTCAGGAAACCATACACAGAAACCACACAAGAAATCCGATCTCATCAGAGAGGATAAACCCATAACAGTGATGTTTAATGCTGACGGTTCCAAGAATTACCTTTTACACCCAACTCCAGAAGGACAGAGCACAATTTTGCCAGGTCAGTTAAATAAATGACCGCGTTAAGAAAGTTAGTACTTTGAAAGTAGGGAAAGTCCTTGTGATCCTCCCAATGATCCAGCATCCCAACACCACTTTCTTACTGTCAGCTTTTATACTTACTGTTTACTCATGATGTTTCGCGATGTTCTTTATCGCTAACTCACTAGTAAAGTGTGTTTGTTTATCTAAGGCAGTAGTTGGTCGGTTGGTCTCGTACTCAGTTCCGCTTTGGGGAAGTAGAAACGCTTTACCATCCTCTTGTTTTTATATACTGGACGGAACCTGGAGCACTACGTTTCACTCGCTACTTACTGAGGTTGATTCCAGGACAGGAGAAGGATATGACTGAGGATCGAAGTGTTTATTGTCCGTGCTGGTCCAAACTCTTTCCGAAATTCCTTCAGATAGAATGACAGTGGTGCGCATGTGCAGTCATATGACAGGTGACGTAGTGCGCATGCGTTAAAGAGAAGAAAGTATAAATAGAAAAGATCATTATTAATAACACCAGAAATGAGGCTGAGAGGGGTGAAGCATTTAATAGAGGTAGTTAGCATTTTGAAAGATCATTAAATAAATAGAATGTTGTTTTGGCCAAATTGATTCGATTATTATTATTATTATTATTATTATTTAGTTCATGTGTAATAAAATAGTTCCTGGACGAAATGTGGATACTTGTTAGCAGTCATCCATTTAATATTGAAACAAAAATTGTCTCTTGGTAACATGTGACTGTTTTTGAGTAACAGTACAGTGCGTGTTGATATATCACCACGATGACGTGTGAATCCCGGAAGTGCCTTTTGTAAACTTGCAGGTCAGCTGTACCAACTTTAGAGCAGTATAATCTCATCGAGAATGTCTTTCAAACGGGATAATATTTCAGTCTAAAAGTGGAGTCTTCCTTTATGTGGTAAAATTATACGTATGTGCTGTCGAATACTATTTTGCATGCGCTACTTCAGTGGTTTTGTGATTACTAGGCATGTTGTTCACGACTAACGCCACACCTTGACTCGTTCTCATATTATTTACATGTTGCGCGTTATTATAAAACGTGTGTTAATGCACGTGATAACACGGTTTAATATCACCGGACAATATCATGTTTATATCATGTTTGTTTACCAGTGTGAAATATTTTGTCGCCTGTTCAACATTCTGCTGTAATCGCGGATTAGTTGTTCTCAACCAACCTGGGGCAGAGGCCCACTAGGGGGCCTCACGCCTCAGTAAACTTCCGCGGAGGCTACACACTTTATATACAATTTGTATATAATTATAAGAATCTGTCTTAATTACTAGGCTATATACTGAGAAAAATATACAGTACTGTGCAAAAGTCTTAGGCACGTTAGTATTTTCACCCCCAAAAATGGGTTTAAGCCAGTTATTTATAACTTTTGTAATAGTGTGTCTGTAGGTTATATCAGTTTACATTTTCAAACATTAATTTTGCCATTAATTGTAATAATCCATTCCAGTGAGATTTTTGTATGCAGAAGGAGTCTGACAACAGAGCTATGATCCACACAGAGATCTGATCTCACCATCATCGAGTCCGTCTGGGATTACATGAAGAAACAGAAGAAACTGAGACTAAATCCAGAAGAACTGTGGCAGCGTCTCCAAGACGCTTGAAGAAACCTTCCTGCAAAGCTCCCTAAAAAAACTATGAGCAAGTGTCCCAAAACAAAAACTGTTTTCAACGCAAAGGGTGGTCACTCAAACACTGATTTGATTTAGTTAATAGAAGTTAATTGATCAAAAAAATTAACAGTCTACTTATGTTATTATTTTTGAAAACTTCCTGACTTTACAGCATTTTACACAAGTGTCTAAGTACTGTAGCTTTGCAGGAAGGTTTCTTCAAGCGTCTTGGAGACGCTGCCACAGTTGTTCTGGATTTAGTCTCAGTTTTTTCTGTTTCTTCATGTAATCCCAGACGGACTCGATGATGGTGAGATCAGATCTCTGTGTGGATCATAGCTCTGTTGTCAGACTCCTTCTGCATACCAAAATCTCACTGGAATGGATTATTACAAATAATGGCTAAATGAATGTTTGAAAATGTAAACTGATATTACCTACTGACACACTATTACAAAATGTATAAATAACTGGCTGAACCATTTTTGGGGGTGAACATACTAACGTGCCTAAGACTTTTGCACAGTACTGTATATATGTACAACAACGTCTCTTATTTGAATGTATTCCCTCAACAACTGTTTTATAGCATGAGCAAAACAATTTATTACACTTCTGGTGTCAGGAAACTAATTGTGGTTCATTATGTTAGTTAGTAATAAAATGTTTGCAAATATATAGGGGCCTTTGAATGTAAAAAAAAAAAAAACTGCAACCACAGGCTTTTCTGGTTATGTCTACTGCTTTATTCTGTAGATAATTTGGATGACACAATGGAGGAAAAGAATAAGAAACGTAAAAGCCCAAAACCGTCTTCCAACCAGCCTCCTCCCCCAGTCACTGCACGAAAAACGACAGCATCCAGCAGATCATTCGGTGTTGGTATGGTCACGCACTCCAGTCAGAGGACAAAGTATCGCAGGTGAGCATCATCTGTCATCATATTAAACCTGTAAACTATTAAAATCAGATTTTTGCTGAACTATTTTGTTCTTTTTTTCATTTTGTTTTAGGGGAGTGAGAGACAAACCAAGGCCTCAGAGTCAGGCGGGTAAGAGTAACCAGTCAGGCCACATCCAGCACTCGTTTCTCACAGACGTGTCTGATGTTCAGGAGATGGAGAAGGGTCTGCTCAGCCTTCTCAATGATTTCCACTCTGGAAAATTACAAGCCTTTGGTAAGCTCTCACAGTACGGTAAAAATAAACGGCAGCGTGTTTACAGTTTTTCATTAACACGATTGAAGGAAAAATCTTCTCTGAATCAGGCAACGAGTGCTCAATCGATCAGATGGAGCATGTGAGAGAAATGCAGGAAACACTGGCTCGCCTGCATTTCGACCTTTATGGAGAAGTGGACGAGCTGCCAGAAGACCAGAGGAAGTCCGCTTATGACACTAACATGGATAAACTGCTATTAAATGTAAGCAACATTAGAAATGTGGTCCCACTTTATATTAAGTGTCTTTAACATACTACGCACTATCATTTAAGTTAATCATATGATACAATGCAAGGTAACACTTTATTTTACAGTGTCCTTGTTACATATATTACACGGACATACCATAGTAATAACAGTAAATTATGCATAATTACATGCAACTAATCCTCAACCAAACCCTAATCCTACCCTAACCCTAGTTAATCAATATTACTCGGTACTTAAATTATATAATTACACTATAATAATGGCACTTGTACTTACATTGTACTTGAATTTAAAAAACACATGCATGAATTGAACTGAATTGAATCAACATTGAACTCAACTGACTCGACTTGTGTTCTTTAGAGCTGCTTATAGTGGCATTTAAAGGTCCCGTTCTTCGTGATCCCATTGTTCAAACTGTAGTTAGTGTGTAATGTTGCTGTTAGAGCATAAATAATACCTGTAAAATTATAAAGCTCAAAGTTCAATGCCAAGCGAGATATTTTATTTAACAGAAGTTCCCTTTCAAAGCCTACAGCGAACGGCCGGCTTGGACTACGTCCTGGTACTTCCTTCATAAATGACGTCAGTAGAACAGTAGAACAGACTAACCTCCGCCCACAAGAATACGTGAAAAAAGGGGGCGTGGTCTTGTTGCTGTCCCACGTGGTGAAGAGGACGCGTGGAGAAAAGGAAGTGTTGCGTTTGAGTGTGTTTGTCGCCATGTCGTCGAGACGCTGTTATTTTTATCCCGGAGTCAAATCACCTTTGTTTGGCTTTCCCAGGGACGCTGTAGAGATCATTAAGCGCATATATCTCCCGTTAAGAGGCGTGACCTTTCCACGTGCGCTAAGCTGCGGTCAAATCACAACACGGGAACCGCTGGCACAATCAGAACTCGTTACGTATTTCTGAAGGAGGGACTTCATAGAATAAAGGAACTCATCAGCCGTTTTTAGGACAGTGAAAACAGCGGTATACAGATAAGTAAATTGTGTTAAAAATACTGTTTTTTTTTTACACGCGAAACATGAACACGTTATATTGCACACTGTTAACACAATCAAAGCTTCAAAAAAACACTCACTCATTTCATAATTGATCAACTTTACACAGTTATTGAACTGAACTAAATCAACACTGAACATACTTGATCTGAATGACATTATTGTCTTCCATAGAGTTGCTTTACTGCAAAATTTTAATTTGTCTCATTGATGATGTTGAAACAATATATTGTATAAATCGCTATATAAATAAAGGTGACTTGATGTGACCTTTAGCCACCCTGAAACCTGTCGCTAACCTTACCTTTAACCCACCTCAATAGGAGCAAAACAAGTACATTGTACCTAACTATTTTTTAATTTAAGTACATAGTGGTTAAAGACACCTATTACAAAGTGTAACAAATACTGCATAAATCCATTTCATGTATTTGTCTAGTCTAATGAAGGTCACTTTTTTTCTTTCAGCTTGAAGAGTTAAGCTCCTCAATGTATCCTTTCATGGTTTCACCAATTATGTAGATGACTTTCAACTGGATTATATTGTGGTGTTTATTTAAAATTGACCAGGTAACTTTATTATGTAGTCTTATGTTATCTTTCTTGAGTAATCTTCATCTGCATATGCATTTTGTTGTACAACAGCAGCATGTTTCAGCCTTAAAATCAAACAGTTATTTTAAAGGTTTGTAGTGAATTCTTTTAAACTTAAAATCCTTAACTATAATTCCTCAGACAAAAACTCAACATTGCTGACAGTCAAGATGTCCCCAGAACGTCCAGCATATGAACTTCAAAGGCTCTCCCATGCAGAATAGTGTGTGTGTGTGTGTATATATTTAGCACACATCTATGGAGAAACACCAGTATTACAGTCATATCGGTGACACTGTGGTCTAAAACTTGTAGAATTGGTCAGCTTGGCTTGTTTGCACTCTATAGATGTGAGATCACAGAACAAATTCAAACAGTTGTGATTAAATGCCCACTTATCGTTCTCATCAGATCATTTCATATGTTACCACAAGAAATGTATGAAATATATGATTCATAAGATCATTTTCGATTACATTGTTACATGTAATCTTATGTCTTATATGTTGCTTTGGAGTTGCAGCACCTTTGCATTATCACTAATTCACTTTTACAAGGAACTGATGGCTCAGTTTGTATTTATTTATGCCGTCTTAAAGCAATTAATAAAAAGTTAATGAAAGGTTATTTTCAACAAGATGTCACTTTCCTTAGACTACTGAGACTGCAGAATAAAAGTAAAATTACGTTGTATATTTTGGTTATAGACTATAGTCCTATTTACATATTTTATTTTGATTTAAAACATTGGAAATGTAAAGTGTAACCTACTGGCTGATTGTTGATTAAACTTTTTATTCATGCTTCTATCAATAAAGTTCAAGTTTTAATGTCAAGTTGTATGACCCACATTTTAACCTCCTATTTTTTTCATGTCATTACATTGTTTAAACTTTGTTTAAAGATGATTCTCAACTATGTTATGAAAGATATAACGGAATGAATTGATATGCATGGGTTTCCCCATTCAATTCAATGTATCTATCTATACACCTTATCTAATTTGCATATTAATGTTAATGTGTTCTTGGCAACATGCAATTAAAAAATAAGTGTAATAATGGGAGTAATAGTTGGCAACATTTTCATAATAATATCTAATATTTTATATGAATATTGATATGCAATTTCTTTCCCTATTGTGTCTCTTAAAATGCCTGATAAACATGCTTTAAGTCCTGGGGCCCGTTCTTCGTACCTCGCTAACTCAGTTAGCTGGATTTGATTGTTGACGATTTGGCATGATCTTGGATTGTTTGGTTCTTCGACGCTCATCCTGGACTTGCTGTCATAGCAACAGGTCCATAAGCTTAAACCTGCTCGCGAGCAGGCTTGTTTCATGTAAACAGGATTAGATTGCATTTTGAGGTGATACTTAAAATCTGTCCCAGCCACTGCTACTTTATTACAAGAGTTCATTACTGAACCAGGGGCAATAATAATCATTTTAAATAGTAATAATATAAAAATTTTAAATGGTATATGTATATGAGAATGTATATAATATTATAATGTTGTGTATAATACTATAGACACAGCCACTTGATTGAGCGATTTATTTGTGATGGAATAATTACTTTATAATTTTATTGGAAGTTTGCACACATGTTGTGCAGTTAATCTGAGCCGTGCATTAATTTAAATGATGACGGATATTATGGGAGTGGCTTGATGCAGCGCAGGAGATGCAGAGAATTTGATCTTGACCCTTAAGAAACTTTATTACTGTCACGTTACAAATCTGCTTCAAATTGAATTAAAAATGTAATTACAACATTGAAATAAAAATGTAAAGGGTGTACAAATACTGTATAAAATCATGAATATAAATAATTGGTAATCATGTAAAAAAAAAATAACATTTATCATTGATCTATTATAACTTTTATGTTGGTTTGGTCGTTTAGCTGTTTCCTTATAAAGGTCCAGATATTCGTGGGGTTTTTTTGTGTAATTTGCCAAGTTTTTTGCCAGGTGGCTTTTTTAATTATATGATGTCATTACGTTGCTGTCTTGACACCAGCCAATCGCTGCATTGCTGATCATGGTTTCGAGTATCGATGCATCTGCCCTCTTCAGGGAAAACAAGAATGCGCAGTGATCTTAGATCATTTAATCCAGATATTTAAATCCAATCCGCAAATTCGTTTGAAGAACCAAATTAGCCAGACATCAGTTATCACGATTAGAAGATCTGGGATCTGTCAAATCATCTCAGATGTATTAAGCGAGGTACGAAGAACGGGCCCCTGGTGTCCTCTATTGAGGACATGTATATCTTTTGTAACAGAAAATTACATAGAAACCCCATTTTCATATTCATATTTCCATAAGAGTGCCAAATTTGATCATTCAGTCATTTTTAAAGACCAAGGAGAAGTTGTCCTGGTGACAAATGGTATCTCTGACAAACACTGAATGTGCTCTTTACAGGACATCCAGACTTAAAACTGTGACATGTATTTTTGAAATTCACTAAAATATGTCCTCGTACGAGGACAGTGAAACGCAGGAGGTTAATTGCGTAGATTAACAATAAATATGTTGAAATAATCTCCGACGGTAATTCCAGGAGCTGCTGAAAGAAACACGATTCGTGTGAAGGAATTTGCAGAGCTTCATTTGTTATGTGGTCTCCAGGGAAACGAGCTGGTAAAAGGCGCAGGTTCCTGGACGTTTACTAGAGGTTTGTTTAGAACTAATCCCCAACCGATTATAAGCAGGTATTCTCGCAGAATTCATGTTAATTATATTAAGCGCATTTGCAAATCAAACAAATATGTCTCCGCCTTCTAGTTTATTGACAAACCGGGAAAGACAGTGAAAGTTGACTGTTTAACTACTGTTAGAATGACGTCTGTGGATTTGAGAACGTATTATAAATCCAAAAACCGCGGGAATACGGATTTTATTCATCAGTGGCAAATGAATGGAAGTGACTACAGACGTTCGATGTCGAACGTGCCGCGCGACGACGGCACAGAAACCAGATTCAGTTCATGGACGCCCGTAACAAATAAAGCATGTAACCAACAGGTATTTTTTTTTTTTTTTTTATATTTTTACTTATACATTATTGAATTTAAAATTAAACAACATTTAATCTAAATAAATGTGCAGCTTTTTCAGGAAAGAACAACTCTCGTCCTCCATTGGTTTGACCTGTGGACAGACCGACAAAGAAAAGAATTTATTTGTCGGCTACTGAGAAGATGCTCCAAAACCCAACTCAAGTAAATTCTCAGTGCATAATATCTAATCTTACATTTCACACACAGGAATTCCACTTGATACAATGACTTTGGTTATGATTTTAGGTTCACCAGTGATTGTTTGGCAGTATCAGTCCCCATCACTCGAATGGACTTCACTGCAGTGCTGCCTCGCTTTCTGTCTCTCTACATCATGTCCTTCCTCAGTCCTCGAGACATCTGCGCTGCAGCACAGGTGTGCTGGCACTGGAGATTCCTGGCAGAGCAGGTAAGAAATGAATCAGTACAAATGTGCCTTTCATTTACCAAGCTTATCACATTTCTCTATTCAATTTTAGAATACTGCCAGAAATGTCAAAGACAATGTTTTGTATATCTTTACTCACTCACAGTGTAATCTCTGTGATTCTAGGATTGTCTGTGGTCTCCAAAGTGCATCCGTCTGGGCTGGTTTCTTCCCTACAGCCCATCAGATCATGAGTACGGGGCGTGGAAAAGACATTATGTGGCCTGTACTGCCAGTTTAGACATTCTGACTGCACGGGAAGCAGCAGATGTCTATGGGACCTTGAATGAGAGTTTGACAGCACCAGATGAACAAGAGGATAGATGGAGAGAGCACAAGATAAGACAAACTATCAGAGAGAAGATAGCAGAGCATAAAAGTAAGTGCCGGGGATTCTAGTATTGATTCCATGCCCTCGTGAAATTACATGATTGAGGTTAAAGGGTTTTAAGTAATATAAATGATCTGAGGTTAATAATCTCATTTGGCTGATGTTTTGTTCATCGTATTCCCTTTTTCCACAGAGGCTGCATTGAAGACTAGGAGAGCATGGTTAAACACGAGTAAATTGGGCACATCATCTATTCATAAGCCACCGAGTCTTACTGCTGCTCTTGTTCAGCTTGGGGTGAGACACTGACATAATTATAGCTAAAAAGTGTTTATCTACTAGCATGTCATCCAAATAAAAGAAAAATATTTAATTAAATGGATACATTTAATTAATTAATTAATTAATTAATTAATTAATTAATTAATTAATAAATGATTGGACGGATTCTACACACACACACACACACACACACACACACACACACACACACACACACACACACACACACACACACACACACACACACATATCAGGCATAACATTATGACCACTGACAGGTGAAATTAATAACACTGATTATCTCTTCATCACAGCACCTGTTAGTGGGTGGGATATATTAGGCAACACGTGAACATGATCACTGCGTCCCAATTCGCATACTATCCGTACTAAATAGTATTCGAAAAAAGAATTAGTTTGTATGTCCCAAATCGTAGTATATTGAAAAGAGTATTCCAAAGATTCCTGGATGGTCTACTATTTCCGGTCAGAATCCGAAGTGCAGATCGATGCGCACTCTAACGGCTGATATTGCCCACAACCTATTGCGAGATGGACGAGGATTCGATTAGAACTACAAATGCGGATAAAAAGTGTTGAAAAAAACTACAAACATGACGGTTATGCGAGTCTGACGGTTAAGTAGAGAGGATTAGATAAAGGGGTTTGAGTAAGCAATTATCAGTATTTAACCTGACAAAAAGATATTTATTCAATGTTAGCCATATTATATTTCACCTGCAGCAGCTTTGAGAACTTTTGTAATGATACGTTTGGCCATTAACTTTGCAAACACATGAGAGGAGTCTCTGCATTAAAGACCCACGAATGGCAGATCAACGTGCGACTACGCTTCGCTCCGATACGTACAACGCACGTAACTAAGCAACAGAGTCAGTTAAAGATGACGAAGGAGTATGTCACAAAGCTTGCATACTCTTCTGCTACACACTCAAAAGTATGTACTTTTTAGGACGTAGTATGAGTAGGCGAATTGGGACGCAGCAGATGTCTTCAAAGTTGATGTGTTAGAAGCAGGAAAAATGGGCAAGCATAAGGATTTGAGCGAGTTTAACAAGGGCCAAATTGTGATGGCTAGACGACTGGATCAGAGCATCTCCAAAACTGCAGTTCTTGTGGGTGTTCCCGGTCTACCAGTGGTCAGTATCTATCAAAAGTGGTCCAAGGAAGGAACACTGGTGAACCGGCGACAGGGTCATGGGCAGCCAAGGCTCATTGATGCACGGGAGCGAAGGCTGGCCCATGTGGTCCGATCAAACAGACAAGCTACTGCTCAAATTGCTCAAGAAGTTAATGCTGGTTCAGATAGAAAGGTGTCAGAATACACATCGCAGTTTGTTGTGTATGGGGCTGCATAGCCGCAGACCATCCAGTGTGTTCATGCTGACCCCTGTCCACCACCGAAAGCGGCAACAGTGGGCACGTGAACATCAGAACTGGACCACGGAGCAATGGAAAAGGGTGGCCTGGTCTGATGAATCACGTTTTTTTAAATCACGTGATGGACAGGTACGTGTGCGTCGCTTACTTACATCCATGTGGATGTTATTTTGACACGTACCACCTAAGAATTGTTGCAGACCATGTACACCCTTCATGGAAACGGTATTCCCTGGTGGCTGTGGCTGTGGCTCTTTCAGCAGGATAATGTGCTCTGCCACAAAGCAAAAATGGTTCAGGAATGGTTTGAGGAGCACAACTAGTTTGAGGTGTTGACTTTGCCTCCAAATTCCCCAGATCTCAATCCAATCGAGCAACTGTGGGATGTGCTGAACAAACAAGTCGGATCCATGGAGGCCCCACCTCACAACTTACAGGACTTAAAAAATCTGCTGCTAACATCTTGGTGCCAGATACCACAGCACATCTTCAGGGGTCTAGTGGAGTCCATGCCTCGACAGGTCAGGGCTGTTTTGGCAGCAAAAGGGGGACCAACACAATATTAGGTCATAATGTTATGCCTGACCGGTGTGTGTATACATACATACATACATACATACATACATAAACTAAATGACAAATATATTAAATCACTGATCCTTTTGATCATGCTTACATTAGATGTGAGCGTCACAAAATATTAGTCTTGAATTACATGCACAGAAAATGTACACACTAGGGTAATTTCTCATGTTGTTTTTTTTCCATAGGAAAAGTGTCGATTGGAAAATTCACTCTCCACTGTGGAAATAAGAGAACCATGGCTTGATTTGAGGATGAATACTACTCTTGAGAGTACATGTGCCACCAGTGTAGTGAAAACTATTAGGTCAGTAATAGCATTAGCAAAGTTTTTTTTTTTTCCATGCGTCATGTATAGTACCTTTTTTTTATTTGTCAAATAACAATAATGGAAACCTTACCTTACAGTTCACTGTTCTGCAAACCAGTCAGGTCTTCCCTCTGTACTCTTCCTCATTTCCTGCTTGTGTCATCCAAAGTTCCTGGATATGAAGTAAGGCTCAGTTTAAAAATGGGAGGTTGTCCCCAGAATCTGCTGCTGTTCCCTGTCTTGGCTTTTCATGGAGCTCATGAAAAGGATGGGGAATTTAGAACAGAGCCATATCGCCAAATGTAAATTTTGTTGCAAAATATGCCAATAAAAAGTTGACTAAGAGTTTGTGGTGTTTTTGACTTAAGTGGACCTGACTGAACAGTTGTTTATGAACTGAAGGATCTCAATTTCATATTTCTAGCTGCTTCTGGCCGCGGTGCAAGTGTCTGTGGTGGTTTTGCCGTATGACTCGCAAGGAATGACCTTGGAGGCTTTGCTCTCTCTGGTGGAAAGGGCAATCCCAGGCAGGATGATGCAAAGTCTCGGCATTCTGGTGGCTGGAAGCACAGATGAGTTGACTCTCACAGATGGTAATTTCCCTGATTAATTCAACATTGAGTCCAGTCCTATAATTTCTTTAAAAAAAAATATTTAACATGGAACATGTTAAGAATAGAGCCAGAATAGATTTTCTGGAACATTCTGGAACTAACTTTACGATGATGCGGCTGTCAAATTTATGGCAAATATTTAAATTGCTCCAACGAACTTGTAGCTGTAAATGATGAACAAGTTATAATAAAACAACAAAACACGCTGACTATTGTGTTTTATCCACAGGACTGAGCATTACTGAGAAGACAGTGCTGAAGCCGTGTGTGAGGGAGTTCTGGGAGAAGCTGGGTGGCTGGGTGGTTCCTGCTTCAGATGGAGGGAGTCTGAACATCTTTGCTCCCCTGGCAGCTTCTGGTAAAGTTGATCAATTTTGTCTCAGTTCAGTACTGGCTTCACACAGGCTGTAACCATTGAGATGCCATTCCATGTGACATTAATACTGTAGATATGTATTATTCAGGATTTGTTCTGTATTGATCATTCAGTTGCAGGGATGGATCTGATGCGGAAGTTGTCTGTTTTGACTGGTCTGAATGTCAGAGCTCCCACGGGAATCTGTACGGGCTCTTACCAGCACAGTGAGTTTCAGATATGTCTTGAGAGTGGGTTAATTTGTGACCTAATCCTGTATTATACTTGCACATTATTATTTATTATTGCCACATGTTAGAATAGTACAGTAATAAAACCTTTGAAATAACAAATGGAAGTAAAAATTATGTAGTGAACAAAAATGTTAAACAAATCAAGACTATCTAAGACCTTTATTAAAACTCAATGCAAGCTCTGTTCATTCAACCAACTTCACGAGGTGCATCCTGGCCTTGTTCATTCAACCAACTTCATGAGGTGCATCCTGGCCTTGTTCATTCAACCAACTTCATGAGGTGCATCCTGGCCTTGTTCATTCAACCAACTTCATGAGGTGCATCCTGGCCTGGGATACTTTTTAAACAACATTGAAGGTGTTCCCATATATGCTGTGTACTTGTTAGCTGGTTTTTATTCCTTATCCAGCAGCCATATCACCCTGTAGCCCAAGACTGGTTTCCCACTGAAGCTAAGCAGGGCTGAGCCTGGTCAGTACCTGGACAGGAGACCAACTGGGAAAACTAGGTAGCTGCTGGTAGAGGCCAGTAGGGGGTGCTCACCCTGTGGTCTGTGTCGGTCCTAATGCCCCATTATAGTGATGGGGACACTATACTGTCAGAGAGCACCGTTCTTCAGATGAGACGTTAAACCGAGGTCCTGACTCTCTGTGGTCTTTAAAAATCCCAGGATGTCCTTCGAAAAAGAGTAGGGGTGTAACCCCAGCATCCTGGCCAAATTTGCCCAATTGGCCCCCTGTCCATCATGGCCTCCTAATCATCCCCATATATATATATATATAAGATTGGCTTCATCACCCTGTCTCCTCTCCACCATAAGCTGGTGTGTGGTGGGCGTTCTGGCGCAATATGGCTGCCGTCGCATCATCCAGGTGGATGCTGCACATTGGTGGTGGCTGAAGAGATTTCCCCCTTCCATGTAAATGTAAATGTAACAAATTATTATCCAGCCCAACTGAATAACATTATATTAATGTTAATTAATCTTAAAATCACGTTTAATTCAAATAATAAATTATAATTATGTATTAATGATTCATAATAAACAAATATGTAAAATAATAACAACAGATTTTAATTTTAGATTTGTATTAATTTCTTTTTTTAATTTCTGCATGCGATTATGAAAAATATAATTTATTATTGAATAAAATATATATAACTAAAATAAAATTCTATATATTATATTTATATATTATAAAATGTTTTATATATTCTTTCTTGTTTAATTTTACCTTTTTTTTAAGATTATGAAAAACATAAATTCAGTCAAGTATCATCTTAGTGTTTTAAAGAAGCGGTTTCTGTATTTCTGTTAGTTCTTAGTGAGTGGTCCGGGTCTGGTGAGTTTCCTCCATTGCTGTATCTGCATGAGACCCTCCTTCTGAGCTGGTGCAGACAGGCTGAATGGATAGAAGAAGCCTGTAAGGAACTGCGGAAACAGCTGGGGCCACATCTGCACTTTATGTGTCAAGAGATCAGAGGCCGCATCCTGGGTAAGTCAGAAACTAATACAAAGTCTAGAACACAGTTACGTCATTTACTTCCTGTGTATATTCAAATGGTTTTCTTTGTTTGCGTGGCCTTTACAGGTCTATTCCTCTGGGATCATATAAAGATGCCTGTCATTTCCCTTAAATCCGAGGTCATGCAGTGTTTGCTTCATGGGCTCGTGGCCCTGATGAATGAGACTCCAGTAAGCAAAAAACACATTCTGTTCTTCTAAGCTTCTCACTGCATTATATTGAATTCACTGTTTTTACTTTCATGCTGTAGGATGATCCCTTAGACTTCTTGGGACACTTTCTTCTAAGGTCATCATTCAACGGTGGTTTGAAGAACATCGATCCACACTTTCTTGCAGAAAGTGTTTCCTTTAATGGCTCCAATCCAGAATCTCTAAAGGTTGGTGCTAATGTTTCCATTTTAGATCATTTGGTTAGCCAAATGCCTTCAAAATGCATCTTTTTTAGGGTTTAAGTGATGCAGATAGACGCAGCGCTGTGTGCAAAGAGCTTTTGAATAGTGAGAAAACATACGTGAGGCAACTTCAAGCGGTGGCCACAGTGTACTACACACCTCTCAGAGCGGCACTGGAATCCAACCGAGCCATCATCAGCTCGGTCAATCTCATCACCCTCTTCTGCCCTCTGCTGGACATTTTGGAGGCAAACAAGTAAAACACCGTCCATGCTTCCAAGCAGAACCTGATTTCACCAAGTGCAACATGTTCCTGGTATAACATTCCAATCTACCAAGTTTACACTTAATGTTAAGTTTAGGCTTACAACCAAGGTTAGGTGTTATTCACCTATCATTTCCCTCTGATTTTAGGGATATCTTATGGTTAGGGTTACTGTTAAGGGTAGAGATATGGTTAGGATTACATTTTCAGACAGGAATGTTATTCCAGGCTCAAAAAAATATGTTGACCCAGGAACATGTCTAACTCTGCAAAATCTGGATGTGCTGTTTCCGCATATAATTTTCTGTTTCTATTTCTGTTACTCTCTCCTTCTCTGCCCTTCACACGTCTTGCAGTGTTTTTCTGAAGGAGCTTACTGAGAGGTGGGAGGAGTGGGGTCCACTGCAGTGTGTTGGGGATGTTTGTGTCAAGTTTTGCACTAAGTTAAGAGTCTACACTAACTTTTTCAACAACTATCCTACCATTCTGAGAATCATAGACAAGGTATGTTAATTGAATATTCTCATTATACATTAAAACACTGACACCGAAGACTGGAGTAATAGTGCTGAAAATTCAGCTTTGCCATCACAGGAATAAATTACATTTGAATACATATTAAAATAAAAAAGTTATTTTTTATTGTAACCATCATTTAATATTGTATATGTTTTGTAGTGTCGTGAGATGCTTCCTGTATTCCGCACCTTTCTGAAGAGACACGACCGGACTGTTCCTACCAGAATGCTGAGGTACAGTAAAAGTTACATCTCTGGTAGTTTTCTGGCAAAATAAGTTGTGCAAGAGAGACTTAGCAACACTCCTATTGTATGTCCAGTCTCCAGGAGCTGTTTCTCACACCATCTGCACGGGTGGAGGAGTATGTGACTTTGCTTCAGACATTAACGCTACACACAACGTCTGAGCACCCAGACTACACACAGCTATCATCTGCCCTCAACTCACTGATAACTTACAGAGGCTTCCTCCACAAGGTGTGATACAAACATGCTCAATGAATGAATGAATAAATATGAACGTGTGTTTTCAACTTGAAGAGGACCTATTATGCTTTTTTACGTTTGCAACTTTCTTTAGTGTGTAATGTTGCTGTTTGAGTATGAAAAAGGTCTACAGAGTTACAAAGCACAAAGTCCACTCAAAAGGGAGTTATTCTCTATATACTGTAAGCACTGTTTCTGAACTCTCTGAAATGCCTTGTTTATAGTCTTGAGTTTTCTTCTGGGAAGGTACACAAAATTCCTCATTTAAGTATTTCCCACTCAAAGCATACCCAAATAAAGGGGAGAGGCCTGTGGTCCGTTCTTCGTACCTCGCTAACTCAGTTAGCTGGATTTGATTGTTGACGATTTGGCATGATCCTGGACTTGCTGTCATAGCAACAGGTCCGTAAGCTTAAACCTGCTCGCGAGCTGGCTTATTTCATGTAAACAGGATACCTTGATACTTAAAATCTGTCCCAGTCACTGCTACTTTATTACAAGAGTTCATTACTGAACCGGGGCAATAATAATTTTAAATAATAATAATATAAAAATGTATTTGAAAATGATGTTATAATGTTGTGTAAAAGGTGAATATACTACAGACACAGCCACTTGATTGAGAGATTTATTTGTGATGGAATAATTACTTTATAATGTTATTGCAGTCTTACACACATGCTACAGTTACATGTACAGTTAATCTGAGCCGTGCATTAATTTGAGTGATGACGGATATTATGGGAGTGGCTTGATGCAGCGCAGGAGAAGAAGAGAAATTCATCTTGAACTTTAATACTGTCACGTAACAAATCTGCTTCAAATTAACTTAGAAATGAAATGAATTGCTAATTACAACATTGAAATAAAAATGTAAAGGGTGTACAAATACTATAAAATCGTGAATATAAATAATTGGTAATCATCTTATATATATATATATATATATATATATATATATATATATATATATATATATATATATATATATATATATATATATATATATATATATATATAATATATATATATCATTTATCTATTATAACTTTTATGTTGGTTTGGTCGTTTAGCTGTTTCCTTATAAAGGTCCAGAAATTCGTGGGGCTTTTTTGTGTCATTTTTCAAGTTTTTTTGCCAGGTGGCTTTTTTAATTAGGCATGATGTCATTACGTTGCTGTCTTGCCGTCCAGCCAATCGCTGCATTACTGATTGTGGTTTCGAGTATCGATGCATCTGCCCTCTTCAGTGAACACAAGAACACGCAGTAATCTTAGATAATTTAATCCAGATATTTAAATCCAATCCGCAAATTCGTTTGAAGAAGCAAATTAGCCAGAGATCAGTTATCACGATTAGAAGATCTGGGATCTGTCAAATCATCTCAGATGTATTAATCGAAGTACGAAGAACGGACCCCTGGTTGAGTTGCATTAGTAGTGTGTTGAAACTCACGGTTATGGTAAGGGGTTAGCCTGGGAACTCACCATTGGCAGGGCTCAATCCGAGGGGCGGGATAAACGGTTGTCTTTCAAATTCCCTCTGCACGCAATACGATAGCGCTACAACCAACCAGAGCAACGAAGAAGGTGAAGGAGCAAGCTGATAGATTAAACTTTCACCGTATCCGTTTGGCAAAACTCAGAACACATCTTCCTTTCTTAAGAATGACTTTTCTCAAAGAAAAGCTTAACTCCCAAGTCTTCCAGAGTCGCGACCAAAGCCGATTCGAAAGACCGCTGTTCGCCAGCTTCTTTGTTTACAAGTAGCACACGGAACCGCGGAGACTCTGCCGTCATTATGTTAAGCCCACCCACCGACTCTATACACGATGTGATTGGCCTGACCAGAGTTTGTTTTTTTCCAGCCAACGGAGAGTTGCTAGACTACCCTGGCTGCAAATTAGATTTGCTGCCGCTAGGGTGCGTCAGGATTTTTAGGCTAGTAAGGGGTGACATTTCCGAAACAAGCTCAGATCAGTTGACCAATCACAACACACTGGCCCAACTGACCAATCACAGAACATTGCACTTTTCGGAAGGAGGGGCTTCATAGAGGCCGGAACTAAACATAGTGTTAACATGGCCCTGTCCCAAATGGCACACTTCATATGCACTTTCGGTCTTGTGGACTTACAATGGCTGCCGCATACGCGTATCCGTTAAGCCCATGAGACCAGAGTGTCCCATTTGTCATTTTAGATTTCCAAAGGGTGCTCGTGAGCGCCCCCTTTGCAGTCGATATGCACCCTCGATGCACACT
This sequence comes from Romanogobio albipinnatus, assembly GCA_023566225.1. Lineage (NCBI taxonomy): Eukaryota > Metazoa > Chordata > Actinopteri > Cypriniformes > Gobionidae > Romanogobio > Romanogobio albipinnatus. The sequence goes on from CM042249.1 coordinate 36,376,993, forward strand.
ATTGGCAGACTTCTTCCCAACAGTCAGAGTGGCGTTACATCACAAAAGTGCAGACTTTTCAGCCACCAGAGGGTGAGCAAAATGTTTTGGCTTCACTTGAAAGAGAGGTGCTGCAACAATGTAAAATGTGTGAAAAATAACGTTTTTTTTTTTTACATTGACGCAGGAAAAACTAAATCAAGACTTTGAATTTTGCCAAGGGCATAATATGGCCTCTCTAATTTTTAAAACGGTGCTTTGTTTTCCACTCCCAGTTGAAAAAGAGTCTGGATCGAGACTTGAGAATCACGGAGGCACAGAGCACAATTCAAAGCTGCCCAGTAAGTTGCACAGTCATCGCACCCGTCATTTACGTACAGAGATCAGGTTCTCACAGGCCATTAAAGGTCACGAGGCAAGTTTTCTGTGATTAGTAAAAACAACAAAAGTCTGTGATGGACAGCCATACACATTTGCGTTGCACTATATGTTCATCATACATACAGTATAACATTATTTTTGTACTTTATTTAGAATTTGTTGGAGGGGAGCAGATACTTGATCACTGCACAGGATGTGGCATTACTGAGCTGCCTTAATGGAGACATTGCTTCTTCTCTCAGGTAGAACCACTGACTTGAGATCAAATGACAGTGAAACAAAAGTCTCGCTGTCTACGTGAAGTCAACCTATTTTCTGTGTTGGAGATGAATAGCAACAGTATTGTTTCAAATTAAACTCAATATGTTGGAGTCTGTAATGAACAAATACTCTTGACCTGTGATGTATTTATTCTCATTTGCCTCAGGATGTATGAGCATGCGAGTGACCTGGGGTTGTTTCTGTTCAATGATGCACTCGTGCTCACAGAGAAGAGTGTGTCAAACGTGCCATTTTGTCTGGCGACGAACACAACACGCACCTTTCTGGCTTCTGTGGCCCTGCACTGTTTAAATCTCACGGAAATCACTGATACAAAGTGTATGTGCTATATTATGATATTATAAAACATACATTCAAATATACATTTTTAACTTCTCCATAATTTTAATTGAATTTTTTCAGATGTCCGAAACGCTTTTCAGCTGGAGAGCCCAAAGCGGCTGTGGATCTGTGCTACAGATAGAGAAGAGGACAAGATCCGGCTGCTTTCTGCTTTACGCAGTGCTATAAACGCTGCTATAACACGTAACTAAAGATTAACATAGTATTTACTATGTTACAAGCTACATGATGAAACATATTTAACATAATATTTAATTCAAAACCTGCTATTTTTTGCAACTTGCTATTATTTGTTTTATTACCAAGCAAATTGAATTTGTATGATTATGACATCTGATTATGTATGAATACAGTAGGAATTAATGCATAAATATAAAAATCTCTATTTTTATGTATACTGGATGTCTATGACCTTGTGATATTGAATATATAACTTTTTACTTCAATGCTGAAACAACGCAGACAAATTCTTCATATTTTACATGCACACTTATGTAGGGTATAAAAGCATTTATTTCACACAAAAAATAATGTTCTCACAGTGTTAAAGTTTTGATTGCATTGTGGGACCTCCCACATCAGTACACTCGACACTTGCAGATATCATTGGGACAATTGTTTTATACTATTTATGCAAAAAAAAAAAAAAGACAATTAAAAGGACAAAAATCCCTCACCATGTTATATGGTTACACCTAGCTGCCACTTATAATTCTTGTAGAATTAAATGACATTTTTTAAGCAATTATCTGAAATATTTAGCGTTTTACCTCTTTATCTATGCCTACGCACAATATGTCTCCATTTTGTAGTGTGCAATATTGTAGCAATATTGTAGTCTGCATAGTTTCATATATGCTTCAGTATCATCAGGATAGACAAGTCTGCTTATGACAAGCAAATACACAAAATACAATAACATGAACCCTTACTAGTAAGCCAAACAAAGTTAGGAACTAGACATTTTGAAGTCTAGTTGTAGTAGTAGTAGTAGTAGTAGTAGTTCTTGACTTGCTTTTATGCACAAGTGCACATTTTATGCACATCTACATTTTTCTGTGCAAACATAGGCATATAACAATAACTTTCATGAGGTTAATAACATCCAAACCTCCAGTTTCAATTAACATATAAATGAAAAAGAATCATGTTTACAATAAGATTCGGCCTTGATATAAAAAAGTATTCAATTATGAAACTTGATCTATTCAACACCCCACACAACAATATAAAAAAATTCATAAACCAAAGAAATACAGTAGTGGCCAAAAGTGATATCTGGAGGGGATTGGTTTGGGGATTTGTCTTTAATGACCCTACAATGGTTTGATTAAACCATACAAATATGAGGAAAATATTTTATATTTTGATTTTAAACATGAGGGAAGAATACATACTTGGTTAAGGTATTTATCTGATACAATTATTTGTCAAAAAAGGGGTAAACTACAGCTACAGGTTTTATTTTCAGCTCGCAGGAAAAATAATCAGTTATTAATATTTTGTTGGTTCGCTCTTGTATTAGCATGTGTTCACAATTTATTTGTATGACAGGCTGGCCAAAAATGATCTCTGCATAATTTGGTATGTTACATTATGTTTTCACAAATAACACAACTGACTAAAATCACAATCTCTTAATAATTTGAATAAAAAGTGAAGATGTCAATTTTCCAAGGCCAGAAATCACTTTTGGCCCCTACTGTATAAGGTGAAATATCATTTTGGGATTCATAAATGGTTTTACTTTAAAGTGCTTGAATCTTATCAATTAAAAAAGATATGTATGTATACACCACTCCTTCATTAATTCAACATAATAAACACAAGATATTGGGAAAATTATTGTTTTCTTGCATGGAAAAAATATAAATTACTAAAGAACAGAACTTCCAATATTTTGATCATGACACCAAAACTGGATTAATTTATCTTTCAGTAGACAGGTGGGAGCACAATGCAAATACCTTTACATTAGAAGAAAACAACATATTTATTATATTTCAACAGCACACTGCCTCTGTTGAATCAAGACTCTCAATATTCTCAAAGGTGGATAGTGAATGCAGCACCTGGTGTGGGGATATTTATCTGGTGTAATAAACTCTGTAATAGACAACCTTTGGCCTCCAGAGGGAGTAGGAATTGTCAAATTTCAGAAGATGAACTCCCTCACCAGGATATTGGTGGCTGCCAGCGTAAACTTCCTCGTGGCTGTCACGACGGGAAACAGGAACCACCTCATTTACCAGTGGACGTCTGTCCTGTTCTGTCAATTTCTCTCTTTCAGCGGGTGCTGTGCCTTTAATTGAGATAATTGAATTTAGTTCATAATAAATATGAAATAATATTTTATTCACGTGTCTAAGAAATCCACCATCTTACCTTCATTAGTGTCAGTAGTAGCTTCTCCTTCATTATTGCTGCTTGTTGGAATGGTCAAGTCCTTCCACTCAAAGTACAGCCCAAAACCAATATCGTAGTGATCGGTGGCAAATTCCCAAAACAGGTGTGAGCCATCCTGATGAGTGGGCACCCGTACTGTCAACACCTCCCCTCGGCCCACTGTGATCACAGCGTCTTCATCGTGCAACACCTTTTCCTTAAACTCCTTAATCTGAGGCCGTGTCCACATAGAGGGAGCAATGATAGGTGCTTCTACATTCAAGAAAGAAGTAATTTGACTACTATATGCTTGAATAAACTTAAAACAAGCATATATGTATATACACACAGTGCTTAAATGTATTAGATCATAATAAAGAAAAAAATAACTTAAATGATGCCACTTAATGCCACTTAAATAACAAACTGAAACAACTACGTAGTCTTTATTCACGCATAATAACCAAAAAAACATAATATTTTGTATGGCGTCCTTTGGCCTTGGTAACTGACATTCTTGTTGACATAGTTTTTATGTACTTTTCCACAGTCTCTATTGTTATTGACTTCCAAATAGTTTCTAGTTGTTCCCAAAGACATGCGTTTGATGACATTTTTGAGCGATCTATCTTTGAATCCACCAAATCCCAAATTTGTTCAACAGAAATCCGGACTTTGACGTGGCCAACTGTGACTAAAGAGCTTACACATTCTGGTGGATTAACCATTACAAAAACAACAAAAAAATGATTTTGTTAATCACCCGATACTGTTAGTTTAGGGCAGCTGTGGCACAAACCTGACATTGGGTGGTGGTCTAATACATTTCTATGTATGTATATGCATATATATATATACATACATACACACACACACACATACATTTTGGGGTTGTTTATTTAAACACAATATGGTAAAAACAGTAATATTGTATTTTTTTCTGACAACAAAGCTGAATTTTCAGCATCATTACTCCAGTCTTCAGTGATACTTCAGAAATCATTCTAATATGCTGGTTTGCTGCTTAAGAAACATTTATGATCATCGTCAATGTTAAAAAACATGCTTCTTAATATGTTTGTGTAAACCGTAATGTTTTTTTTTCCAGGATTCTTTGATGAACAGAAAGTTCAACAGAACAGTATTTATCTTTACTCTTACTTTTGATCAATTTAATGCATCCTTGCTGACTAAAAATATTAATTTCTTTAAAAAACAATCTTACTGAACCTAAACTAAAATGTTTTTTTTTTAAATTAAAATTGATGTTATTATTTTGCAATTATATTTTAATTATATGTTATTACTGTATGCAAAAAAAAAAAAATATATATATATATATATATATATATATATATATATATATATATATATATATATATATATATATATAAAACAAATTATATATATATGTAATATTATATATTCATATTAATTTAGTAAAAATATTGTATTACTGTACATAAATAAAAAACTATTTAATTATGTATTTGAAATATAAAAAACTCAAATAATAATGATGCACAGCACCAAATCATCATATTAGAATGATTTATGAAGGATCCTGTGACACTGAAGACTGAAGTCATGATGCTGAAAAATTCAGCTTTGCATCACAGAAATAAATGACATATATAATATATTAAAATAGAAAATAAACCATTTTAAATATTAATCATATTTCACAAAATGATTGCTTTACTGTTACCTACTTGGCACTAGGCAAGATTATATATATATATATATATATATATATATATATATATATATATATATATATATATATATATATATATATATATATATATATATATATTAAAAAAAAGTCATTATTCCCAACTTAATTATTCAAATTGTGGTGTATAATTTTCTTAGCTGCAAACAGAAAATGAAAATAGACAAGAACTTGCATAGTTTGATAAAACATACCATCTGTTTTCCCTTCTACAAACAAATGGAAGGATTTTGAGTCTGTCTGTTCCTGATTCTCTAATGAATTTGATTGGCTGTTGGGGTTGCAGATGGGCACTGCTTCATTTGAGACCAGAGCAGCAAGATCTTCTGACGTTTGAGTCGCATTTGAGTCTTCCGGCTGCTTCTGCGAGGACACCTGAAATCACACAGAAGAAACCTAAGACCAGGACCCTGATCAGAAGTTTCCTTGAATCTACTCACAGACTTTACAGAAATGTCTCCAGTCGAGCTTGTACCTGCTGTAAGCGGAGTGCCTGGTGGATGTATTGTTGGTAGTGCTGTTCCTGCAGCTGTCTGATGAGTAACTGCTGCTGGTCTGGATTGTCTGGATACTGCTGTTTGGCATACTGCTGAAACTGTACTGCCGTTTGTGCATTCAGAACAGCCATGATCTGCTGTCTGTGCACACAGATGGTTATAGTAGTTAACAACACATTTACAGCAGCAGTCATCCCTACAGAAGCACTTGAAACTCTCGCACTGATTCATTGGTTCTTAAATAAATTTAGCAGCACATCCGTTTTCAACGTTGATAATAACAAGAAATGATGGTTACACTTTAATTGAAGGTGTCTTTGTTACAATGTGATTATACATTTAAGTACTGAGTGATATTAAGTAACTATATTTATTTTACAGTGTCCTTGTTACATATGTTACATCCACTGACCATAGCAATAACAGTAAATTATGCATAATTACATGCAACTCACCCTCAACCAAATCCTATAGTAAGTACATGTAGTTCATTAATATTACTCAGTACTTAAATATGTAATTACACTGTAACAATGACCTTAAAATAAAGTGTAACCTTTTTTTGTGCGTGTAAAGTTAGATGCATGCAATTATGCATAATGTATAGCGATTACTATAGTAACTGTAACATGTAACAATGACACTGTAAAATAAAGTGTTACTGAACTGTTTCTTGAGCACCAAATCGGCATATTAGAAAATATTAACGGATCATGAGACACTGATGCTGAAAATACAGCAATGCCATAGGAATAAATTATATTTTAAAATATATTAAAATAGAAAACAATATTTTTTAATTGTAATGTAATTCTGATCTGTACCGTAACTATAGTATTATTCAAATAAATGCAGCCTTGGTGAGCATAAGAGATTTCCTTCAAATTCCATTTATCCGTTTGTCTGGGATTCTCAGGAAAAAAGTGAACCGATTCGTTGAATATCAGCAAGTTACCAGCACTCACTTTTGCTGCTCTATCTGTAACCTCTCTGCCTCTACTTTTCTTCTCTGTTCCTCCTCTTTTATCCTCCTCTCCTCTTCTTCTCTCCGTCGTGCTTCTTCTTCCAGCCGCCGTCGCTCCTGCTCTTCTCTCTCCAGTCTGAGACGTTCTTCCTCTTCTCTCCTAAACACACACACATACGGAATAAAAAGGGCTTCCTACAAGTCTTAATTGACTACATTATGAGAACCTTCAGTAACTATAACTAATACAGAACGTACTGTCTCTTCTCTTGTTCCTCCTTCTCAATCTTATGTGATGTCACATACGGTGCAAACAGAGAACAACAGGAGTTCAGAAGCTTCACAAAGTCCTCCATGGCATCCTCTTTGGCCATGCTGCCAAGCCGTAGCCATTCTTTCCTGAGAAATGCAGTGATAAAGCGTCTATAGACATTGTAGGTTTGTGCAATATGACATCAAAGTCATCATGAAATCAAAATGGACAATTCTTTTTATTATTATTCTTGAGCCCCTAATAGAAAAAAACTATTTCAACTTCCATTTCATGCTGAATATTTTATATAACACGCTACTAAATTACATGAAATTTACTCCAAGGCACAAAGAATACCAGGGTAATACCATTTTTATTGTAGGATACAGAGATATACAGTCATTACATTCTGATCCTCTGTTACCTTCTGTCATTTCCCAGCACGTCAAAAAACCCAATTTCTGGACATGCTTCTGGGTTATAAGGGCCAAGAGTGATTTGCTTATATAGTGCAACCAAGCGGAGGTTTTCTTCATATGTTGTGTTGAAGGCTTTCCCATTCATCTCTGTGTGGGACAAATCATGTAGAAAATCATCATGGAGAAATGACTCTTCTTTAGACAACACCTGGGAGAACCTGAATCCCAATTATTATAAATGGCAGTTTCTAAATGGGTGGAGTTATTATTACATTGTATCTAAGGCAATGATTAACAGAAAACGAACTTTAATTTTGTTTTGCTAGTGCTACAAATAAAGAAACTTAAAGAGACATGACTGCAGGTTGTGACGGGACAGAATAAAGTTGTAAACATTTACCGAAAATGGAAAAAGAAAGTCTAGGCTACTTCATTATCAGTACCTTTAAAGAATTTCAGCGCAAGTCTGAAGAGCTCCTCTAAAGGAAAACCCCAGTTTCTCTCCAAACTCCAAGACTTCTGATTTTCTTCATTATCCTCACATGATTTATGGTCTTCCTCAGTGCCGGGCGCGTGAGTCTCGGTGTTAATACCGTTCTCGCAGGTTTTATCGATCCTCTCGCTGCCATGTTCTTCTCTGTCAAACTCCATCATGTCGAACTGTCAATACGAGCTGCTGCTGCTGCTGTCACAGGTGGCCACGTAGCGCAGAAAACACTTCTCTTCCGTATATTCCCACCGGAAATCCCGGATATTTGTGTGATTTTCAGCTCATTGAAACCACGTTCACTTTTTAGTTACGTCTGTAACTGTGCAGATAAAACCCAAAATGTTCTCCGACGAATTTTCGCTTCGTTTTAAGGCTAAAATGTCATTTTGACATGAACATTATTAGGCTACCTGAGCATACGTTGGCTGACCTGCCTCAAAAAGTCGTAATGCTGCTAGTAAACTGAACCACATTTTCCTTCAAAGCACTCTGACTTCATATTTAATTACATTTTTCTAGTCACACAATTGATAATAACCACCAACATTCTGAAGTATTTTATTTAGTAGCTACATAAAACTATTTTCATAAATGTTTTAATGTCAATATTTAACTGAATTCGCTCAATGGGGCTTTGGTTACAGACATTCTTCAAAATATCTTCTTTTGTGCTCAGCAGAAGAAAGGAATTCATATAGAATTCATATAAAACTATCCCTTTAAATACATGCAAATTACCGCCCAAAGGCAAGCGGACCTCATGAAAAACTGGAAAGCCCAGAATTTTAACAGAAACTAGGGTTTCCAGTCTGTCATGTTTAAAAAAAAAAAAAAAAAAAGACAAGTGGATCTGGCAAGCTTTTGTCCTGTGTGATTTTGCCAACAGTCATTCTCTTCCATCCAAACTGTGTTTAATCCTCTCCTTTACACTTACAAATTGAAGTCATTGCATCAGGCTTTCAAATGCACCCTCTTCTGCCATCACAGACCTCCACAGCAACAATGAAGTTATAGGAATGAGTTCATATGGAGAAAAAAACATTGTCCAGAATCTCTCAAGATTCTACTGAATACATGGTACTCTCAGGGGACAGAGCTGACAAACACCATGATACAAACCTTAATAAGGTATCAGCCATAAGAACTGTATGTAAGAATATACTTTTATTTCATATTGTTAAGTGTTTTGAAATTATATACATTTTTTCAAATATATAAAATCCTTCATCAACAATAACTCTAAATCTTTGAGGAACTCATCTTAATTTGCAACAAGATACAACATTGTGCCTACATATGAATTTGCATAGTAGTCATCTAATTATGACTAATTATTAATAGAATGTTTGTTTAAAGTTTCTGATATTTAATGTTCTCAAAACCGTAGCGCAAAAATGTTATGTATACATTGATCGTGGATGTGGAGCATTTTTCTGAAATGTTTAAGTTGGATACCTGTTTAAATGCTACCAACTTATCTCAGAAAGTTTCAAAAAGAAACATTTTCATAATGTGTGAAGATTGATCAAATGGAATGTTTCCTTAAAGTTCACATAAAGAAAAAAAACATTTGAAATACATTTTAACCTCTTAACTGTCACCGTCCCACAGGTGGGACGCCTGGTGCTCTTTTTTTGATCGCCTTTTTTTCGTATCATATATTTAAGTAATTATCATAAATTAGGTATCATTTGAAAGCTTACAAACTCAAAATCATCCTGTGAAACCCGTTTTGAAATCGGACATTGTGTTACCATGGAAAAGTTACTCTAAATTATTCTAGCGGGCTCCTCCCCTAGTGGGCGGTGTCATGTTTCATAATACAACATTTATTTTAACTACTTTATATTCAAAATCTTTTCCAATCTTGACAAAACACATTGTCGGAAAGGTCTCAAGGGTCTATATTTAGTGACTGTTTTGTGATGGAAGTGATATTTGGACAGAAATTTACAGGAAAATGCATCAAAAAAACAATAAATGGAATTTCAATGACACCGGGTGGCTATTTTTGGTACAGCACCTAAACAAAATCTCATGGGAACTTCAATTTTTGTGATATCAACTTCAAATTTGGAACACAAATTGGTTAGACATGTGGCTTTGATTTTAGAGTAAATTCTTTTTTGTAAAATATATATTTTATATGAAATAAAATATATTTAATACAGTATTTTTCATTTACAGTAAATTTAAACTTCTTTAATATAAGAAGTTTAATTTAATATTTTAAATTGCTTTCACTTCAGCACTAATCTGCAGAGTGTCGTCTTTAAAACGAGACCAAACTTTGGTCTATATTCCAAAGCATTCTTAAATTACAGCCCTTTAAGTTTGGATAGCGCATTTTCATGTGTATTCTCAAAAAGGGGGGTGACAGTTAAAGGGTTAAAAACTGGACGTTTTGTTTTAAAGTTTTATTTCTGGGAACTTAATGGGAACATGAACCTTCATAAAACCTATTTTTGTTATACCCTTTTGGAGGGTATTAGTATTTAAAGTGGTGCTAAGAATTTTTATATATATAGCATCATTCCTGCGAAATAATCAAGGAACTTTGCTGCCGTACAATGGGTGGAGCAGGCGCAATGATATTACGCAGCGCCTGAAAATAGTCCCTAGCATGCTCTCTGTGCAAGCAGGTTGTCATGTTGGTTATGTTGACAGAACTTAGCCTATTTTCAGGTGCTGCGTAATATCATTGCGTCTGCTGCACCCAGAATGAGAGTATAGTTTCTAGCCATATCGGTCTAGAAAATCGCAACTTTTCATTTTCTGTTGGTCTTAGTACACGATGTAATGATACACATCACAACATGTAAATATGAAAATGTTAGCGTTATTTGGTCACTTATTGAGCAGTAGGCTAGCTGGAGCTGTTTACCTCCAGTCTTTGTGCTAAGCTAGGCTAGCGGTGGGTGTGTCAGACAGAGTTAATGCACACACGGAGATGAGAATGTTATGTATGGATTTATCTAACTCTGGGGGATACAGTGAAAAAGCTAAAGTCCCAAAAAGTCGGTGTGTTCCTTTAAAGGCTTAGTTCACCCAAAAATGAAAATTCTGTCATTAATTAATCCTTCATTCATTTTCGGAACACAAATTAAGATATTTTTGATGAAATCCGAGAGCTCTCTGACCCCTCCACAGACAGCAATGTAATTAACACTTTCAAGGCCCAGAAAGGTAGTACTCGACAACTCGATAGCACGAGAGTCCAACTAACGAACACATTACAATTATGACAAGATGGTTATACCGATCACGAAAAGAGGACCCAAAGGAAACAAACATATATTAGGAGAATATTATCTTACTGTTCGGACACACTTTGAGAGCTGACGCTTGAAACAGACAGTGAGGAGGTTTAGACGCTCCAGTCTTATACGGTTTGGAAATGAACGGGTCTTTATCATCGCTGAAGTGAACAACAATACGATCATTAAATGGACAAGCAAGCAAACATGACACATGAGCATATTCAAGAAAAAGCTAGCATATATTAGTTCTGTGAAACAAAACAAAATCAATGTTACTCGCCTATTGAGAAGAAATAAAGGAACCTCAGCCTTTGCTCCGAGTTCTCTCCAGCGCTGGAAAGCTGATCTGATATTTACATGGGTCCTACTTCTTGCCTGATTGTAAGCCTTCTTTTGTTCCACAGACATCTTCCACATGTGTTTTTTTATCTGCACTGAGCGCTTTCTTCTCCCCATCATTAGTAGACACGTCCCTTACTGCTGATTGGCTATAAGTTTGTTTTGGTACTCGTCCCGAGACACTTTTATAAAGCAGTTTTGAAATACCACTAACCCCACCTTTAAGGCTGCGAGTGATTTCAATGTTAAGTCAATGGAAAGGTGCATTGACGCACGTCTGGAGGTCCTGCGGCCTGATGGACGCGATTCCGCCTCAGTCGCGCATCCAGTTTGCGCGAATGACGCAAATTGAACGCAAATTGAGCGTCTTGCACGAGTAGTGCTTTTTGTGCATTCACGTGTTTGAAGCGAATTCGCGTCTGACACCCGAGTTGAAATTTTTTTTTCATGCTGCGTTAACCAATCAGGTGCCTGCTTGCTGCTGTCACGCGGCAAAGTGACGTGATGAGAAACCCTGCATAATTTAATAATACTATTAAACCAAAATGAGGTTTTAAGACTTTTTCAGGTGAGAATGTAGTTGTTTAAAGCTCAAATCTGTGGTTTATGTATAAAGAGAGCGCCTATTTTAAAAATATATATATTCTTGCGTTTTTGGAGTTGTAAGATCCAGGTGATCACCGGGCACTCAGCGCTCATTAACCCCGGCGACAGCAGCCTTTCCTCGGCTAGTCCTTCTGCTGTTTGCCGCTGGCTCTGATGTCCTGTAGTGGTTCGTCTTGTGTATATCTAATGGGCGATCTTTGGTGTCATAAATCTATAATTTGTTGTCTGCCTCATCGTTTTGAGTGAGGGCAAAGAGAAGTTTCATAACTTTATTTTTTAAGGATATTTAAATATATACTCACCTAAAGGATTATTAGGAACACAATACTAATACTGTGTTTGACCCCCTTTCGCCTTCAGAACTGCCTTAATTCTACGTGGCATTGATTCAACAAGGTGCTGAAAGCATTCTTTAGAAATGTTGGCCCATATTGATAGGATAGCATCTTGCAGTTGATGGAGATTTGTGAGATGCACATCCAGGGCACGAAGCTCCCGTTCCACCACATCCCAAAGATGCTCTATTGGGTTGAGATCTGGTGACTGTGGGGGCCATTTTAGGACAGTGAACTCATTGTCATGTTCAAGAAACCAATTTGAAATGATTCAAGCTTTGTGACATGGTGCATTATCCTGCTGGAAGTAGCCATCAGAGGATGGGTACATGGTGGTTATAAAGGGATGGACATGGTCAGAAACGTTGCTCAGGTAGGCCGTGGCACTTAAACGATACCCAATTGGCACTAAGGGGTCTAAAGTGTGCCAAGAAACATCCCCCACACCATTACACCACCACCACCAGCCTGCACAGTGGTAACAAGGCATGATGGATCCATGTAGCCTCTTTTTCCTATTTGTAGTGGAGATGAGTGGTACCCGGTGGGGTCTTCTGCTGTTGTAGCCCATCCGCCTCAAGGTTGCACGTGTTGTGGCTTCACAAATGCTTTGCTGCATACCTCGGTTGTAACGAGTGGTTATTTCAGTCAAAGTTGCTCTTCTATCAGCTTGAATCAGTCGGCCCATTCTCCTCTGACCTCTAGCATCAACAAGGCATTTTCGCCCACAGGACTGCCGCATACTGGATGTTTTTCCCTTTTCACACCATTCTTTGTAAACCCTAGAAATGGTTGTGCGTGAAAATCCCAGTAACTGAGCAGACTGTGAAATACTCAGACTGGCCTGTCTGGCACCAACAACCATGCCACGCTCAAAATTGCTTAAATCACCTTTCTTTCCCATTCTGACATTCAGTTTGGAGTTCAGGAGATTGTCTTGACCAGGAACACTCCCCTAAATGCATTGAAGCAACTACCATGTGATTGGTTGATTAGATAATTGCATTAATGAGAAATTGAACAGGTGTTCCTAATAATCCTTTAGGTGAGTGTACATGCAGTTAAGATAATGTAGGCGTTGCCTGGACCACATGTGTGTGGCTATTAATGTTTAACATATATTTTTAATTAAAATGAAAAGATGCAGAGTGGTGTTTTATGACATATTTCTCCTGGAGCGCATTAAACGCTCGTCTATTTCGCTTAAAACGCTCAATTTATACGCACGTCCAATTCGCTGTGTATGCGCGAATGGATTCAAAATGTTCAAGCGTCCAACTAGACGCGGTAGAAACGATTTTGACACTCTATTCGCGTTTGGTGTGAACGCAGCATAAGGTTGAACCACTGGAGTCACATGGACTATTTTAATAATGTTTTTACTACCTTTCTGGGCCTTGAAAGTGTTAATTACATTGCTGTCTATGGAGGGGTCAGAGAGCTCTCGGATTTCATCAAAAATATCTTGTGTTCTGAAGATGAATGAAAGTCTTACGGGTTTGGGACGACATGAGGGTGAGTAATTAATGACAGAATATTCATTTTTGGGTGAACTAACCCTTTAACCATTCAAAACGGTGTTAGTGTATAACCTGGTCTTCATTCATTATACTTTGAATTCCCCTACATTCTGTTTCTCCGGCAATTATCATTCATCGTTTAATGTCTGCATTCACTATTGTGCGTTTTGAATACTGAGAGCTTTTAACGTCAACATGAATTTCCATTTGCAAACCCTGTGTCAAGTGGAACTTGAAGTTATCCATCAGGAATTATATTAATAGGTATGTGGCTATTGGTTAACATTATAGCTTTTATCAGCAGGAAAGGAAAGTTGTTTTAAAAATTATCAAGACAAACATTTTTTTTTCTTTGAAACAACATGCACCGATGAATCATTACACAAGTCCAAGAATGTGCAGTAAGACATTACATTGGGTCCATTTTGATTTCATGTTGACTTTAAATTGAGTTTGCTGTGTCTTACACATGCACTGCCCATGGGGTAAAGGTGCCAGGATCTGCAGGAGGACACTAAAACAAACACACACATAAGTTTAACGGTTAACAACACTCTGTGAACTTCAGTAGGCCCTATCAGAAGCATTTGATAAGATATCAAACATTAAACCACATCAAATTTAATATGAAATATAATTTATATATACTACTATTCAAAAGTTTGGTGTCCATAAGATCTTTTTTTCAACATTACTCCAGTCTTCAGTGTCACATGATCCTTCAGAAATCATTCTAATATGCTGATTTGCTTCTCATTATCAACTTGATAATGACACAAGTTGTAGTGTTTGATATTTTTGTAGAAACCGTAATACAGTTTTTTCGGTGTTCTTTGATGAAAAGAAAGTTGAAAAGAACAGTATTTATTTGAGATAGAAATCTTATGTAACATTGCAAATGTCTGCACTGTCACTTTTAATCAATTTAATGCATCCTTTCTGAATACACATATCAATTTCTGTCAAAAAAAAAAAAAAATCATATTGAGCCCAAACTTTTGAACAGTAGTGTCTAACTTGATTTGAAATGACCCTGGTTCAGATTTGATGCAATGTTTAAAGCTACACTGTGTAACTTTTTTAGTTTATTCTTAGCTAAAAACACTTAGTTCTTTCAAAAATATAAGTGCTCATTAATGTATATTTACTTATTTCAAGTTATAAAGTATTCTCGTAAGTTTATAATATGCCATTGAAAATACATACGGGTAAGGGGTTCGAATGGGGGTCGCCATGTTGCCCCTCCATCTTGAAAGTACATTAGCCAAAGAGGGACATACCCGTAAATTCAAGCTTCGCCTTTCGCGTTTTAACACTCGATGGCACCGTGTCTGGATTGAACTGGAAGCCATGTTAATCTTGGACTAAAACGGCCACCGTAGGAGTTAAAACGAAATCGGAATTGGGAGGAACAGAACCTAATATTTACTGGATGGTCATATACCTTTTCACCGCTAGATGGGGGAAAATATCACACAGTGTAGCTTTAAATTTGATCTTTAATCATTATGCAGCTCTGTGAGCATTAAAAAGTTACTACATACCAGTTTAGTAAACTTGTCCTCACAGGCATTTCGTATCCGTTCAGGCGTGGCGGGGCTGTCCAGTCTGAAGGGTCCAGTCAGGCTGGACTCAGCCCTGGCAGAAGTGATGGCATCTTTAATGGCATAAAACACTGAGGCCGCCAGAAAGAGAGGAGGCTCACCCACAGCCTGAGCACAAGCACACAGCCATAAAGGTTAACGGACACAAACTATGATCTTACTGCGGAGTCGGTTGTTGTGATTCAACCAACCTTTGAGGAGAAGATGGCCCTCTCGTTGGGAGCGTCTCTGAGCAGCGAGACCTTTAATTCAATGGGAATATCCCCAAAAGCGGGAATCTTATACATGCCGGGTCCACGAGTATATAGGTAACCATCAGGGGAGTAGCGTAGTTCCTCTAGCGTGAACAGACCTAAACCTTGCATGAACCCGCCCTCCACCTGCACACGGAGCCATAAATCAGATAATATTAATTATGAATGGACAATGGAGTGATCTGCTTTATTAATTTCAGATGAAATACCTGTCCAATGTCCAATGCTGGATTTAAACTCTTGCCCACATCCATGACTATGGACGTATGAAGATTCTGACAGGAAAGTTAACTTTTTAGCTTGCATCTCAAATATGTAATCTGTTATGTAGAGACCAGATGTCCTGTGGTCAGTAAAACTGACATTTAAACATAACAAATACACAATTAACGTTGGCATTACCTTGTGACTGCCAGTTAGACAGTCTATCTCCACCTCAGAGACGGCCACGCCATAACTGAAGTAGTTAAATGCCCTTCCTGAATTTGTGTCAAAGTCATAGCCAAGATCTGGAGTCCTAGAAAATAGAATCAGATTCATTATAACTGAATTATGACCAACATAGCACTGTGAAATGTGAAAATGATCAAATTTATTGGAATTTGATTTGTTTTTTTAGCTGAAGAAAATATTAAGAAATGAACATACTTGTAAAATCCATTGGCAGACAGATTTACTCTGTCAAAATAGGCTGCTTTCACCTGCAATAGAAATAATGTCATTATATATATACTGTATTGAAACAAAAATTGAAACAGGTATTGAAACAGGAGATTGTCTTGACCAGGACCACACCCCTAAATGCATTGAAGCAACTGCCATGTGATTGGTTGATTAGATAATTGCATTAATGAGAAATTGAACAGGTGTTCCTAATAATCCTTTAGGTGAGTGGTAAATGTGTTTTGGAGAAACACATTTATTTCATAATGTGATTTCATAATTTCAAATCACATTATGAAATAAATGTGTTTCTCCAAAACACGTATAATATATTTCATAATGTGAATATATATAATATATATATATTCAAACATTTAATAAATAATAACATACAAAAACTATACTGACCCAATCCTCCCAGCAGCCTTTGGGGTTTTTGTCTTTGTAAGGCTGAAGTCTCTGTAGTAACATCTGGCAGGCATTCTATGGGACATTACAGGTTTGTGTGGAATTACTGATTATGATAAATGTTGATGTGAAATAATGTTGTGCATTCATTTGATGGCTGACATACACTACTGTTGGGGTCGGTCATTTTTAAAAATGTTTCTTATGCTCACAAATGTTACATTTATTAGATAAAAAATACAGTAATACTATGAACTATCTTCACAATTGAAAATAATTGCTTTCTATTTTAATATACTTTCAAATGTAATTTATTCCTGTGATGGAAGAAACATTTCTTATTGTCAATGTTGAAAACAGTTGTGCTGCTTAATATTTTTGTGGAAAATGAGATAATTTTTTTTTCATGATTCCTCAATTTTTTATCAATTTAATGTATTATATTTATATTATATTTAAGCATTTGGCAGACGCTTTTATCCAAAGCAGGGACAATCCCCCTGGAGCAACATGGAGTAAAGTGCCTTGCTCAAGGACACACTGGTGGTGACCGCTGGGATCGAACCAGCAACCTTCTGCATATCAGTTCCATGGTTTAACCCACTGGACCACCATCTCACATGGTAGATTCTCACCATCTCACATAATGTAGATTTTAAAAAACCTTACTAACCCCAAACTTTTGAAAGACAGTGTAAAAAGCATCATAAATTGTAATTTCTGCTGCATGAGGCTTACATAGACGGCCATGCCGTTAAGATCTGAGGAGGCAGAGGCGGCCGTAGGGCTGGTGTTGGGAACTGTGTTAGTGCTGGTCTCTGTGATGTGAATCTTTGTGCTGGGGATTCCAAGGGTCTTACTGGCCACCTGCAAAAAACAAAAATGAATATAAACAGTTGAGATCAACATTTTAATATAGAATTTTGTGTGTGTGTGTGTTTTGTTTGCATTACCTGGACCATTTTAGTGTGCAAGCCTTGTCCCATCTCTGTTCCACCATGAGTTAGTAGAACCGAACCATCTGAATACACAAGTACTAATGCTCCTGCCTGAATCAAAAATGTACATCACACACATATATACCCAATAACCTCTTTCTAATAATTATTTAGAGCCTGAGAGGAAGAGGGCTGACCTGGTTGAGGAAGACGGCAGTGAAGCTGATGCCAAACTTGGTGGGAATGATGGACAGCCCTCTCTTGGTCCAACGGTGCTGCCTGGAATGAAAGGATTACAGCAGTTCTTACTAGAGATGCACCGATTTTTTTGTTAATGAAATCGGCCGATATTATAAATTTTTGCCGATTCCGATTTTCTTTCTAAGAACTATAATTGACAGCTATACAAACAAAAACCCACTTTTTCTTCAAAGCAAATTTTTTTTTTTATTATAAAATAAATGATTAAACATTACAACAGGATCTTCTCTCACTTAAACAACTCTCAAAAAATAAGT
This sequence comes from Romanogobio albipinnatus, assembly GCA_023566225.1. NCBI lineage: Eukaryota > Metazoa > Chordata > Actinopteri > Cypriniformes > Gobionidae > Romanogobio > Romanogobio albipinnatus. The sequence continues at coordinate 36,395,165 of CM042249.1, forward strand.
GTTCTGTGCCTGGAAAGAAGTATAAATAACAAATAACTGAAAATCATTTGCTTTATGAAACAAAACATTATAAATTGACCTTTTTCTATTTTTTACTTGTCTTACAAAAGTCAAAAGAGCCTATGAATGAAAAAAACCCGATGTGTACAATACCCCTTCAAATAATAGTTCAGTAATTTGGGTAATAAATGTTGCCAGCTAGGGATGTCACGGTACCAAATTCCAGTAATCGGTACCAATACCATAAAACTTTTACGGTACTCGGTACCAATTGCGGAACCACAGCTAAATGTTTTTTATATTTTTTTATTTATTTAACCATTTAAAAAAAAAAAAATTAAATGTATTAAGTTTATTATTTATGATGAAAAAAATTAACCAAACTTTTATTTTGACGGGTTGCCGTTGCCCTTGAGTGTCTGTGTTCATGATATGATTTTCTCAAATGAAATGGTAAATTCTCATGAAGTGACGGTTTATGCGTTCAGATGGTCATCCAGCGCCATGAAGTCCATAATTTCTTTGTAATTGCTTTGGTCTTTTCGCTGCTTATACCAAGGAAAGATAGGAGAGGCTGCTGACCTGTGGCTGGCTCTGAGCTCTGGCTTGCTTTAGCCGTTTTACCTTTACTACCCTCTTCAATCTGGGCATGTTCCGCGGGGTGATGGCGTTTTAAGTGTCTAATTTGGTTTGTCGTGTTGTGTGCTTTCCTGGTGGTTTCCCCGCGGCTTATTTTAACCTTACAAGTTTTACAAATGGCATAATTAGTGTCTTCTTCACTCACAGTAAAAAACTTTGATGCCAACGACATGTTTGCATGTGGCTGTGAGCGCGAGCATGGCTGTGATGTCAACGTCGCGGCCGTGCACGTGCTCACAGCCGCATGTAGACGGATCGGCTCAAAAAAGGAAGCAGGTGAGACTGATCTGCCGATCACCGATCAGGGCCGATCATGCAAAAAAATCGGCCAATTCCAATCCCTGGCTGATCAATCGGTGCATCTCTAGTTCTTACCCAACAAGCTTGGCAGTACCTGAACTGAAAACTTATTAACAGTAACATCTAAATAAAATCCCTTCATGAAATGACATCTTATAATGCTCTGTGCCATTTTAGTATTACTGTTATAGTGTTTATAAATACTTTGAATTAACATTTATTTTTCATATATATATATATATATATTTATTAGTGGTGGGCATAGATAATTTTTTTTAATCTAGATTAATTCCAAAATTAATCTAGATTAATCTAGATTAAAATGGCTCATTTGAATTCTGCCGAAGGCATTGAGAATATGTGTGCTCGTAAGTGATCGTTTGTCTTTTTGTAGTTTGAATAATAAATAACTTCTGTCCCTTTAAGACCTGACACACGCATATCCAAACACTGTTCCTGTGCGCTGGTTATGACTGTGTTTACTTTAATACTCACCAAGATGGGCATTGAGACATTTTTGAGTGTATTTGACCATTAATAAGATGGAAAAAGGAGCTCATTTTTGCACTTGTATGTCAGAGGCGGCTTTATTACGGTATGTGTGTGCGCTTCAGATGCGAGCGCGAAATCTACGGGAATTAGTTGAATTAACGTTATGAGCAACCCCCATGAAATTCAGACCAGTCACACCAATACTAACAAAAGTCCAGCAGAACACCCGTTCGCAATGTTCAGAGGATTAAACGGACTGAATGAGAGGAGGCGGGTTAGTGTCTCGCTGCTGGTCGGAGAGGAGAGAAGAGTGCAGCTGATAATACTGTAGAAAATGAGTATTGTATAGTTTCAGATATTTCTGTATCGATACATAGCAAAATATTTTTGACAAAACTAGAAGGCATACACACAGGTTCGAAGACTCGTTCTCTCGCCCCCTACAGTGCAATTCGGCTAGGTGTACATCCGCGCTAAAATATCAAGGTGAAAGCCATCATAGCTTGCGTAGAACAGACCCAGCTCCCAAACCAACTTTATTTTTTTATCGCCCGATAAGAGTCTCGCGTTAACGGCCCACCACTAAAATATATATATATATATATTAGGGGTGGCACGGTTCACAAAACCCACGGTTCGGTTTGTATCACGGTTTTAGGTTCTGTACTCTTGTTGTTGTTGTTGTTTTTAATCGTTAACACTCCAGAAATTTACTTCAGCACATGATATATATGGCTTAATCATCCACAATTAGGATACAGTATTAAAAATTGTTATATCAAGTTGTTTCCTAACTGGCTGTCTACCGAGTCCGACACATTGGCGTAACATTTTTCATGTTAATCATATCAATTTTGATCAGAACAATGCACTGTGGCTTTAATTCAGCTGACCTGATGAACACATTTCACCATGAAGTGTTCCGTGTGTTTCACAATCACCATATGACATCCAGCGCTGTGAAAAAATCAAATAAAATACACAAAAACACAACACTGCCAGAAGTTTTTGCCCAAACTTCAAAGGCATGTTTACATTTTTAGAACTAGAAGCATATCTTAACTTTTAAATGTTACATTTATCATGTGAACTACTTATATACAACATATGAATGTGTGTATGAGACAGAGGGGAACACGGTCGCATTTGCAACAGATGTTGCCCATCATAAATCAAAGCACGAGACAGACAGGGGTCGGAGGAGAACACCGGAAAATGTGACAGAATGGACTATATTTGCCTGTATTTGCAATACACGAGCCGTTGTTCAGCTGCGCGACTCGCGAGACAAACACTGTCAGTGTGTGTCTGCTCAACGGGCACGCGCGGCACGGTACCCACTCTCGCACTGCATCTGCCCTGCTATATGATGCTAGCGCATCCTCCAACTCCGGGCAGCCTTCCTTATCTCTCCCACTTTCATTTCTACATGTGAGGTGACCTGCAGCACTCCACTTTTACTTTACTGTATGTCCACACACACCTCTTATTTCGCGCGAAAAGGACACCCACTGTCTGAAGTAACATACGGGCACGAGGATACATTGCGCATGCACGAACCGTGCAACGCACACACTCCGAACCGAGACAAGCGAACCGAACGGTTCGGTTTTTTTCCATGTACCGTGCCACCCCTAATATATATATATATATATATACAGTGAGGAAAATAAGTATTTGAACACCCTGCTATTTTGCAAGTTCTCCCACTTAGAAATCATGGAGGGGTCTGAAATTGTCATCGTAGGTGCATGTCCACTGTGAGAGACATAATCTAAAAAAAAAAAAATCCAGAAATCACAATATATGATTTTTGAACTATTTATTTGTATGATACAGCTGCAAATAAGCATTTGAACACCTGAGAAAATCAATGTTAATATTTGGTACAGTAGCCTTTGTTTGCAATTACAGAGGTCAAACATTTCCTGTAGTTTTTCACCAGGTTTGCACACACTGCAGGAGGGATTGTGGCCCACTCCTCCACACAGATCTTCTCTAGATCAGTCAGGTTTCTGGCCTGTCGCTGAGAAACACGGAGTTTGAGCTCCCTCCAAAGATTCTCTATTGGGTTTAGGTCTGGAGACTGGCTAGGCCACGCCAGAACCTTGATATGCTTCTTACAGAGCCACTCCTTGGTTATCCTGGCTGTGTGCTTCGGGTCATTGTCATGTTGGAAGACCCAGCCTCGACCCATCTTCAATGCTCTAACTGAGGGAAGGAGGTTGTTCCCCAAAATCTTGCAATACATGGCCCGGGTCATCCTCTCCTTAATACAGTGCAGTCGCCCTGTCCCATGTGCAGAAAAACACCCCCAAAGCATGATGCTACCACCCCCATGCTTCACAGTAGGGATGGTGTTCTTGGGATGATACTCATCATTCTTCTTCCTCCAAACACGTTTAGTGGAATTATGACCAAAAAGTTATATTTTGGTCTCATCTGACCACATGACTTTCTCCCATGACTCCTCTGGATCATCCAAATGGTCATTGGCAAACTTAAGACGGGCCTTGACATGTGCTGGTTTAAGCAGGGGAACCTTCCGTGCCATGCATGATTTCAAACCATGACGGCTTAGTGTATTACCAACAGTAACCTTGGAAACGGTGATCCCAGCTCTTTTCAGGTCATTGACCAGCTCCTCCCGTGTAGTTGTGGGCTGATATTTCACCTTTCTTAGGATCATTGAGACCCCACGAGGTGAGATCTTGCATGGAGCCCCAGTCCGAGGGAGATTGACAGTCATGTTTAGCTTCTTCCATTTTCTAATGATTGCTCCAACAGTGGACCTTTTTTCACCAAGCTGCTTGGCAATTTCCCCATAGCCCTTTCCAGCCTTGTGGAGGTGTACAATTTTGTCTCTATTGTCTTTGGACAGCTCTTTGGTTTTGGTCATGTTAGTAGTTGGATTCTTACTGATTGTATGGGGTGGACAGGTGTCTTTATGCAGCTAACGACCTCAAACAGGTGCATCTAATTTAGGATAATAAATGGAGTGGAGGTGGACATTTTAAAGGCAGACTAACAGGTCTTTGAGGGTCAGAATTCTAGCTGATAGACAGGTGTTCAAATACTTATTTGCAGTTGTATCATACAAATAAATAGTTTAAAAATCATATATTGTGATTTCTGGATTTTTTTTATATAGATTATGTCTCTCACAGTGAACATGCACCTACGATAAAATCTAGACTAAAAACACATCTCTTTACTGTGGCATACACATAAAACACTTTTTCAATTAATTGATTGTTAGGCTGCATTAACTAGGTCAGCCGGAACCGGGAACACTTCCCATAACACCTGATGTACTCGTTACATCATCAGAAGAATGGCATCTACGCTAATTATATTCTCTCTGTTTTATCCCGAGGTTTACTGCAGTCAGCCGGATCCGGGCCGTATCCAAATCAGATGGTGGACCTGCGCCAGAGAAGACTAACATAGGACCCCGAACTGTCTGCAGAGACCGTGTCAATTATTCTCCCCCTGCAACTGCCTCATCGACACGGCATCTAAATAAACCCGTCACCAGTGTGATGACTCCGATTGTTCGAATATTACCATTAAATAATACTTAAATCGATATGTCATCCGCAATAAACCCGTCTCCAGCGTGTTGCCTCCGATCATTCGAATATTGCACTTTAATAATTATTTAATCAACATCATCCTCAATAAACCCGTCTCCAGCGTGTTGCCTCCGGTCCTTTGAATATTCCGATCTATTGTGACCTCTGACCTGTAAAGCAGCCAGAATAATAATAATAATATGCTGTTTGTTAATTGGCCAGAGGAGAACTGGCACCCTGACTGAGCCTGGTTTCTCCCAAGGTTTATTTTTCTCCATTAGGTCACCTAATGGGGTTTTGGTTTCCTTGCCACTGTTGCCTCTGGCTTGGCGTGCTCAGTTGGGGACACTATATTTTTCAACTAAACATCGAAATAAATCTAATTAATGAACTAATTTAACCATATAAACTAAATTACTGATCTAATTATTGATCTAAAGCCCACACTGTCACCGTATGGAAATTGAAATGAACTGATGACATCAAATGGCTATACAGCTGAATAAAATTAGGCTGCATTATTTTGCTGTTTAACACTGTAAAGCTGCTTTGAAACAATCTCCATTGTTAAAAGCGCTATATAAATAAAGTTGACTTGACGATGACAATTTCAGACCCCTCCATGATTTCCAAATGGGAGAACTTGCAAAATAGCAGGGAGTTCAAATACTTAATTTCCTCACTATATATATATATATATATATATATATATATATATATATATATATATATATATATATATATATATATATATATATATATATATATATATATATATATATATATATATATATATATATATATATATATATATATATATATATATATATATATATATATTATTTAGCTCTATTTTAATTTAATTTTACATTTATTTATTTTTTAAATTTAGTTCTGTTTTCATTTATTTTTTTATAATTTATTTCAGTTTTAGTATTTCAGCCTAAACTAAACTTTAGTACTTCAGCCTGAACTATTTTTCTTTTAAAATGTTTTGGTTTGTCATCTAATATTTGTTTTATTTGAGTTTTTTTTTTAATAATGAACATGATCTTACTTATTTTAAAATGTAGTTTAGCTTTAGCTAATAACTCTGACGCTGCTCAGTTGAAACTGAAGTGTATTGAATATGATAGAGCAAATAAAATTTTTTTTTATTTTATATTTAATTATTTTTTTGTTTATTTTGTTAATAAAAATATTACATTTATTTTTAGTTTATAAAAATATTCAGTTTATTTGTCATTGGTTATTTTATTATTACACAATTTGTATTATTTGTAAATTTAGTAAATTATATTTTTATTATTTATTTACATTTTAGTTTTTTTTTTTATCTCATAATGTCGTTGTTTTTGGCACCATGACATTTACCTCAAAATATCAAGGAAAACATTTCTCGTTTTCTGCACAAACTCCCAATTCTGTTGATGCGCTTAATATCTAATATATAATATATAAGACCAGGTTTCAGACCTGTTGTATTGTTCCACTGCATCCTTGCGCTTGTTGAAGTCTGAGAGCTGCATGCACTCCTCCCAGCAGCGATCAATGGTAAACTGCTCCAGACGCTGATTAAAGTGGGTGAGATCTCCCTCCTTGTACATGTTCAATCTCCTCACCTGAAATTAGTGAAGTATCATGTTACATGTGATCAGTATAGTATGAACTATGAGAGAGAGAGAGAGAGAGAGAGAGAGAGAGAGAGAGAGAGAGAGAGAGAGAGAGAGAGAGAGAGAGAGAGAAATGCAGTATGAACCTCTTCTGCTGGCAGACTACAGCTCAAAGCCACATCACTCATCCAGCTCTCTGCGATCATCATTCCCTGCGGCCCACCGAAGCCTCTGAACGCAGAGTTAGACGGCAGGTTGGTTTTACACACGTAGCCTGTGCCACGAATGTTAGGAATGTTGTAGGAGTTATCCATGTGGAATAGTGCCCTCTCCAGGATCTGTGCAGGGAGGATGCACATGTTAGGTTTGGAGGGTAAGAAAATATATCTTGTAACGTGTCTAACTGACCAACAGGGGGCAACAGATCAAAACTTCAAAACTTTGGGATGCCTACTCACTGACAGTGACAGGTCCAGTGAATTGCCTGCATTGCTGTAGAGTGTCACATCAAGTGCCATCACTCTTCCATTGTTCATGTAACCAACCTAGACATGAGATTATATGAGAGTGATAGTGTGTGAGAAAAGTCTAACAAAGACAAGGACAATATCTGGCTAATTTGCAACATTTCTCACCTTGTAACGACCGAAGAATGGATGCCGACCACCTGTGACCAGCATGTCCTCATCGCGATCTAACATGCAGCGCACTGGTCGCTTGACCCTGAAATAAAAAGACAAAACAAAATGTTCAACTTCCACAATGTTACATCCAGCCTCCCTTTATATAATGAGGCATCAATTTACTATAAATGTTCATACGTATGCGCGGCAACAGCAACCACTGTGGAGAGAATGGTGCTCCGACTCTCTTTCCCTCCAAATCCTCCTCCCATCCTCTTCACACGACACACGACCCGGTTGGCAGGCACTCCTAGAGCTTTAGCCACAAGGGCCTGAGCCAAGCACAGCAAATCATTTGCATAAGGACAGTCCAATTAAGTGGACAGTCCAATCCACATTTTTGTTATTAATCAATTAACCGTCCATCCATTCATCCATCACCATCGTCTGTCTGTGACTACCTGTCTGTCTGTCTTTCATCTGTCTGTCTAACTGTCTGTCTATCTAACTGTCTGTCTGTCTGAGTATCTATCTATCTATCTATCTATCTATCTATCTATCTATCTATCTATCTATCTATCTATCTATCTATCTATCTATCTATCTATCTATCTATCTATCTATCTATCTATCTATCTGTCTGTCTGTCTGTCTGTCTGTCTGTCTGTCTGTCTGTCTGTCTATCTATCTATCTATCTATCTATCTATCTGTCTGTCTTTCACTTGTCTGTCTGTCTGTCTTTCATCTGTCTGTCTGTTTGACTATCTGTCTGTCTGACTATCTATCTGTCTGTCTTTCATTTGTCTGTCTGTCTGACTACCTGTCTGTCTGTCTTTCATCTGTCTGTCTGACTATCTATCTGTCTGTCTTTCATTTGTCTGTCTGTCTGACTACCTGTCTGTCTTTCATCTGTCTGTCTGACTATCTATCTGTCTGTCTTTCATTTGTCTGTCTGTCTGACTACCTGTCTGTCTGTCTGTCTGTCTTTCATCTGTCTGTCTGACTATCTATCTGTCTGTCTTTCATCTTTCTTTCTTTCTGTCTGACTACCTGTCTGTCTGTCTATCATCTGTCTGTTTTGTTATTTTACTCATTTGTATTATTATTATAAAACAATAATGTTAATAATCATATTTTTCATTATTACATTTTTTTATATTACTTATTGTTAAATAAAATTAACACAAATGAAATATAATTGTTTAATTAATTAAATAAAAATAAAACAAAGTAAAAAAAAACATAAACATTATATATAACATTTTACAATTAACTCTAAGACAATATTTTTAAGCCTTATGCCATCATATAAACTGTTTAGATTGAGAATGTGGATCGGATAAATTATCTTGCTCCAATCCCCTACAGAGAGTGATTCTTGTATATGTTTACTTGAGTCTTGGAGGCCGCCTGTGTGGAAACAAACAGCTCCATTTCTCCATCCTCTCCACGAGGGATAGCCAGCGTGCAATTAGTCTCCAGATAAAACTGTTCCTGTCCTCCAATGTGCATCTCACCTGCAGAATCACAAATTCTGAATCAGCTCATCAAATTAAAAAGAAATAAGACTGAACAGAATCTTTCAAGGAATTTAAATGGTGGGGGAGAAAACTGCAGATCTACCGCAGAATTTGTGCACATTTATATTCAGGTACAGACTTCCTGTTTCATGAATAAACATATGCTTTTAAATAATATAAATCTTTATTAGATACTTTTTTTAATCAGAAAAAGGCTTGATGCAGTGTATCGTTAGCTATATTTCCATCAAGTTAACTTATGTGCAAAATTGTAATATAGCATAAAACATTTGCGAATAAAGCAACGTTTCCAACTTTCTTCTTCCTTGGAAATTGGCCCAAAAAAGTTGCTGCAATCGGGGCAGCCTTTCCTACATCATAAAAGAAAAGCGCGCAGACAAAACACAATAAATTGTCATGTTATTTTGCATTTAGATGATGGTGGTTTGGAAACGCAATCATGTGAGACGCTTCCGGGAGGGAATTAAACCAAATTATTATGATGACAAACTTTGCCGCAGGCATTTCAGATGAACCAGAGCTGTTGAAAAACAGAGTTACGGCACTCCCATAGACTTCCATAGGAACTGAGGAATGCGGAAGTAAAGTGTGTCATGGAGCGACAAATAGTTCCAAACAACCAATAGTTCCAGCACTGAACCCCATTCATTTCAGTGTGTCTCAAGCACACTCGCTGACAAATTTATGAAATTACTGCATATTTTGAGATTTTATGGCATTAGTTTACCTCTCAGGAATATTAATAGAAGAGGTATTTTATGAAGCGCGTTATAGTTAATGTTTATTGTTATATATAATAGATCGTTAGACTCTAACTGCAGTTAATAACGTGAGCAGCACTGCAACAGCTTCTATAACCAGATGCTATTGGTCATATTTCAACAGTTTTTAGTCTCTCTGAGACCTTTCTGTCGAATGCGTTTCTATGAATAATGCCTGGATAAAAAGAGTTGAATTCAATTGGTTGCCCTGTTTTTTTAAACACTATTTAAAACTTCTTTCTTGGGTTAATTTCAGTATAGAATCATTCCTTTATATTCACCTGTTGTGCATGCTTATGTGAGTAAAATAACATTCGGACGTTAACAACATTTCAATTATAAAAGCCACTAACCAGTAGATGGCGGAAGAGGAACACTTATTGGCTCATTAGCCATTTTTTCTTTATTTTGTTGAATTAATTTTTATAGATCATCAAATCACTATTATAACATTAAAATATCTATTTTTGTTACTTTATTTGAACTGAAGTGTTAAATATATAGGCTAATTGTAGGTCTCATGAAAAACTAAAACTTTGACTAAACTTCACAATAAATCTTTATTTAAATCGCCTCTGTGCTTTGTTTCTTATGATGAGAGGATTTGTAGATAATGGGAAGATTTGTGTAAAACGTAAACTTGCACTAAAATTCATTCAGCATTTTGAGACTACATAAAACTTGTTTTAATCGATATGGATTCTCATTCCTGGTAAATGAAACATAACTGGTCATTATTTTCAACAGTCAACACTCAACGCTGTAAAATCATGCACTCACATGACACAAATAAAATAACCAGATATCACTCAAGAAAAACATTAACCTTATCTCTTCTTTATCTCTCCCCAGAATAAAATGCTACTGTAAAGCCTAGTCGAAGTCGATGCACATATTGTGTTAATATTTACCAGAAATTGCTGCAAATTTAGTGAAACTGCTGTCTGTCCTGCTTAATCCTATTCAAACAGATTGACAGTGCGGAGTTGTTTGGAACTATTGAGAGCTCCATGAACCACGTGACCGGGTGGCGGCGAGATCAAAGAGTGTCGCAACTCTCTTTTTCTATGGCTCTGAGGTGAACTAAAACAACATTCGAGATGCTGTGTAATGTGATTGGTCTTCTGGTTAGTCCAGTTATCCAATCACATCCACTGTTGAGGAAAAGTGAGTTTTTCCGCATTGAGGAATTTATTCGGTAAGTGTGTTTCATAGTTTATACGCACACGTTTCATAATTTTTGTGCACCTTGGCGTTTCCATCCAGTGTTTTTTATGCGATATTCCAAAATGCACATCAAATTTGTGGAATGAAACATAGCTACTATCATTTGAAATAAAAACATGGTTATACCATGCAGGATGTGATCAGAGTCTTTGAATCCTTGGGCAACATCTCCTCTCTCTATACTTCTCACTGGCTGATAGAAGGACTTGTTGGTAATAGCATCCTGTTTGAAAGAGTGAACGCAAGCATGTTAGCAAAACCAGTGAAGCTTATCTTATATGTTGTGTGTATTTTTGAACTTTTACAAGCCGTTTCTCTGAAAACCTTGAAAAATCCTGTTATGTAATGATGACAGCGGGAAAAGCACTAAGCAATGGTGAGAGGTCAGAGCAAATAACCATATGTTTTGCAACAATGTTGTAGATCAGCGGTTTTGAGTGGAAACCAAAAAGTTAGTTGTCTGTTGCCATGTCATACTGACAGTCCTATGAGGACCATGGTAACATTTCAATGTTTCATTTTAAGCAGTTCAATATTAAACTTTGTCAGCACTTTATGTCCATGTGCGCACATGATTACGAACCTGAATAGTGACAATCACAGGCTGCAGTTCCTCATAGCTAATATTCACAGCTTTGGCTGCTCTTTGAGCATGAGCCTGTGTGTCTGCCACAATGGCCCCCACTATATGTCCAACACATGTGACCTATAGCATGAAAGATCAATGAGGGGAAGAAAACAATGACAACTCTACATAAATAAAAAAAGTGACTTCCACAATGTATGCATTGTAAAAAAAAAAAAGTTGTTTAAGCTTAAAGTAAGTGTTCGTGCTGCCTTAAATTATTTTAAATTTAGTCAACTTGAAATGTGAAGTTTTACTAAGTTACAACTTTAATATTTTAAGGCAGCACAAACACTTCCTTTTTTAAGTTAAAACTATTTTTTTTTCAGTATATATACATATACTGTAAAAAATGTATACGTGTTTGATATGTCTCACATGTGAACTATATCAAACAGTTTGTCTACCTATCAAAAGTTTGGTGTTGGTATGATTTTTTTTTATATATTTTTGAAAATGTTATTTACTTAAATAACAATAATTTACTATTTACTTAATACAAAATACAGTAAAACAATAATATTGTTAAATATAATTATCATTTAAAATAAATGTTTTCTATTTTAATATAATTTAATTTAAAATGTAATTTATTCTTGTGATGAAAAAACTGAATTTTCATCATCATTATCTTCAGCATCTTCAGTGTCACATGATCATTCAGAAATCATTCTAATATGCTGATTTACTGCTCAAGAAACATTTCTTATTATTATCCACGTTGAAAACAGTTGTGCTGCTTAATATTTTTGTGGAAAAAGAACAGCCTTTATTAAAAAAAAAATTATTTTATTGAATTTTAATGTGTCCTTGCTCAATAAAAATATGAATTCCTTTAAAAAGCTAAATAAAAAAGTTATAAAAAACTGTAGTGTATAATACGGGCGATGAGACCTATCAAATACATTTAAATACATTTAAATAAAAGTGATTCAAGCAAGTATGGAAGCCCATTTCCACCTTACAAGAATTGTGAAACGTATCACAATTGTAAAGTAATTTTTCATAATTGTGTCTAAATTTCTCATAAATAAGACTTATTCCCCTGGTTTCACAGACAACGCTCAATCCAGACTAAAATGAATGTTCGAGCTGTTTTAATTGAAAACAACTTGCACTTAAAATAAGTCAGTACCATTGCTTTGACTAAAGATGCACACCAGTAATGTTTTTTTTTTCTTTCTAAGGCATGTTTATAAAAGCTATTAAAACGTCCTAATTGAACTAAATCCTAATTTTTTTTAATGTTTATTATCGCACAATTAGCTTTATTTTTTTCACTCTAAGGCGAGAAACACCAATAAAGGACTTTGCTGCAAATGTCGGACATTTGTTGGGGGAAATTAGGATTATTTTTAACTTTGCCACGTCCAAAATGCTTAAACATTAAAAGCATACGTCAAAGTGTAACTGCAACAATAAATGATTATGGCATTGAGCTTAAAGCTTGATCATACAATAGCCAACTCTGCAGTCAAGTGGGAATGCACGTGAGAAACATTTTGCATGGGTATCCGTCTACTGTATGTCTGTCATATATGCATGACTTCAAACTTCCAAATGATACACTCTGTTTTGTAAAAGCCATAACATAACTCACAACAGACTTCTATATAAAAGGCAAATACTGTCATAATCGATTTAATTTGTCTCTCATTAGAACTGAAATGTAGATAAATCCACCTTTTCATCTGCAAAAACCGTCTCGTCATAGACGATAGGTCCTGTCATGTTACTCCCTGGGATGTCTTTGGCAGAGATAAATGCAACCACTCCAGGAACTGCTATTGCACCAGAGGTGTCAATGGATCTACAAAGAAAAACAAGTACACACATATTTAATACTTAATCATGGATAATGATTGTCTCAGATCACAACAACCTAGTTCAGTCATAAAAACAACGTAGGCGCACTTTAACATCATCACTGTGCATGTGATAAGCCATATAGTTGGCTTTAACCCAATACTAAATCATTCCAAAACATTCCATAGTCCTTTTCAACTAACTTTACGAGAGCATGAGCTTTAGTGCTCGTGACCAAAGCCAAATGGAGCTCATTTTCATAGCAGGGCATGTCGTCACAGTAGACCGCTTCTCCTGTGGCCTGCTTAAGAGCAGAGAGGTGCATGATCGGGTGCCCTACTACATCATCACTATTATGACCAGGGGGAACTGCCTGAAAATAAAGAAATAAAGAATAAAGTTAAGCAATCTGCCAAAACAATACACAAATAAAGCTGTCAAATGCTTATTTATATGTACCTGGTAGAGCTGTACACTGGATGGTACGTCCAACTGGAAGAGCTCAGTAGCAGTAGCATTCTTGGCACAGATGTCTCCCACAGTCACACCCTGTAGAGACACAGCTCACAATTAAAGTCACCATGAATTCAAAATGGACAATTCTTGTTTTTTTATTGTCTGGCTATCATCAGACTGAGCTCAATCTTTTAAGATTGAACATTGGTCTGGGGAGTCTGCTCTGTATTTTCTTCCGACAAGTAAGCGTGATCAACGGGCATCGTTCAAATGACTCTGTACGCAATTGGATAGTCCTTCAACCAATCAGACCAATGATCCATCGCTTCTCTATCCGACATTGTGTTAAACCCGTCAATAGCGCACCAGGTGGATAACCTGGTTTGTGATTGGTTCCCGCAAAATTGTAACAGAAGCAGGATAGAAATCAAATCGGCGGCAGATTGGGCTGGGTTTACCCAGTCTAGTTTGTTTATGGAATATTACAGAATGTATTACAAATGATTTATCAGTGCACATAATTTTTTTAGTTTTTTTTTTGTCATGTTCTCTCCTAATCTTAATCAAAATAACGTATCCCTCTTGCAGCGGCATCTCTTTACTTCTCTGGTGATGTGTTTACTGGTGCAAGGGCTCTCTGTTCACTGTGAAATGCGTAAAACAGAAAGCCTCTCCAGACAGCGTGCCAGTAACGCATTAAGATCTCTTTCGTGAATGGACATAAGCACACAAAATGTCGAAATGCCTGTTATTGGCGATCATAAGCACAGTCTTAAATGAGTTAAAAAGTCTTACACGACCGTAAAGAGTTGTGAGAACATCAGATGCGTGTCAAAAATAACTCACAGCTCTTGACTGAATCAATTTTGTAGCCTTAATAAGGATTAATCTATATATTTTGACAGAGCAGGATTCAATTAAAAGCTGTTATATTTTTTAAAGCCTATTAAATGTTAAAACGAAGGCTCTCGTTCATATCGCAATATTAAATGGCTATAATTACTAATTTTATCCTCAGAAATTGAGAAAAATCCATTTACACCAGTAGCTGTATTGGTATCGGTGATACTGACCTTCATTCATACTAAGTAAAGAGATGCCATTTAGCAAATATTTAAAATATACTGCATCTTTATGCTGTTTCTACATTTCAATTTGAAATTATACAAAAAATAATTATAATTACCATTTTAATGTTAGTTTAGATTAATTAGTTAGTTAGATTAATCATGATTAATAACAGAAAAATGTGAGATTAATATTTTTTTTAATCGATTGTCAGCACTAATTTGTATTTAAATGATTGATTTATTTAGTCATTTATTTAAATTTAGTCAGAGCAGATAGCCTCGTGGGTAACTGTGCCTCCCTCCCGCAAGCCGAGTTCGATTCCGGGCTTGAGGTTTTTTGCCCATCTCATTCCCCTCTCTCCACCCTTTGGTTTCCTGTCTGATCTCTATTGTAAAGTACAGTGTAAAGGCATAAAAAGGCCCAAAAATATATCCTTAAATTACTTGTATTTTGGACCTGAGTAACACTTGATTGTGTAAGTGTACATAAAAAATACAAACCTCCATCCTCAGGTTAAGAGCCAGTTTGTGCTGGACAGTGAGGAAGAACTTGTAAAAGAGGCTGATAGTCAATGTGCGCCTGTATGTCACCATGCCACCAGGAGCTGAGGGAGACAGACTCATCTCCTCAGCCAATGAGATACAGGCTTCCTCTAGAAGCTCCTCGTTCCATTGCCTGCAATCGAATTACATGATGCAGTCATTCTTCTCACTATTCAGAAATGAGGGTGATTGTCAGAAACAAATTTAAAGGTCCCGTTCTTCGTGTTTTTTTGAAGCTTTGATTGTGTTTACAGTGTGCAATATAACATGTGTTCATGTTTCGCGTGTAAAAAAACACAGTATTTTTCACACAATTTACTTATAACAATTTACAATTTACTTGTACACCGCTGTTTTCACTGTCCTAAAAACAGGCTGATGAGTTCCTTGTTCTATGAAGTCCCTCCTTCAGAAATACGTAACGAGTTCTGATTGTGCCAGCGGTTCCCGTGTTGTGATTTGACAGCAGCTTAACGCACGTTGCACGGTTCCGGTGTTGTGATTTGACCGCAGCTTAGCGCAGGTTGCATGGTTCCTGTGTTCTGATTCGACAGCAGCTTAGCGCACGTTGCACGGAAAGGTCACGCCTCTTACCGTAACGATCTCTAAGTACAGCGTCCCTGGGAAAGCCAAACAAAGGTGATTTGACTCCAGGATGAAAATAACAGCGTCTCGACGACATGGCGACAAACACAATATACAAACGCAAAACTTCCTCTTCTCCACGAGAGAAACAAGACCACGCCCCCTTTTTCCGCGTATTCTTGTGGGCGGAGGTTAGTCAACAAACTGTTCTACTGACGTCATTAAAGCAGGCTGTACCAGGGTGTAGTCCAAGCCGGCCGTTCGCTGTAGGCTTTGAAAGGGAACTTCTGTTAAATTAAATATCTCGCTTGGCATTGAACTTTGAGCTTTATAATTTTACAGGTATTATTTATGCTCTAACAGCAACATTACACACTAACTACAGTTTGAACAATGGGATCATGAAGAACGGGACCTTTAACAAAAATGTGCCACTAAATCAGCCGGGCATCATCTTCTACCTGTTGAGCAACCTGTTGCATGTCAACGTGGCAAGGACAGTGACAGGGGCCATTCCTCCATAGCTTATCCTGATATTCTCCACTATATTGGATTGTTCCTTGAAGAATACATTCATCCCGCATGTGACAATGGCGATGTCATCCTCCTTGCGAGGTGACTGTTTGAATGCTGAGAAGTACTGGCCCTAAAAAATGAATTGAGTGACTGATTCATAAAAAAGTTTCCAAACCAGTATAACTTTATTTTCTTTTTTACAGCGGAGCACAAAAGGAGAAGAGTTGAAGAAATAACATGGAAAGATTCTAACATAAATAGTCATATTGACCAATTTTGGGGCTTGAAAGTCTAAATCACCATTAATTTTCATTATATGTAAAAGAGTAGCCACGATTCTTCAACATCTCTTTTGTATTCCACAGATGATAAAACATCATAGGGGTTTACAACAACATAAGGGTGAGTAATAGATAAAAAAAAAATTGCCATACTTTCGATTACAAAATGTATTTTGAAAAGAATCTGCAAACCTTTCTTGTGTATGGAATCTCAATGGACAACAGAATCTCCTCTGGCTTTAAAACGGTCTTCCTATAACCAGGGAAGAACTTGTCATCCATTTCAAGAACACGTTTCTCCCCTTTAAAAATCAGACAAAGATTTTTTATAGATTTAAAGAAACATACAGGGTCAACACTCTACAGAACATGTTACTAGGCTGACACACTTAACTGTACAGTGTCCTATTTAGCTTTCAGTATCCTTAAACCCTGCCCTATGTACCACAATCATGCAATCAGCTGCCAAACACAGGGAAACTGTTCAGTTTTGACAGTACCTCTTATTTGCTATATAATTGCTATTGACTGCTACAGTAATTCAAGCCGGACTGCATGTAAAATGAGTGGAATAGCATGTTCTCTGCATGTACATGTTTTCTCTGTTTCTCTGTTTTCTCACGGTTTCTCTGTATTCTGTATCAGATCATGAACGGTTACAACCTTTGATCCTTGAACAGAAAAAAGAGGAAAAAACAGTGTGCTGTACCTTTGGACATCACCGTGAGCTTGCAGCCAGCTGCCATAAATACAGGGTTGAGGTCTGAAATTGGACTCGCTGTCATAATATTGCCACCAACAGCCTGAAAGCATAAATATGATATTTAAGCAATTGAAAGGAATCATTCATAACTTTAAATCACAGTTTGGATGATTCAAACATGAGCAACCATGTGATTTTTATTCATTCATAATCACTTAAGTTTTTATCATTCAAGTTAGGTATTTCATTAAGTTAGACTAATGAAATTAATTTTCAAGTACATTAGTGTACATAAAACAACTTGGTAACACTTTATTTTGATTTTCTCCCATTTACATTTTCTGTTGACTACAAGTAACATTGAACCTACATGTCAACTTACGGCTATCGCACTTGGATCCACACCAAAACAATCGCCCCGAGACTGCCTAAATGAGGTGGTCTCAACCCGCTGGGGCGGTTCGCTTGAGGTGTGAAAGCAATCCGACCCAACGAACCAAGTGGTATTAAAATTTAGAACGGGAAATGTGCTATAATAGCTGATTCTGTGAGTGAGCACATTAGTTATCACAGTCGGAAAACCCAAAAAAGTCCCTCTTTATCTTAAAATGTTGTGCAATTGCGCTTCTCTTTGGGAGAATGCTGTACCGATGAAGCCTTGACAGTGTTTGCGTGTGTCTTGACACAGTTAACCTCTAGACAGTGCTGGGAGATCCAGAGAGAGCGTGTTTGAATTTGCTGCAGTATTAATACGAATGTAGTGTATCATTTAACAGCGTGAATGACAGCTACATTCGTATAATGTTTGCATGTGTCTCTACAGTTACAAACAAAGCCACAATAAGCTCATGGAGCAAATTTGTCAATCACCTTGATGGATGACGCAGAGGAAACTCTGGCCAATAAGAGGACAGTTATACTCGCATGTGACTTACATAAATACATTTTGGTACGCTTTGAGATGTTGCCTTGTGGAAGTGAACCAAGAAGAAAACATTGTAACAAATTAACAATCTGCAGGTGTGAAAAGACCATTAATCTCAGTATTAGTGGTGAATTAGTAGACTGTCTGCTTAATATCTGCACACTTTAAAAAAAAAAAACTTTTTGATGGTCCCCCAACAGACATTCTACTGAACATAAGTAACTTTGCAAGTACGTCACCCCTAACAGTCTACTGATACTCAACTAATAGGGGAGCGCAAGGCACAACCTAACGCAGGGTTAGTTTTAACACGCATGGTTTAAAACTTTCCACACATGCCAGGATGACGAAACATAGTGTATTCACTAGTTGCCAGATCAACATTATTTAGAGAAAAGAATTGCGCCAAAATTTAAAAAAATCTTTGGAAGATATCACTGAACATTTATTTAACCATAGCAAAAGTACATTTCTTACTTAAGTTTATTTTTAATCTCTGTTTATTTAAAATAAGACAAATCGGATATTATTGTAGGGTAATTACACGCAAAAATGTCACATCCATAACGCCAACTAAATACCATGGCATTGTGTTGGTGTTATGGATGTGACAGTTTTCCGCGGAATTGCCCTGTAATCTTATAAATGTTATTTAACAGTTGAGATCGTTCTTTAATTCTGATCTAACCAGCAGAAGACACAAGCCACGGTTTAAATCCCAGTTGCGCAGATGGGTTGCATTGTAACACTGATTTACAATGAGCCCCTATTAGAACTGCGCTATTATATTCTATACTTTTATGAATTATTTTGAGAAACCATGAGCAAAGGGTGAATAATGACTGAGAGTCAATGTTCAGAAGTTATTAATTATTAGGCTATTATGTTTTTAACTATGCTGTATAGCTGTATTTAGCTATGTGTTTGTTGTCAAACTCAAACATTTTTATATTTTATATTAAAAAATGCCATTATTTTATTTAAAAAAGTTAATAATTGTATTTTATTGACAAAATATTTTAGTTTGTCTTGGATATTTTTTTGATTATATCAGGTAACATTTTAAGCTGTCATGTGGTCATGTTACAATGTGCCCCTCATATGTTACAATGTACCCCACCTATGGGGCATGTTGTCACATTTCATTTCCATTCTTTCGGGGTAAATCAAGAAAAAAGGATACACTGTATTAATGAAACAAAACCACATAATTGTACTAGACATGTGGGAAATTAATGTGGGAAAAAGAAATACTCTGAACCCCAAGTGGATTTCAACAAATTGAGAAAGTCTAAAAGCGTTAGATTGTGCCAAGCTCTCCCCTACTCTAATCAGAGTTAGTTGACATGAAGGTTCAATGTTACTTATAGTCAACAGAATGTCTAAAGCAGACCAACAAAATAAAGTGTAACCAACGCAGGGTCAATTTTTGTCTTCAGGAACATGACATACCGCAACATTTCGGATCTGCTGTCCTGCAAACCAGCGCAACTGCTCAAGAACAGCATTAAAGATCTCCGTCTCTTGAGGTGGCAGCTTCTTCACCGCTGCATGCAACACATCCCCCAACACTGTCAAGGTCACTGATGCGCCAACCTGGATGCCTGTGAAGCAAATGCTTGTTACAGCCGAGATTAACGGTCAACTATAAATTAACCTAAGCAGTGAAATGCCATTGAAAGACTAGATTGAAGATAGATGTTTCAGAACATACAGTTCTGACTCTAATGTCTTAATGTATTGCATAGACAAATAATATTGGCTTCAAATATCAAACAACATACACTGACAGCATCCCATTCCCATTAGGTACATTACTCTTACCATCCTGAGTGTGTTGGATGATGTTCAGTTCCGGGATGTAAGCTGGTGCCAGAATCACAGGGTAAAGAAGGTTTTTGAACTTCATCTCAATACCTAGAAGAGAGACACAAAACAATTAAAAACTTGAAAACCATTACGTTTTTCATTGCATTCTTTGGCTGCGTTCACACTGCAGGCTGAAACGTTTTTTTTGCCGATTTTTTTGCCCTTATGCGACCTGTATCTGATCTTTTCA
Organism: Romanogobio albipinnatus; assembly: GCA_023566225.1. NCBI lineage: Eukaryota > Metazoa > Chordata > Actinopteri > Cypriniformes > Gobionidae > Romanogobio > Romanogobio albipinnatus. The sequence continues at coordinate 36,415,506 of CM042249.1, forward strand.
TGACAGTCTGAACGACACAGATCCGATCTTTTCAAATGCGACCCAGGCCACTTGGGTATGTGGTCCAAATCCAATACATATCCGATCTTTTGAAATGCGTCTTCAGTCTGAACTGCCAGGTCACATGTATCCGACCCGCACGTCGTTGATACGCGACAAACGTCATCATTGTACGTTGAAGTAGGCGGGAAATTAAAAAAAATAAACAACTATGGCGGACGATGCTGAGACCAGTCAGTGGAAGGGAATTAACATGAGAAGGTTGTAATGGTGCTGGCTCCGTTGTGAAAATAACTTTAATAAAGCTAAACGAACTCCAATGCTGACACCCATATTTGGCTACTTCCGTAAACAACAAGTGACGTCGTTGACTGTTGAGTACTCTTCTGCGCATGCGGGTCACTTCTGGGTCATTTCACGTTCACACAGGAGATCACAAAAGGTCGCATTTAATTGGAAATGTGAACGGCCTTGCAAAAAAATCGCATTTTTTCAAAAAATCGGAATTGAGCATTAAGCCCTGCAGTGTGAACGCAGCCTTTGAGTACTGCACAAAGAAGAAATGTATGTGCTATTGCCCTGTCAACGACAGTAATTTCTATCATTGTGTTTCTCAGAGAAACACAGTAGTGTTTACTTCCTGATTGAATCCGTATTTCAAGCGAATCGGTTGAGTGAATGATTAAGTCAATTGTTTTATTTCTGAATTAATCAACATTTTGAACAAAACTGAATGAATGATTAAATTAAAAATCCCCATCACTATTGTGCAGACTGATTTGAATGTGCAGGCGCTGTAGGTCACATGAAAATTACAACATTATGAATTACATTCATACTATAAGATAATCAAATTCAAGGACCGCAACTAACTGTATACATTTTAATGTCATTCTTAATATATGTGGGCCTCACCAACTTCTGTGTTCCCAACCACTAGTTTAGCATTTGGATAGGTCACCTTCAGCTCCAGGAGTTCCTTGAGGGAGCTGGGTTGAATCCAAAGCACTCGTTCCCCAATAAACCTCAGCTCTCTCTGGGGCTGTTTACTCAGACTCTGTTGAGCACAAATATTACTTAAAATGTTGATGCATCCATTTAATGCAGTAATCAGCCATTTTACTATGATGGTAACTTATTTTATATGCACCATGAGCTCAGGCGGGAAAATAATCTCTTGTGTCGGGTCCAGTGGCATAAACTCTGATTGGTCATACAATTTCTGAGCTTGAAGCGTTGAATTGTCCTAAAAATAGAGAAAGAAATATCAGAATTATTTTTAAAAAGTACAAATGGGCGACTGGCATGACTCAGATCTCTAACAGATATATATATATATATACACACGTGCAGATAAAAAAAAATAGATAACATGCAGCACTAATAGGCAGTACTGTGGTTGTGAAACAGTGATCTTAGTGTCTGTTTGTTTCATGGTTGTAGGTTTGACCTTTTGAGTGTCAGATCAAACATGTGACTGGTTTCCTATGAGAATGCAATGGCTGCCATGTCATTGATTTCATATCCAAGTATGCTACAGGTTTATCATAAATGCCAAGGCTTAAGGACAAAAATGTGTGTGTACTCAGAGAAAATAGAGCATGGTGTCTGGATGTCTGTTCTACTCACATTGACATGCTCTTGTGTGTGTCCATTAGTCATACAGCAGCCATTCGTTTGTCCTTTCCCACCACAACACCCCCCATCCTGAAATTAAAGGAGGCAGATATTAAATAAAAGATACTGCCAATGGTAATTCTGTTGAGTATTATACATCAATATTCCTTATATCAGCTCGGACTAGCTGGCAATATTCATCTTATACTTGTAATAGGATATAATTGTTCAGACTGTCAAAGTCTGTTCAGTCAATTAAGCAGTTTATAGCTGGGGCAAATTATCACTTGGATATACACTCACCTAAAGGATTATTAGGAACACCATACTAATACTGTGTTTGACCCCCTTTCGCCTTCAGAACTGCCTTAATTCTACGTGGCATTGATTCAACAAGGTGCTGAAAGCATTCTTTAGAAATGTTGGCCCATATTGATAGGATAGCATCTTGCAGTTGATGGAGATTTGTGGGATGCACATCCAGGGCACGAAGCTCCCGTTCCACCACATCCCAAAGATGCTCTATTGGGTTGAGATCTGGTGACTGTGGGGGCCATTTTAGTACAGTGAACTCATTGTCATGTTCAAGAAACCAATTTGAAATGATTCGAGCTTTGTGACATGGTGCATTATCCTGCTGGAAGTAGCCATCAGAGGATGGGTACATGGTGGTCATAAAGGGATGGACATGGTCAGAAACAATGCTCAGGTAGGCCATGGCATTTAAACGATGCCCAATTGGCACTAAGGGGCCTAAAGTGTGCCAAGAAAACATCCCCCACACCATTACACCACCACCACCAGCCTGCACAGTGGTAACAAGGCATGATGGATCCATGTTCTCATTCTGTTTACGCCAAATTCTGACTCTACCATCTGAATGTCTCAACAGGAATCGAGACTCATCAGATCAGGCAACATTTTTCCAGTCTTCAACTGTCCAATTTTGGTGAGCTCGTGCAAATTGTAGCCTCTTTTTCCTGTTTGTAGTGGAGATGAGTGGTACCCGGTGGGGTCTTCTGCTGTTGTAGCCCATTCGCCTCAAGGTTGTGCGTGTTGTGGCTTCACAAATGCTTTGCTGCATACCTCGGTTGTAACGAGTGGTTATTTCAGTCAAAGTTGCTCTTCTATCAGCTTGAATCAGTCGGCCCATTCTCCTCTGACCTCTAGCATCAACAAGGCATTTTCGCCCACAGGACTGCAGCATACTGGATGTTTTTCCCTTTTCACACCATTCTTTGTAAACCCTAGACATGGTTGTGCGTGAAAATCCCAGTAACTGAGCAGACTGTGAAATACTCAGACCGGCCCGCCTGGCACCAACAACCATGCCACGCTCAAAATTGCTTAAATCACCTTTCTTTCCCATTCTGACATTCAGTTTGGAGTTCAGGAGATTGTCTTGACCAGGACCACACCCCTAAATGCATTGAAGCAACTTCCATGTGATTGATTGATTAGATAATTGCATTAATGAGAAATTGAACAGGTGTTCCTAATAATCCTTTAGGTGAGTGTACATGTAGACTAAAAATCGCTAATTTGCACTCCCGCTTACTCTCACAAACTATTTGATATATTATTTTACCTTTGCGAATGTCCTGTAGCCTTCCAGAATAGGTCTGTACCCAGTACAGCGACATAAATTGCCTGCAACCAATTTTAAAAAACAAAAAGATGTATTAACATAATATATGTGTGTATACTGTGCATAATTATTATGTATACATAAATAAACACTCATTCCTGTTTATATTTAAGAAATATTTGCATGTGTATATATATATATATATATATATATATTATAAATATAAATATTTTATATATAAATATAAAAATGTTCTTAAATATATACATGCATTTGTGTGTTTATACTGTATATACATAATAGTTACAGTATACATACTATATATATATATATATATATATATATATATATATGTATGTATATATATATATATATGTATATATATATATATATACATATATATATATATATATATATATATATATATATATACATATATATATATATATACATACATATATATATATATACATACACAGTACATGCACATATATTATGTAAACATTAACTATTTTGGTTGTGATTAATCGCGATTAATCGATTGCCATAAGGGACAAAAGCAAAGTTATGACTATTACTATACCTTGAAAGGCCTCCTGAATGTCATGCATGGTGGGTTGAGGGTTGTTTCTTAAAAGAGCGTACATAGACATCACAATTCCTGGTGTGCAGAACCCGCATTGTGACCCATGAGCCTTTGCTATTCGCTCCTGGATGAAAAGATTATTGTTACTACACCACAAACGAGTAGGACAGAAATATATCGAGTGATGCAGCTAATGTTAAAACTGTAATGAATGGAGGAAGAAAAAGTGGTTACAATATTATATAATTTGAGAAAATAAGGTCAAATTGTGACCTGTACAGGATGGAGTTTGCTTGCCACACTGCCGATGCCCTCCACGGTTGTTACTGCACAGTGATGCAAAGAGCATAGAGGAGCCAAACAGGCATTAACCGCATAGTGACTTAAAGAGTGCCATTAAGGACATAACCCTGGCATAGGTTTCAGAATCCTTTACCAATTATATTTAAATTATTAACAGCTCATGAATCTGTTACAGACTTTATTGCAAGATGTATAAAAAGATACATAATCCGGTTTTGATGTGGATGACATTTGGACACCATTACAGTGCAGGCTCCACAACCTCCTTCAGCACATCCCAGTTTGGTTCCTGTCAGACCCACTGCAAGCATCAACACTAAGGAAAACAGTCTCACTGCAAGAGCAACAGTTTTACCATATTAGTGTAAATGAGAAATACAAAATGACTACAAAGTACAAAATGACAGTAATGTACAATTTTAATGGCCAATAGATGACAGTCATTGTCGACAAAAATGGCATGTTTGAGTCAATAAATTTCACTTATTCAAAGACACTTGCACTTATTCAAAGACTAAACACGTAATACTTATACGAGCATGCCGTCACCATTCTCACAGATTCAAGTTTTTTTTTTTTAAGTTTACATGAAGAAACTATTTCAAAGTTTGCATTCTCAAGCACCAGACACTGTTGCCATGCAAATGAGCGACCAGAACGCATTAAAAGTGTTTTATTTTAGTTGAAAATGGTGTCGTGTAACTAATGATTTTTTACAACGGAACTGATTCAATCAAAAACCTACTTTAGCTGGAAAAAAAAACTTTTTTCTAGAGCTGCTGTATACAGCCAAAACTCTTCCATTAATCTCTACCATTACTGTAAAGCTGCTTTGAAAGTATCTGTATTGCAAAAAGCCTTATATAAATGAAGGTGACTTGACTTGTTTGACATCATTAATGATGTAAATGATTGATGAAGTTAAAAAATAAACCAATGATAAATACTGACAAAAGGTATGCTAAAATTGTTATGTTAAAGATTATTTGGTAACACTTTACAATAAGGTCTCATTTGTTAACATTGGTAATGTATTAACTAACATGAACTAACCATGAGCAGTACATTTGTTACTGTATTTGTTCATATTTGTTAACGTTAGTTAATAAAAATACAGCTGTTCATGTTCACAGTGCACTGACTAATGTTAACAAGATTTTAGTAATGTATTAGTAAATGTTGAAATTAACATTAACAAAGATAAATAAATGCTGTTAAGTGCAGTTTATTATTAGTTCATGTTAACTTCTTATCTCTGTTGTTTTATGCAGCAGAAAATTATCAAGAATTATTCTCTTTGTTCGCAAAACTTTTATACTCTTTCTGTTCCTTTTACTCGAACTGAGTTAGGTAAGAAGTCTTTTATGTATGCAGTGCCGTTTGATTGGAATCTCCTCCAATCTAAATTAAAATTAGAAAATCTGCTGACTCTGGACCGTTTCAAATCAGTTATCCGGCAAATGGAAGTTGATCTAACATTATGCAACTGCTTTTAAGTGTTTTTTAATCTGTTTGTGTGATGTTTATTTGTGATGGAACTATGTATTGCTGCACATTTTGGCCAGGACACTCCTGTGAAATAGATTTTTAATCTCAGAGAGCTTTTTCTGGTTAAAAAAAAAAAAAAAAAAGAAAGAAACCTAATGTAGTGAACTAATGTTAACTAATGAACCGTATTGTAAAGTGTAACCGATTATTTCTACCTGATTTGACTCTTAAAAAGTACTTCTGTTGATGTCAAATCTAATTGATTAATATTCTGTAATATTGATTTTAAAAAATGTTTACCGAAATGCATTCTCCACAACTGTTAATGTATGCCTATAATACATGTATCCCAGAGTTACTGTATAGCCTATAATTTATAAACTATTTTAGACAATCATATGGGACAGTCTTGTACCTTAATCACACATCAGATCTTTTCATGAGAAAAGACATAACAGCAAAATGAAAGTGCTGTAAGCAAACCTCGTGAATTACATCAAACAATCCAGTTTGACCAACAGCATAACTCAAGAGAACGCAGTATCAGTGTCTCGTAAATGTTGTGGCTATACTTTTTTTTTTAGAGGACAAAAAGCATTCAGATTCAACACAGGCTCCAGTTCAAGCAGAACAGATCAGAAGGATACAGCTTCTCCTTAAATATGTCAAGAGTGTTATCTCAGGCTCTGCATTCTTCTCCGTGATCTGCAAATAATTAATCATGGAAAACACATTTGTTTGCCCATACTGGCTAATAACGTGAATTTAAAAAAGAAGCAAAAAAGTTGAAACACGTAGGCTAATGAAACACATTAAACAATGTAATTAGCTATTCAATCACCAAATTACCTTTTTTCCATTAACGAAGAAAACAAGGTAATCCCCTGAAGAGTGTAATTTATTCTTAATCTCTTCCCCGGTGATCGACATTTTAATTCTCCGTTCTCCCTCAGATATCTTGAGATCAAGTGAGATCAGATGAGGGCTGCTGTCACTGTGAGTGAGCCGACGAACTATGAGCACTGCGTCACGTGACCAGATTCTTATCAACTCATGCTCGAAGAGCTGCTGTATGGAGAATGACATTTGGTAGGGTTAGTAAAAAAAACCTTTGTTTCAGCTCACCAAGTGGTCAAGACAATTGATAAGCCTACTTTACGTTTAATCTGTGAAAACTTCAATAGCCAATTCAAAAGTCAAAGGAGTCACTGTAGCTGCTGACTTGTAGGCTAATTTTCGGGCGTGATCTGTCAAAACAATTGTGTAACACTTTCCACACGTGCCAGCATTACGAAATTAGTTGCCATATCAACACTGTCTATATAGAGAACAAGTTGTGGCAAAATTGAAGAAAGAAAAAAACTCTTTGGAAGATAGGCTAGCCTACCCCTTACGAAAAATAACCATGGTTTTATTATAGTAAAAGTGTAGTAACCATGTTTTTTTTGGCTAATTGATTACCATTTATATAACCACAGTTTTACCACAAATACCATGGTTAAACTATGGTTAGAGTAGCAAAAGCATGGTTAATTTGTGGTTACCATGGTTTAACTACAATAACCATGGTTATTTGGTTTTATTTGTAGTAAAAACCATGGTTCATTTTCGTAAGGGACTGAACATATTTACATTTACATTTATGCATTTAGCAGACACTTTTATCCAAAGCGACTTACAACTTGGGGAAACATAGCAGCATAGCATAGCAGTGGTATGAGAAGCCATGTGCCTGAATGATGGGTCCCAATGAAGTAGTGTAGATTAGATTCAACTTTATTGTCATTACACAAGTACAAGTACAAGGCAATGTACAAGATCCTGAAACGCCTGCCGGATGGCAGGAGAGAAAACAGTCTGTGGGCTGGGTGAGAGTAGTCCTTAAGGATGCTGCGAGCTCGATGCAGACAGCGTTTCCTCTGGATGTGCTCGATGGCAGGTAGTGGAGTCCCTGTGATGCGCTGGGCAGTTTTCACCACCCGCTGCAGTGCCTTGCGCTCCGCAACAGAGCAGCTCCCATACCATACTGCCACACAGTTGGTCAGAATGCTTTCTATTGCGCAGCGGTAGAAGTTCACCAGGATAGCCGAGGAGAGCTGATTCTTCCTCAGTGTCCTCAGGAAGAAGAGGCGCTGGTGAGCCTTCTTGACCAGGCTGGAGGTGTTGGTCGTCCACGACATGTCCGCCGAGATGTGGATCCCCAGGAACTTGAAACTGGAGACACGCTCAACGGCCATTCCATTGATGTGGATGGTGTCGTGTGTGCCTCTTGACTCTTTCCTGAAGTCCACGATGAGCTCCTTCGTTTTGGTGGTGTTGAGGAGCAGGTTATTATCAGCGCACCATGTGGCCAGGTGCTGGATCTCTTCCCTGTAGGCAGTCTCATCGTTGTTGCTGATGAGACCAATCACCGTAGTGTCGTCCGCAAACTTGACGATGGAATTAGATCCATACACAGGCTTGCAGTCGGAGGTGAAGAGGGAGTAGAGAAACGGACTTAGCACACAGCCCTGTGGTACACCAGTGTTGAGTGTGATGGACGTGGAGCAGGTGGATCCTGATCGAACATTCTGGGGTCTGTCAGTTAGGAAGTCCAAAATCCAGTTACACATTGAAGTGTTGATGCCCAGGTCTCCAAGTTTGGCAATTAACTTGGATGGGATGACAGTGTTGAATGCTGAGCTGAAGTCAACAAACAGCATGCGTGCATAAGTGTTTTTACTGTCCAGATGGGTGAGCACAGAGTGCAGTGCCATGGAAACTGCATCCCCTGTGCTCCTATTGCTGCGATAGGCAAACTGGTGTGAGTCCAATGTGGATGGTAGAGAGTCTTTTAGGTGTTCCAGGACCAGCCGCTCAAAGCACTTCATAACGATGGGTGTGAGTGCTACAGGGCGGTAGTCATTAGGGCACCTCGGGCTGGAGTGTTTCGGCACTGGCACAATGGAAGTGTGTTTAAAGCATGATGGTACAGCTGCTTGGGCAAGAGACAGGTTGAAAATGTCTGTAAAAACCCCAGCGAGCTGCTCCGCACATGCCCTGAGAACACGACCAGGGATGTTGTCTGGTCCAGCAGCCTTGTGCGCGCTGATCCGGCTCAGTGCCTTGCAGACATCTGTGGAGGAGAGTGTGATTGGTGGGTGGAAGGAGAAGAGGAGAGGACCAAGCACTGAGCCCTGGGGAACCCCAGTGGTCAGTCAATGTGCTTGGGATTCCTCTCCTCCCCAGGCAACCTTGAAAGACCTACCTGTGAGATAGGACTCAAACCAGAGGAGTGGAGTCCCTGTGATGCCCAGTGAGAGGGTGGACAGAAGAATCTGATGATTGACCGTGTCAAAGGCCGCAGATAGATCGAGCAGGACGAGGACTGATGATTTGGAGTTAGCCTTAGCTATCCGCAGGGCTTCAGTGACTGACAGCAGTGCTGTCTCTGTGGAGTGGCCCCTTTTGAAACCTGATTGGTTGATGTCCAGCTGATTATTCTGTGATAGGAAGGATGAAACCTGGTTGAAAACAACTTGTTCAATAGTTTTTGCTATGAATGGTAGGAGAGAGACAGGTCTGTAGTTATCTATGAGTGATGAGTTTTAATGTGGGTTTCTTAAGCAGTGGAGTTACCCGAGCCTTATGTGACAATAACAAAAGGGGAAATGAAACAGATATCTAAATGTATGAACTCATGACTTTAAGTAACAATGGGAAGAAATAACATATTTCAAGAAATCCAGATTTGTTTTTACCTAGTAACAGAAGAGTTTGCTGAATTATAAAAGTTTTTGATCGGTAAGGTTGTTAATGTTTTTAGAAGAAAGTCTGTTATGCTCACCAAGGCTGCATTTATTTGATAAAAAACAAAAAACTAATATTGTGAAATTATTAAAATGTAAAATAATAACTATTTTGTATTTGAACATATTTTCACATGTAACTTATTCCTGTGATGTAAAGCTGAATTTTCTAGTCTTCAGTGTCACATGATCCTTCAGAAATCATTCTAATGCTCAAGAAAAAAAATGTTTTACACAACTGTTTTCAACATAGATAATAATCATAAATGTTTCTTGAGCATCAAATCATCACATCAGAATGATTTCTGATGGATCATGTGACACTGAAGACTGGAGTAGTGATGCTGAAAATTCAGCTTTGATCACAGGAATGAATTTATTTTAAAATATATTCAAATAGAAAACAGTTATTTTACATTTTAATAATATTTCACAATATTACTGTTTATTGTATTTTTAATAAAATAAATGTAGCCTTGGTGAGCGTAAGAGACTTCTTCTAAAAAGGTACACCACTCTTTTGAGGTGCTGCACCAGTGCATCCTTAGATGGGGGGAATTTGTTCCTCTTCTTTTCTTTGTGAACAACTCAAGGTGAGCTTGATCAATGTTGAGTTGGCTGCTTGTGCGATCGTAGAGGAGAATTGTGAAGCGCTCCACAATAGACTAGCCTGAAGTCGTCATACTCAGATTCTAGTCAGAATATGAGTCTGATACTGCTCCATTGGGCTGTGATTATAGGGCGCTTCAACCGAACCAGGAAAGAAAATGCCTCTGCACTCAATTGGATAGACCTACAACCAATCAGAGCAATGTGACGTGCTGAGCGATGCATAGTTGTCAACAAAATTCAACCCAAGCGCTGATGTGGATTACGTTACTGTTGATCATCTGTCCATCATCGTATAAAGCCCGCCCTGACAATTTGATTGGTCTGAACAGCTCTGGTTCGAGCATAATTGCTCCACAACAGATCAAGTCCAGACCGAACTTGCCGACCTCAAATGTCGTGGTTCGGCTGGCATCCAGGCTAACAATGAACATGCCCTCCTCTGGAATGCTTTTTGAAGCCTTTGACAAGGCATTGAACAGGGCGCAGCCTCTAGTGAATTTGATGTCTGCCAAAACCGCAGGATGCTTCCTCCTTTCTGTGAAAAGGACGTATTTTTGTCATTTAGAGAGTTGCCGTTTCCTTAAAGTGACCCGAAAATGGTTGATCATTTTTACTGCAATGTGTGATTACTGGTAGGGCACAAGAAGCCTTCACTCTTAAAAATAAAAGTTCTTAAATGGTTCTTTGGCGGGGTGTATGGTTCCATGAAGAACCTTTAATATCCAAAGAAGCTTTCCATTGCACAAAATGTTCTTTGTAGTGCAGAAAGGTTCTTTAGACTATAAAATGATTAGAAAAAAACGGTTCTTTAAAGAACCTTTCACAAAACGGTTCTTCGGGGAACCAAAAATGGTTCTTCTATGGCATCGCTGTGAAAACCCCTTTTTGGTTCTTCCTGGCACCTTTATTTTTAAGGGTGTATGCGGCGTTATCTAGAAGAATATTATAAGGTAGTGAAAGCTGCTATATTAAAGGCCTATGAGTTATAGTGTCAGAGGCGTATAGACAGCGTTTCAGACATTCTTCAAAGCCTCCCGGTCAGACCTATGTTGAGTTTGCCCGAGAGAAAGAAATATTGTTTGATCGTTCCTGAATTGGGTGAGCTTGTGCCTGTTCGTATTATCCGCGATACTGATGCCGCTCTATCATTTATATCAGAGGGGGTACTGCCATTGTCTAAGGAGACCGCCACCGGTAGTGCTGCTTTAGTTTTGAAATAGGAATTATGGAGGTTCCGTTACACAGAGACAGAGTTCACTTCAATTCTGAATTAGTGACAGCAGGTGAGGTGGTTGTGGGTGTTCGACCATCTCTTCCAATTCCTGGTGTAACCTTTGTTTATGAAATTATTTAGGTGGAGGTAGTGTGTGGAGTTGTCCTAATGTGCCACCTGAAGTTGTATCTGTGCCGCTCGTTGCTATGACTGACTGTGTTCTTTTTTCGGCGAGCGTGGTTACACGCTCTATGGCCAAATCAGCTGATGCTCATATTTCACAGGAGGTGGATTTATGTCACACGTTCATTGCAAATCCCAATTTAACTGAATTGTCTTTTGTTGCCTCACAAGTAAAAGCCGAGCAGATTCCCTTGGGTGCTGAAATGGAGGATTTTGAATATTACGGTGACCTGTCTGTCTCCTGATGAATTAATTGCTGCTCAAAGGTTAGATCATACTCTTGCTCCATTGTTTGAGTTAATTTGTCCAGAATGGGAGACTGTGAGTGCATGCCATGCATACTTAAAGATGCTATATTGATGAGAAAGTGGGCCTAATTCTCCTGAGTTGTGGAATACCGTATATAAATTGTGGTTCCAGTAGTCTATCGAGACCTGGTTTTGGATGTGGCACATAATGGTCCGGCTGGTCATTTAGGTGTTGTAAAAACATATGATTGGATCTTGCAAAATTTTTAGTGGCCGGGTCTGAAGAAGGACGTTTAACGCTATTGTCAAACTTGTCATGTTTGTCAACTGGTAGGGAAGCCAAATCAAACTATTCCGCCGGCCCCATTTTATCCAATTCCAATGGTGTCGGAACCATTTGAACACATAATTGATTGTGTTGGGCCTCTTCCCCATTCAAAGCCTGGCTACAAATATCTGCTGACGACAATGTGCGTGGTTACACATTTTCCAGAGGCAGTCCCTTTACGTACCATTACAGCGAGAGCGATACCCAAGGCACTCAAGTTCTTAAAAATTTTTGGCTTGCCAAAAATAATCCAAACTGATCAGGGTACGAATTTTACGAGTTTTCACGAGTACTTAACTGCCTCCACATTAGGCATAACGTCTCCACTGCTTATCACCCTGAAAGTCAGGGTGCACTAGAGAGGACCTTGAGGTCTATGCTTCGTGCTTATTGTTTAGAACTTGAATGAGACTGGGAGGAGGGAATCCTGTGGTTACTTTTTGCCTCACGTGAAGAGGTACAAGAGTCACTCAGGTTTAGCCCCGCGGAACTGGTCTTTGGCCACATTCCGCGTGGATCTTTGACTGTATTAAAAGAGAAGTGGCTTTGTGATATAAAAAGTAGAACTCTTCCTGAGTATGTCACAGAGTTTCGTACACGCCTTTACTGAGTCCGTGAGCTAGCTAAACAAAATCTCAAGAAAGCGGAAGACACGATGAAGACTTGGTTTGATAAGAAAGCTAGAGAACAAAGTTTTAACCCTGGTGACAAAGTGTTGGTGTTGTTACCTGTGCCGGGCGGATCGCTGCAAGCTCGTTATAATGGTCCCTACGTCGTTGAAAAGAAACTGTCAGATCGTGACTACGTTATTCATAGTCCCGATCCCCGTCAAAATTCCTGAGATTGTCATAGTAATATGATAAAAGCCTACCATGAGAGAGAACCGTATGTTTCCAGCTCTGAAAAGTGAACTCCTTCCACTATAGAGCTGTGAGGTAACTGCGGTAGGATTGTCCGCACGAGAGCAGTTGGATGAAGAGTTTGAGGTAGGACCTTCTATGTGCACAGTTGAAGGTAGATTGAAAAATTCAGTGCTCTTAACTCTGTCTAGTCAGTTACCGCATTTATCTCCAACTGAGAAAGCTGATGTGTTGGAGTTAGTGAGTCAATTTCCAACTTTGTTCACTGACACCCCTGGCCAGACGTCTGTTATTGAGCACAATATTAATGTGGGGACCACCACCCAGCCTATAAAATAGCATCCATATCACGTCAATCCACTGAAAAGAGCTCTTCTGCAAAAAGAAGTACAGTATATGCTAGACAATTACATCGCAGAGCCTAGCTCCAGTCCTTGGAGTTTGCCGTGTTTGCTCGTCAGCAATTCTGATGGCACATATCGTTTTTGTACCGATTACCGCCACGTAAATGCTGTCACGAAAACTGATTGTTATCCGTTGATCCCTGACAGAACGTGCTAAAGAAATTTCAGCTTTCGTGACTCCTGATGCATTTCTTAATTATAAGATGATGGCTTTCGGGATGAAAAACGCCCCCAGTACTTTCCAGCAACTTGTTAACACCATTTTGTCTGGGGTGTCCGGCTGCGAAGCTTATTTAGATGATTTAGTCTTGTACAGTTCTTTGTGGGCTGAGCATTTGAATTTGCTCCGAAAAGTTTTTCATCGGTTGGCTGATGCAAACCTTACCATTAACTTGGCCAAATGTGAATTTGGTAAGGCTACTTTAGTTTATTTGGGGAAAGTTATTGGAAGGGGACAAGTTCGTCCAGTCGCTGTAAAGGTTAATACCATATGTAACTTTCTACCGCCAGTTGATCAAAAACAGCTACTTCTTAGGAATTGTGGGTTACTATCGAACGTTTTGTAAAAATTCTAGCTCCCCTTACCGATTTGTTAAGCCCCAAAATGTCATTTCAATGGTCGGATGCATGTCAGTGTGCTTTTGAGAACATCAAGTCTTTGTTGATTTCAGCACCCATGTTAGATGCGCCTGACCAATCAGCCTTGCGGTAGATGCTAGTGATGCGGGGATAGCAGCTGTCCTCCAGCAGAGGGGTGCTGATTATGTAGATGTAGAATTTTATTTTTCAAACAAGTTTATCTCTGCGGAATGAAGATATTATACTATTGAGAAGGAGGTTTTAGCTTTAGTCCTTGCTATTCAACATTTTGAGGTATACTTGGCCTGCTCTTACCCATGGGCGTCAGTTTGGTTTGAAATGTGCTGGGGACAGAGACGCATTCAGAAGTGCTGGGTAGGCTACATGATGCATTCTTTTTTTTTCTCTTTAGCTCAGGTCATGTTTTGAAAGACTATGTCCTGTAGCTTACTAAGTAAATAAATAAAAATGTCAGCTGACAGATATATTGCGGTCTTGTCTTACTCATGCCGACGAAAGCGCCCCGCGAATTCTTTAATATCTTTCATTTTTGCAATTTTTTTACCACTTCGTTATCAGAGTCCCACTGGAGCCCGTGTTTTTATTTTATTTTATCCTCCCTATTACACATTAGTTGCAGCCATTAAAATTGTTCAGTTTTGTTTTTAATGTCAAAGTAGTTATATTTCGTTTTGTTTGTTTATTAAGTTAATTTAGAAAAATGTTTGAAGCATTTTTTTGTTGTTAAACTAAAGTTTTTGCTTTTTAAAGTGACGACCAAGCAGCCGACAGTGAGTTAACCCAACGCTTTAGCCTCTCAAATCAACACTCGACTTGTCTTGCTTATAAAATCCATATAAAACACTTAAAGCATTGTTTAAACGTTTAGCCTTATCACAGTAAAAAGGCATTTTTGACAAGATGAGGCAGGCAGATCGCAACGGCGCGCGCAAACGAAACGGGCTACACAATCTAAACAAATAATTAAAAAAACATGCTGGTTGTCTTACCTTAGGCTACACCTATCCGCGAAATTAATATAAATCCCATCTTCAGCTATATGCACATTTAACGGAGTTCATGTCAACGAAAGCAACAGATATGAGCATTTTATTCATCAGCTCATTTCAACATCAGAGTCCGAGAACGAGCGACCTAAACACTGGTAAGAGCCTTTAGTCTCATTAGTTTTAATGAAGATGTTTGTGTTTTTGAGCATCTTAGACATCTCAGCTTATTTTCAGTTTCACTTGTGGCAGTTTGCGTGTTGGCTTGCTTTACTCATTAGCGGCGATGCGTGTTGCATAGCGCCGTCCTATAGCCTAAAGGGCCCGAAGCCCGACCCGCGTCTGAGGTAGGCTATGACTGGAAAATTGTCCCGAAGCCCGGCCCTAGGGGCGTAAAAAAAGTCGGGGCCCGTCGGGCTCGGGCAGAAATGTAGGGCTCTACTTTGAGTAAGGCTGAAAGCGTCTTTCTTTTTAATACATTTCTTGAATGTCTTAATTACAGTAGGCCTAGCCTATAGATAGTTCTGATATTTGTGGCTGCACCGGGGTCCGTCATTACGCGAATCATGAGCGGTCCATGGCCCCTGCTACCCATGGCTGTTAAGAACTGTAGGCTACATCAATACATTACAACAATTTCGTGCTATGGGCACTGCCACTGATACAGGCAGGCAGCGGAAGAGCCTATTTTACGGAGCTTGCTTCTGCTTTTCAAACGTTTTTACGACAAAAGATGTCGTTAAAACGACATAAGATCTCGTTATTGCGACACAATTGAGTGGAAAAAATATGTGTGTGGCAGCAATGCTTCACCGTAAAATTGTGGTGGGTACAAAAGGACTCATGACGAAATCTGGTGGGTACGCGTCCCCCCCGTCCCCCCCGAAATCGACGCCTATGCTCTTACCCCGTAGTCATGTGCTGTGGCTGCAAGAAAGGCTGCCGGTCAGCACTGCAAATGTAAAAAAGCCTCCTTAAAGAGCACAGCTCTGTGTCAATGTGGAGGAGACTGTGAAGGAGACTGAAGAATCAGGTTCAACAACAACAACAACAAACGTGTTTATGAACATTTTTGAAGTAAATCTTTGACATTCTTTTTAAGCTATGTTGCTATGGTCATATTAAATATACTACTCTTTACAGTCACTGTATTGTCAGGGTTAATGGACAAAAGGATTAAGCTTTTGAAATTCTACACAACATGCATGCAACAGACATGATATTACAAAATAAAGAGTAATCCCTTTACTTTTTAAAGGGAAAAGTCATTAAATTACAGTAGTGAATTACTTAGTAATGCATTATAATTGTCAAAATGTTTGGAGTACATTTTTAATAATTCTTTAACAACCAAATAATTTTTATTTATTTAAACATTTTTTTTATGTCTGTCGTTAGTGTAACAAACATAGCAAGCTCGGTTTTTTATTTGTTAAATAGTATTTATTTAAAAATACATGATTTGCTCACTTACTGTGTACTAGAAGGCATCTACCTTTAAGTAACAAGAAAAGCTCTATCTTACCACCACACAACTGTTTGAGATATGTTTTTTTATTTCTTTCAGAGTTGCTTACATAGCCAAAGCAAACAGAACAAGCGTATTGAGGTAGGCCTTATTTTCACATTCCTATAACATACACCATTCATAAACATTATAAACATATTGACTATGCTGATAACAAATAATTATTTACATGTTGGCCAAAAACGAATATGATTGAGTATTATAAGTTTACATTTTTTTATTGTTTGCCTGTTTTTATCAGCTTCCAATAATGGCCTAATTATAAAAAATAAAAATAAAAATGATGATTTTGGAAGATATTATGTACCAGTCACCAATATATTAAGTATCCCTAGATATACAGTGGTGGCCAACATTATCAGAACACCTGACAGATCTGAAAATATTGACCTTTTTGCCTCCAAAACATGATTTCATTTTATAATGTTCATGAAACATGCAGATGGTTGCTCTGACCATCAAATATCAGATACAGTACAGTTTTTATCCACTTTTAATATTCGATATGTCGACCTTTTGCAGCATTTACAGCAGTACATCACTCTGGCATAGAGTCAATATATTTCCTCTGAGAACTTCAACACTAATGTTATCCCATGCCTTCTTCAACTGAAGCCAAAGGCTTTCCTTTGAATGTACAATAGAGCTGTCCAGTTTATTTTCCAACTTGCCCCAAATGTGCTCGACGGGGTTGAGGTCCGGATTCTGAGGGGGCCTGTCCATTATTTTTAATGTCCCAGCAGATTCCTTCCATCACAGGTAGTTCTGGAAATAGTTAGAAGAATGTTTCGGGTCATTGTCCTCTTGGAAAATAAATCCAGGCCCAATAAGATGACAGATGCCAAGTGTTCTAATAATTTTGGCCACCACTGTATATTTGTCTAAAACTGTAAACACTGTTGCATACTCAGAAACACGGCAACATCAATAAGAGGCCTACATGTGGTAGTGTGTCCAAGAAATATTAAAGTGTACTGGAAAAGAGAGCGAGAGGGAGAGAATTTTGGCATTGGCATTTTTCTTCCTGCTCAAGTAGTGACCCCTAAAAAAACTGAAATAGAGACAGAAGCTTAAATATTTTTTCCTGTCCCACTACCATGTATAAAAAGGGGAACTATTGATTATCTAAAAATTGTTAAAAGCTATGAATCTAATTATTCTGTTAAATACTTTTCATAGAAAATCAGATATGTTGGAACAATAATCCTGGGATTTGTAGCTTTTCCAAAGTGTTAATAATAATTCAAATTAAAATAATATAAATGTATCCAGCAATCAGCTAATTAGCTTAGCCAGTTCATTCTCCATTTGCACATTTATTTTGTCAGTGGCAGTTGAGCATCATAACGCATTTGAGTTCCAATTAAAGGTCCCGTTCTTCGTGATCCCACTGTTCAAACTTTAGTTAGTGTGTAATGTTGCTGTTAGAGCATAAATAATACCTGTAAAATTATAAAGCTCAAAGTTCAATGCCAAGCGAGATATTTTATTTAACAGAAGTTCCCTTTCAAAGCCTATAGCGAATGGCCGGTTTGGACTACATCCTGGTACTTCCTTCATAAATGACGTCAGTAGAACAGTAGAACAGACTAACCTCCGCCCACAAGAATATGCGAAAAAGGGGGCGTGGTCTTGTTGCTGTCCCACGTGGAGAAGAGGACGGTCGCGTGGAGAAAAGGAAGTGTTGCGTTTGAGTGTGTTTGTCGCCATGTCGTCGAGACGCTGTTATTTTCACCCCGGAGTCAAATCACCTTTGTTTGGCTTTCCCAGGGACGCTGTAGAGATCATTAAGCGCATACATCACCCCGTTAAGAGGCGTGACCTTTCCACGTGCGCTAAGCTGCTGTCGAATCACAACACAGGAACCGTGCCATGTGCGCTAAGCTGCTGTCAAATCACAACACGGGAACCGTGCCATGTGCGCTAAGCTGCTGTCAAATCACAACACGGGAAGCACTGGCACAATCAGAACTCGTTACGTATTTCGGAAGGAGGGACTTCATAGAACAAGGAACTCATCAGCCGTTTTTAGGAGAGGGAAAACAGCGGTGTACAGATAAGTAAATTGTGTTAAAAATACTGTGTTTTTTTACACGCGAAACATGGAACATATGTTATATTGCACACTGTAAACACAATCAAAGCTTCAAAAAAACACGAAGAACGGGACCTTTAAAACAAGTGTTCTAATCAGTCTAGTAAGTTGATTTTGACAGTTCCTTAGCTTTGTACACTATTTTGGTCTTTTTTCAAGAGGAGGTCAGTTTTATTTGCAGCTCTGCTTATTTTGGCCCTTTAAAATTCCTAACTCTTAAAAGTTTCAAATTGGCTAAAAATCCCAGTGATACCCAACTCCAGGACAAAAGGAAGAGGACTTCCTACAAGTGAAATAAAGTTATTACTATTCAGGAAGAAATACAGAGAACATGGAAAATCGCTTAAAAGGCAATGACACATGAAAGAATATGGTCCCTGTCCAGTTTTCAATAAAAACTCATGTTATCTCCATGAGATGAAAGCCTCCATTAGCTTCTCGTAACTCCTCTTTCTTGCGGGCCTGCACCAGGGAAAAGACCACAGCAGCGAGGGTGTTCCTCCCGAGGGAGATCCCTCTGCTGGTGCTTCTCTCGCCGTAGCTTGAGCTCTTTTCCCTGCTGTTAACAAAGTACGTGCGGACCCCTCCCCGCCGCTCACTAACTCCTTTGACGTAGATATCTCCTCTAAGCTGTAGCACAAAGCCGTGGTCAGCAAGGATACGGCTCGTGCCCTCTGGGACCTGAATACGCCCACTTAGCCCTGTGCTGTCCATTCTGCTAGCAAGATTCACAGTCATGCCCCAGATATCATACTGGGGCTTAGTGGCGCCAATCACCCCGGCAACTACAGGCCCATGTGAAATACCTGTGTGATAGAAAAGCAGTTTTACGCACATTAAGGTTCTTTCAGAAGAAGAGCAAGTTACAACATTTTGTTTAAAGATTACAAGGCAAAACATTTATTTCTTTGGAATAAAATACTTCAGTTGTTCACAAAAATAATCTTCTTAAGAAATAAGTTCAGAAAATAAAAGGGCGACCTCTAGCGCCCCTATCACAGTCACAGCAGTGAGATTTACCTGCACAGCTGTCACTACCTGGTCTCCGTTACACTATAACAACAGATCTAATTCAGCACCAGCCGCTATCAAAGGAATAAGGGAATAGGGTATTATCTAGGGAAACCATCTGTCATTTAAAAAAATAATAAAATGTACATACTTTTTAACCTAAAATGCTCATCTTGCAAATGACAGATCGCTTTGCTAGATAAGACCCTATTCCTTGTCTGGGATCCTTTGAAACTGCGTTGCTTTGGACCTTCAACATTTTGGTTGCCATTGAAGTCTATTATGTGGAGAAAAATCTTGGAATGTTTTCCTCAAAAAAGCGTAATTTCTTTTCAACTGAAGAAAGAAAGACATGAACATCTTGGATTAGATGGGGTGAGTAAACTATCAGGAAATTTTCATTTAGAAGTGAACTGATCCTTTAAGAGCATGCTTTTTGAATACTTTTTAAATGTTATCTTAAGAATATTCTTAAGAAAAGTTTTTGGGAATACAAAATATTCTTATCTTTATTATAAGTTATTAAGAAGTTAAGTTATTAAGTTAGATAAGAAGAATAAGAAGAGATAAGAAAACATGGGCAGTTAAGAAGAATTTTATTGTGTGTTTGGAGTGTTTGGGGCCAGATTCACAAAACAATCTTAAGAAAAAAATTCTTAAAACACAACGCTGAGTGATCAACTCCAGTCATTAACTCAAAGCCAGTCGCGAACAAAATAGGCTGCACGCTGATAACTACTGTAATCTAAAGGCAGTGCAAAAAGATGAGCTTTGAGGTTTTTCATTCAAATCTTCAGCAATACCCGCATTTCAACCAAGTAACACAAAAGTATGGAAGCTTGTTTCTGCCACTAAATTAAAAAAAAAAGAAGATAACTCACAATTGCAATAAAAAAAAAGTCAGAATTGAGAGAGAAAGTTTTCATCTCGCTGTTTGGACTTCTTTCTTAAGAAGATTTTTTCGTGAATTCATCCCCAGGTGCACTACTTCCCTTCATAGCAAGTAGTCATTAAGCATGCACATGAGACAGAATCAAATAAAGCAAATAATCCCATATAAACTTATATTAGCAGTTGATTTTTGTGTATTGATAGTAGAGAAGTTAGACAAGAATAGTACAATCTTACCGACACGCAACTGGAAGTTGTTTGAGGTACGTTTGTTTATTTCTTTCAATGTTTCTTGCATGGACAAAGCGAACAGAACCAGTGTACTGAGGTGAGCCCACTCATCTTCACATTCCTATGAAATACACATCAACACAATTGAGCCCTAATTTACAAAAATCTAACTTTTCAATTATTATTTAACTAGCCTATTTAATTACTATGACTTATGATTTTTTTTTAATATTTATTTATTCTCTTTTATGTTATATCCTTCTTCACTGACATGATGACCAGAATTAAAAAGTTCTTATTTTTTATTATTTACAGTTCTGCTCATAAGTTTACATACCCGTTGCAGAATATGCAAAATGGTAATCATTTTAACAAAATAAGAGGGATCATAAAAATTGCATGCTATTTAGTACTGTCCTGATTCAACTATTTGACCATATAGTCCACAAGACAAAATAATAACTGAATTTATAAAAACGATGTTCAAAAGTTTGTATACTCTGTGTGTCATGATCTGGATAATCCAAGACTTTTTTTTTGTTTTGTTGTTCATGCGTCCCTTGTTTTTCCCAAGCAGTTAAACTGAGCACTGACTTTTGAAAAATTCCTCAAGGTCCCACACATCCTTTCACACCCAGAATGTTCTGCATATTTGAACTTATTGTGAAAAACGATACTCGGTTACTTAACGTAACCTCAGTTCTCTCTAGAAGAGGGAACGAGTATTGCGTAAGTTCCTTACGCTACGGGAAAGTATTCTTTCTTCGAGATTTCTGAAAAACCCAAAATTATCCTTAATTTTGTAACATTGTCAACGCAGTGCGGCAGCCTGGCAGACCATAGCAGGCTATTCCAGCGTGCTATTGGCTGCTCTGCTGGCAACTGCAGCAGCCTATCGGTGAGCCCGCGTGACGTGGCGACCAATGAGGGCGCTTCGCGCCCACCTGGCTTCATTTGCCTACAGGTGGGGCGTGGCCACGTGTATATAAGCAGGGCTCACGGGCTGCATATTCGGTTTTCGTAGTTCTGAAGCATAAAAGCCCGCGGGGCGCACGGCAAGGAACGCAATACTCGTTCCCTCTTCTAGAGAGAACCGAGGTTACGTTAAGTAACCGAGTATCGTTCTCTTACGAGAGGTTCTCTCGTATTGCGCAAGTTCCTTACGCTACGGGAACATATTGTCAACGCCGTGCGCGCCTCGCATACAGCATATGTATCCCAGGGAACCGGGGACCATAACACTGCTCGGGCAGGGTGGCCGGTAAGGAAAACGGGCCACCACATATACAGACACTTCATTCGAACTGACGGGTGGTTACGACGGGTGGTTACAACACCCTGTCCCATGAATGAGGGAACGGCACCTGCCGGTCTCCTTCAAATTCACCACACCTTGTCTCATGAATGAGGGAGCGGCAACGCCGGTCGCCTTCAAATTCACAATATCTTGTTATATGAGTGAGGTAACGGCACCGCCGGTCACCTTCAAACTCACAACAGCTCGTCTCGTAAATGAGGGAACGGCACCGCCGGTCTCCTTCAAATTCACAATGAGCCTAGTACCGAACTTACTACCAGTATGTGAGCTATGTCTGCGCAGAACCACTGGGCAGAACCAACAGCCCTATTGAACTGATAACACTTTCGCCTGTAAGGCAGGAACTTCCAGATTGTAAAATCTCACGAACGTAGACGGGGAGGCCCAGCCTGCCGCCATACAGATATCGTGGATGGAAATCCCTCTGGCCCAAGCCCACGAAGAGGCCATGCCTCTGGTGGAGTGTGCTCTGACACCTAGCGGGCACTGCAGGTGTTTGGAAGCGTATGCAGCTGCAATCGCGTCCACTATCCACCTGGACAGGGTCTGTTTCGAGGAGGCGAGACCTTTAGTGCGCCCACCAAACGAAACAAATAGCTGCTCAGAACGCCTGAAGGCGGCGGAGCGTGTGACATAAACCCTCAATGCCCTGACAGGGCAGAGGAAATTGCCACCGTCCCCCTCATCGGATGCTGGCAGAGCCGAGAGGGAGATAATCTGCGCCCTGAAGGGAGTGCCGATCGCTTTGGGGACATAACCATGCCTCGGTCTGAGAATGACCTTAGAGTCATTAGGACCGAACTCCATACACGTCGGGCTCACTGAGAGCGCGTGTAGATCCCCCACGCGTTTCACTGAAGCCAGAGCTATCAGAAACGCGGTTTTTAGCGAAAGGAACCTTGGTTCCACAGTCTCGAGCGGTTCAAAGGGATGAGCCTTCAGGGCCTCTAGGACCAAGGCCAGATCCCATATAGGAACCGACGGGGGCCGCGGGGGATTCATCCGTCTGGCTCCTCTGAGGAAACGGATGATGAGCTCGTTCCTTCCTAGCGTGCTACCTAGCGTCGTCTGAGCGAACGCTGCTATAGCCGCCACATACACTTTGAGCGTGGAAGGGGACCTGCCCCGTTCCAAAAGCTCTTGGAGGAAGGAGAGCACCCGCTGGACCCCACATTGCTGTGGGTCCAATCCCTTGGAAACACACCACTCAGTGAACACCGACCACTTAGAACTATATAACCGCCTCGTCGAGGGGGCTCTAGAGTGTGAAATCGTGTTCATAACCCCTTCGGGCAGGTCAACGGGTATCCGTTGGTCACCCATACATGCAGAGACCATCGCTCTGGATGGGGATGCCAAACTGACCCTCCTGCTTGAGAGAGAAGGTCTGCTCTCAGCGGAACTGGCCAGGGGGGTGAGTGCGACAGCTTCACCAGCTCTGGGTACCAAATCTGGTTCTCCCCACTGTGGTGTTGTCCGACCGGACTAACACATGGTGTCCTCGTATAAGCGGGAGAAACTGCCTGAGCGCGTTCTCTACCGCTATCATCTCCAAACAGTTTATGTGTAGGAGTTTTTCCTCGCTCGACCAAAGGCCCGAGGCTGATCTGCCCTCGAAAACGGCGCCCCAACCCATGGTGGAGGCGTCCGTCGAGATGACCTTGCGGTGTGAGATGGCTCCCATCGTCACTCCCCTCTGGTACCAGTCGGCTACTAACCAGGGCTCTAGGGCTGACACGCAGCCCTGAGTCACTCTGATCCTGAAGCCACCGGACGCCCAGGCTCTGTGAGGCACTCGGGCGTTTAACCAGCATTGCAGCGGGCGCATGCGCATTAAGCCCAGCTGGAGCACAGCCGCAGCTGAGGCCATACGTCCCAGCATCCTCTGTAAAAGCTTGAGAGGTGCGATTTTGCCCGGCCGGAAGTACGCAGCCATGCGCCGAACTTGGCGCGCGCGATGGGGTGACAGGCGGGCTGACATTGCCACAGTGTCCAGATTCAAACCCAGGAATGAGGTTGATTGCGTGGGCACTAATGAGCTCTTGGTCCAATTGACCGTGAGCCCTAGGCTGTCCAGATGGCTGAGCAGCATTGCCCTGTGGGCGAGGAGCTCGGCCTCCGACTGCGCCAGGATGAGCCAATCGTCCAGATAGTTCAATACTCGCATCCCTCGATTTCTCAGAGGAGCGAGGGCCGCGTCCATGCACTTCGTAAATGTACGGGGTGCTAGTGACAGGCCGAACGGAAGGACGGTGTATTGATAAGCCTGGCCGTCGAAAGCGAATCGTAAGAATGGCCTGTGACGCGGCGTTATCTTGATTTGAAAATATGCATCTTTCAAATCTAGGGAGATTAGCCAGTCTCTCGGGCGAATATGCGCGAGGATCTGCTTGGTCGTGAGCATCTTGAACGATCTTTTCATAAGAGCTTTGTTCAGACGCCTCAGATCCAGAATCGGTCTGAGCGACCCATCCCTTTTTGGCACGAGAAAATACCGGCTGTAAAAGCCTGACTTGCTCATAGAATGGGGAACCGGTTCTATAGCCCCTTTGCACAGCAGCGTGGCTATTTCTGCTCGAAGTAGATGTGCTACTTCCTCGCTCACTCTCGTCTCTGTACGCGCACAGAAGCGCAGAGGGCGGCGAGCGAACTGCAGAGTGTAGCCGTGCTTCACTGTTTTCAGCACCCATTCTGATACACCTGGAATGGCTTCCCACGCTCTCGCGTGCGCCACACGGGATAGAACGGCCTCCGGGCTCGAAACGCCGCGCTTCGCGGGTTTGACGGCCTGTATAGGAGGGGCGGGCGCAGTGCGCGCGCTCTCTGTGCTGTGGGCCAGCCGATCGCTCGCGATGGCTGGCCGCCCTACACACTGCATCTCTGCCGCTTCGAGCGGGGAGTGGCTTGTGTGCGGCCCTACACTCATCGCTCCGGCCACCCTGGGCGGAAAACAAATGGTGTGTGGCGCGGCGCGTGGCGCCTGAGGCATAATGTTCGCGAAAATGTGTGAGCGCGTTTGAGCGAGCACAACTCTTACGCGTGGAACATGACCGGTTAAGAGTGGCTGTGTGACAGCGTGTGTGGTGGTTAGTCGTGGACGCAAACAAGCGGACACGTGACCTAACTCTAGCACTCGAGCGGCCGGTGGCCGCTTTATGTGAGTGGGGGACACGGGGTTTATAGTGCTTGTGTGCAGGGGTGAACACAGAAAAGTGGGCACATTTACTGCATTTGAAACACATACGGCGTGAGCCGTGCAACCAGAAATAATGCAACTTTTGTGATTTCTCTGGTTCGCCGTAAAAACGGCGGTTATTGACAGGCGAGAAGGCATTTTTGCCGGCTCGTTGGCTGCGTGAAATCCATCTGCAGCAGCCACAGTGGTGGGGGCTGACAGGAAAGAGAGTTTTGACGGTGGTCCGGCCGCGGCGGGACTTAACCGTCGTTTCTTGCCTCTGGCTAGGAGGACTTTGGAGGCTCGGGCTTCAGCGCGATCCTAGGCCGGGGGCCCCGAGGTGGAGGCGGCTTACCACGGCTGGAAGAGCGCGATCTGGGGCGGCCGCTCGGTCTTCGCTGAGACGAAGGGGGCCGCGCTGGGCGCTGCGCGGAGCTCGTTGCTGGCTGGTCACGAGGACGGCGAGCAGCGGAGCTATTGCTAGCGCCGGGGCGTCGAGGCAGGAAAAGGTTCATGGCCTGCGTCGTTTTCTGCACTTCGGAGAAACGGTCGACGATCCCCTTGACCGCTGGTCCAAAGAGCCCAGACGGGGAGAGCGGGGCATTTAGGAAGGCCGCACGCTCTGTTTCTCGCATGTCCGCGAGCGTGAGCCAGAGGTGGCGCTCAGCTACCGTGAGGGAGGCCATAGAGCGTCCGAGGGCCTGTGCTGCGGTCTTGGTGGCGCTCAGGGAGAGATCCGTCGCGCTTCGCAAATCCGTGATTAACTCAGCGTCACAGCATTTCTCGTCCAGGTCGCGGAGGAGATTAGCTTGGAGGATTTGCAGCACGGCCATAGAGTGCAGAGCGGACGCAGCTTGACCAGAGGCAGCGAAAGCGCGGCCGATCAGCGATGACGTCACTCTGCAGGCCTTAGACGGGAGGGCAGCCTTTGAGCGCCAATCAGAAGGCGGGCAAAGGTGCGCTGCGACCGCCTCTTCCACCGGAGGGATAGCGTTGTAGCCTTTCTCGGCCGCGCCGTCAACTTGTGAGAGCGTCGAAGAAGCCTGAGACGAGACCCTCGCGGAGAATGGCGCGTTCCAGGACTTTGCGAGCTCCTCGTGAAGCTCCGGCAGAAAGGGTGCAGTCCTGGAGGTGGGCGCACGGCGGCGACTGTTTAGGAAGCATCCGTCAAGTCGGTTCGGCGCTGCCACCTTGGGCGGGGCCCATTCGAGGCCTAGCTGCTCGACAGCCCGGGTGAGAAGGCGCAAAAGTTCGTCGTCCTCACCCGCTCGAGAGCGTCCGGAGCCCCGGACTGAAGAGGACGCGGAAGACCAGTCCTCGCTGTCGGAAGCCATGATGGAGCAGCTGTCGGCGCGTTCCGCGGCCGCATCCGCCTCATCCCCGGAGGCGGCAACAGAAATGGCGGCCTGGGGTGGGGGCGGGGAAGGCGAGAGTGAAGCGGGCGGGAAAGGTTCCGGCGAGCTTCTCTCGGCGAACTCCGGAATCCGCTGCGAGCGGCGCTTCTTTCTGCGCGGCGTGGCAGGGACTGGAGGGATATCATCATCGAACAGGACGAGTCGAGCCCGCAGGGTCGACATCGTCAGTTCTTCGCACTCTTGGCATCCGCCGGCGAGGAGTGCGGCGGCGGCGTGATCACGGCCCAGGCAGAGAGCGCAGATCA
Organism: Romanogobio albipinnatus; assembly: GCA_023566225.1. Taxonomy (NCBI): domain Eukaryota; kingdom Metazoa; phylum Chordata; class Actinopteri; order Cypriniformes; family Gobionidae; genus Romanogobio; species Romanogobio albipinnatus. The sequence goes on from CM042249.1 coordinate 36,442,219, forward strand.
CGTGGCGGTCCCCGGAGCTGAGCTGCGCGTGACACGAGCCGCAGGTGGAACGAGACATTTGTATCAACGCTCGGCTCTTTTTGTGAAAAAGTGTGACGCAGCGGCGACAACACTTTTGAGCGTAAAGGATATGGGCTGCCGGATAGCAGAGCAGGCACGGATGGCTGAAGGTGGCGCGATGCTGCCGGCTTCCTCAGGCGCTGTCCTCTGCTTGCTTGTCTGCGCGGTCACGGCGGCGGGTTCCAGATCCAGCGATGCGAAGGGCTTCGCTGAAGAAAAGAAAATCGAATATGCAGCCCGTGAGCCCTGCTTATATACACGTGGCCACGCCCCACCTGTAGGCAAATGAAGCCAGGTGGGCGCAAAGCGCCCTCATTGGTCGCCACGTCACGCGGGCTCACCGATAGGCTGCTGCAGTTGCCAGCAGAGCAGCCAATAGCACGCTGGAATAGCCTGCTATGGTCTGCCAGGCTGCCGCACTGCGTTGACAATGTTACAAAATTAAGGATAATTTTGGGTTTTTCAGAAATCTCGAAGAAAGAATACTTTCCCGTAGCGTAAGGAACTTACGCAATACGAGAGAACCTCTCGTAAGAGAACTGCATATATTATGATTTTGAGATTCATCTTTTCACACTGAGGATAACTGCAGGACTATACACAACTATTACAAAGGTCAAAACATTCAACATTCTTTTGTATTCGTTGTGTAGGAGTCCCTCAATTGTCCTTTGTGTGAAAAGATGGATCTCAAAATCATACATTCACTGTTGGAAAGAGGTCACAGTTGGAAAACCAAAGGGTGTGTATGAGCTTTTCTTTTTCTGAAGAACAGTGCTCGGTTTTACTGCTCAGGACAAACAAGGGACTTCTTAACAATTCTCAAAAACAAGGGCTGTGTAAACTTTGGAACAGGGTCATTTTTATAAATTCAATTGTTAATTTGTCTTGTAAACATTAGTTATGTAATTTAGCTTATTCAGGACAGCACTAAATAAACAAATAACTGCACATTCTAAATTATAGAAAATTATGAGCAAAACTGTATTCATATTTTATACTTTATTTATGTATATTTTTATCTGATTCCATATGATATTGACCTGATCAAACCAGTGCAGATAATGTTAACAGCAAATTTATGGTACGGTCACCAGTAGCCTATATATCATGCATCTGCTTATATTGTCAGGCATACATTTTGAAATCACATGTCAAGGTGCCACTCACCTGTTTTTCAGGAGACAGCCCAGAAGCAGCCATGTAGCAGCTGCCAATGGTTTTGATTTTCTCAATGTCCTGGAAGTAAGACTCTTCGAGTAGCTAAGGAAACAACAGGGAAAAAGATTAAAAGGATAGTTCACCCAAAAATGAAAATTTGTCTCACCCTCATGTCGTTCCAAACCCGTAAGACCTTCGTTCATCTTCAGAACACAAATTAAGATATTTTTGATGAAATCCGAGAGCTCTCAGGCCCCTTCATAGACAGCTATTATTTAATGAACAATTTCAAGGTCCAGAAAGGTAGTAAAGACATCGTTAAAATAGTCCATGTGACACCAGTGGTTCAGCCTGCAACGAGAATACTTTTTGTGCGCAAAAACCAACAAAAATAACGACTATTCAACAATTTCGTTCTAGCCTGTGCCAGTCTCCGACGCAGCTGAGAGTTTAGATTCTCTGCTTGAGCTCGAGCCCAAACTTGACCTGACCCAACCCCCGAAATTTCCTGCCACTATCCTTGGGCTGGGTCCTTGATCAAGCATTTGTGTTTTTTTAATCATTACTTAATTAGCCTAATTGGGTTGGGAGAAAGCTATGCCATAATCAGAAATATATATTTTTTTTTTTATCAAAGTAGGCATACGTAACAAATGTGTACAAAGTTACGTTTCTTCATTCGGATCCATTTGCGATCCATTCCATTCTAAATAAACAAACAACGCAGTTTACATGCTTCGTAGGGATAGTTCACCCTGAAATGAAAATAAAGCTAAATCTTTTACTCACCCTGCTGTTCCAATGCTTTATGTCCTTCTATCCTCTATGGAAAGTGCTCAGGAGGCATACAATACGTTTTTGCGAGAAATAAATCATATTATTCAGTCAAAATACGGAGCTTGGCCGTTACTCTGTGCACGTTCCTGTGATGAGTGCGAGCCGTTAGCAGCAGCTCATGCAATGTTGTAATGACAACCGGTACACAACTACTTCAGGAGGTTTACCTGATTATTAGTATTATTGTATTATTTCTTATCATATACCTTATAGAGAAGACAAGTGTCACGTTAGTTTCTATTGAGCCGGATTTCTCAAAATGGTGCATGTGTGTGCTTATCCTGGGTACCGTGCAAGTTATAGTAAGCATGAGCGGCTGCTGACGGCATATATGGTGCGCATCTCACTGTATGATTGCGTGATACTTTTATATCCTTTTCGTTAAGTTTTAGCCTGGTCGCAATTCACTGACATTATGGAGGGTGCGTGCAGGACGTTTCTGCTTTTGAGGTCCAAAAAAGATAGAAGGACATAGGGCATTAGAACAACAGCAGGGTGAGTAAAAGATGGCTTTATTTTCATTTCAGGGTGAACTATCTAAACACTTTATCCAAGATAAATTTATCCAAGATAATTCTAAACACATTTCTGTAATTGTAGTTGAGAACGTCAGTTGTAACGGCCCACGTATTAAAAAAATGGTTGGGTTTAAATCAGGCTCATAATTACAGTTAATGTGTCGGGCCCGATCAAAGCTCTAACACAGCTTACGTAAATAGTGCAGCGCTTTCGAGATCTACGGCAGCCCATGCTGTTCACATGAGCACCACGACGCATGCATGTGATGATGATGATGCAGGAGTTGCACTGTATTTACAATGTAAACTGCATAGTGCGTAGGAGAATGACACAGGCTAGAACGAGATAACTTTATTCAACTGTTATTTTTGTTTGTTTTGCACACGCAAAAAGTATTCTCATCGCTTCATAAAATAGTCACATGGACTATTTTAAAGGGGTGGTAAACCACGATTTCACTTTTCTAACTTTAGCTAGTGTGTAATGTTGCTGTTTGAGCATAAACAACATCTGGAAAGTTACAACGTTCAAAGTTTAAAGCAAAGGGAGATATTTGCTTTTAAAGAAATCAATTTCTAAAGACTACAGCAAACGGCCGCTAGGGACTACTACACATTCCTCCAGGGTTGCTGACATCACCAGCCCCAATATTTACATAAACCCCTCCTCCGAGTGTTGTTGCCAATGCCGACGAAACGCTGTTATTTTCATCTGGATTGCAGGTCCACTTTGTTCAGCCTTCCTAGGGACGGGGGTGTGTTGCAGAGCGTTTAACATACAACGTTATATGCATGCGTGTATGAGACAGAGGGGAACACGGTCGCATTTGCAGCAGATATATGCTGCCCATCATAAATCAAAGCACGAGACAGACAGGGGTCGGAGGAGAAGACCGGAAAATTTGACATAATGAACAATATTCGTCTGTATTTGCAATACACAAGCCGCGGTTCAGCTGCGTGAGACAAACACTGCCAGTGTGAGACTGGCGCGCGTGGCTCCCGCTGCACATTTCACGGAGGAAAGCTTCCACAATCTTCACGAGTTCAATGAAGGATTCTTACAACGGCTTGTCCTGAAAGATGGATTTAAAAACAGAAGCTGTTTACGGGCCACAACCTGTAAGTATGATTTATTTTTCGTCTGTGTGTTTTCCTGTAATAGTTTGTATTGTTAATTGTATGTTGTAGCAAGGAAGTAAACAGATGACAACACTCATTTGGCTGTGCAAACCAGTTTGTTAAATGCTCATTCATACTTAACGTTATCCGACAAACACCTAACGTTACAAACTTTTTAAAATCTCAACAGCGAACTTGGCATTAGTGTAAATTATTCTTTGATTAGAGCTTTTATGTATTGTTTATCTACAGGCATGCTCTACAGGCATGTTTGATTTGGATACTATAGTAAAGCCAATGTTTAGTGTTCGTTCTTGCGACAGATATTTGGCAAATCGTTCTAAAAATACAAAAATAACGGAGCCATTCAGTAGCGATCACTATAGATCCGCTTTACTCTTGAGGACTGAACAGGTTCTGCTCGATCATCTTCACTAAAATTGTCTGGGTCTGATTCGGGCTCAAATTGGTATGGTTTTATTGACGCCATTGTACTACCCAAAGCACAGGCTACCGGTAAAGGTAAGGGGCGTGACGTTTCTGACAAACGTGCACTAGGCGGTTAGCGAATCACAACACACTGGGCCAGCTAACCAATCTGAGCCCATTGCGTATTTTTGAGGGACTAGCTTCATACAACCTGGAAACCATCAGACCGTTTTTACAAGGAGGGACAGAGCAGTGTAGAATAAGGGTAAAATATATGAAAAATTATGCAATTTTTTAAAAACGAAGCATGAACACAAGTTACAGTGTACCCCACAAACACAATCAAGCCTTCGAAAGAATGTGTTTTACCACCCCTTTAACAATGTCTTTACTACCTTTCTGGACCTTGAAAGTGTTCATTAAAATGCTGTCTATGGAGGGGCCTGAGAGCTCTCGGATTTCATCAAAAATATCGTAATTTGTGTTCCGAAGATGAACGAAGGTCTTACGGGTTCGGAAAGACATGAGGGAATTTTTTTAATGACAGAATTTTCATTTTTGGGTGAACTATCCCTTTAAGTAAGCCTATCTCTGAAATATTTGACTAATACGGTTTCTTATGATAAAAGAAGTGAGTGTTTGCACATTGCAAATACATTCTATTAGTAACATCTGAGCTGCTATTAGCTGTTAAATCACTGAGCATGTTCAGACTTGGGCTTTGACGACATTTGGTGCTAAGAGGATGTTGCACAAATCCACGTACCTCATCAAAGTCAGCAATGATCTCATTAAGAAGACGCAGACACTCCACATCTTGATGAATCAACTCTTTCTTCTCGTAATAATCTGTAAAGTCCGGAATGGAAGCAAACATCACCCCAACTCGCTCGTACGATTCAGAGAACAGGTCCTTGAAGCCGGAAAGTTAATACAGAGAAAATACAGTTACTGTTCATTTATTTATACTTATGGATTAATGTAGGTGCATAACTGCTGGAACAATTTAAATGCACCAAATAGGCCTTTACATTATTATTATTTGTTATTTTCTGACCAAAGATTAAACTATTAGGGTTTGACGTTAATAATTCACGCAACTACCTCATTGTTCCTGTCTCTCTCAAGAAAGTGCCGAGCTACATGGGCAGGAAGAATGTTGTACAGCAGACACTCGTTATGCTCCCTCAGTTCCTTCATGTCCTCCACTTCCTGCCTGGCCTGTAGACGCCACAGGAAGTCAAGCCTGGCTGTAGTTTCTAACTGTAGAAGCAAGTAATAATTTCTTGAGTCATACTGAAATTAACAAAATATAAATTGCATGTCAGTTTTGATTGTTTAGTTATTTTACAATGGGATGATAATTATAGCTAAGTGGTGATTTGATTATTATGTATTTATATAATTAAAAATAAATATATTTATTAAGTGTTAAATAAATATGTACTAATTGTATAATTAAAATCACTAGTAGTAGAAAATAATAATACATTAGTATAATTAAACATTTTAATAAGATGTTAATATACTACCTGTCTACTGTTGTAAAGGACGACCACAACAAACATGGCCATTAGCAACACAGAAATGCCTTTGCGTCTGAGGTACTGAGATCTGGGCAAAATCACACATATACACATCAGAAAGGCCACAACAATTCAACAGTCCAGGAAGTAATTTGCTGGGGTCACATCATGAAAAATGTTCTTGACTTTCTAAAAACGTTTGATGTACTATATAAGGGTCAGTGACAAATAATGATGACCAGGAGAATGAAAAGGAGATATCTTTTTCAAACATATGCAAAATGTTTTTACAAATACAAATGCTATTTCAAATGTTATTAAAATGATTGAGTCAATGATTGGATCATTATTGCAGTGATTATTATGTTTCTAGGAGGGTGCTTAACTCTTGCATTTTCAATACAAGATCTTGACCAGAAATTGAAGCACTTCTTGATGGAAATAAATGTTATGTTATTTCCATCAAGAGGTGCATCAATTTTTGGCCAAGATCTGATCAAGAAAGAGTCAAGCACTCTGTAAAGTGTTTTCCAGCACATCCCAAAGACTTTCAATGAATTTAAGGTCTGGACTCCATCCATCCATCCATCTTCTTCCGCTTTATCCGGGGCCGGGTCGCGGGGGCAACAGTCTAAGCAGAGATGCCCAGACTTCCCTCTCCCTAGACACTTCCTCTAGCTCCTCCGGGGGGACACCGAGGCGTTCCAAGGCCAGCCGGGAGACATAGTCCCTCCAGCGTGTCCTTGGTCTTCCCCGGGGCCTCCTCCCGGTTGGACATGCCCGAAACACCTTCCCGGGAAGGCGTTCAGGAGGCATCCGGAACAGATGCCCGAGCCACCTCAGCTGTCCCCTCTCGATGTGGAGGAGCAGCGGCTCTACTCCGAGTTCCTCCCGAGTGACTGAGCTTCTCACCCTATCTCTAAGGGAACGCCCAGCCACCCTGCGGAGAAAGCTCATTTCGGCCGCCTGTATCCGGGATCTTGTCCTTTCGGTCATGACCCAAAGCTCATGACCATAGGTGAGAGTAGGAACGTAGATTGACCGGTAAATCGAGAGCTTCGCCTTACGGCTTAGCTCTTTCTTCACCACGACAGACCGGTACATCGACCGCATTACTGCAGAAGCTGCACCGATCCGTCTGTCAATCTCCCGTTCCATCCTCCCCTCACTCGTGAACAAGACCCCTAGATACTTGAACTCCTCCACTTGGGGCAGGAACTCTCCACCAACCTGAAGTGGGCAAGCCACCCTTTTCCGACTGAGGACCATGGCCTCGGATTTGGAGGTGCTGATTCCCATCCCAGCCGCTTCACACTCGGCTGCAAACCGTCCCAGTGCATGCTGGAGGTCCTGGTTAGAAGGGGCCAACACGACAACGTCATCCGCAAAGAGCAGAGACGAAACCGTGTGGTCCCCAAACCTGACACCCTCCGGCCCTTGGCTGCGCCTAGAAATTCTGTCCATAAAAATTATGAACAGAACCGGCGACAAAGGGCAGCCCTGCCGGAGTCCAACATGCACCGGGAACAAGTCTGACTTACTGCCGGCAATGCGGACCAAACTCCTGCTTCGGTCATACAGGGACCGGAAAGGTCTGGACTCAGAGGTGCCAATTCATGTGTAAAATAATTCTACATGCGCCGTCCCAACCATTCTTTCACTATTTGAGCCTGATGAATCTTTGACATTGTCATCCTGGAATATGGCCACGATGTGTCTTCCGACAAGGTTGTTTAAGAAATTAAAAGCTATATGCTCCACCAATTAGGTTTAGAAAAACTGTTGCCAAACATAACATGCTAGAAACATAATAATCACTGCAATAATGATCCAATCATAGACTCTCAAAAATGGCTTATTCATCATTGAAGTGCTGATATCTTAAAGGGGTGGTAAACCACGATTTCACTTTTCTAACTTTAGCTAGTATGTAATGTTGCTGTTTGAGCATAAACAACATCTGCAAAGTTACAACGTTCAAAGATTAAAGCAAAGGGAGATATTTGCTTTTAAAGAAATTAATTTCTGAGGACTACAGCAAACGGCCGCTAGGGACTACTACAAATTCCTCCAGGGTTGCTGACATCACCAGCCCCAATATTTACATAAACCCCTCCTCCGAGAATATGAAATAAGGGGGGGCGAGGCCATTTTGTATCGCCGTGAGGAATAGTTGTTGTGGTAGGCTAGTTAGTAGGCTGGAGTGTTGTTGCCAATGCCGACGAAACGCTGTTATTTTCATCCGGATTGCAGGTCCACTTTGTTCAGCCTTCCTAGGGATGGGGGTGTGTTGCAGTGCGTTTAACATACAACGTTATATGCATGCGTGTATGAGACAGAGTGGAACACGGTCGTATTTGCAGCAGATATATGCTGCCCATCATAAATCAAAGCACGAGACAGACAGGGGTCGGAGGAGAAGACCGGAAAATTTGACATAATGAACAATATTCGTCTGTATTTGCAATACACGAGCCGCGGTTCAGCTGCGTGAGACAAACACTGCCAGTGTAAGACGGGCGCCCGCGGCTCCCGCTGCACATTTCACAGAGGAAAGCTTCCACAATCTTCACGAGTTCAATGAAGGATTCTTACAACGGCTTGTCCTGAAAGATGGATTTAAAAACAGAAGCTGTAAGTATGATTTATTTTTCGTCGATGTGTTTTCCTGTAATAGTTCGTATTGTTAATTGTATGTTGTAGCAAGGAAGTAAACAGATGACAACGCTGTTTGGCTCTGCAAACCAGTTTGTTAAATGCTCATTCATACTTAACATTATCCGACAAACACCTAACGTTACAAACTTTTTAAAATCTCAACAGCGAACTTGGCATTAGTGTAAATTATTCTTTGATTAGAGCTTTTATGTTTTGTTTATCTACAGGCATGCTAAACATGGTTCTGTGTTTGATTTGGATACTATAGTAAAGCCAATGTTTAGTGTTCGTTCTTGCGACAGATATTTGGCAAATCGTTCTAAAAATACCAAAGTAACAGTGCCATTCAGTAGCAATCACTATAGATCCGCACTCTTTACTCTTGATCTTGACTCTAGATCATCTTCACTAAAATTGTCTGGGTCTGATTCGGGCTCAAATTGGTATGGTTTTATTGTACTACTTGTACTACCCAAAGCACAGGCTACCGGTAAAGGTAAGGGGCGTGACATTTCCGACAAACGTGCACTAGGCGGTTAGCGAATCACAACACACTGGGCCAGCTAACCAATCTGAGCCCATTGTGTATTTTTGAGGGACTGGCTTCATACAACCCGGAAACCATCAGACCGTTTTTACAAGGAGGGACAGAGCAGTGTAGAATAAAGCTAAAATATATGAAAAATAATGCAACTTTTAAAAAACGAAGCATGAACACATGTTACAGTGTACCCCACAAACACAATCAAGCCTTCGAAAGAATGTGTTTTACCACCCCTTTAAAACCGAACACATTACCACATTCAGAAACTTGGTATGATATGACCTCTTCGATAATTCAAAATATTGTACCTCTGAATTTGGCCGTTTTGGTGTTGGCGGATAAAGAGCACATGGAAGGCTACCTCAATGAGGTATGTGTAAACTGCAATGACTAAAATCAGTACTGCCAACTTCAACAGACAGCTGAGTCTGAGGAACACGGCACACGTCACCATGGCCAACACACCACTCAAAACAAAGAACTGTAGAGAGACAGACAGTTTTATTGTATGCCTTATAGTGTAGTCACAGACATGGTGTTTAATGAAATGGTACCAGATTAAGCATTACTGAAAGTTGTCACACTTGTGACAAATTTGTATTTAATATATATCTACCGTACCTCAGGATGGGTGCAGATGTTCACAGTCCACTGTGAGCCTTGTTTTGAGGTTGTGTTACTTTCCTCAGCCTCTCCAGCTGTGTTACACCACAACTGTACAGCAAAAAATAGATGGGTTAAGAGGCGCATTTTAATTTGGCCCAAGAAACTATAAATTCTGGCACTCACAATGTCACAGGAGGCCACACCGAAGTTAATAGCAATAGCGGTGAGGGTGAGCAAGTTACGGATGCTCTTGGTCTCGTGGATCCAGCAGCACAGATGCTGCAAGCATGATGGGGAGCGCTTAAATTCCTCAGCCAGTGTGACCAGAAGCAGTAGCATGTAGACAAACAGGAATACTAAAAACTGGATAACCATAGGACAGATTCTGTGGGGGACACGTGCATTCAGAGCAATATATTGAAAATGTAAAATTCAACGAAAGTGCACATAAGGCTTTTGAAAAAATAATAATAGCTCACTGTGGTGAAGGGATGAGGGCCTGAACAGCCATGATGAAGAGGAGCACGAGGAAAGAGCATGCTAAGTTGGACTTGAACATCTCATCTCTCATCTGAGAAAACTGAAAGTGTAAATTTTGTGTGGGACTACTTATAAGCAAAAATGCTATACAAAGTAAAGAAGCTGTTCCTTGGCAGTCCATACCTTTCCCTCAATGTGTGTGTCTTTGAAGACCAATGTGAAGGGTGTGATATGTTCCTTGCGCATTCGCTCACTACTGCGTACCTCGATGGCCTGCTTAATTCTCTTGTTGATTTCTCGAGACCCGGCACTATGAAGGATAATCTGATTGGGCAACTGCACCAGGGAACCATTGGTGAAAGTGGCTAAGATCTAAAAGGTGACAGTACAAAAAGAATTGAATTGCTATTAATATAGAGGTGGATGACCTGTACCATGTCGGTTTTTGGACAAAATTAGAGTATCATATTGGTTGATTAGTCCCAATGCTAACAGGATGATTTAGACAATTTTACAACTGAAATAACACATTTTTGTCTTACTGTAATGCTTACTGTAAACATGATTTTTTTTTACAAACATTCCTTTAGATTACTAAATAATTCATAGAATAACATAGTATGGCACTATTTAACAGGTGATAACTTTACATATTATCACTAACTAGAGAGGGAGAGAGAGAGAGAGAGAGGGAGAGAGAGAGAGCATTCAGATCTAAGTGAGGTTTATGAGGCCAGCAGACTCACGCAGTTCATTCCAATGATGTTATCAAAAGGAAGTTCAGCATTCCATGTAGTCTCATCTTTGCTGGTTCTCCGGACTTTAGGGGGCTCCTTGTCTTCCTGTGGTGTATGGCAGATCAGAAAAGTGTCGATCTTGTGTTTGCGTAAAAACTCATTCCGCTCATGGCCTCGACCTTCTTCTGTCTCATATACACCCTCTAGACAGTCCAAGGTTGCTCGTGATATATGAATCCTCCTAATATTATACAATTTGTTGTATTATTCTAATATCAATTGCATTTAGTTACACATATGACAATGGTTATGATCCGGAGTACTTACCCTGGAATTCCTCCAGCCTCTAGCATGTTGGCAACATCTACATCCCAAGACCACACGTCAAACTGCCATTTCTGCAGACCCAAAACCCCACAAAGAACCGAGCCAGAGTGGATCCCGATACGCATGTCCACATCTCTCTTCAACTTCTTACGTACATAACTGACAAAGTGAGAGGGAAGTATAAAATTTTTCTGATTTTTGATTATTTCTTTTGTTTTCATCAGATGAAAGAGACTTAAATCTCTTTAAAGCATCAATAACAACTTAGAGACAATAGAATATGAATGTTCCAAAATATCAGGGATGTTCAGTCCGGCAGAGTTCCAATAAAGCTTCAACTTGCCCCAACATCAAATTTTTAGTAATCTTGAAGACTTTGACAAGCTGGTTCAGGAGTGCTTAATTAGGGTTGTAGCTGAAGTTTGCAGGACAGACCTCCAGGAGCAGAATTAGAAACCCTTGCAAAAGCGTAGACCTTTGAATATGCAATTTTTAGTGGCGCAACGGAGCAAGTCTTTGGGGAAAATCAACATATGAATGGCTTGCTTATAATCTCTGGAATATGAAAAACATTGAGAATAAACGGAGCAATTCCAAGAGGGTCCTCGCACCTTGGTTTCCTGGGCCATAATTACACACACACACACTTTAAGTGGGGGTTAACACGTAAAATACACACCGTATTGTGTTTATCATGGCCAGACCCATCTCCACACAGCAGCGAGCATGTGCAGTTTGGGGCTCTGGGACCCCAGACACACAGTAGTAACAATCTCCAAGAATCTTTATCCTCATGCATTGATTCTCCTAAAATATCAAAAGATCTTTCAATAATTTTCTAACATTGCACTCTTCGGCATAAAGTAACACATTTAACACAAAAAAAAGTAATTATGATATTTACAATAGCAACAACAGAATGATTCCTAAGCTCATACAGTACATTACAGTCGGACACACATTGATCAGAACCCTTTTCTCCAACTGCTTGTAAAACTCTTAATCTTTCTCACCTCAGCAAGGCGATCAAAGCGACCGAACAGCTCATTGAGCGTGCGCACCAAATCCTGAGCCGACATGGTCATGGAGAGAGAGGTGAAGCCTTTTATATCAGCAAACAGGATACTGAGACAAGAGCACATATATGTTCATTTCATGAACCATCCTTGCGATCTAAATGTGCTGGAAGGTAGTACTGCACAGGAAGCAGTGTGTACCTGACGTCTTTGTATTGATGAATGTAGGTCTTATGGAACTGTTGAGGAAGCAATTCGTCATCCATAGCAGTCATATCACCAATCATCTCCATAGCAATAAATCGAGGAAGAATGGACATCACCAAGCGCTCCTAACGCAAAATGATTTCTCATTTCCTGATAGGTTTCATATTAATGATCTATGAATATCATATTAAGTCAAGAATCACAAACCTGTCTCTTGTTCTCTTGCTCTATCTTGACTCGTCCTTCAATGCAACGTCGCGTCTCAAGGAAGGCCTGCCTTTGAGCGCGATCTGATAAGTAGTGGATGAACAGCCCTGCAGTATTCATACCCATGTACAAGAGACATTTCGCTAGTAACTGAAAGAAAACCACAAGTAAAAGTTTCAAGACAAGCTTCGTTAGTTGATCTCTCAAGTTGACAAGTGGTTGATTCTGAAACCGGTGTACTCGTGTCAATTTTAATGGAGCATTAATTGAAAGCAAGACCAAGCACAACTCGATAAGACAGAAAGACAGAAACAAGGATAGTTCTTGTGATCATCTTCAAATTTGATTAGGCATTGATGTCTTGAGCATGGGGACTTTACCTTTCTTACAATTGCTGTGTCATTGTAGTTCCTAAGGGCATCCACCAAAAGGTGCAAGGCAGCGGAGAGGAACCCTGTGCAGATGGACCACAGAAGAGGTAGGGGCAATAGCGTGTAGGTGGCGAACAGGGTGAAGAGCACATACCAGGACTGGTCCTTCTCCAACCCATATACCAAACCACCCAGTGCCTGAACAGTCTGGGACAGCCAGCTCGCCAGCCCAGCATAGTGCAGGTAATCTGGACACATCAATCCTTTATAGGTCAGAACTAAGACACATATGACCACTCCAAGTGCCATGAAGAGCCCAGCCAACCATCCTTGTTGAGAGTCCACCATCTCAGGGTTCACTGCCAGGTATATGAAGAGAATATGGAGTTTGGTAAGGATATCGATGACATTAGTGACTACAAGGGAAGTTCGCCGCTGACCAGATGAATGCTGCTGGTACAGACGCTCGAGATCATGAGATTTGAACTTGTGGTGGAGAGCAGGAAGGAAGACTCCACGCACCGTGGAGCCCCAGCTTACAAAGAAGTCTGCGTCACTGAGCGAGTCAGTGGACTTCTGCGTGTAAGTGGAGTTGCGCTCTCGTAATGGATGGGTGCGGGCCGCAGAGGAGCGCCGCTTGTGCATGCCAGCATTGCCCCGTGCAGCTTTGTTACGAATCTGCCTGTTGATGTCATCGATGTAGGCATCAGTGACAATGATTTTGCGAGAACTGGCTGTTCGTCCCTCGTGGTGTATTCCCCGTTGGTCAATAATGTGACGTACTGCATTCTGCCACATTAGTTGCTTGCGTTTCAGGTTGGGGGAGGAAGGTGCAACTGTGCATACCTTAGGCGGAACAGTAACTTCTGTGGAACTTAAAGCCATGATCTGAACCTTATCTGAACAGGCTTTAGATCCCAAAACTCAGATCAAGTCTTCTATCAACTGCACAAACCTAAAACAATAGAGAGAAAAAAAGATTTAATAGTATGAATTGAACATTGAAGATGTATCAGAATGAAACTTCAAAACAAACTTTAAAAAGACTCCTTAAACAAGTTCAATATCTCCAGAATACACTGAATTGCATATTAAAATAAGGAATATTGTCCACAATGATTAGCAGAGAACATAAATAATAAATGTAAATGGAATGATACTTGCCATTGATGTGGTGCTGCAAGCTTGATAAATCTTGTAACAATGCATGCATCTGCTCCTCCATGAACAGTATCCCAGGTACACTGATCCAGGCACAAGCAAATATCTAATACAGTACATTCTTGTCCCTCAGTGGTGTAATACTCAGCAGCTGAGTGCAAAATGAGTCTTCTTTGACAGTTTTCCCTTCTGCCATGCCATGCACTATAAATATGCAAAGCATAGCGATGTAAATGACTTGTCCTATTATGTTACCATCCAACCGTATTATCCATCACCTCACCTCGCCTCAAAACACTCCTCGGCATTGGATGAAGTCAAGCCCACTCCAGTTTAAAAAGACGCCCTGTCTACGGATGATTGACTCGGTCTTGAGTGTTGAGTAGCACTGTCTTCAGGTAATGAAGTGATTGCTTTGCCAGATGGTCTGAAAAGCTGCCCTGACCCTTCCCAGAGGTAGCAGAGCACAATCTGCTGAAGCTTATCCTACGGAAGAATCGCGACTCTTGATGGATACGTTTAGAGGCAAAAATAAGTGGACTTGAATTCAGCACAATCAGTGAGAGAAGAGTTTGGGATCTAATTACCATGCACACACGCACGGTAGTAATAGGTCGTAATATAAGGGATTATCTACTCAGCAATAGCACACGTGATCCATTAAGGCCTCATGGTCACAGCTAACAGGATAATGTCCATGTCAGGTGAGTTTATGTGTAGAGGTAATTGCTAGGTTAAAATCGAATTGCTCTTGAAAAGCCTTGTTTAGTTTATTCCACGTTTCGAATAGTTGATGTGTATTAAAAGTGTTTTTCCCCACAATATCTACCGTCCATCTTGCCCAGATGCACTATTAGACTTAAATAGACTAGATATAAGGAGAAAAGGTGATAATTTGTGATTGGTTGACATCTGCTTTTGAGTAGACACAGCACAGGGTTTTAGTTAGCAGGCTAGGCTAGGCTAGGCTAGGCAACTGATTCAGGGAATGTTGGAAGTAAGCTGGATAAAGTGCTTCTCACTGATCTGGTTACCAACAATACCTGCCAGGTCAGAAAGTGACTGAACCATCTGTTTCTGTCAACACACATAAACAATCATGCTTCTCACTTTAGTGGAAACGAGGTTGAGTTGCATTTATTTGCTGGCTTAATTTACGTAGTATTATTTAGTATAACAGTCCAAGTTCACACAGAATGCATTTTGCATTTCACGGTACTGCTTTTCTATTGTTTTCCTATGCAAACATGCATAGTTTAGGCGGACTTATTTGACCAATGTGCTTACGTCTTTTTTTTCACGCTGTACACAGCATTCTAAAAACGTGGTGCTTTAGTTAAAAGAAGTTCAACTTTTATAAAAACGCGTCTCTAGACCTTGCAGTTCTTTTTCCATTTTTAAATGCAAAATAGTTAATGGCCCATAATTGTTTATGGCTTCTGTGAAACTGGTTTAGTTTGTAATGTTGTGATTTAATAATGCAATTTTTGAAACCAAAAGGCAAAACGTGATTTAAAATGATTCCTTTATTACACTATATAAGCAAAATGGAGAAAGTAAATGCTTCTGTGCATAAAACAGAGCCACTTTTACCATTGAGCAGTGGCATTGGCATTCATTTAAACAGGCCTTATCTTTCTGTTCTGCATAATCACAAACATGCTTCTTATTCATGCCTTAACACATTTTATACTCAGACAAATCAATGTCACACAATGAAACAAAAGTCGGAAACAAAAGTGACTCCAGTTAAAAGGTTCAATGTTGTGTAGTGAGGGTAGCTAATAAAACATTTTTGAATACAACAGATGATGCAACAGTCAAACATTGTTCGGATACGTTACATAGTCCAACATAGCGAATAAGGCAGCACATTATTAAATGCCCTTCAAAATAAACAGATGAAAGAGAGATCACAAAAGGTGAACTTTCAGATCAATATTTAAAAATATAAATAATGGTTACATTGCACATGTACACCCACATCATGTTGTAAACACCACGGTTCCATAAAAAAATACAGTATTTGATATACTTGCATTACAGTGATTATTATTAATAAACAAGGGCCAAACAAAACATTGTTGAACTAATGCATGTTGGCACATCTACACAGCTCTGCTAATATAACAGTTTTATCCCTGTTATCTCTATTTATTCCAATGTTGGTGTAAACAAAGCCATTTTTCTTCTTACATTATCAGATACTATTACTGTGACAGATTCACAGAGAGTTCTTTTTATGCGTAATACACTTCAGAGTAGAGAAATAAACCATATATACACATACAAGCAACTGTGTCAACATCAATTATTTTTTAGCTTTCCAAAACCACCAAACGTTTTGTAAACGATACTCTTATACACATTAATATAGTCTTGGCACTAGTGACCACAACATGTACTAGACTACTGTTCAAAAGTCTTCAATCAGTAAGATTATTTAATGTTTTTTGAAAGAAGTCTCTTGTGCTTATCCCGGCTGCATTTATTTGATCAAATATACAGTAAAAAAACCTGTAAATTATTAAAATGTAATTGATTCCTGTGATGAAAAAGCTGAATATTCAGTGTCACATGATCCTCCAGAAATCATTCTAGTGCTGAAGAAACATTTCTTATTATTATCATCAATATTGTATTTTCTCAATATTTTTGTGGAAACCATGACTTGGAAACCATAATTTTTTCCAGGATTCTTTGATGAAAAGAAAGTAAAAAAAAAACAGTGTTTGTTTGAAATGGAAATCTTTTGTAACTATGTAAATGTATTTACTTTCACCTTTGATCAATTTAATACATCCTTGATTACGGTAATTCATTTCTTTGAAACAACAACAAAACTATTTACTGACTCCAAACTTTTGAACAGTAGTGTAAGTTTGGTAAGTCCATTATTGAAAAAACTATAGCCTATACACATAAGTACATAACTTAAAGGGATACTTCACCCGAAAAATTTAAATTCTCATAATTTACTCACCCCCCAAGCAGAGGCGGACAGTACTTAAGTATTGTTATTTTCCAAGTAATTTTATTTTTCAAGTATATGTACTTTATCAGTGTTCTTCTTTGGAAAACTTTTACTTCACAACCTTCCAAAACATAACATTGTACTTTTTATTGCACTATGTTTCATATTGAATATAATGTAATACTTAATTACATTAAAAATGCAGTATTGTATACTTTTACTCAAGTAAAAGTAATTAAAATTTTACTTGAGTACAAGTAAGTACTATATTTTTAATGTAATTAAGTATTTAAGGTAAAAAAAACAACAACTTTTTTTTATGAAATGTAGTGCAGTAATAAGTATGACATTATAAATTATGAGCGCCTCTGCCCCCAAGCCATCCTAGGTGTATATGACATTCCTCTTTCAGATGAATACAATCAGAGTTATATTGAAAAATGTCCTGGCTAATCCAAGCTTTATAATGGCAGTGATTGGCAAATTAAAAAAAGAGTTGAATACAGAAGGCTGTCCGCCGTAAGCTAGATACTTTACTATATAACGTGTTAAATATGAATATTTTTCTTACACTAACCCATCGATTCACTTCAAAAGGCCTTTATTAATCCCCCGGAGCCATGTGGATTACTTTTAAAATGGATGGATACACTTTTTTGGGCTTCAAATTTTGGGCTGCCATTCACTACCATTATAATGCTTGGATTAGCCAGGACATTTTTTAATACAACTCCGCTTGTATTTGTCTGAAAGAAGAATGTCATATACACCTAGGATGGCTTGAGGTTGAGTAAAGCATGTGGTAATTTTCATTTTTGGGTGAACCATCCCTTTAAGTCAAATTATTAACAAATTGCATCTGCATGACATACAATGTTTCTTAAACAGGTTGATTTAAATGTATTGATGTTTGTACTGAAATGTGATTCTCTTCAAAAGACTAGTGAGTAGAATCTACTGTAGTCTCAAATCTGAGAAGACTTGGGATTTTTTAAACCCAGGCCAAGTTACAGTACATGTTTGGTGCTTTTCCTTCTCTTTGGAGTGAGCTAAGAAACAAAGGAAAAACTGGGAATCACCCAAGTAGGTCATGGTATCCTTGCAAGGTGCATTGGGATTAAACAACAGTATTAGAATGCCAAGTCTGACTCGCAAATCATGGGAGCAAAGCAGCACAACAGTCAGATTTCACAGGACAGACTGGGCAAATGAAGGGTCCACCAAAGTCATCCTCATGCTCTAAAGTGATGTGAAGTGAATATAATCTGAGGCCTTACAGATATGCTCCTGAGAGCATTATGGTTGTTTCCCTATTACAACTTGACATGAACATGTATATTACATTATAAACAAGACGACTGTGCTGACCGTGTCATAGCTGTACATCAAACTCAGCTGTACCTAAGTCTTTGTTAGTCCAGAGGCATCTCCATGTGTTTTAAGCGTAATCTTCACTGAGATGGGAACTCTGCAAATGCGAGGTAACTCTCCAACTCCAACTAATGGCAATGTGAAGCTGATCAACTTAAAACAAGGGAACATGGTTAAGTTTTGATAGCCTTAAAGAGTCTATTTGATGATGAAAACACTTTTGTAGTGTTACAATGTTATTTGTACTTCAAATATTGTAATAGCATATTTAAACTGCCCTGGTTCACGTAAGGTTTTTAATGCACATTTAATAATCAAAATGATAAATAAATAAATAAATATATAATATAAATTCAACAAACAAAACACCACATCAAACAATTTAAACGAACAAACAAAAATTCCATTTAAAATAAATTATATTTCAATGGCACAATGAATATAATTTTATGGCATATCTCGACATAATGAGGAGTGTTTTTGTAATGGAAACCATGTGAGATGCACTTGTGTGTGGGCACACGCTCCTACTTGATATTCTTGAGCAGGGACGTGCGAGCGTTAACCACTGCTTTAAAGGCATCCTCACTGCCTGGGGCCACACACTTGTCCGGGTGCAACAGTACAGCCAACTTCCTGTATGCCTTGTTGACTTCCTCCCTATGAACACGAAATGAGAAAAACCTATTAGTCTCAGTTTCCACACATCAAGAGGCCTTTAAAATGCTGATACAGCAAAACATTGTGGTTTCAAAGTGAAGAATCAGCTCATGAAGATAAGCTTGGCCTGTACATGGAATGTGATTGGTCAGACATGAGGAATGACACAAGCTCATGATTGGCTTCTCATGGTGTTAGGGAAATCTCAAAGAGGCTGATTAGTCTGGCAGGAGAGAGTTTAGGGATGGTAATTGGATTGCAGGCATTCTCTAATGATCTGACCCACATGATTAAATCAACCAAGCGAAAACAACCCGCTGTGTGAGTGCTGCATCAATCATACCAAAACGCTATAACTAAAACAGGAAATAACTGTATAAAACATTCCAGAAAACAGCAGGCTTTCTTAAAAGTACAATATGCAACTCTTTTTTTTCTTTAACTAATGAGTCAATACATCATTAATCCTTGTTCCAAAACGTGTTTTTGTTGTTTAAGCCTAGTAGTGAATGTTTTATGAAGAGAAGGATAATCATATTCATCCGCAAAGTCAGCCGAGGCACAACCAAAACAATACTCTTCTGCAAAATGCATGCAGTTTTGTTTTTTAACTGCTAGAGGGCCAACAGCTACAGGCCTGTTTACACCTGGTCACTTCATGTGTTTTTACTAGGGCCGGGACTCGATTACAAAAAAAATCTAATTAATTAGAGGCTTTGTAATTAATTAATCGAAATGAATAGCATTTTAATTGCATATAAATATTTGACCTGAGAACAGTGAGAAGTAATTTTTTTCACATGGATGTTTAGTATACCATTGAATAATGACTGAATACATAAGCTTAATCAACAAAATATTGTTTATTTATTTCAGTCCAGCAGACCAGTGACTTAGTTATCCTGGTCCTGAAACCAGTCATCTGGTGGAGTGTGGGTCCTTGTAACTTTACTCGGAGTCGGGCTAACGTCTACGCTAACTCCTATGTGTTTTGCGTTGAGGTGATATTTGAGGCTCGATGTGCTGCGGTGATGCACAAATTCCTTGTTGCATAGCTTGCACACAACCATGCTCTTGTCGACGCTTCCATCCTTTCGTTTTTTAAAACAAAATTTCCCATCCACGGGGCCAAGCAAAGCGGTCTCGTCAGCTTCTTCGTTCATGTTCACTGTGGTTTGTTGTTGTCGGAAGTCAAGAATGCTAGTTGGTGCTCCAGTATAATCGGTCCGTCGAAACTCTATCATTGAAAAACATTCCGCGGTGCAAAAGTAAGTGTGGTTAAAATTATGTTATTTATTTTTTGCTTAATTAATCTTAATTAACGCGTTAAAGTCCCGTAATTAATTAATCTTAATTAACGCATTAAAGTCCCGGCCCTAGTTTTTACTGATCAGATATCTTATCTGATTTATCAAAACGGTTCCATTTACACTTGGTCACATAAATGTGTGTCCGCAAAACGGATATACATAGTACATAGTTTATTACAAACAACAGTTTTAGAAATCAACATCAAACCCCAGTGGCCTATATAAGTATAGTAATCATAACATATTTCAATTTCATTTAAAGCATAACATTTAATTTGTCATTTATTTTAATAAATTGTTTATCCTTTTATTTATTTATTATTCTGAAATGATATGATACATTACATGATGTCTGACGTTTTATGCTCTTTAGATATCTACAACAATTGGACTGTTGCCATCTGTTGCCAAAAAAAACACACCACAAGATTTACGAACAGTGTTTATCTTAGAGCTGTCACCTTACTGAACTTAAACTGAAAACTGCAATACATGATTCTTGACATGCAAGAACCATGCATGTGCAAAAACATTATGAGCACTTTATTGCATTTGCATGCAATATGGCCTTCATTTGTAATATGCACTGAATTCTTTAACTGTATACGTCGGCAAGTCCATAATTTTACAATGACAATAAAGCATCTATCTACATTGGCCACTATTTTTTCAGTTGATCACTTGTTTGCACCATTAAATAAATTTATATTACACAAAGTATCAGGGCGATAACCACCATAGGCATTGAGGGAGACAAGTCCACCCAAATAATTAGAAATGGCCAGATTGTCACCCCCAATATTTGATATTCTTGATGCTGCTCTAATGTACTCCATTACACACTGCTCTGTTTGTTGCTATGATGACAAAAGTAAAATGTTACATTTTAGGTTGGTCTGCCTCAGCAGACTAACAGCGCTCGTCAGAATGAGTGAGATGGCCAATCAAAGAAGTCGGGGCTTACTGTTAGTGCACATTCCAACACGACACTTTAGTCATAGCAGTGAAAGAGTGCATCGTAAGATGTAAGTATCTAAACATTTAATATTTGACAACTGTTTTACGATAAAAATGTTCAGCGACCAACAGTAATGTCAAGTGATGCAAACTACTTGATATGTGTTATGAAATGTCACCATTTTGAATTGAAAATAGGACATTTTTTATGTAAATCATAACTGAATTTGACGTGACAGAAATGTTGTGTTTTACATATTAGGCAGACGAAAATAAGAGTGAATGTGTACATTCAAAACACAATGTGTACATAAAAAAGAAAGTATATTACTTGCAAATAGTTTAGCCTACTGCATAACTGCAATAGAACTGGAACTTGTACCGTTCTTATTTATCCATTTCCTTAAATCCCTTTTAATCTTTAAATAATCGAATTCCTTTAAATAAACCAATACCACCCCATAAAGCATAAAAGGCTTCTTTAAAAAAATCTTACTGACTCCAAACTTTTGAATGGTAGTGTACTGTATATTGGATTTCATTCAAAATGTTTTAATGACAGGCTGTAGAGTGGAGGGAAGATATCAGAGCAATAGTCAATATCTAAAATAACCATTCATCCAGAGTATAAAATACAAAAGTACAACAGCACTAGTAGTGACATTTAGTATAAAGGCTGATTTATACTTCGGAGTCTGACCTGTGGCATAGCCTCTACGTGTTGATTTTCCTTTATACTTCAGCATTTTTGTCGATGTGCAATTACCCATGCAGAGGGGAGCATGATAACCCGAGGGAGCTTACGGTCCATGTAGAACTGACATTTTTGGAGAGGTGCATGTCATGCTACGTATGTATGAGAATGGATTGCATTGTATCTCTGCATTGGTGCACAGCGCGTGGATTTTGAAACATTTCTAGCGTCTACACTCACACAAATAGGTAGACTCCACCCATCGTCTACTTAAGCCAATATCGTTAGACCATACGTATGCTACACACAGCCTACGATGTAGTTACGGCGTACACACGACGCAGAAGTAGGCTTAAGACTTACCTTGTGGCTCCAGGTTTAACCCCCAGCATATCCCAGCTGTCTTTGCTGTTGCGGATGCGTCGGATAGTGTCGGCCTGCTCTTTGGTAAAACCTACGTTGACCTCTGGAGTAGGTCTCTTCCCTCCATTTTCACACATGTCAGTTATGGAGGAGAAAAAGGCCTTTTGAAGGGGACACACAGTAGGTAAACAACAGTCATTCTTTAAAAACACAACAGCAGGTTTGTGAACTGAAAAGAGTTGAATGGAGAGACACACCTGAAACATTTCATTGATGCCCTCGCCGCTCTGGGCTGAGGTTTCAAAGTAATGAAATCCTCTGCTCTCGGCCCAAAGTCTCCCCTCACTCTCATCCACCACTCGCCTTTTCGTCAGGTCAACCTTTCAGGGTGAGCAACAGCACTTTACAACAGTCAATCTCAAATAAATCACAGATAATACACACAGATATTTAAACACTTGTGGCACCTTGTTGGCACACACAACGAAGATGATGTTCTCCATGTTAGCCTGTGAGCCCATCTCCTGCTTCATCTCTGTGAGCCAGCTGTCTAGAGCATCAAAACTCTCCCTCAGACCAACATCATAGACCAGAATCACGCCCTGAGAGTCCTTATAAAATTCATTGCGAACCTGTAAAATACACAGCATCAGCTATATTAACCTGGGATCAAATTCTACGCACAAATAGATGACAAGTTAAAGTCACCATAAAATCAAAATATTACAGTATTTATTATAAATTATTTATCCGTGCACGGCACATAATTTTATTTTATTCATGTGCCCTCATAATCTTTAATCACAACAATCCAATCATTTTCCGACGGACAAAATCAAGGCCAGCCCTCACTCGGATATATCACAGTATATGGAAGAAAAGACTTATTACAACTTCTGTTTCATGATGACTTTAGATTGAACAAATACATGTTAAACATTGACAGCAGCTCTATACTACCGCACTGTGGTTAGGTAGATGCATTCATAGAGCAGTAACACAAAAAAGCAATTCTGAATTACATTCTACAATAAAAAAAAAAATATTATTTTAATATTACTCTATAATGTGCTTACACATACAAATATAACATACAGCAAGCAATACCTCATAAAAGAAAGGATGTCCAGCCATATCAAAAATGTTTACTTTTATCTCCCTGTCTCGAACCTGAACCCTTGAGGTGAAGAAAAAAACAATTTAATTTACAGTTCATCAGTCACAGTATCATCACATTGAATCACAGTAATTGTACTTTATTAATGGAATTAACTTCCTTTTTTAAAGTGCATCAACAAGTATGTGCCAGTGCACCAATAAGTGACAAAACTCTTTCATATTTAACATTACTGCAAAAAGTAGATAAAATCAACAAAAGAATTAATGAATAGCTACATAATAATACAATTATGTGATAACAGTTTGAACCAGTAGAATACAAAATAGGTGTGTTATGTGCCATGAATATGATACATTTAGGAAAGATTAAGTTAAATTCTTGCTTGCAGCCTTTTGAACATTATATTTGAGAGATTATTTGTCGGGTCATTAAAAAGCCACATCACTTACTTGGTTACGCCATAATCTATTCCAATAGTGGCTAGATACTTGGGCACAAATCGCTTCTCACAGTAGCGTTTAATAATGCAGCTCTGGAACAAAGAAACAGAAATATTACATATGTTTTAGATAACCTAGTATGCTACCCACTATGCAGGATAACCTAAAAACAAATCCTACTGAATGAAAAGCTCCTACATTTATTCCAAAACAGATTACTAGCAAAGGATGTTTACAGTATCAGTGTACACATTTATATAAAATACACTACAATACACATCTAATGGGAATCCTTTTTGAAGGACCTTACTTTTTTTAAAAGAAAATTAAGTAAGTCTGTGGTTCATAACAGTAACTTATATTCTTACCTTCCCCACCTCTGCATTTCCCAGACTAATGACCTTAACCCGTAACGACTTCTTGTTTTCTCGCCTTTTCTGAACATTTGTGTCCATATTGCACTTATTCCCAAACCACTTCCAAAGGAAGAAATTAAATATCCCAAGAATTCACGTATGACTGTTTGAGTCGGTCCGTCAACACAGTGAGCAGCCTGCTTGCTAACGTTATGGCTAACAGGGAGCCAGTGTGTCATTGAATAATATGGATAACATTTGTCCATAAACCGTAAGTAATGTTACTTTTCACACATGATTTGCCGCCGACAAAAACCGCAAATATTTTTGCAGGTAGAATTATTTAAAACTCGATATGCTAACGGGCTAGCTGCCCTAGCAACGACTATTTGGTCACACGATTGAAAACAACAGATTCAACAGAGACAACAGAGCCTATATAATAAATATAAAAACCAAAACATGTGGTGTTAAAATACTATATTTAAATATAATTTAAATTATATATTTACTAAAGAGGTTAATTGAAATTATGATATAAGCATAATATATACAATCAAACCATAAGGGCAAATTATAGCAAACGGCTGAAGGGTCTCTATGGCGACAGCAACCCGTTTACATAGTCATTTTGATTCGTCAAAGGGGAATTACTTTGAATCGGATCTTCCCAATGAATTAATTAATTGAACCAGCTCACAAAAGCCGACCGAACCAGACGTTTATGAATAGGAGTGAATCGGTCCGAGTAGTTCTCGACTTGGACTACTCAGTCGATCATAGCAGCGCTGTGAATTCCAAGGTTAGATCTGCAGAAATTACTTGACAGACGGGACGAAATGTAACTTAGGAATAGCAGAAATGTGATAAATAAACATATGAAGTGTGCTTGCGTATGGTAGTTTGATCAACATGCATAGGAAACAGAGTTGTGTTTAATTCATGTTTTATTAAAACGTTGAAAAAAAATCATCCACGATATTAGTTTAAACTGATTTAAGTGCAAACTGTGAGTGTTACACGCATTAATAAACAAATGTATTAATACCACAAACGTAATGCCGCTACAAACAGCTTGAAATGTTTTATAGAGAATACTTTTGTCATCGATAATGTATGACGCAATTACGTAGAAGACATGAACCCCTTTTTAGAATCGGTTCTTTGAAATGAATTGTTCAGAAGAACCGGTTCACGGACTGAAGTCAATCAGATAAAATGTTAAGTACTAACGTTTAAAAAAATATTATATAAAAATGACATTTTGTTTAATGTCCTAAAAACAAGATCTAAAAGGCAATAAGAGTCTCTGTAAAGAGCTCCTGAGCATGGGATAAAGAGAGTGCCACAGACCAATAGGCAGGGAGAGAGGGAGGTGGTGGCATTAGTCAACAATGGATGAAAGTTTACAGGTCTATAATAACTAGTAGTCTTGGACTTCCATGCGTTTATAAAAGGATTCAGATATACATAGATTTGATTATAAAAGTTTATATTATTCTCATTAGTTATTCCAGGATAGTAAAGAAGATGCCACTGCCAAGTTTCCCTAATTTTTCAGGTCTCCCTGATTTTCCAGGTCCAAGAAGACTGCTCCTGGACTGCATTACTCTTTTGGATCATCAGGTCGGAGGTGGTAAGCCCATTTTTAGGCTATATATAATGTGCTTTTGTTGTTTCTAAATATGGAATAACATGCCATATTTGATGTTATCATTTGTAGCACATGAGCACTTTATTTACATTTGATGTTTTGCCAGATTTTTGGTATAGGAATACTCGTGCAACTTAAGATCTGCAAAAAACGGTGATATGCTGCAATAATTCAGCTTCATGTTTTCGTGAATAATTCACAGTTTTGTGTCTAAAATGGAAACCCGGTCAGATTAACACTGAGCCATTTCACATGCCATGGATCAGACGCCAAGGCTTCTCCCGTCAGGCCAGAGTAGAAAACACTTAGTATCCTGATGTAGATTTAGGTTTCTTTTAAATAAAGACATATTTATTACATGCATTTTTATAATATTAAATGCATTTTTGTTAATTAATAAATAAATAAAACTATAAAATATATAATTTCATAAGTGAATTTTTTTCTTCTGAAGTGCATATTTGTCCCATTAAACCAGATATAATATCAAAAACTTTTTTAATATTAAATACTCTTTTTTTTATAGCAGGCAAACAAGTCAGGAATGTTTTATTAATAGAAAACAGTGCAAAAAAGGCAATAGAAAATAACAGGAAACATATAAATACTACAGAGAGTCGGCAATAGGAGGAGGGGTTCTAGATTGATGCATGGCTGCACCAATTGAATCCTTCCCCCTCTCATCCTATGTTTTCACCCTCTCCATCTCTCTAACGCCCTCCTCATCTCCCTCCCCTCATTGTTGAATGGTCAGGAGGTGTGTGAATGTGTTCATCTTTGCTGAGGAGGGGCTGTATGCGTGCATGATTGTGTGTGAGTGTGTATTTGTGTGTGTGCACCTGTGTGTTAAACCAGCATTGTTCCTGATAGAGGGAAAGCTGTGCCGCGTTGTTTGGAAAATCCAAGGTCATTGGAGCCCGGTCACATGCGCCGTATGCGAGCGTGCATGTGTGATTGAGTGTCTCTGAGAGTGTGTGTGCGTCTCCCTCTCTCTCTCTCTCGCTCTCTCTCTCTGGCATGTGACAGAGAAAGAGGCATCAGGCAAAGAACAGAGAATTTCATCAGGTTTTCCATCAATGTACGGTAAGGGCAATTGTGCAAGTGCATGATTATGTGTATATATGGTAATTCCCTGCCTGTGTTGAAGGAAAGGTTCATGTGCATCACAGGAGATTATGGCAATGACAGCAGAATGATGCTGAAGCAACAGATTGCATGCAGTAATGCAGCTCTGCTCTATTTATTGTGCATATTTCGTTTCATCTTTCATTTCAGGCAGCACCAGGCAGTGGTGTGGTTCATCCACACCACTTTGCACCAAATACTGAAACACGCACTACTAAAACACACTACTGCAATGCAATATCCAGCTATTTACTTTAACTATACAGTTACATAAATGTACACATACTGATTTGATTTATATCTTCTCCTGCTTTATTCATATGATGTTTTAAGTGAGCTGCTGGCAGTCAGGCATGCGACTTTGATTTCTCACAACGTGGATGCCTTAGAGATGTGAGACTGGCTGTAGCACTTCAAAACCAGATCGATTACATTTTTAACGGCCTGAGTATTTCACCCAGATTTCTTCACGCATGCCACAAAACCGCTTTCCGAGAGAATATAGGATTAATTCAGCTATGAATGCTGATAGATTATCAGCGTGTATATGTTTTTCCCGTTGTCTAAAATACAAATTCTAATTGATTTGATTTAAGCTTGGCTTTTTAAAGAGGTTTGACATTTTTTATTATATATTAGTGTTTATATAAAAGTTTGTGTTTACATAATGCACACACACGCATATATATATATATATATATATATATATATATATATATATATATATATATATATATATATATATATATATATATATATAATGTGTGTGTGTGTTAAAATGACATTGGCATTCATGACACTGAATAAAAAAAGATACATTTACTTTTCCTGTTATTCTAAGGAGTTCAGTGTTGTTCAGTGTTACAAATATACTTGTTTTGATTTGTGCACTAGAATCCTAAGATTCCTAAATATAAAAGTTTGGGCCTCAGTGTTTTAAAGAAATTAATAATTTTATTCTGCAAGGATGCATTCAATTGATCAAAAGAGACAAAGATATTTACAATGTTATACATTTCTATTTCAAATACATTGTTATTTTGAACTTTATATTCATTAAAGAATCCTAACAAATGTATCACGGTTTCCACAAAAATGGACAATAATAAGAAATGTTTCTTGAGCACCAAATCAGCACATCAGAATGATTTCTAAAGGATCATGTGGCACAGATGACTGTTCAACTTTGCCATCACAAAAATAAATTACATTTGAATATATTAAAATAGACAATAGTTATTCAAATGTAATATTTTACAATGTTAAATATTTAAAACATCTTAGACTATTTACCCCAAACTTTTGAGTGGTAGTGTATCTTTTTTTATTTATTTTTCATTTTTTTCTGAATCCTTTATTTTTCTGTTGATTTATTTGTTAAATTAGATGTTGAATCCCATATTCCTAGTATATTCTCAGACTATTGGACCTTACTGTGTGCCATTTAGATTTACATTTTGGTCACAATTGCACTTGTTTTGGGGCATAACATGTAATGCTTTAACAGCAATACTGAAACACATTCACTGTACCCTGAAGCTTTTACAAAAAGGCGCATCATTATTCTCATGCAAAATATAGTTTTAGAATAACTAAATGCTCATGGAAGTAGAGATGGCAGTGACAAGGTTAAAGAAGTAAATCAATAGATTACATTCTTCTGCCTATCATAAAGTTCCCTCTCTCTAGTTCTGCTTTTTCGCTGTGACGCTGCTGTCTTTGATATTGTGTCCTGTTTTGGGCAATCTGAGGAGATATGGCAACTGTGATGGCTGATGTGCTAAATATAGCTGCCACAAGAAGCTCTAACAATTCAGGGGAACTGTATTTAGAGAGAGGCAGTGCTCTGAGTCTGCGTTTTATGTTTCGGAAAGATTGATTTTCCATACTGTAACTGCCACAACATGGAGTTTGATTCATTCACATCATGCATAGTGAGTTGTGTGTCATGTAATTGTTTTAGTAGCCCTTAGCAAAGCCCCATTAAAGCTGGATGTCTTCTAGTATCCCTGCCAGCTTGCAGGATATCATATCAGCCATATAGTAGTACATCTGATCCGAGCACGACTAGTTTTTATTATTACCTAATCCTCTTTGTCACAGTGCCAGCTATAGCCTTTGTTTTGCAGCATATGCAAACTGCAGATGTGCATGTGGGGTTGTTCTTGGCAATGAAGTATGCACTTACTTCCCTAGAATCAATGTTACACTCCTGATTTAAATTATTTAGTTGTTTGTGCTTTTGGAGCACAACATTTTACATTTATTTGTTAACATTGTCATTAAATGCACATCGTTATGATATAGTGAGTTAAAATGATAAATCTAAAAGCAGAGATTTTGGCCTCTTGGGCTCAGTCAGTGTGACTAGATTCTGCTAGGTGAATGATAGGTGAGTACACATACCTACATAAGAGAAAGAATTATGAGGGTTGTAAACCAGAGGGAACTGTGGAGGTAATATTTACCACCCTGTCTGTGAAGCAGAATGCCAAAGTGCTTGCGTTTCATAAATATAGCTCATACAGGACTAGTAAAGCCATTCCTGTAGCTCTTGTTTGGGGCCTGGATTTATGAACTCAATGTTTACTTTTTGCTATTTGGATGATTATGTTAGAGGGCTGCTCATAGAGGCACAAATGCATGGGACAGATGATAAAAAAATAAAATAATGCATTGATATTTTAGCAGTTTAAACCAGTTTATAATTAAGTTATTACTTAGTTAAATATGTATTATTTATAATAAAAATATTATTATTACTAAAATAATAATAAGATAAATTTAGGGTCCATTTACAACACCGTTTTAAACTCAAAATGTAAAAAGTTGTATGCGTTAATTTGCATGACAATGGCATTTGAGGGCCTAAAAACGCAAACTTTTGAAAACGGGTTTCAAACTATACCGTTATCACCTCTGTGTAAACTACAAAAATGTGAATTTGTGAATTTCAGGGACTTCATGCACATGCATATTACATGTTTAATCTATAGGAGCGTAGTGTTTCTTTACAAAGTGACATCGTCAACTGCATATCACAGCATTTTTAGACATTTTCACAGATTATTTTGACAACGTTGTCATCTGTATGCGAAAAATGCAAAGGAAAACCTTTTCTGTCAGTGTTTTTAGTACATTGTTGTTGTGTAAACGTACCCCAAAAATAATTTGTTTTGGCTTTATAATTCCAATTTTTGAAACAACATGGGCCTATCATACACCTGGTGCAATGTGACATGAGGCGCGACGCTGTGTTTTTTGCTTGTTTAAAAACCTGGTGTAAAGTCAATAGCGCAGTATTTTTTGTGTTATTTAAAGGTCCCGTTCTTCGTGATCTCATTGTTCAAACTTTAGTTAGTGTGTAATGTTGCTGTTAGAGCATAAATAATACCTGCAAAATTATAAAGCTCAAAGTTCAATGCCAAGCGAGATATTTTATTTAACAGAAGTTCCCTTTCAAAGCCTACAGCGAACGGCCGGCTTGGACTACATCCTGGTACTTCCTACATAAATGACGTCAGTAGAACAGTAGAACAGACTAACCTCCGCCCACAAGACTACGTGAAAAAAGGGGGCATGGTCTTGTTGCTGTCCCACGTGGAGAAGAGGACGTGTCGCGTGGAGAAAAGGAAGTGTTGCGTTTGACTGTGTTTGTCGCCATGTCGTCGAGACGCTGTTATTTTCATCCCGGAGTCAAATCACCTTTGTTTGGCTTTCCCAGGGACGCTGTAGAGATCATTGAGCGCATACATCTCCCGTTAAGAGGCGTGACCTTTCCGTACAACGTGCGCTAAGCTGCTGTCGAATCACAACACAGGTGAACTGATTCTTTCACTGATAGAGTCTATACACTTCTATATACAATAAATTGCTCGCATCGGTCATACTGTGTGTGATTATGATCCTTAAAGGGATAGTTCACCTAAAAATGAACCGTGCCACGTTCGCTAAGGTGCGGTCAAATCCCAACACGGGAACCGCTGGCACAATCAGAACTCGTTACGTATTTCTGAAGGAGGGACTTCATAGAACAAGGAACTCATCAGCCATTTTTAGGACAGTGAAAACAGAGGTATACAGATAAGTAAATTGTGTTAAAAATACTGTTTTTTTTTACACGGGAAACATGAACACATGTTATATTGCACACTGTAAACACAATCAAAGCTTCAAAAAACACGAAGAACGGGACCTTTAAAGGGCGCGTTAGTAATATGCACCTATAGGCGGGTGCACAACGCGCGTACACTCTGCTTATTACACACAGGGACACGTAGCAGCACACAAACATTTTTAAATATTACAAATAAAAGGGTTCCTCTCTGGAGAAGCGTTCAGTCTTTCCGCTCGCAGATTCCGCCATGTACAAAGCGAATCTGCTATTTTCCATATGCCTGTTTAAATTTTATTTCGCAAATATTATTTATATATTTGTTTATTTGTGAGAATGAGCTAGCAGTCAAAAACCATTAAACCTATTGTTTTGAAAGTATTTTTCCTAACCAACTACTAAAATGCACAGCAATCTGTAGTATGTTTGTTTGTGTCATGTTTTAAGTGATTACACATTGCAGTCATTAATGACTTTTGACACCAGAAACACTGGGAGCGAGAAACAGGGTGAGTGTGAGAGGATTCACTGCAGTCTTGGGTGTGTGGGTGGAAATATTCGTGTTGACTGTCGAGTTTTTTTTCCCTTTCATTTCTGCTTCTGAGCTTTAGGTGCAGAGGTGTCACGCTGATGTGTCAAAACACTAGCAGGTGCACGGGCCAATGTGTGCCTCACACTCCAGCTCCTCTCCTATCCATACAATCACACCGTAATTGCCAATCACGATCTTGGTAAACGGCAGCTAGTCAGACAGCAGGCTTGAGTCACTAAATCTACGTGTTGTGTTGTGTTTGAAAAACAAAGTTGTGTGAGTTCTTTAACTGATTCTTTCACTGATAGAGTCTATACACTTCTATATACAATAAATTGCTCGCATCGGTCATACTGTGTGTGATTATGATCCTTAAAGGGATAGTTCACCTAAAAATGAATATGTTGGTAACCAGACAGTTGATGCTGGCCATTGACTACCATAGTATTTTTTTTCCTACTATGGAAGTCATTGGGGGCCAGAAACTTGGTCTGGTTACCAACATTTTTCAAAATATCTTTTTTTGTGTTCAACAGATCAATACTATTCAAACTCTTACAGGTTTGGAACAACTTGAGGGTGAGTAAATGATGACAAAATTGTCTTTTTTGGGTGAACTATCTCTTTAATATTTTTTTAATAGAATGAATAGGCATTGTGTGGGTGGTTGAATGCTGCTGTCTGATCGCTCCACCTGCTCTAGTTTGTTTACTTTCCTCCATGATGAAGCTCTTTCACTATGGTAATAGTGTAAACAGCTTTGTCCTTCCCAGGGGTTATGCCAAGGTGCTGCCTCTGACTCATCTGCCCAGAAGGGGGTTTGTGTGTTTATTGAGAAAGCATAATGTTGACAAACAACATGGACATGGACTGTTTTTATTTAGCATCAATATTTTAGATTAAGCATTATGTGAATCTATAAGGAAAAATGTGCATTTTAGATGCTGTAGTCAAATTATTCACAATTTTAATCACCTTTTTACCTTCATGCAGGTTGCTTAAATAGTCCTGTGATGAACAATTAAATTTTTTTAAAGAAAATTTTAAAACAAAACTAAATTAAGTCTTAAAGTAAAATTAAAACTGTAAATGAAAAAATAACATTCAAAATATAAATACAAATACCACAGTATATAAATAACAGTTGTTCATTGTAAGTTATAATACAGAAAGCAAATAACTAATGTTAACATATATTTAACTTTATTTTAAATGTAGAATATTGTTTTTCTAATGAAATTATCTGCAACAAATCGATGACAATTGAATGACCCTTGTTACCATTTTTTTGTGTGATTTACAATGTGTTTCCTTATAAATCTTCATAAGGCATTTATGGGCTTTCAAGTGGCGGCGTAAAACCAAAACGCTAAAAATGCTTTTTTTTCAAATCCATTTACCTGGAACACCAAGCTGCAGACGTTTCCTAAATACAGATTAATGCCTTTCTCTGAATCGACTGGCTTCACTTACTAGATTACAGCACACAGGTCTAATTTGTTTAATGTGTCGATGCAATAAATAAACCTCACGTTGAGTATAATTACAAAGACTCTTGATCAATACTACATGCTGGAGATGAGGGAAACAAAGAGGTCTGGACTCGGAGAGAGTCTTTGTAATTAAAAGCCAAACTTTCTTTACTTCATGTTGTGTTATTTCTGTGCTTTTGTGCTGAGTTATTGTGTTTGGGTCTGCTGCTCTAATTCACTTTTTCCCGTGTGTTTCAGGTGTTTGTGGATGCTGTGGGGCCCTGAGACCCCGTTATAAGAGGCTGGTGGATAACATCTTTCCTGAAGACCCGGAGGTAAGGTCAGATAAAATAAAAGCGCTGAGAATGAAAAAGGAATGGTTCACTAGGCTTCTAGTGGTTATCAGTCATCAGTGATCAATGCAGTGATGTAGACATACGCTTTCAATAGGGACATATGTTAGTTTTAGAGCCACTGTGGCATAGCAGATCTGCTGCATGGTCACCTGATTGCAGTCTTCACAGACATGCATGCTTTTTGTTTCAGGTTTTTTTTAGACTGGGGTTTGGAAAATAAAGTGAAACTAAAAATAATTTACAAAATGTATTTTAACATTAAAAAAATAATGTAGTTTTTGTTTTGTTTGTTATTCCTTGCAACGTGCATATGATCATAAATGTCTTTTTCGTCCATAGCTTTCTCACTACATGAATGCCACTATTTTCTGTACAGTTTTGGAAGGATATTTACTGGAAATGCGATATACAAATACATTTGAATTGCACTGAAAATGTTTATCTAATATTTGTATTATTCAATAAATATATAAAAATATAAGTTATGAATATAATATGTAGTATTATGAATATAGTATAAATTATAATAATAAATACAATAATGCACTGATGGTTTAATACAAAGTGTAAATTAAACAGATTACAAATTAAAGCGAATTATTTAATTTGAGAAAGAATCCGTCTCGGTTACGTATGTAACCCTAGTTCCCTGAGAACAGGGAGACGCTGCATCAGCTGACGCTACGGGGCTGCGTCAGCTGATGCTACGGGGAACGCCTCCAGTGTGACAGGTGCCTGAAATCACAATCAAAAAACATCAATCCTATTGACCGGCGACAGCCTATGATGTCATCAAGGTGCGACCATGACGTATATAATGGCCTCTTGCCAACATGACAGCATCTAATCGTCTTCAGGGACTGTTTGGCAGGCAAGCACTGAGGCATGGCAAAGCGACGCAGCGTCTCGTTCCCTGTTCTCAGGGAACTAGGGTTACATACGTAACCGAGACGTTCCCTTTCGAAAGGGAACTCGCGCTGCTTTAGCTGACTCTACGGGGAACGATATACCCACGCCACCATGTCGAAGGGAGTGCATGCCCACTGGCAGTGACAACTGTCAAGACAAGCAAATTCAACTGAAATGCCTGAACCACTCCCCTTCTGGTCACATTAGGCTGTCAGTGACAGCGCTCCCTACGGTCAAAGCCCAAGCTATAAACTGAGAAGGAACCTTCGCATACCATATGAGGTCCTACCCTGGCCGTTCGAAGGCCTGGAACCAGCCCATTCAACAGAAGGGGTTCCTTTAAGGGAACGTGGCAAGGGAACCCGAGGGAACCCATGCCAGTCACTATTTGGGAGGATTTCACCGAATGCCACCAGGGAGGTCTGACCTAGTGACCTCATATGGGACACGTCAGTACAGCCAACCCTGTCTGTTAAGAACAGAGCCTCTGGTACTCGCTCCCGAAGAGACATCCCGCTAGGGTACTGCAGAAAAGGCAGTGACCTCCACCAGCCGGACCTCAGAGGCGGGTTATCATGGAGAGCAGCGCTCAGCGAAGTGCTTTCTAACCTTTGCTAGCGAGGGGAGTTCAGCCGCTCGATCCTCGGATCTACCAAGCACTTACTTTAAAACGTGCTCAGGAGGCCAGAAGGCTGGCCTCCTGATCCTACCAGGGAGGCCTAGAGGGGCCTACAACCAATGGATCAGCGCCAGGTGGCCGTAAACTCGCAGCAGACTCTCACTTGAGAGGAGCTCATAAGCCTGCCTGGTAGGTAACCATGCTGTAGGCGATCTATGAAAGTCCCTTCCTGCAGGGACCGCATAGCAGCAGCGTCGTCTCATCATGCTAGGGTATGGACCCCGCCTTCAGGTCTTGCAACCGGCTAGAAACCGGAGCCTGATAGCAGGTGACCACTAGCTGTCAGCATAAGGCCAGTTGTGTGTTCCCGCCTAGGG
The DNA here is from genome assembly GCA_023566225.1 of Romanogobio albipinnatus. Classification (NCBI taxonomy): domain Eukaryota; kingdom Metazoa; phylum Chordata; class Actinopteri; order Cypriniformes; family Gobionidae; genus Romanogobio; species Romanogobio albipinnatus. The sequence continues at coordinate 36,477,589 of CM042249.1, forward strand.
AACTCGTTCCCCAGGGAGGCCGGAAGGCGCCTCCACCTGGTAACCTGTGCTGACTGCTCGTGTGTCCAAACAACGGAGCTCGCCCTCAGGGAGGCCAGACAGGCCTATCACCTGATAGCAGTCGAGCTAGCCCTCGAGGTAGCTGGGAAGAACAGGGACTCGCTCCGTCACGGAGGCCTAGTGAGGCCTACCACCTGCCAGTCGTCAGGCATTCCTCCATCACAGCCTTCCGCTCAGTGACTGGACTCATCTAGAGACCGCGAACAGGAACATGCCCTCAGAGGAGGCCACGTGAGGCCTACTACTCCATAGCGAATCCCACAGGGAAGCCCCGTGCAGCTTGCTACCTGTTAGCAACCCATGCCACCATCGGTTACCGAAACTGGGGACCGGGGAACGATCTCAGGGAGGCCCAGTGCCTACCACCTGATAGCAGAACGTGCTACTCGTAACACTCCATGCTCACCGCCACAGAGACTGGGAACCGGTAACTCGCCCTCAGGGAGGCCAGGTGAGGCCTACTACCTACTAGCAACTAGCCCGGGAACGCCCCTTCAGAGGAGGTCAAGTGAGCCTTTTTCATACAGCAGCCTGCCGTTCATGCGAGGGCGTCAGCCATTGGCAATGCGAGGGCCTCAGGGGAGCATCTGACCAAAACCGCCATGCAGAAGGTTGCAATGTTCAGCTCAACCCGAGCCCTAAGGAAGGTGGAGCAGAAGACATAGAGCAAGGGTGAAAATATTATACAAATATGCAACCCACCGGCCATGCCATCCCCCAGGATGAGGCCGGGGGCCGCCAGAAGGTGGCAGCCACACAAGCTCTGAAAGGCGGGTACAGCAAAATAAAGTCTAATCGCACAAGCGAAAGACGCTTAAGCCTGCCCCACGACCACTGGCAAAGTTGCTATCCCTGCTGCAACACCTAGACTGCATTACTAAACTACCCCAAAACGTAGAGAAGGGGACGGGCCTTGGCCGAACAGCTCTGTAATAAGAGGAGGCTGAATCAAGGATGCAGAAACAAAGCCCTGTTTTTATACTTAAAAGACAGGCCAGGGGCGAACAAACCTTTTTTAAAAGGGAACGCCCCCCCATCCTTAACGGAGCCTAGGCCAAGTGATGCAACGCTAAGTCTGCACTAGATCTACTCAGGGCTCGGGAAAGAAATATTATCACCCCTTATAAACACAATGAGGCCCCGAAAAACCCCTTCCCAAGCCCCACAGAGCTGGGGCGCAGATCTCACTACAGCTTGTGCATAAATGCATACCCGGTCGTCAGCTACTTCACACTTTAAGCTAGGAAAACACAGCTCACCCCCGACACCACAAGCCCACGGGCAAGAGCGCAAATTCAGATACCCACATTAGTGGGAGAGATAACACAGAGAGGCGGCAAATCTCTACTAGTTAAAGTGAGACATTCATACACAAACATATAATGTTGCAAAAAAGATCGTTCTTAGCTTACTCACGGGGAGCTGCAGGCCCTGTGAAGTCCAGCGACGTTCCATAATCCCCCAAAAAGCCTCTCAGGAGAGCCAAAATAAAGGGGTCCTGAAAAACATAGTAAAAATGTTTCACCCTTCTCGAGGGGGACTCACCACTCGCTCCTCGCGGCGCTTCAAACCCAGCCATCAAGCTAGTATACGACCACCATCCTGAGGGGGGCGCTTTCACCAAACAAACCAGGCGGGCCGTCAGAATCTTACATTTTCTGCTCATCATAGGCCCACCGGCCTGATGTAAAGCGCCCAGGGGAAAACACAGGAGGAAGGGAAAAGGGCAGCGCTCATCTGCGCGTCCTAGGAGGCGGAGTCTGCTGCCTACGCTGGTTCCGATTACCAGCCCCGGCTTCCTTCCTCTTTTTGTTGCGGGTGTTCCGCCTTCCCTGCACCGCAGTCCTCCGCGGAGGGGGCGCACGAGAGGTGATGCTGGCTTGCTGGTCCCGCCTCCAATCCTCAGACCGGAATACACGTTCTAAATGCCGCCGAGCGCGCCTTCGCCTCCCTGAACTTTCCCACCACCGCCTCAACGGAGGTGCCAAAAAGTTCAGAGGGCGAAACCGGGGCATCAAGGAGAAAGGACTTCTCTTTCTCCCCGATGTCCGCCAGGTTCAACCACAGATGTCTCTCCGTGGCCACCATCGCCACCATCGAACGACCGATGGCGAACGCTGTTTGTTTGGTAGCCCGGAGAGCGAAATCGGTCACCGCATCAGGGGTTAGACCCTCCCCCTGATCTAGGTCCCTCAGCAGGTCTGCCTGGTAGGCTTGTAACACCTCCATGGTGTGCAAAGCCGCCCCAGCGTGACCCGCTGACATGTACGCCCTGCCGTTCAGATGCGAGGTCGTTCTGAGAGGTTTCGTCAGCAGGGTGGGAGCCCTTAGTGTCGATGGCCGCCCGGAAGCGAGATAGTTCGCGAACGTCTCGTCCACAGGCGGCACCGACACATACCCAGCCTCGGATAATCCCTCGACATCAGCAAAGTTAGCTCGCTGATGTCGATGGATGCGGGCTGAATAAGGCTTCTTCCATCCCTTCGAGATCTGCTGGTGGAGATCTGGAAAAAATGGAAGACTCCCGGGAGCTGAGCGGTCATGAGCAGAGAGAAACCGGTCATCCAACCAAATCGGACGAACGGCCTCTCTCCTCACGCACTGCCAAGGCAGCTGCAGTCTACCCGCAGCGCGTTCCATGACCTCCAACAGCTCCCCGTACATGGGACAGGATGGCTGAGAGGCTTCAGCCTCAGCTGACTCATCAACCTCTTCGACCATCCTTTGCTCCGTTGGAAGAGCAGCAGACGAGGAGGAGGAGCCCAGATCTCGCTCCTCCTCTGATGTCTGCCCCTCGCGATCTGGATCGTCATCCGCGACGAGCACCACACCAGTCTCCAGACGACGAGCCAGATCCACCTGGGAACCCCAGGACTTAAAACGCCGCTCAGCCTCAGCTTGAGTGGAGTCATTCCCAGATGCTGAACCCTCTCGCCTCGAGAAGAGGGCCAGACGAGAGCAGAGCGTTCTCATGGGAAAACGCTCACAGTTTGCACAGGAAGCTCCCTCGAGAACTTCCCGTACATGCTCCTCACCCAGACAGTACACACGGAGTGTGTGTGTATCCTCAGGTGTAAGATACCTGGTACACGGCTCCACACATCTGCGGAAGTGGCGTTGTTTCTGGGCACACTTCATTTTAGACTTCTGATGACGCTTTACGTGACACAGGCAAAACAGTCCCTGAAGACGAAAAAGATGCTGTCATGTTGGCAAGGCGCCCTTATATACTTCCTGGTCGCACCTTGATGACATCATAGGCTGTCGCCGGTCAATAGGATTGATGTTTTTTAATTGTGATTTCAGGCACCTGTCACGCTGGAGGCGTTCCCCGTAGCGTCAGCTGACGCAGCGCGAGTTCCCTTTTGAAAGGGAACCTAATATATTTGAACATGAATGGTTAAAGCACAAAATTGGTATTTTAATCTGTCTCTCTTCTGAATGATGAGACAAGCTTCAGGATCTGTATTAGACTCAGAATAGAAGACAAATCATCTATGGAAGGTTCTTTTTGTGGAGAGGAACGTTTAAAGTTACATTTTCTGATATGCTCTCTATCTGTCTACCCATCTTGTCTTGTCTTCTTCTTTAAAGGATGGTTTGGTGAAAGCTAACATGGAGAAGCTTACTTTTTACGCCTTGTCTGCTCCAGAGAAACTAGACCGTATCGGTGCTTACCTGTCAGAAAGACTATCCAGAGATGTTGCCCGGCATAGATATGGGTAAAAACAAAAACTGGAAGAAAATGTTGTGAAAAATGTATAGTTGATTTGTCACTATATATTTGTCTGTGATCATTGGTAGGGCAGTCTCATATTTGTGTGTGTCTCACAGGTATGTTTGTATTGCTATGGAGGCTTTGGACCAGCTGCTGATGGCCTGTCACTGTCAGAGTATAAACCTTTTTGTGGAGAGTTTCCTTACTATGGTGCGCAAACTGCTGGAGGCAGACAAACCCAACTTACAGATCCTGGGCACTAATTCAGTGAGTAAAATTTACTACCTTTACTCTCTAGTGAAATCCACTTGCCGACCCTATTGATGTAGTTACAGGGTGAAAATTATAACTTGATAAATCTACCTTGTGTTGGGCGTCTCTGCATTATGGAGGGAGATGTGACTGCTGCATCAACATCACATGTTCAGGTGTCAGAGGGTCAGACCAGAACTAAAAAGTTTTAAAAGCTCAGTTGCAGAGCTTTAACATTTTGTATTCACCTCAATCTAACTCTAACTCCAAACTACTGTATATATAAAGCCCTCCTTGCCAATTAAATCCCCACAGTATCTTAAAGGCATAGCTCACCCTCAAATGAAAATCCTGTCATTGTTTACTCATTCATACAGGTTTGGAACAACTTAAGGGTGTCTTCTTCTGTTGAACACAAAAGAAGATATTTTGAAGAATGTCGATAACCAAACAGTTGATGGGCCCCATAGTATTTTTTTCCCATACTATGGAAGTCAATTGGGGTCTGTTTGGTTATACCTATTCTTCAGAATGTGAGTACGTTTTCAAAGTATTTTAAAGGCACAATATGTACGATTTTTGAAATAAAATATCCAAAAACCACTAGAACAATGTTATATACTTTGTTGACTTGTGTACTTTCATTATCCCAAAAGTTTTCCAAGAATGTTTAAATCCAGCGAAATAATCAATTTTAACCAGGTCACAGACCATGCAATGCATCGCCTATCAATTACATCATACCCAGGTTACCCTCAATTTCCAGTTTTATTTTGTAGAAACCATGGAAACACCAAAGACGCTTTAATATATTATGTGTTTTATTAGACAGGTGAGCAACTGTTTGGATACATTCATCGACAGAAAACAAATAATTCTTATATAGCTCAACACAGTTAGTCTTTATTGTTTTAATCTCGTTTTCTTTTTACAGCGAGTACCATGTTTTACCATGCCTAATATCGATCTATCTTACTACAGAGTGCAACAACTGTCTCATAGTAGCCGCAGAGCGAACGCATAGAGTAGCATTATAGCGACTTTCAACACACTCAAATGTATCTAATATGATAAACCAGCGCTGCGTTACCCCATGTACACATGAACGGAAGAAGGGGAAGCGGTCGTCTGCGGCTTAATAAAAGCCGTGGATCGCGCTCGTCTCTCATTCCGTTCCAACGGCTTTCAGCCCTACCCTGCTTCATACTACAGTAACGTTAATAAATCTTTAATACTTTAGCTCATTCATAAAAATGATTTCTGCCTGAGTCTTGTCGGATTCTTTTCCACCGGCTGTAGAGGTGAAGACAACAACAACACTTGACGTCAACAAGCTACGTCTTTGTTTTGTATAAGCGACCTCTAGCGGTGAAAAATTACATGTTGTGCATTTAAGTCCCCCCCCCCCCCCCCTTTTCCCTGGATCAGAAATCCCTTTTTAATACATTTTATAAGCATTCTTTATTTTACTAGTTCTGTATTTAAATAAAAATATTGCACAGATTTCATTGCTAGACTTTTCCCTTTTACCTGAAATATACAGGCCCTCCTCATACTGTATATGCCCACAGCCCACTCCAGCTAATCTAATTTAATTTTACATGACAAGAAATCAAAACAAAAATTAATTCATCCCCTTTACAGTAACGTGAAACCTCAACATCGTCCCTGAAAGCTTTACACCCACCCAACTCACATGCTAATGGGAATGTAGAGAGTTCTTGACTTCAAAACCGCTCACATCTGATGCTTCTGAAATATAAGGGCTTAAAGATTAAAAAGAGATTACTTTTCACAGATAGAGGCCAGATGGGGCAGGGCTTAAGGCATGTGACACATAAATGTTGAAAGCAGTGCGCATGTTTTCAGAATTTTTGTGTTGTGCAGAGTCTCTAACTGTGTGTTTACTATCGAAAAAACCTGCAGTCACACTTGGGTATATATTAGATGGCTACTATAACTGCTATATTTTTAACTATTTAATGCAAAATATGTATTATGTACATACATGTTGGTGCATTGTAATGACATTTAACGGGGTAATGAAACGGAAAATCGAAAATATTTACACACTGTTGAGGTGGCCATGGATTTGTGTGATGAAGTTTGCCAATCACAACAGTGGGCTTTACTTGCGTTTCTGAAAAAGGTTAAGCCCCTTGAAATAAAGTGTTTGTAACAGAGAGTGAAAATTATGATGGCAAATTATCATTTTTAAATATTTGAACTTTTTCAAATACTGAACTGATGAAAACTTAATCAGAACCCCCAGAACTCTAAGCTCCAGAAAGGTCTGAGAATACATTTCATGACCCATTTAAAGTAGTTTTAATTAACACTTGCAATTAACTTTATCCATAACCATAATCCAACCCTTGCCACAAAACTCTAACCCCTATTATTCTAATTATCCTACAAAACCTATCCGTACCCTTAAACTTGTAAGAAGTAAATGCAAAAATTTTCTGGAACACAGTGTATTTACACAGTAAATCCATAGTCTTGCAGGCATTTTAAAGGGATAGTTCACCCAGAAATGACAATTCAATTCTGTCATTAATTACTTACCCTGATGTCGTTCCAAACCCATAAGACTTTCATTCATCTTTCGTTCAAATCCGAGAGCTCTCAGGCCCCTCCATAGGCAGCTATTTAATTACCACTTTCAAGCTCCAGAAAGGTAGGAAAAACCATAAAATAGTTCATGTAACTCCAGTGGTTCAACCTCAATTTTATGAAGTGACAAGAATTTTCATTTTTGGGTGAACTAATCCTTTAATGTTAGTACGTATAGTTAAGGCCACCTACTACAAAGTGTAACCACACTTTTTAAACTTTTCTGCTCTTTCTCTTTAAGTTTGTGAAGTTTGCAAACATAGAGGAGGATACACCGTCATACCATCGTAGCTACGATTTCTTTGTCTCACGCTTCAGTGAGATGTGTCATTCCAGTTACGAGGATCCAGATATTCGCACAAAGTAAGCATGTCTTTCCGGCATTTCAACAGAGGAAGATTTTTACAACCAAAAATATGAATGTTGAAAATCTGGTTTCTCCTTATTTTTGTTGGTTAAGCCTCTGATGCATGGTGTCCCTTGACATGGACAGATATTTAAAGGTACACTATGTAACTTTTGTCCCTCTAGCTGTTAAAAAACAAAACTGCATACATTTTGTGGAAGAACATTGTCTTGGTTGTGTTTCGGCTCTGCGTGACTGTTCAGATGAATATGGTTATCCTACTGCTCATAAAACATTCACTACTAGGATTAAGAAATACAAGAAGTTTAGATGTGAAGGATCTCAGGTTGACTAGCTGAAGATGTTTCTACACCAATTAAAAGACACACCTTAGAAATCTAGAACGCACCCTAGCAGAAGCAAATCTAATTTGCAGCCAGGGCATCTAGCAAGGCCAATCACATTGTGTATAGAGTCGTGGGCGGGCTTAACATAATGAAGGCAGAGTTGCCGCGGTTCCGCATGCTACTTGTAAACAAAGAAACTGGCGAACAGCGGTCTTTCGAATCGGCTTTAGCCGCGACTCTGGAAGACTTGGAGTTAAGCTTTTCTTTGAGAAAAGAACTAAGAACGGCAATGAAGTCATTCTTAAAAAAGGAAGAGTGTTCAGAGTTTTGCCGACCGGATACGGCGAAAGTTTAATCTATCAACTAGCTCCGCTTCACCTTCTTCGTTGCTCTGGTTGGTTGTAGCTCTATCCTATTGCGTGCTGAGAGAATTTGAAAGATAACCGTTTATCCCGCCCCTCGGATTGAGCTGCCAATGGTGAGTTCCCAGACCCAACATCTTGATGTGGGTCTGGCTTTATTTTATAAAAAATACAGTAAAAACAGTAATATGATAAAATATTATTACACTTTAAAATAGCTCTTTTCTTTTTCACAGGAATAAATTACATTTGAAAATATATTAAAACAGAAAAAGTTATTTTAAATTGTAATAATATTTCACAATATTAATGTTTTTACTGTATTTTTGATCAAATAAATACAGCCTTGGTGAGCAGAAGATACTTCTTTCAGAAACATTAATACATCTTAATGTAAAAAAAAAAATCTGATATACATAACTGAATACGTTTAATTATGAGCAATTAGAATAAATACATTTTGAAAATGTGATTGTTTAAATAAAATCATATAAATGCATATTTAATAATGATTTTTTTGAGTGCAGAAATCGTATCTGCTTTAGACTATTTGAAATTAAATAATATTATATCATAATAAATAACAGTAATAATACAAATAATAAATTATATTATAAATAACATTTTATTAAAATGCAAGTAATTAAACAATATTGTCCATAATTATATGACTTGCGGTGAACTTCAAAGCTTTGTAGAAATAGAGCAATAGCAGGGCTCCAGACTAACATTTGAGAGCAGTAGCACCGGGGCCACTAAGTTCTACAAATGGTGGCGCCAGCACCTGATTTGGTGGAGCTGGAGGAAAATTTATCATAAAGTTATGTTTTGTTAATATGGGCAGTTACTAATAATATTACATGTTTGTTTATTGGAAATTTAAGCAAATTGAAGCACTGAGCTTGAATTGATACGCAGATGCAAAAAAAATACAAAAAATTAAAAAATTTGTATATATATATATATATATATATATATATATATATATATATATATATATATATATATATATATATATATAAAAGAAATCTGCACATGCCATAAGAGTGTGTGGGTGAGATTTTGCCTCTGGTACTGGTACAATTTAATATTTATAATATAATTTATAAATAGTGCTCTGGTTGTATGTTCACAGTGTGTTCAAAAAACACACTGCTGTGTGTGCACTTGGATGGGTGAAATGCAGAGCCTTTCCTTTGTGATTTAATAATTCATGCATCAGGGGCTGAATTGCATCATGCAGTGCAAATAAACAAAAAAATACCCAAACCATATACTGTATATATAAATCCACGTCCCATAAGCGTGACTAACTAATGTCAGTTTGGGTTGTGTGTGTCTGTGTAAGGATTCGTATGGCAGGGATCAGGGGTCTTCAGGGGGTGGTGAGGAAGACGGTCAATGATGAACTGCAGGCAAATATTTGGGACCCTCAGCACATGGACAAAATCGTGCCGTCTCTCTTGTTCAACCTCCAGCAGGAAGAAGCAACAGAGAGGTGCCTCGCTTACACAACCACACATGAAGAGAAATGGACACTTTAGTCTAATGGAAGTGTGAATTTTCCTTCCGAGAAACAACGTTTGTGTGATTAAGCTAATGAACTCCTAATTGAATGCTAATGCAAAGTGTGTGATATAACAGCAGACTGCCTGCAACTGAGGGGTC